>LR738712.1:508797613-508873294 GCA_902687465.1 Secale cereale
GTGGGAGGGGGAATGGGGGCAGATGGATTAGGGTTTGGGTCCCGGGGGAATATGGGGAGAGGCAGTGGGCCGGCCTGGCTGGCCCGATTGGCTAGCTGGGCCATGGTTGGCCCTGGAGGGGGGGTTGCTTTTATTTTTATTTTCTTTATTGCTTAGTAGTTTCTTCTCTTTTTTTAAAGCATCTGTTTCAATTAGTTTAGGACACTTTAAACATTTAAAAAAATGTTGGCCCAACACCAATATTAACAAAAGAATATTTGCCACATGATGAACAATTTAGTTTTCATGTTTGAGCAATTTTAAATTTCACTCTGATTTTGAAATTTGAATTCAACTGGAATTTGCGAGAGATATTAGACAATGATGACCAAACACTAGTTTAGCAAACTGATTAAGTTAACCCCAAGGGTTACTGTAGCATCATTACACCGGGGTGTTACACCTATAGAATATCTTTATAGTCACCCAGTTAGGTTGTGACGTTTGATAGCACACAAGGCATTCCTCCAGTATTCGGGAGTTGCATGATCTCATAGTCAAAGGAATATGTATTTGACATACATGAAAGCAGTAGCAATAAACTCAATGATCAAGTGCTAAGCTAACGGATGGGTCTTGTTCATCACATCTTTCTCATAATGATGTGATCCCGTTATCAAATGACAACTCATGTCCATGGTTATGAAACATTAACCATCTTTGATTAACAAGCTAGTCTAGTAGAGGCTTACTAGGGAGACTGTATTTGTTTATGTATTCATACATGTATTTAGGTTTCCGGTCAATAAAATTCTAGCATGAATAATAAACCTTTATCATGATTAATGAAATATAATAATAGTCATTTTATTATTGCTTCTAGGGCATATTTCCATCATAACCCTGTCCTGGAAGTCATGTTGTTAGACAACGGTGAACCTTTGAACTATGAAGAAGCTATGATGAGTCCAGATTCCAAAAAGTGGCTTAAGGCCATGAAATCTGAGATATGATCCATGTATGAGAACAAAGTATGGACTTTGTTTGATTTGCCCGATGATCAACAATCCATTGAGAATAAATGGATATTCAAGAGGAAGACACACGCTGATGGTAATATCACTGTCTACAAAGCTCGACTTGTTGCGAAAGGTTTTTGACAAATTCAAGGAGATGACTACGATGAGACTTTTTCACTCGTAGCGATGCTTAAGTGTGTCTGAATCATGTTGGCAATTGCCTCATTTTATGATTATAAAATTTGGCAAATGGATGTCAAAACTGCATTCCTTAATGGATTTATTAAAGAAGAGTTGTATATGATGCAACCAGAAGGTTTTGTCGATCCTAAAGGTACTAACAAAGTGTGTAAGCTCCAACAATCCATCTATGGACTAGTGCAAGCTTCTCAAAGTTGGAATATACGCTTTGATGAGGTGATCAAAGCATATGGTTTTATACAGACTTATGGTGAAGCATGTATTTACAAGAAAGTGAGTTGGAGCTCTATAGCATTTCTGATATTATATGTGGATGACATATTATTGATTGGAAATTATTTAGAATTTCTGGATAGCATAAAAGGATACTTCAATAAAAAAAATCAATGAAAGACCTTGGTGAAGCTGCTTATATATTGGTCATAAAAACAATAGAGATAGATCAAGATGCTTAATAGGACTTTCACAAAGCACATACCTTGATAAAGTTTTGAAGAAATTCAAAATGGATAAGTCAAATAAAGGTTCTTGCTTGTGTTACAAGGTGTGAAATTGAGTCAGACTCAATACCCGACCACTGCAGAAGGTAGAGAGAAAATGAAAGTCATTCCATATGCCTCAGCCATAGGTTCTATCATGTATGCTATGTTGTGTACCAGACCTGATGTGTGCCTTGCCATTAGTTTGGCATGGAGGTACCAAAGTAATCCATGAGTGGATCACTGGACAACGGTTAAGAACATCCTGAAGTACCTAAAAAGGACAAAGGATATGTTTCTCGTTAATGGAGGTGATGAAGAGCTCGTCGTAAAGAGTTACGTCGATGCTAGCTTTGACACAGGTCCGGATGACTTTAAATCATAGACCGGATACGTATTTATTTTGAATGGTGGAGCTGTCAGTTGGAGCAGGTCTAAGCAAAGTGGTGCCGGGATCTAAGTGTGAAGCGGAGTACATAGATGCTTCGGAAGCAGCACATGAAGGAGTCTCGATGAAGGAGTTCATATCCAATCTAGGTGTAATACCTAGTGCATCGGGTCCAATGACAATCTTTTGTGACAACACTGGTGCAATTGCTTTGGCAAAGGAATCCAGATTTCACAAGAGAACAAAACACATCAAGAGACGCTTCAACTCCATCCGTGAAAAGGTCAAGGATGGAGACATAGAAATTTGTAAAGTACATATGGATCTGAATGTTGCAGACCGGTTGACTAAGCCTCTTCCACGGGCAAAACATGATGAGCACCAAGACTCCATGGGTGTTAGATTCATTACAATGTAATCCAGATTGCTGACTCTGGTGCAAGTGGGAGACTCATGGAAATATACACTAGAGGCAATAATAAAGTTGTTATTATTTTATATTTCCTTATTCATGATAAAGGTTTATTATTCATGCTAGAATTGTATGACTGGAAACCTAAATACATGTGTGAATACATAAACAAATGTTGTGTCCATAGTAAGCCTCTACTTGACTAGCTCATTAATCAAAGATGGTTAAGGTTTCATAACCATATGAGAATGATGTGATGGATAAGACCCATCCGTTATCTTAACATTTGATCGTACAATTTATTGCTATTGCTTTCATGTATGTCAAGTACATATTCCTTTGACTATGAGATCATGCAACTCCCGGATACCGGAGGAATACCTTGTGTGCTATCAAACGTCACAACGTAATTGGGTGATTATAAAGATGCTCTACAGGTATCTCCGAAGGTGTTTTGTTGTGTTGGCGTGAAACGAGATTAGGATTTGTCACTCCAAGTATCGGAGAGGTATCTCTGGGCCCTCTCGGTAATGCACATCATAATAAGCCTTGCAAGCAAATGACTAATCAATTAGTCACGGGATGATGTATTATGGAACGAGTAAAGAGACTTGCCGGTAACGAGATTGAACTAGGTATAGAGATACCGACGATTGAATCTCGGGCAAGTAACATACCGACGGACAAAGGGAATTGTGTATGTTGTCATAACGGTTCGACCGATAAAGATCTTCGTAGAATATGTGGGAGCCAATATGGGCATTTAGGTTCCGCTATTAGTTATGTACCGGATAGGTGTCTCGGTCATGTCTACATAGTTCTCGAAGCCATAGGGTCCGCACGCTTAACGTTCGTTGATGATATAATATTATATTTGTTATGTGATTTGGTGACTGAATATTGTTCGAAGTCCTGGATGAGATCACAGACATGACGAGGACTCTCGAAATGTTCGAGAGGTAAATATTGATATATAGGACGATGGTATTCGGACATCGGAAGTGTTCCGGAGGACATTGGGTTCTCATCGGGTCATCGGAAGGAGTTTCGGGCACCCCCGACAAAAGATATGGGTGATGTCTACTACGCAACCTTCTTCTTGTAGACGTTGTTGGGCCTCCAAGTGTAGAGGTTTGTAGGACAGTAGAAAATTTTCCTCAAGTGGATGACCTAAGGTTTATCAATCTGTGGGAGGCGTAGGATGAAGATGGTCTCTCTCAAACAACCCTGCAACCAAATAACAAAGAGTCTCTTGTGTCCCCAACACACCCAATACAATGGTAAATTGTATAGGTGCACTAGTTCGGCGAAGAGATGGCGATACAAGTGCAATATGGATGGTAGCTATAGGTTTTTTTAATATGAAAATATAAAAATAGCAAGGTAACTAACGATAGAAGTGAGCACAAACGGTATTGCAATGCTTTAAAACAAGGCCTAGGGTTTATACTTTCACTAGTGCAAGTTCTCTCAACAATAATAACATAATTGGATCATATAACTATCCCTCAACATGCAACAAAGAGTCACTCCAAACTCACTAATAGCGGAGAACAAGCGAAGAGATTATTGTAGGGTACGAAACCACCTCAAAGTTATTCTTTCTGGTCGATCTATTTAAGAGTCCGTAGTAAAATAAGACGAAGCAGTTCTTTCTGTTCGATCTATCCTAGAGTTCATACTAGAATAACACCTTAAGACACAAATCAACCAAAATCCTAATGTCACCTAGATACTCCATTGTCACCTCAAGTATCCGTGGGCATGATTATATGATATGCATCACACAATCTCAGATTCATCTATTCAACCAACACAAAGAACTTCAAAGATGTTGGGGAACGTAGTATTTCAAAAATTTCCTACGATCGCTCAAGATCTATCTAGGATAATCATAGCAACTAGTGGGGAGAGTGTGTCTACGTACCCTCGTAGACCGAAAGCGGAAGCGTCTAGTGATGCGGTTGATGTAGTCGAACGTCTTTGCGATCCAACCGATCCAAGCACCGAACGTACGGCACCTCCGCATTCAGCACACGTTCAGCTTGATGACGTCCCACGAGCTCTTGATCCAGTTGAGCTTCACAGGAGAGTTTCGTCAGCACAACGGCGTGGCGACGGTGATGATGAAGCTACCGGCGCAGGGCTTCGCCTAAGTACTGCAATGATATGACCGAGGTGTGTATCTGTGGGGAGGGGCACCGCACATGGCTAAAATCAACGTGTGTGTCTTTGGGGTGCCCCCTCCCCACGTATATAAAGGAGGGAGGGAGGAGGGTGCGGCCAAGCAAGGGGCACGCTATGAGGGGGAGTCCTACTCCCACTAGGAGTAGGACTCCTCCTTTCCTAGTAGGAGTAGGAGTAGGAGAGAGGGAAGGAAGGAAGAGATGAGGAGAAGGAAAGAGGGGCCCGGCCCCCTTGCCCTAAACCAATTTGGTTTGGGCCTTGGGGGGCGCGCCCCACACTCCCCTTGCTGCCCTCTATTCCCACTAAGGCCCATGTAGGCCCATTAACCCCCCGGGAGGTTCCGGTAACCTCTTGGTACTCCGGTATTTATCCGATAACCCCCGGAACTCATCTGGTGTCCGAATGTGTAACATCCCAAATTTTCAATTTGGAATGTTATACATAGATCATATTGCATTGCATATTTTTGCATTTGTGTGCTTGCGATCCTCAAAAATTCTAAGCAACTCAAGGACCCACGAAGAGAGTTGGGGATTTTACCGTTTTCGTATTTGAGTTTTCTCAAATACCGGTATTTGAGTTTTCGTATTTGAGTTTTCGTATTTGCGATCACTTTGGTTTTAATTGTTTTTCTCTCCTAAAAATATTTCTTAATAAAATATATGAGCGGAGATAATATGAGTTCTCCAAAATAAAAGAAATATTGGAGGAAAAATATTAAAATCACTTTTGGAATTTTATTCGAATTTATTTGTGATTTTATTTGCATAGGAAAAATGCACGGTTTTCAAAATTGTATTTAGGTCCAGGAAAATGTTCACTTTGTCCTAAATATTATTAGAGGACGGTGAAATTTTATTTTGGAATTTCTTCGTCTCTATTTAGTATTTTATTTTGTTATTTTTCTGCGTCAGGATCGTTAAAAAAATTGGTTTCGGGCCGAACTGGGCCGAAGGCCTAGCCGGCCCGTGCGCCACTGCTTTCCCCTCGCCGTGCCTGAGCCGGACTCCCGCCGGAGTCTGGGTAACCGCCGCCATCGCTTGGCCCCTTGGCCAAGTCAGCCCCCAGGCCTTTATAAGCCGCCACCCCGCCCCCTCTCGCCGCCTCAACCACCACCGCCAGCAGGTGCCGCCACCGCCGCAGTCCGCGCCGCCGCCAGCTGCCGCCGCCGCCGCCAACAGCCGCCACCGCCGCCTCCGCGCTGCAATCTGCCTCGCCGCCCGCACCTCGCCGCCCTAGCCGCTGCCGCCGGTAACCACCGCTGCCGAGGTAGCCGCCGATTTTTTTAAAAAAAACATTCGGTTTTCTTTAGAAACCTTAGATCTGTTTTTTAAATAGATCGGTTCGGTTCTTTCCGGTTTAGTTAGATAGCGGACGTTCATCCGTACGTTCGTTTTAATGAACTTTGTTCGCCCGTTAGTCACAGACAACGAACGTTCATTCGTTAGCCTGTTCGTCTGTTTTTCTTTTTCAGGATTTTTCTGCGGTTATTTTCGATCGTGATTTCTGCCCTGATCTTGTTTTTAGTTTTTCTTTTCACTCGAAAGTCAGAATCAGGCGATTCAAGCACCCAGGTCTTCATCTCGAAGCCCTCTTTCCGTTTAACCAACTTGAACAAGGTTTTGCTACTGTAAATTTGACTTTAGATCAATCTAGTAAACAGATCTTGTTTCTTTCGTAGTTTGAGTTTCGTTGCTCCGTTTGATTTATTCTTTTTGCAAACCGGAGTTCTTAAGTTGAAATTTTTGGTTAGATCTTCTTATTTGGAGTTTTATCTGTGCATCTTTGCTTGATTGCTTATGTATGCTATGGTTTGCTTGCGATAGAATTCCCTGAGTGTGAAGCGTGCTACTACGAGTCCCTAGGTTTTGCGAATCATCAGTAAGGCAAGTAACACTTTGATCATACCCCTTTATTACCCAGTTTTTTTGCATTAGATCAAACCCTCACACATTGCATGAGTAGGATATATTAACTTGTGGGTCTGGGAAGTAGATTGAGGTAGAACCTATTACCTGCATTATTTTCAAACCCTGGGAGTTACTTCTATGTTAGGCTTAGGTTGCCATGCTATGCTCATAGACGTGGATTGGGTTTGAGAGTATCCATGACAGATGTGAGTTGTTAATTAATGGTTCAACTTAAGGTGGCTGCTTGAATACACATCTGGGTGGATTGGTTGCAGGGCACCTGGAGAATCCAGTGTTGTCCTAGGAAATCCCGGAGGAACCGCGTGATTATCCTATGGAATGCCAACCAGGCTCAAAGGGATCATAAAACTATTCATGGTAGAAACTTCCGTGTGCAGCCACAATGCCATTATGGGCTATGGCATAGTATGAGTAAGTTGTGTGAGCTCTTTCAGTGGTGGACTAGCTGATGTAGGGGAAAGTAGGTGTACGGGTCCACCCGGGGTAAAGAGTGAATGCTTCTGAAAGACTGTGTCCCGGTCATCCGTTTCTCAAACACCATGTAGTGCGAGAAATCCAATGAAGGAGATCGAGTCTTGTGAGGAAAAGTGCACAAACCTCTGCAGAGTGTACAAACTAATCATGATTAGCCGTGTCTCCGGTTATGGACATCTTGAGTATCTGGTACTTTAATTATTGGTTGATCTCATCACTCTAAAAATTAATTTGTTGGGTTAATGATGACTACTTTAATTGGGATTGAGTTGGAGGTACCTTCTCAATGATGTTTCAACTACCATGATAGTTAAAATAAAAGTTATTCCTTTGTTGTAGGAAAAAAATTGGCTTTATGCAAAAACCTTAACCTTAGAGCCTCCACCAGCCAAATATGCATATAGTGTTAGCCTTTATTTATGTTACTTGCTCTACTGTGTTATCTTGCCAGCATATTCCATGTTCTGACCCGTTTCGGGCTGCAACATGTTACGTTGCAGACTTTTCAGAAGACGAGTAAGACGTGCTAGGTCGTTTGTCATGCACTCAGCTATGCCGTTGGAGTTGATGGACTCACTTATCTTCCAAGACTTCCGCTGTTATTTTGTTAGATGGCCTTATGCCATATACTTTTGTAATAAGTTCTCTTTTGAGACATTCGATGTAATAAGTGTGTGATTGCCACTCTGTTATAAATCCTTCAAGTACTGTGTGTGTCAGCATTACCGATCCATGGATACCACAGAAACACAGAGACTTCGGTCCATTCGGATCGTGGTCGCTTCAAGATGGTATCAAAGCACACGCTAACTATAGGACACGACCACTAAGATAAACCTTAGGTCACTTTTCTCTACTCAGTTCTGACTGCTCTCCATTTTCTACTCTTTAGGATGGTGGACCCAAGGAACAAGTTCACTCAACCAGATGAAGACACACCTTTTGGACGACACTTGAAGGAAGTCACTAGGTACCTGAACATCGGAATACCAAGCTTCACCGGGACCTACACCGCCACTTTACCAGAAGAGGAGCGATGGAAAATTCAAGTTCAAATTCTCGGTTATGGACATCTTGAGTATCTGGTACTTGAATTATTGGTTGATCTCTTCACTCTAAAAATTAATTTGTTGGGTTAATGATGACTACTTTAATTGGGATTGAGTTGGAGGTACCTTCTCAATGATGTTTCAACTACCATGATAGTTAAAATAAAAGTTATTCCTTTGTTGTAGGAAAAAAATTGGCTTTATGCAAAAACCTTAATCTTAGAGCCTCCACCAGCAAAATATGCATATAGTGTTAGCCTTTATTTCTGTTACTTGCTCTATTATGTTATCTTGCCAGGATATTCCATGTGCTGGCCCGTTTTGGGCTGCAACATGTTACGTTGCAGACTTTTCAGAAGAAGAGTAAGACGTTCTAGGTCGTTTGTCATGCACTCAGCTATGCCGTTGGAGTTGATGGATTCACTTATCTTCCAAGACTTCCGCTGTTATTTTGTTAGATGGCCCTATGCCATATACTTTTGTAATAAGTTCTCTTTTGAGACATTCGATGTAATAAGTGTGTGATTGCCACTCTGTTATAAATCCTTCAAGTACTATGTGTGTCAGCATTACCGATCCAGGGATGACACAGAAACACAGAGACTTCGGTCCATTCGGATCATGGTCGCTACAAGATGGTATCAGAGCCGTGTACAAACTAATCATGATTAGCCGTGTCCCCAGTTATGGACATATTTAGTATCTGGTACTTGAATTATTGGTTGATCTCATCACTCTAAAAATTAATTTGTTGGGTTAATGATGACTTGACAAGGAAGCTAGGAGTATTCATGGGAGATCCAGCACCAGGAGGAGGAGAAGAAGAAGAACCTAAGGAGATTCATTCTGAGGACTACATCATCATCAACGACAGCGACTCAGACCCCTATGATAGCGATGATGACAATGAAGATGAAGCTGGAGCAGATATCATGGAGTCTTCCACCGATCAAAATTTCTAGATGACCACCCTATGACTGGTAGTTTTTCCACCATAAAGTAGAATTTAGAGCACTTTTGTAACGTTAGATAGATCTTTGTATGCCCTTGCTTGAAATTGATTGGTGTGATATGATTGTGTTTGTCTCATGTGCATATGGGTAGTGAATTTTCCCTTAGACCTCATTTCTATTCTAATCTCTTCCCTCTACCCCCATTAGATGCCTCCGAGACGTGAGCCCGGATTTCAGTTTCCCCCTGAGCTCACTCAGTTGATCCAGCAGCAGAACACCTTGATGCAACTTCTTGTCCAGAACAATCAGAACAACAACAACAACCCTCCACCACCACCACCCGTGGACAACCTGGCACATTTCCTAAGGTTGCAACCATCGGTGTTTTCTAGCAGCATTGAACCAATAGTTGCTGATGACTGGCTGCACAAGATTGGAAGGGATTTGACCACCGGCAATTGCACGGATGCTGAGAAGGTGCGTTTTGCCGCACATCAGTTGGCTGGACCAGCAGCAGCATGGTGGGAGAACTACACATCCACTTTCGCTGTAGCCAATGTCACTTGGGATCAGTTTCAGCAAGCTTTTCGCACTGCCCATGTCTCAACTGGAGCCATGAGCATGAAGAAGCGAGAGTTTTGCAACTTGCGCCAAGGAAATCGTACTGTGGCTCAGTACGTAGATGAGTTTAGTACTCTATCTCGTTATGCCTCGGATGATGTGGCCACAGATGTCGCCAAACACGAGAAGTTTATGGAAGGGCTGAATGATGAGATGAGCATACAGTTGATGGTGGCAACCTTCAACAAGTACCAGGAGTTGGTAGACAAGGCTCTAATGATTCAAGGGAAGCAGCAACATATTGAAAGCCGCAAGAGGAAGTATGGACAAGGCAGGAATAATTCTGGAGCCCAGCAGAAGCCCCGTTTCACCCCGAATTCGGGAGGATACACCCATAACCATGGAGGCCACACCCATAATGGAGGAAGTTCTTACAACCACAATGGCTCCAAGAATGGGAATGGGAATGGAGCAAGCAATAATAAGAACCGCTCCACTCCATCCACACCCGCCAAGAGGGATTTAAGTCACGTTACCTGTTTCAAGTGCAGGAAGAATGGACACTATGCCACGGAGTGCCCTGAAGCCAAGAATGGGAACGACAATGGAAGCGCTGGGAAGAAGACCAACCCTTTCAACAAAGGACTAGTGAAACACATGACCGTGGAGGAGGTTGAAGAGCAGCATGATGCCGTTGTAGGTAAGTTTTTGGTTAAGTCATTTACCGCAGTAGTTCTTTTCGATACTGGTGCATCGCATTCATACATTTCAAGGGGATTCGTGAATAGACATAAGTTGTCCACCAAAGTCCTTATGACCCCCATGTTAATAAGTTCACCCGAAGCGGAATACATGGCAAATCAAGGATGTTTTCAGATGCCATTGACCATTGGACGCCATGTTTTCCCCTCAGACCTGATAGTTTTGGAGTCACAAGGATTAGAAGTGATACCAAGTATGGATGGGCTATCGATGTATGGAGGGAACATCGATTGTGCCAGTAAGTCAATTTTTCTTACTACCCCGGAGGGAGTTGTTCAGGAGGGAGTGCCCCTAGTAAGGGATTATCCGGATGTATTTCCAGAGGAGCTACCAGGCATGCCGCCGGATAGGGATATTGAGTTTCTGATTGAGCTATTGCTTGGCACCGGACCAATATCGAAGAGACCATACCAGATGCCAGCAAATGATCTGGAGGAGATCAAGAAGCAGATTAAGGAGTTATTGGAGAAAGGATTTATTCGACGAAGTTCATCACCTTGGGGAGCCCCAGTGTTTTTGGTCGAGAAGAAGGATGGATCCTCAAGGGTGGTCGTTGATTATCGAGCACTGAATGAAGTGACGATTAAGAATAAGTACCCGCTGCCGATGATCAATGATTTGTTTGACCAACTCCAAGGAGCTAAAGTATTCTCCAAGATTGATCTACAATCAGGATACCACCAGTTGAAGATCCGAGAGAAGGATATACCTAAGAAAGCCTTCACCACAAGGTATGGGTTATATGAGTATACAATTATGTTATTTGGATTGACTAACACCCCTGCCTATTTCATGAGTATGATGAATAAGGTGTTCATGGAGTTCTTGGATAAGTTTGTCGTAGTATTCATTAATGATATCTTGGTGTACTCGAAGAACGAAGAGGAACACGAGGAGCATTTGCGTTTGGTTCTGGAGAAGCTCAGAGAACATCAATTGTACGCCAAGTTTAGCAAATGTGAGTTTTGGTTGAAGGAAGTTGGATTCTTAGGTCATGTTATAACGAGAGAAGGTATAGTAGTGGACCCTGTCAAGGAGCAGGCAGTCACTGAGTGGTTGGCACCCACTTCAGTTGGAGAGATCCGCAGTTTTCTTGGACTCGCGGGATATTGCCGGAGGTTCATAGAGAATTTCTCCAAGATTTCAAAGCCTATGACGACATTGTTGAAGAAAGACACAAAGTTTCATTGGACTGAAGAGTGCGAAGAAAGTTTCCATGAGTTGAAGAAACGGTTGACGACAACCCCAGTGCTGATCTTGCCAGACATACGCAAGGATTTCCAAGTGTATTGCGACGCTTCACGCTTAGGACTTGGAAGAGTACTCATGTAGGACGGAAGAGTTGTTTCTTATGCATCTTGACAACTTCGACCGCACGAGTTGAATTATGCTACGCATGATTGGGAGCTAGCAGCAGTCGTGCATGCGCTCAAAACCTGGAGACATTTCCTTATTAGAAGTCGTTGTGATGTGTACACGGATCACAAGAGTTTGAAGTACATTTTTACTCAGAAGGAGCTGAACCTCGGACAGAGGAGATGGTTGGAGCTTATTAAGGATTATGATATGAAGCTACACTATCACCCCGGAAAGGCCAATGTCGTGGCAGACGCTTTGAGCCGGAAGAGTTATGCAAATACCCTAGTGGAGGGAGGATTGCCAAAGGAGTTAGCAGAAGATTTCAGGGAGCTTCGTTTGGAGATAGTTTCTAGAGGTTTTGTTGCAACATTGGAGGTTCAGTCTGCATTGTTGGGAAAGATACGAGAAGCCCAGAAGGATCACAAAGAGATTGCTGAAATCAAGGAGAGGATGAATGAAGGAAAAGCTAAGGGTTTTCGTGAGGACGAACACGACACCTTGTGGTTTGAAGACCGAATCTATGTGCCCAATGACGCCGAAATCAGGAAGTTGATATTACAGGAAGCACATGATTCTTCATACTCGATACACCCTGGAAACACTAAGATGTATTTGGATTTGAAGGAACGTTTCTGGTGGACGGGAATTAAGAAGGATATTGCCGAGTATGTAGCAGTATGTGATGTATGTCAGAGAGTGAAGGCGGAACATCAGAAGCCCGCAGGATTACTACAGCCTATGCCGATACCCGAATGGAAGTGGGATAAGCTTGGCATGGATTTTATCACCGGATTGCCCAGGACCAGATCGGGATATGACTCAATCTGGGTAGTAGTGGATCGCTTGACCAAAGTAGCCCACTTTATCCCAGTGAAAACCACTTATACCAGTGCAAAGTTGGCCAAGATATACATGACCAGGATCGTATGTCTGCACGGAGTTCCGAGGACCATTGTATCAGATAGAGGAACGCAGTTCACCTCAAAGTTTTGGCATCAGCTACACCAGACTTTGGGAACGAGGCTGGAATTCAGTACAGCTTTCCACCCGCAGACTGATGGACAGACCGAGAGAGTCAACCAGATTTTGGAAGACGTGTTGAGAGCTTGTGCGCTAGATTATGGATCAAGTTGGGATGACAACTTGCCCTATGCGGAGTTCTCGTACAACAACAGTTACCAGGCCAGTTTAAAGATGGCACCGTTCGAAGCATTGTATGGAAGCAGATGCCGAACGCCGTTAATGTGGGATGAAGTCGGATACCGTCAGTTGTTTGGACCAGATCTGATCAAAGAGTCAGAAGAGAAGGTTAAGCTGACTCGAAGCACAAGGAAGTAGTCTATGAAACTGGAGACAAAGCGTACCTGACAGTGTCGCCTCTGTGAGGAGTTAAATGTTTTGGAGTTAAGGGAAAGTTAGCCCCGAGATTTGTGGGACCGTACCGTGTTTTGGAACGCATGGGAGAGGTTGCCTACAAGTTGGAGTTACCCGAAGAATCATCAGGAGTTTACGACGTGTTTCACGTTTCTCAGCTTAAGAAGTGTCATGCGGAGATGGCCGACATTCCTTTAAGAGACACAGTGCCCCTGGAAGCAATTCAGTTGGATAGTGATCTGACTTACGAGGAGAAACCCGACAAGATCCTCGAGTTTGCGAGCAGAGTCACCCGCAGCAAAGTTGTCAAGTTTTGCAAAGTTCAGTGGAGTCACCATACCAAGGATAAAGCCACCTGGGAACGAGAGGATGATCTACGCAAGGACCACCCACACCTGTTCTCTAGCCCAACCGAATCTCGAGGGCGAGATTCATTCTAAGGGGGGTAGGTTTGTAACATCCGAAATTTTTAATTTGGAATGTTATACATAGATAATATTGCATTGCATATTTTTGCATTTGTGTGCTTGAGATCCTCGAAAATTCTAAGCAACTCAAGGACCCACGGAGAGAGTTGGGGATTTTACCGTTTTCGTATTTGAGTTTTCTCAAATACCGGTACGGGGATCACTTTGGTTTTAATTATTTTTCTCTCCTAAAAAATATTTCTTAATAAAATATTTGAGCGGAGATAATATGACTTCTCCAAAATAAAAGAAATATTGGAGGAAAATATTAAAATCACTTTTGGAAATTTATTCGGATTTATTTGTGATTTTATTTGCATAGGAAAAATGTGCGTTTTTCAAAATTGCATTTAGGTCCGGGAAAAATGTTCACTTTGTCCTAAATATTATTAGATGACGGTGAAAATTTATTTCGGAATTTTTTCGTCTCCGTTTAGTATTTTATTTTGTTGTTTTCCTACGTTAGGATCGTTAAAAAAAAGTTGGTTTCAGATCGAACTGGGCCGAAGGCCCACCAGCCCGTGCGCCACCGCTTTCCCCTCGCCGTGCCCGAGCCGGACTCCCGCCGGAGTCTGGGTAACCGCCGCCGCCGCTTGGCCCCTTGGCCAAGTCAGCCCACCCCCTGGCCTTTATAAGCCGCCATCCCGCCCCCTCTCGCCGCCCCAACCACCACCGCCAGCACCCGCCGCAGCCCGCGCCGTCGCCAGCTGCAGCCGCCGCCGCCTGCTGCCGTCGCCACCGCAGCGCCGCACTCCACCCCGCCGCCCGCACCTCGCCGCCCTAGCCGTGGCCGCCGGTAACCGCCGCCGCCGCCGGAGTTCACCGCCGCCGAGGTAGCCGCCAGTTTTTTTCTTCTAAAAACCGTTTGGTTTTCTTTAGAAACCCTAGATATGTTTTTTTAAATAGATCAGTTCGGTTTTTTCGATTTAGTTAAATAGCGGACATTCGCTTTAATGAACGTTGTTCGCCCGTTAGTCACAGACAACGAACGTTCTCTCGTTAGCCTGTTCGTCTGTTTTTCTTTTTCAGGGTTTTTCCGTGGTTATTTTCGATCGTGATTTCCGCCCTGGTCTTTTTTTTAGATTTTTCTTTTTGCTCGAAAGTAGGAATCAGGCGATTCAAGCGCCCAGGTCTTCGTCTCGAAGCCCTCTTTCCGTTTAACCAACTTGAACAAGGTTTTGCTACTTTAAATTTGACTTTAGATCAATCTAGTAAACAAATCTTGTTTCTTTTGTAGTTTGAGTTTCGTTGCTCCGTTTGATTTGATTCTTTTTTGCAAACCGGAGTTCTTAAGTTGAACTTTCTGGTTAGATCTTCTTATTTGAATTTTATCTGTGCATCTTTGCTTGATTTCTAATGTAGGCTATGGTTTGCTTGCGATAGAATTCCCGGAGTGTGAAGTGTGCTACTACGAGTCCCTAGGTTTTGCGAATCATCAGCAAGGCAAGTAACACTTTGATCATACCCCTTTATTACCCAGTTTTTTTGCATTAGATCAAACCCTCACACATTGCGTAAGTATGATATATTAACTTGTGGGTCTGGGAGGTAGATTGAGGTAGAACCTACCTGCATTATTTTCAAACCCTGGGAGTTACTTCTACCTTATGCTTAGGTTGCCATGCTATGCTCGTAGACGTGGATTGGGTTTGAGAGTATCCATGACAGATGTGAGTTGTTAATTAATGGTTCAACTTAAGGTGGTTACTTGAATACACATCTGGGTGGATTGGTTGCAGGGCACCTGGAGAATCCAGTGTTGTCCTAGGAAATCCCAGAGGAACCGTGTGATTATCCTATGGAATGCCACCCAGGCTCAAAGGGATCATAAAACTATTCATGCTAGAAACTTTTGTGTGCAGCCACAATGCCATTATGGGCTCTAGCATAGTATGAGTAAGTTGTCTGAGCTCTTTCAGTGGTGGACAAGCTGATGTAGGGGAAAGTAGGTGCACGGGTCCACCCGGGGTAAAGAGTGAATGCTTCTGAAAGACTGTGTCTCGGTCATCCGTTTCTCAAACACCATGCAGTGCGAGAAATCCATCGGAGGAGATCGAGTCTTGTGGGGAAAAGTGCGCAAACCTCTGTAGAGTGTACAAACTAATCATGATTAGCCGTGTCCCCGGTTATGGACATCTTGAGTATCTGGTACTTGAATTATTGGTTGATCTCATCACTCTAAAAATTAATTTGTTGGGTTAATGATGACTACTTTAATTGGGATTGAGTTGGAGGTACCTTCTCAATGATGTTTCAACTACCATGATAGTTAAAATAAAAGTTATTCCTGTGTTGTAGGAAAAAATTGGCTTTATGCAAAAACCTTAACCTTAGAGCCTCCACCAGCCAAATATGCATATAGTGTTAGCCTTTATTTCTGTTACTTGCTCTACTGTGTTATCTTGCCAGCATATTCTATGTGCTGACCCGTTTCGGGCTGCAACATGTTACGTTGCAGACTTTTCAGAAGACGAGTAAGACGTGCTAGGTCGTTTGTCATGCACTTAGCTATGCCGTTGAAGTTGATGGACTCACTTATCTTCCAAGACTTCCGCTGCTATTTTGTTAGATGGACTTATGCCATATACTTTTGTAATAAGTTATCTTTTGAGACATTCGATGTAATAAGTGTGTGATTGTCACTCTATTATAAATCCTTCAAGTACTGTGTGTGTCAGCATTACCGATCCAGGGATGACACAAAAACACAGAGACTTGTGTCCATTCGGATCGTCGCTTCAGAATATAACCTTCCAATATATGAATCTTTATGTCTCGGACATTCCGATACTCCTCGTCATGTCCGTGATCACATCCGGGACTCCGAACTACCTTCGGTACATCAAAACACATAAACTCATAATACCAATCGTCATCAAACGTTAAGCGTGCGGACCCTACGGGTTCGAGAACTATGTAGACATGACCGAGACTCATCTCCGGTCAATAACTGATACGTCTTCAACGTATCTATAATTTTTGTTTGTTCCATGCTATTATTTATGATGTTTTGGATGTTTAATGGGCTTTGTTATACACTTTTATATTATTTTCGGGACTAACCTACTAACCCAAAGGCCCAGTCCATATTGCTATTATTTGCCTATTTCAGGGTTTTCAGAAAAGGAATATCAAACGGAGTCTAAACGGAATGAGACCTTGGAGAGATATTTTTGGAGAAAATCACGCACGGGAGACTTGAGAACCACGGAGTAGGGCACACATGGCGCCCACGAGGTGCCCCCCCCCTATAGGGCGCGCCCCCTGCCTCGTGGGCCCCACATTTGGCCCCCGATGCCCTCCTTCCTCCTATATATACCTACCTACCCCGAAACCATCAGAGGAACAGAGAAAACCCTAGTTCCACCGTCGTAACCTTCTGTTCCCGTGAGATCCCATCTTGGGGCTGTTCCGGAGTTCCGCCGGAGGGAGGATCTTCAATGAAGTGCTTCTACATCATCATCATCGCCTCACCATGAGTTGTGAGTAGTTTACCACAGACCTTCGGGTCCATAGCTAGTATCTAGATGGATTCTTCTCTCTCTTTGGATCTCAATACCGAGTTCTCCTCGGTCTTCGAGGAGATCTATTCGATGTAATCTCTTTTTGCGGTGTGTTTGTCGAGATCCGATGAATTGTGGGTTTGTGATCAAGATTATCTATGAGAAATATTTGGTTCTTTTCTGAACTCTTTATGTATGATTATAATATCCTTGCAAGTCTCTTAAATTATTGGTTTGGTTTGGCCTACTACATCTATAGTTCTTGCAATGGGAGAAGTGCTTGGCTTTGGGTTCAATCTTGCGGTGTCCTTTCCCAGTGACAGTAGGGGCAGCAAGGCACATATTGTATTGTTGCCATCGAGGATAAAAATATGGGGTTCATATCACTAAGTTTGTGTTTATCCCTCTACATCACATCATCTTGCTTAAGGCGTTACTCTGTTCTTATGAGCTTAATACACTAGATGCATGCTGGATAGCGGTCGATGTGTGGAGTAATAGTAGTAGATGCAGAATCGTTTTGGTCTACTTATCTCGGACGTGATGCCTATATATATTGATCATGCCTAGATAGTCTCATAATTATTCGCTTTTCTATCATTTGCTCGACAGTAATTTGTTTACCCGCCGTAGAATATCGCTATCATGAGAGAAACCACTAGAGAACACTATGGCCCCCGGGTCTATTCTCAGCATATCAATCTACAATTTACTTTACTTTTCCGCTTTTACTTTCTGTTCTTATATCCAAAAATACCAAAAATATCAAACTATCATCTCTATCAGATCTCACTTTCGTAAGTGACCGTAAAGGGATTGACAACCCCTTATCGCGTTGGCTACGAAGTTCTTATTTGTTTGTGCAGGTGCGAGGGACTCGCGCGTGGTCTCCTACTGGATTGATACCTTGGTTCTCAAAAACTGAGGGAAATACTTACGCTACTGTGATGCATCACCCTTTCCTCTTCGAGGGAATACAACGCAAGCTCGAGAAGTAGCAAGAAGAATTTCTGGCGCCGTTGCCGGGGAGGCTTACGCAAAATTCATATACCAAGTACCTATCACAAACCCTTATCCTTCGCATTAAATTTTTTTGCCTCTCGTTTTCCTCTCCCCCACTTCACCCTTGCCATTTTATTTGCCCTTCTTTTGGCCATGTGTTTACCGTCCGCTTGCCTCTTGTTTGCTTGTGTTGCTATGTGCCCTCTATTTGCTTGCATCTTCGCTTGCTAAATTATGGTTCCTCGTCCACTTGCTAATCTCTTTAAGAAATCCAATTATGTTGAACCTATTGCTAGTTAGTAGTGTGCACTAGATTATCTTTATGAGGTTTTGCTTGAAATTTGTGAGTCCGAAAATTGTGAAGAAATATTGAAAGAAAATTATCAAGTGATTCACGATAGATCTTTGAGTAAAAAGCATGATTGCAATGATGTTATTATAAATTCTATTAATGTCAATTGTGTTCATGATATGCAAAACCCTAAGCTTGGGGATGCTAGTATTGCTATGTCCACTACTTGTTGCAATGATCATGATTGGGGTGATGCTTCTTACGATCTTGAAATTTTATTTGAACCCCATGATGAATATGAGATTGATAATAATGTTTGCAATAATATTGAAAGTGGGTTTGGAAGAGTGTCAACTTTAGATCCCACATATCTGGAGAATGTTCAATCTTATGAATTTTTTTAAATAAAGTGGGTTTGGAGAGGTCATGACTTTAGTTAATATTGATCCCACTATTTTGGAAGAGTGTCAACTTCGTATGCATGTGGATTGTGTTGAGAATATGTTTTGTGATTGCTATATTGTTGAATTTGCTTATGATCCTACATGCAATTATTATGAGAGAGGAAAATATGGTTGTAGAAACCTTCATGTTACTAAATTACCTCTCTTCATGTTGAGATTGATCTTTTTTCTTCCTTGCATATGCTAGATCTTGCTTGTCTTACTAATTTGTTTTCATATAAAATGCCTATGCATCGGAAGTATGTTAGACTTAGATGTGATTTTCACATGCTTTATGATGCTCTCTTTGTGCCTCAATTCTTATCTTTCATGTGAGCATCATTGAATTATCGTGCCTAGCTAGGGGCGTAAAACGATATCGCTTGTTGGGAGGCGACCCAATTTTATATTTTTTGTTTTTGCTTCTGTTTAGAAATAAACATTGCACCTAGCTTCTGTTTAGATGTGGTTTTGTGTTTTGCTTAGTGTTTGTGCCAAGTAGAATCTTTGGGAAGACTTGTGTGAAGTTTGTATGATCTTGCTGTGAAAAACAGAATCGTTAACGCTCGCTAGAATGGTCACCAGATTTTACTGGAGCGTGCTATTTAGTTGATTCTTTTTGCAGATGATTAGTAGACAAATTCCCCATGTTTACTAATTTATTTAAATTTTTTTGGAGTTACAGAAGTATGCGAAAGTTACAGATTACTACAGTCTGTTCTGTTTTTGACAGATTCTGTTTTTCGTGTGTTGTTTGCTTAATTCAATGCATCTATGAGTAGTATTGGGAAGTATGAATCATAGAGAAGTTGGAATACAGTAGGTTTAACACCAATATAAACAAAGAATGAATTCATTGCAGTACCTTTGAGTACTGGTTTGTTTTCTTATACTAATGGAGCTTACGAGATTTTTTTCTAAGTTTTGAGTATTGCTTTGATGGACTATGGAACAAAGAGTGGCAAGAGCCTAAGCTTGGGGATGCCCAAGGCACCCCAAGGTTAAATTCAAGGACAACCAAAATCCTAAGCTTGGGGATGCCCCGGGAAGGCATCCCCTCTTTCGTCTTCATCCATCGGTAACTATACTCGGAGCTATATTTTTATTCACCACGTGATATGTGTTTTACTTGGAGCGTCTTGTATAATTTGAGTCATTGCTTGTTAGTTTTCCACAATTATCCTTGCTGTACACACCTATTTGAGAGACTTAAATATGGCCTAGGAATTGATAGAACACTCTATGTGCTTCACTTATATCTTTTGAGTTGAATAGTCTTTGCTCTAGTGCTTCACTTATATCTTTTAGAGCACGGTAGTGATTATATTTTGTAGAAATTGTTGAACTCTCACGCCTCACTTATATCCATTTGAGAGTCTATTAAAACAGCATGGTAATGTGCTTAGGCTATAAAACTAGTCTTCACATGATAGACAACCAATATCAATGTAGTAAAAACTTTCACACTAAGTGCATTGAATATGATGAGAAGTTGGATGCTTGACAATTGTTTTGAGATATGAGGATAGTGATATTAGAGTCATGCTAATGGAGTTATTATGAAATTGAGAAATTCTTGTGTTAAGGTTAGTGATTCCCGTAGCATGCATGTATGGTGAACCGCTATGTGACGAAATTAGAGCATGATTTACTTGTAAAGTGTCAACCTTTGTGCGGAGGTCGGGGGCGCGCGATGATTAACTCCTACCAACCTCCCCCCTAGGAGCATGTGTTGATTGCTTTGTTTTGACGACTCGTAGATTTTTGCAATAAGTATATGAGTTCTTATCACTAATGTTGAGTCCATGGATTATACGCACTCTCACGCTTCCACCATTGCTAGCCTCTCTTGTATCGCGCAATTTTCGTCGGTACCATACACCCACTATATATCCTTCCTCAAAACAGCCACCATATATATTCCTCAAAACATCCACCATACCTACCCATCGTGGCATTTCCATAGCCATTCCGAGATATATTGCCATGCAACTTTCCACTGTTCTGTTCATATGACACACATCATATTGTCATATTGCCATGCATGACCATGTAGTTGACATCGTATTTGTGGCAAAGCCACCATGCATAATTTTTCATACATGATACTCTTGATTCATTGCACATCCCGGTACACCGCCGGAGGCATTCATATAGAGTTATACTTTGTTCTAGTATCGAGTTGTAATATCGAGTTGTAATTCAATGAAAGTGTGATGATCATCATTATTAGAGCATTGTCCCATGTGAGGAAAGGCTAAATCAATAAAGCCCCTCCAAAAAAGGAAAAAAAGAAAGGCCAAGGAAAAAAGAAAGGCCCAAAAAAAGGGACAATTGCTACTATCCTTTTCCACACTTGTGCTTCAAAGTGGCACCATGTTCTTCATGATAGAGAGTCTCATGTTTAGTCACTTTCATATACTAGTGGGAATTTTCATTATAGAACTTGGCTTGTATATTCCAACGATGGGCTTCCTCAAATGCCCTAGGTCTTCGTGAGCAAGCAAGTTGGATGCACACCCACTAGTTTCTTTTGTTGAGCTTTCATACATTTTTAGCTCTAGTGCATCCGTTCCATGGCAATCCCTACTCACTCACATTGATATCTATTGATGGGCATCTCCATAGCCCGTTGATATGCCTAGTTGATGTGAGACTATCTCCCTCCTTTTTGTCTTCTCCACAACCACCACTCTATTCCACCCATAGTGCTATATCCATGGCTCACGCTCATGTATTGCGTGAAAGTTGAAAGGTTTGAAAGAATAGAGTATGAAAACAAGTGCTTGGCTGAAATCATGGTTGTGCATGATATGAATATTTTGTGTGATAAAGAGGGAGCATAGCCAGACTATATGATTTTGTAGGGATAACTTTCTTTAGCCATAGTATTTTGAGAAGACATGATTGCTTTGTTAGTATGCTTGAAGTATTATTATTTCTTATGTCAATATAGACTTTTGTCTTGAATCTTTCAGATCTGAACATTCATGCCACAATTAAGAGAATTACATTGAAAACTTTGTTGGTTAGCATTCCACATCAAAAATTCTGTTTTTATCATTTACCTACTCGAGGACGAGCAGGAATTAAGCTTGGGGATGCTTGATACGTCTCCAACGTATCTATAATTTTTTATTGTTCCATGCTATTATTTATGATGTTTAATGGGCTTTGTTATACACTTTTATATTATTTTTGGGACTAACCTGCTAACCCAAAGGCCCAGTCCAGATTGTTATTTTTTTTGCCTATTTCAGGGTTTTACAGAAAAGGAATATCAAACGGAGTCCAAACGGAATGAAACCTTCGGGAGAGATATTTTTGGAGAAAATCACGCACAGGAGGCTTGAGACCCACGGAGTAGGGCACACGTGGCGCCCACGAGGGTGGGGGGCGCCCCCCCTATAGGGCGCCCCCCCGCCTCGTGGGCCCCACGTTTGGCCCCCCCAGTGCCCTCCTTCCTCCTATATATACCTACGTACCCCGAAACCATTAGATGAACAGAGAAAACCCTAGTTCCACCGCCGTAACCTTCTGTTCCCGCGAGATCCATCTTGGGGCCTGTTCTGGAGCTCCGCCGGAGGGGGGATCTTCCACGTAATGCTTCTACATCATCATCATAGCCTCACCATGAGTTGTGAGTAGTTTACCACAGACCTTCGGGTCCATAGCTAGTATCTAGATGGCTTCTTCTCTCTCTTTGGATCTCAATACCAAGTTCTAATCGGTCTTCGAGGAGATCTATTCGATGTAATCTCTTTTTGCGTTGTGTTTGTCGAGATTTGATGAATTGTGGGCTTATGATCAAGATTATCTATTAGAAATATTTGGTTCTTTTCTGAACTCTTTATGTATGATTATAATATCCTTGCAAGTCTCTTCAAATTATTGGTTTGGTTTGGCCTACTAGATCTATAGTTCTTGTAATGGGAGAAGTGTTGGGGAACATAGCAGAAATAAAAAAAAAATCTACGCTTCACCAAGATCAATCTATGGAGTCATCTAGCAACGAGGGAGAGGGGAGTGCATCTACATACCCCTGTAGATGGCGAGCGGAAGCGTTCAAGAGAAAGTGGATGATGGAGTCGTACTCGTCGTGATCCAAATCACCGATTGTCGGGGATATACCCCGCGGTATGAACCGTCCGGAATTATAACCCGGCCGGACTTGGTGGTTTACTTGAGACCCGGTTTACATTTGGTGATTCACTAGCGGTCCATTTAATCATACGGTTTACAAGCAACCTGCCTAAAATAATACCACTCACTGGTAACCCGGTTGGAGGATCACGGATGAAAAGGCCCAAGGCCCAGAAGGCCGGTTCATGTTATGGTGGGCCGGTTTAAGAAGAAAGCACAAGGAATATTCTCTTACAAAGGAAGCAAGACTAGGACTCCTTGTAATAAAGCAATCCTAATCCTACTAGGACTCTACATGTAACACACCCCTTCAACATATATAAGGAGGGGCAGGGCTCCCCAAAGAGGGATAGGTTAGAGGAGAAGTTTAGACAAGTTCTCACAAGTTTCTAGGGCTAGACACAAAGAGCCGGTTTACCGGCGACACCATGAGGATCATAATGAGACCTAGCCTCAAACAGCACGTAGAGTTATTACCGGATGATGTTTCCCGGGGCCCGAAGCTATCTAAACCCTTGTCTTGCATCGCGTCTCTCGATTCCGCTCAACCCCTCTCAAGCTACTACATAGATGCGCGGCCTCACGACTAAGTCCGCTAAACCGGACATCTGACGTGTTAATTCTACGACAGTTGGCGCCCACCGTGGGGCCTGCGCACAGTGGTGTTGAGTTCTTGGAGGGATCTTTCCGGAGATCGAGAAATTCGCGGTTAACGGGGTGAAGGAACAATTCAGAAGAATTTATGTCAGCCGCAAATTTTTTGATCAACTTTGGCAATTATGATTATTCTTCAATTGCTTTGCAAGCCGTCGTCAGATCGCATGTGATTAAACCTTAGATGGTCGCGGGTCCTAACACGCGAGAGCAGATCAAGCCGATAAAGAAGTCTAGCCAAAATTGATGCACGGCCGTCCGCGGGTGTGTCCCTGAAGATTTGTTTGATGCGGTTGTTGCTCAGGTGGCTGTCAAATTACAAAGTCGCCGAAACCGTTTTTCCTCCAGTCAAAAATTCATCATGACTACGTTCTGGGGTCAGACAAGTCCTGACCATGGACTAAAACTGCTAGTTTCACAAGTATACGTGGTCGGGGACGACTGCAACCCGGAATCGTTTGGGGGCATTGACCCGGACTTCTCATCTACTACTGAGGTCGGCTCTTGTCCGTCGGAGTGGAGCCTCTAGGCCGCCGCCAAGTTGACTCCCCTATCGCTCGCCTCGGGACGCCAGGTCCGTGGTCCGCCGCGAGCCACTGGTTTCGAGCCGACGTGCTTCCGTCGAGCCGCTAAGATCTCCCCTCGCCTTGAGCTACCGCGGGCCGGCCCTGCTATCACTTTCCTTGCCCGTTCTCCGCCGCCTCGCGGACACCTTTCCAGGTCCTCGTCGTCTTCCACGCCGCGACCCTCCGGCCCTGCCCCTCCTCTAGGCTGCGGCGAGTGGCTGCAGCTCTGAGCTGCCAGATTCCCGTCCTCCGCTGTGCTCCTTCGCCAAGCCACCGAACCACCACTGCAAAAAAACTGCCGCTGCGGAAGACCTACGAGACGGCCTCGTACTGAGCCGCCGGCGTCGCCTCCGAGTCGGCTTTGTCTCTGAAAAACGCCGCCGCGGTTTCAAAGCTCCTCCGCCGCTGCTAATACGCGTGGCCGACTCGATTAATATCTCGAGGTCTGCGGCTGTCGAAGCTGGTGGCATCGCCTCTGTCTGTTCGAGGATGCCTCCACCGCCTCCGTTGCTCCGACTGACTGGCCTCTCCTCGCTTCCCCTGAGTCACCACTATACTTAGCTTCTCTGCGTGTTGCCCTGCACCTGCAAAACCTTCTCCACGGCCTTGCCGACACGGGCATGCATCAAATCGCCGCTCAGCGAAGGCCTCTCTTGAGCTCGTGCTCGCGGCTTTGGGCTTCTGCATCGAGCCGTCGTCCGCCGCGCCAGGCCAATCTTGCCATTGCCACGGGCCGCCCTGTTGAGCCATGCGGCACTTCGCGCCTCCGCCGACTTGCTTTGTTTCTCTGCCATGGCCGCAGCAAGTTGCCTTATCTTGAGCGGATGAGCCGCCGGCCCCGTCGATTGTCCTGGTCTGCGTGGAGACTCGCCGCTGGGTCATACCGTTTCTGTGTCCAAGCTGCCGTGGCCCTCTACTCCAGGCCGTCCCTCTGCTGCGATGAGCCGCCCCTGCCGGACGTATTTGCTTCAAGCCGCCGGCCACGGGCTGCATCGCCCTCAACCTTGCTCCACCTCGGCCGTATTTGCTTCAGCCGCCTTTCCAACTCTGAACGGGCTTTCTGCTGTTTTGTACTACACCCATCAGGCGCCTGCATATACCTTACGTCTTCGAGGCCGCGGTGGAAAAAGAGGTTGCTAACCATGTGATGGACAGAATCAAATATGAAAGGGAGTACTGCTAGGTGGAGACCACGGCCTACTTCAAATTTTGATGGATGGGATGTTATTCGTTTGGACGTAAAGGCCATTATTTGATCAAATCACATGCGACCCATTTTTCCAAAGGACACATCAGGTGATGTCCATCTTATCTATTTCATCTATTATATATAGTAATTTGTCTACGAACAGTTACTCTGGTCTATGGTATTTTTTCGCAGGACCATTATTTGTTACAAAGATGTCGCAAAAGCATGCACGCCAATATTTTTATACTAGGACTTGTCCATACCATGCTGCTGAACGGATAAGTGAGTAAGTCGCTGCCTCCCGCTTCATCAACACGCGGGACTGACTCGTCGTCCGTGCCCGCGGCCGGATCACCCGTGTCCATGTCGTTTTCTAACACCGCTGCTGACTTACCCGTCCGCACCAGTTTACAACATCGTGGACGTCTTTTGCGACCGCACCAGCTTACAATGCCGCGGTTGACTCATCTGTTGTTCAGGCGAATCAGGTGATATCTATCCTATTTAATTTATATATATATTAATTCATTCGAGCAAAAATACCTCGCCCTGCTGTGTTTTATACGCAGGAAAAATCATTCATTACAAAGTGATATTATACCGCGGAGATGGAGGCCCGCCAACATCGTTCGACACAAGTGGTCGTCGTGATTCCATTGATTCCTGCGCCGGTTTACAGCGCCCTGACCGTCTCTCGCGACCGCGCCGGTTTACAGCACCTTGGCCGTCTCTCGCGAGTGCGCCGGTTTACAACGCCGTGGCCGTATTTCGCATCCGCGCCGGCTCACAACGAGGAAGGCAACTAGCCCGTCGGCGCCGGCCGACCCATCTACTGTTCGAGCAAATCAGGTGTTGTCCCTCATATATACTTTATCAGGACATTACACTGCCCTATTGGTATTTTCATGTACAGGTAAAATCATTGCTATAATGCGGATATAAACACGCACCGACAATATTCTACAACGGCATTTTCTTCTGTGTCATATTACCTGATGAACTGACGGCTGGCTCACGCGTCCGCACCGGTTTACAACGTGGAGGACAACTTGCCCGTCCGCACCGGCGTATAATATTGCGACCGACTCATCCATCGACTCCTACGGCGGATTCATCCATGATTGATTTCCGCTTCACCATGGTGATCATCAACTCTGTGACGGATAAATACTGGCTTAACATATCAGGTGAAATCCATCCAGTATATTTTATTATATATTGTTCTCTTTAGAAGAGCAGTTACCCCGTCTTGCAAAGTTATCTAATGCAGGACCCTGAACCGCCATATTGGTGCAAATTTAAAGGCCGGATGAAAATGATAACTCCGGTTTAAGATCCCACAAAGCCTTTTAAGCTCCTAATATCTGCTTTAACATCCGGTTCAAGAAGAAGTGTATCTCGCAAGTTCGAGTTCTCAGAAAAATTAAGGGGGCCAAAGAGAGTTTGTTGCACAGCACAACTCAAACATAGGCCCCGACGAGCACAGCTCAGGAATATGTCACATGGGGGCTTCTCCATGTCAAGAAGTTCTTATGGCCTTCTCCAAACCGGCACCCCTGGTAAACCAGGGGATCAGCCTTTTTCTTCTAAATAAGTGTCTTATGGGAGTTCACTCAGGTGATATCCATCTAAAGTTTACTTCTCTTGATATATATCATTTTCATCAAGAAAAACACGATGCTTTGATCAGTCTATTTTGTTATGCAGGACAATTCTATAAAGGACCAAACAGGACCTGACATACAAGCGCAACTCTCTTATAGGTACCCTACCTCCGCAGTCACTAGAAGGCGACGGATCCAAAAGAAAAAACTGTTCTTGTCCCTACGGAACCTTCCTTTGATGGCAGATGTAATATTCCTGTCCCTTGGTTGATCATTCCCTTTGATGGCAAAAGAAAAAAACTTGTTCTTGTCCCTAGGGAACCTTCCTTTGATGGCAGATGTAATATTCCTGTCCCTTGGTTGATCATTCCCTTTGATGGCAAAAGAAAAAAACCTGTTCTTGTCCCTAGGGAACCTTCCTTTGATGGCAGATGTAATATTCCTGGCCCTTGGTTGATCATTCCCTTTGATGGCAAAAGAAAATATGTTCTTGTCCTTAGGGTACTTCCTTTGATGGCAGATGCAATATTTCCTGCCCCTTGGAAGATACATACCCTTTGATGGCAAAAGAAAATTTCTTGTCCCTAGGAGTACTTCCTTTGATGGCAGATGCAATATTTCCAGCCCCTTGGAGTACATCCTTTGATGGCAAAGAGTACATCCTTTGATGGCAAAGTTCTTGTCCCTAGGAGTACTTCCTTTGATAGTCATAGCCCTTTGGGTTGCACCCATTGATTGTCACATATGGAGCCTGGCAGCTCGCAAAAAGCCTCGACTACATGGTCTTGTTTGCAACAGTGTTTTGTGTTTTGTGTTTTGTGATTTTTTTCAAAGTTTTCTGTGGTTAAACAAGTTTTTTGATCAGGAGCTGGGCAACTTCAAAGTTGACCACGTATTTACAAAAGTCTGGGTCATAGAACACCAGCATGATTTAAACCGGCGTTTATCATAACCCGGAACAATCATTGGGCAAACGCCAAGAGAGCCAAGAGCCTCATCAGAATCTACACGTTCAATAATGCCTACCGGATTAAGGATGTCAGGCACACTTAATCAAAGGTATGAAGTATTTTTGGGTGTAAGACAGATACTCTTTCAATATATGCCTATGGGAGCAGTATAATCCGTCCGGTGGTAAACCGCCAGGACATCTTTTAGCATTATTTTATGCAGAAGCAGGTAAGATAATGGCCGGTGTTTATTAAACCGGCCTGGCTTTGACTATAAGTCGCTAGTATGAGATAAGATAATGACCGGTGTTTCTTAAACCGGCCTGACTTTGACTATAAGTCGCCAGTATGAGATAAAATAATGACCGGTGTTTATTAACCCGGCCTGATTGTGATCAAACATCACTGGGACCGGTTTTCGAACCGGATTATATTATTCCAATCTTTAATAGCCAACATGGCTGGATTTTTATTATGGTTATCAATATTATGATTGAGGTTGTCAAAGTCGCTTTAAACACAATGGCGATTATTTCATCAGTGAGGTATGATTTATTCTACAAAGGAATAGTCCCGAGTAGCTGCAGGCTTACAACCCGGCACTTGGGGGCTGCATTATTCAAATTGAGATTACATCAAATAGACAAGTCTCATGTCACTGCAAGCATGCACCATGACACTTGGGGGCTGATGCAAAGTCATTTTTTGCTCACTTTATTGAAGACCCAACTCATCATATTATAATGAGTCGTCCCTTGGGGGCTACCAATCACTCCTGTCAACAATTCAAGGTACACAAGTATTAATCCATTATATTGAAGGGTCCATTGCTCAGTTGGTAAAGCTCAAAGCTCTTAACCTTGTGGACGTGGGTTCAAACCCCACGATGGAAGTTACATTATATAATGTTATTTTCAATGATTATATCTACAAAGTCCCTGCTCATTATTGCATAATAACCCGACACTTGGTGGTTACATGTTTCTATTCAAATTTACATGATCATATTTTCAAAGTCCCTGCTCATTATTGCATAATAACCCGGCACTTGGGGGCTACATGTTGCTATTCAAATCTACATGATTATATTTTCAAAGTCCATGCTCATTATTGCATAATGACCCGACACTTGGGGGCTACGTGATATGGAATATTCAGTTTCATAGTGATTGGGATGAACAATCCGGATTTCGTCAAGATTGCAAGATTTATATTGAAACAAGTCTTAAGCTATCACTATGTTCTCCTCTTAAGACTTGGGGGCTACAGGTAATGTGCATATAAGAAGGAACATCTTCAAATTCTCAGTTTTGGGTAAGTCCGGAAGATTAGTTGTGTGACCCGGCGTTGACAATAATCATAGCCCGGCATCTATAAACAATCATGACCCGGAATTATCAGTTTTTATAAACCGGCAATGGTGGTAATCATAAACCGGTATCCTCAAGCCGGCTGGATATCAGTTGAATATTTCAAAGACCAATATTTTTGTCAAGTCAGAGCATTGAATGCCGATTCAAATGGATTCTTGATTTATAATATTTATTTTCTGCAAGCAAATGGATTATGAAGCTGGTCTATTAACTTGGAGTTTTCAGAAGAAGTGCCCGGATTTTTTTCATTGGTAGTGTTTGAACATATCTGCTAAGGAGATTTGCTATGAGATCATGGATACATATCAAGGAGGAAATGGCAAGGATTTAAAGATGATAAAGTGCCGGTTTACAAGAATTCTTAACCTGGAGCACAACTTATCAAATTTGTTCGTGTTATGTAGGCAGGAAGGATCAAGTTTACCATGGATAAATCCAAGCTAAACTGGGGGCTAATGTCGGGGATATACCCCGCGGTATGAACCGGCCGGAATTATAACCCGGCCGGACTTGGCGGTTTACTTGAGACCCGGTTTACATTTGGTGATTCACTAGCGGTCCATTTAATCATACGGTTTACAAGCAACCTGCCTAAAATAATACCACTCACTGGTAACCCGGTTGGCGGATCACGGATGACAAGGCCCAAGGCCCAGAAGGCCGGTTCATGTTATGGTGGGCCGGTTTAAGAAGAAAGCACAAGGAATATTCTCTTACAAAGGAAGCAAGACTAGGACTCCTTGTAATAAAGCAATCCTAATCCTACTAGGACTCTACATGTAACCCGCCCCTTCAACATATATAAGGAGGGGCAGGGCTCCCCAAAGAGGGACAGGTTAGAGGAGAAGTTTAGACAAGTTCTCACAAGTTTCTAGGGCTAGACACAAAGAGCCGGTTTACCGGCGACACCATGAGGATCATATTGAGACCTAGCCTCAAACAGCACGTAGGGTTATTACCGGATGATGTTTCCCGGGGCCCGAAGCTGTCTAAACCCTTGTCTTGCATCGCGTATCTCAATTCCGCTCAACCCCTCTCAAGCTACTACATAGATATGCGGCCTCACGACTAAGTCCGCTAAACCGGACATCTGACGTGTTAATTCCACGACACCGATGATCCTAGCGCCGAACGGACGGCACCTCCGCGTTCAACACACATACGGAGCAGCGACGTCTCCTCCTTCTTGATCCAGCAAGGGGGGAGGAGAGGTTGATGGAGATCCAGCAGCACGACAGCGTGGTGGTGGATGGAGCGGTATTCCAGGAGGGCTTCGCTAAGGAGCACTGGAGGAAGGGGTGTCACGAGAGGGAGAGGGAGGCGCCAGGGCGGGGTGTGGCTGCCCTCCCTCCCCCCACTATATATAGGGGCCCTGGGGGGCGCCGGCCCTAGGAGATCCAATCTCCTAGGGGAGGGCGGCAGCCAAGGGGGGAACTTGCCCCCCAAGTCAAGTGGGCGCCCGCACCCCTAGGGTTTCCAACCCTAGGCACAGGGGAGGCCCAAGGGGGAGCACCAGACCACTAGGAGCTGGTTCCCTTCCCCTTTCAGCCCATGGGGCCCTCCGGGATAGGTGGCCCCACCCGGTGGACCCCCGAGACCCTTCCGGTGGTCCCAGTACAATACCGGTGACCCCCGAAACTCTCCCGATGGTCGAAACTGGACTTCCTATATATAAATCTTTACCTCCAGACCATTCCGGAACTCCTCGTGACATCCGGGATCTCATCCAGGACTCTGAACAACTTTCGGGTTACCGCATACTTATATCTCTACAACCCTAGCGTCACCGAACCTTAAGTGTGTAGACCCTACGGGTTCGGGAGACACGTAGACATGACCGAGACGACTCTCCGGTCAATAACCAACTGTGGGATCTGGATACCCATGTTGGCTCCCACATGCTCCTTGATGATCTCATCGGATGAACCACGATGTCAAGGATTCAATCAATCCGTATGCAATGCCCTTTGTCTATCAGCATAGTACTTGCCCGAGATTCGATCGTTGGTATACCGATACCTTGTTCAATCTCATCTTGGCAAGTCTCTTTACTCGTTCCGTAATACATCATCCCATGACCAACACCTTAGTCACATTGACCTCATTATGATGATGTCTTACCGAGTGGGCCCACACATACCTCTCCGTCATACGGAGTGACAAATCCCAGTCTCGGTTCGTGCCAACCCAACAGATACTTTCGGAGATACCCGTTGTGTACCTTTATAGCCACCCAGTTATGTTGTGACGTTTGGCACACCCAAAGTATTCCTACGGTATCTGGGAGTTGCACAACCTCATGGTCTAAGGAAAAGATACTTGACATTGGAAAAGCTTTAGCATTACGAACTACACGATCTTGTGCTAGGCTTAGGATTGGGTCTTGTCCATCACATCATTCTCCTAATGATGTGATCCCGTTATCAATGACATCCAATGTCCATGGTCAGGAAACCGTGACCATCTGTTGATCAACGAGCTAGTAACTAGAGGCTTACTAGGGACACGTTGTGGTCTATGTATTCACACATGTATCACTGTTTCCGAATAATACAATTCAAGCATGAATAACAGACAATTATCATGAACATGGAAATATAATAATAACCATTTTATTATTGCCTCTAGGGCATATTTCCAATAGTCTACCACTTGCACTAGAGTCAATAATCTAGTTACATTGTGATGAATCGAACACCCATAGAGTTCTGGTGTTGATCATGTTTTGCTCGTGGAAGAGGTTTAGTCAACGGATCTGCGACATTCAGATCCGTATGCACTTTACAAATATATATGTCTCCATCTTGAATATAATCCCGGATGGAGTTGAAACGGCGCTTGATGTGGTTGGTCTTCTTGTGAAACCTAGGCTACTTGGCAATGGCAATAGCTCCAGTGTTGTCACAGAAGAGAGTCATTGGGCCCGACGCGCTTGGAATAACTCCTAGGTCAGTGATGAACTCCTTCATCCAGACTCCTTCCTGCGCTGCTTCGGAAGCAGCTATGTACTCTGCTTCACATGTAGATGCCGCCACGACGCTTTGCTTGCAACTGCACCAGCTGACTGCCCCTCCATTCAAAATATACATGTATCCGGTTTGTGACTTGGAGTCATCCAGATATGTGTCGAAGCTAGCATCAACGTAACCCTTTACGACGAGCTCTTCGTCACCTCCATAAACGAGAAACATATCCTTAGTCCTTTTGAGGTACTTCAGGATTTTCTTGACCGCTGTCCAGTGTTCCATACCGGGATCACTTTGGTACCTCCCCACCAAACTTATGGCAAGGTTCACATCAGGTCTGGTACACAGCATGGCATACATAATAGAACCTATGGCTGAGGCATAGGGGATGACACTCATCTTTTCTCTATCTTCTGCCATGGTCGGGGATTGAGCCATGCTCAATCTCATACCTTGCAATACACGCAAGAACCCTTTCTTGGACTGATCCATATTGAACTTCTTCAATATCTTATCAAGGTATGTGCTTTGTGAAAGACCAATGAGGCGTCTCAATCTATCTCTATAGATCTTGATGCCTAATAGGTAAGCAGCTTCTCCAAGGTCCTTCATTGAAAAACACTTATTCAAGTAGGCCTTTATGCTCTCCAAGAGTTCTACATCATTTCCCTTCAACAATATATCATCCACATATAATATGAAAATGCTACAGAGCTCCCACTCACTTTCTTGTAAATACAGGCTTCTCCCCAAGTCTGTGTAAACCCAAACGCTTTGATCACCTCATCAAAGCGAATGTTCCAACTCCGAGATGCTTGCACCAGCCCATAGATTTAGCGCTGGAGCTTGCATACCTTGTTAGCATTCTCAGGATCGACAAAACCTTCCGAATGCATCATATACTGTTCTTCCTTGAGGAAGCCATTAAGGAATGCCGTTTTGACGTCCATTTGCCATATCTCATAATCATAGAATGCGGCAATTGCTAACATGATTCGGACGGAATTCAGCATCGCTACGGGAGAGAAAGTCTCATCGTAGTCAAACCCTTGAACTTGTCGATAACCTATAGCGACAATCGAGCCTTATAGATGGTCACATTACCATCCACGTCGGTCTTCTTCTTAAAGATCCATTTGTTTTCTATGGCGTGCCGATCATCGGGCAAGTCCACCAAAGTCCATACTTTATTTTCATACATGGATCCTATCGCAGATTTCATGGCTTCAAGCCATTTGTTGGAATCCGAGCCCACCATCGCTTCTTCATAGTTCGAAGGTTCACCGTTGTCTAACAACATGATTTCCATGACAGGGTTACCGTACCACTCTGGTGCGGAACGTGTCCTTGTGGACCTACGAAGTTCAGTAGTAACTTGATCTGAAGCTTCATGATCATTATCATTAACTTCCTCCCTAGTCGGTGCAGGCACCACAAGAACAACTTCCTACGCTACGCTACTTTCCGGTTCAGGAGGGGTGACTGTCACCTCATCATGTTCCACTTTCCTCCCACTCACTTCTTTCGAGAGAAACTCTTTCTCCAGAAAGGATCCATTCTTGGCAACGAAGACCTTGCCTTCGGATCTGAGGTAGAAGGTATACCCAATAGTTTCCTTAGGGTATCCTATGAAGATGCATTTTTCCGATTTGGGTTCGAGCTTTTCAGGTTGAAGTTTCTTAACATAAGCATCGCAAACCCAAACTTTCAGAAACGACACCTTAGGTTTCTTGCCAAACCAAAGTTCATACAGTGTCGTCTCAACGGATTTAGACGGAGCCCTATTTAAAGTGAATGCGGCAGTCTCTAAAGCATAACCCCAAAATGATAGCGGTAAGTCGGTAAGAGACATCATAGATCGCACCATGTCCAACAGAGTACGATTACAATGTTCAGACACACCATTACGCTGAGGTGTTCCTGGCGGTGTCAATTGTGAAACAATTCCACAGTTCCTTAGGTGTGTGACAAGTTCGTGACTTAAATATTCTCCTCCACGATCCGATCGTAAGAAATTTATTTTTGTGTCACGTTGATTCTCAACCTCATTCTGAAATTCCTTGAACTTTTCAATGGTCTCAGACTTGTGTTTCATCAAGTAGACATACCCATATCTACTTAAGTCATCTGTGAGGGTGGGAACATAACGATAGCCTCCGCGAGCTTCAACACTCATTGGACCGCACACATCGATATGTATGATTTCCAACAAGTTGGTTGCTCGCTCCATTGTTCCGGAGAACAGAGTCTTGGTCATCTTGCCTAAGAGGCATGGTTCGCACGTGTCAAATGATTCATAATCAAGAGAATCCAAAAGTCCATCTGCATGGAGCTTCTTCGTATGTTTGACACCAATATGACCAAGGTGGAAATGCCACAAGTATGTGGGACTATCATTATCAACCTTACATCTTTTGGCATTCACACTATGAATATGTGTAACATCACATTCGAGATTCATTAAGAATAAACCATTGACCAGCGGGGCATGACCATAAAACATTTCTCTCATATAAATAGAACAACCATTATTCTTGGATTTAACTGAGTAGCCATCTCGCATTAAACGAGATCCAGATACAATGTTCATGCTCAAAGCTCGTACTAAATAACAATTATTGAGGTTTAAAACTAATCCCGAAGGTAGATGTAGAGGTAGCGTGCCGGCGGCGATCACATAGACCTTGGAACCATTCCCGCCGCGTATTGTCACCTCGTCCTTTGTCAGTCTCCGCTTATTCTGTAGCTCCTGCTTTGAGTTACAAATGTGAGCAACTGCACCGGTATCAAATACCCAGCAGCTACTACGAGCGCTGGTAAGGTACACATCAATAACATGTATATCACATATACCTTTGACGTTGTCGGCCTTCTTACCTGCTAAGTATTTGGGGCAGTTCTGCTTCCAGTGACCCGTTCCCTTGCAATAAAAGGACTCAGTCTCAGGCTTGGGTCCATTCTTTGGCTTCTTCCCGGCAACTGGCTTACCGGGCGCGGCAACACCTTTGCCGTCCTTCTTGAAGTTCTTCTTACCCTTGCCTTTCTTGAACTTAGTGGTTTTATTCACCATCAACACTTGATGTTCTTTCTTGATCTCCACCTCCGATCATTTCAGCATTGAATACACCTCAGGAATGGACTTCTCCATCCCTTGCATATTGAAGTTCATCACGAAGCTCTTGTAGCTAGGTGGGAGCGACTGAAGGATTCTGTCAACGACCGCTTCGTCTGGGAGATTAATTCCCAACTGAGACAAGCGATTGTGCAACCCTGACAATTTGAGTATGTGCTCGCTGACATAACTATTCTCCTCCATCTTACAACTGTAGAATGCGTCGGAGACGTCATATCTCTCGACTCGGGCATGAGCTTGGAAAACCATTTTCAGCTCTTGGAACATCTCATATGCTCCGTGGTGCTCAAAACGCTTTTGGAGCCCCGATTCTAAGCTGTAAAGCATGCCGCACTGAACCAGGGAGTAATCATCACAACACGACTGCCAAGCGTTCATAACGTCTTGGTTCACTGGGGCGGGAGCGTCACCTAGTGGTGCTTCAAGGACATATGTTTTCTTGGCAGCTATGAGGATGATCGTCAAGTTACAGACCCAATCCGTATAGTTGCTACCATCGTCTTTCAGCTTGGTTTTCTCTAGGAACGCGTTGAATTTGAGGGTAACATGAGCGTGGGCCATTGGATCTACAAGACATATTGTAAAGAATTTAGACTAAGTTCATGACAATTAAGTTCATCTAAACAATTTAATGAACTCCCACTCAGATAGACATCTCTCTAGTCATCTAAGTGATACATGATCCGAATCGACTAGGCCGTGTCCGATCATCACGTGAGACGGACTAGTCATCAACGGTGAACATGTTTATGTTGATCGTATCTTCTATACGACTCATGTTCGACCTTTCGGTCTTCCGTGTTCCGAGGCCATGTCTGTACATGCTAGGCTCGTCAAGTGAACCCTAAGTGTATCGCGTGTGTAAATCTGGCTTACACCCGTTGTATGCGAACATTAGAACCTATCACACCCGATCAACACGTGGTGCTTCGGAACAACGAACCTTAGCAACGGTGCACAGTTAGGGGGAACACAATTCTTGAAATTTTATTGAGAGATCATCTTATTTACTACCGTCGTTCTAAGCAGATAAGATGTAAAAACATGATAAACATCACATCCAATCAAATAGTGACATGATATGGCCAATATCATTTTGCTCCTTTGTCGGGGGAAACTGTCCACCACGAACACCTATGGGACCGGAGCCCCTTGCTTGTGCGGTAAGAGGGCGGAGGGAGCACAAAGAGCAGATCGTGGAGATCACGCAGGCAGTTTACCCAGGTTCGGGCCGCGATGGACGCGTAAAACCCTACTCCTGCTTAGTTTGTATTGAGTTGGAGAGCTCGGGAGCTTGAAGAACTAGCTACGCCGAGCGTATGAGCGATCTAGGTTCCGAACCCCCTCTACGTTGTGCATGGGCCTCCTTTTATAGTGCAAGGGGTCACCGACAGGTGTCAACGTAGGAGAAAGGGTAAAAATGTAAAAGAGGTGGTAGTTGTAACAGTGCGGGAATAGTGGAGCTACAGTGTATGAACAGTGGTCGCTACCTACTTTGACAGTGGGGGACAAGAGCATTTAATGCCCGTCGCCGTCGACCCCAAAAGCGCCCGCCCTTGCGTCTCCGTTTGCCACGGCGATGGCTTTACCACCGTGGAGTGCCACCGTGTCCCCCAGGCTGCACAGCCATCCGCCACGCGTCCCTGGCGTCGCCCCAGGGCGACGCGTGGTTCGATGAGCTGGAGCGCGGACACACAGCGTAACTCTCCCCGGCAAGCACCTTGCCGGGGTCTTGACCTTGCCGGGCCCGGGAGCTTGTCGGGCTCTGAAGCTTGTCGCTCCCCGGGCCCTGCTGGGGCGCACGTTGCGCCGAGGCATGTCTTCCGTAACGTAATCTTCTAGTCTTCCTGGCAAGCTCCTCTTGCCAGGGCCTTGCGTGAGTGAGGTAATCTTGAGCCTGGAACGGCCTTCCCGGCAAGCTCCATTCGCCGGGGTCTTGATCTTCTGTCTTGTATACTTTGTTTTTGAATGGTTTTATATGGAGCAGGAAGGTCTCCGGCAAGCGCGTGGTAGGCCCTGCCGCGGGAAGCTGCTACCGCCCGTGCACAAGTTGGGGTACTGAGGTACCCCTACCTTAGTACACCGACAGGAGCCCCCGGGCCTGGGCCACACACGGTGCCGAGCGCTGTTGGGCCAGGCCCAAAACAGTGCACGGACACGCGCGGCCCACGGCACGCCGAATCCACTTCCGCATCCGCCGCGTCCCCCCGTAACGGCACGCGTCGATTGTGGTGTCGTGGGATGGGACGTGGCCACGTTCTTTTAATGGAAAGAGCGAAACGTCCCCCACTTCCCCATAAAAGCAGAGGAAGCAGGAGCGGTTCCCCTCCTACGCCTTCATTGCTTCTTCTTCCATCTCCAGAGATCCCCCCTTGCGCTCCGCCTTTTTCTGCGATATCATGCACACCTACGGCCTCCACCTTCTTGACTTCACCCCCAACGCCATCCTCACGATGGCGGTTTTTGCACATCTGTGCGAAAACTATATTGGGATATATCCGAACGTAGCGCTGTTTAGGCACTTCTTCACCCCTAGAGTAGAAGCCGGCGCTCCCCTCTCCGGAGGGATTTCTTGGGTCTTCCGCTTGAACAAGAAGGAGTCCTACTTGCCGGGGGAGCTCCGCGGCAAGTGGGAGGAGTGGCGTGCAGACTGGTGTTGGATAGTCGAGGACGAGCCGCAACCTTTCACCGCGCCGCGCACAACAGCCATCGTGCGCGGCAGGGACTGGAGTGAGTTGGGTTCGGACGACGGCAAGCTCAACGTCGCCCTCATCAGAATTCTTCGTCTCCGGGTAGCAAGGTTGTCCGTCGGAGAAGTAGGAGCAGATTTCCTCCGCCGCCGCATTGCCCCTCTACAGGATAGGAAGAGGCCGGCATGGGAGTACGGCAACGCGGCGGACATAATGAGGCTGCGCCCCGGGCTAAACTTCAACTTCACATCACTGGAGCTGAAGGGGATGGTCCGGGAACTATTTAAGCACGACCCGGCCCACCCAGAGTGGTTCAGAGCTCCCCGGGGAGTGGTGCCCCTCTGCAACAGCACGGCCCGGGATTCCCTTCGCGCCATGATGCCCGCGTGTGACTCGCATGGCATCGATCGCACATGGATTCCGCCCAAGCCAGACGTCATCATGAGCTTCTTCGACAACCTGGTGGAGGTGGCGAAGAACAAGGACGAGATCAAGGGGCTCACACGGGACACCACCGACCAGGAGATAGCGTATATAGCTTCTCGGGTTGAAGAGGCCGCTGCAGCCGCAGCGGCAGGAGAGTTTGGCTTCACGCCCGATGAGGCAGAGGATGCGGATGCGTCCTGCCAAGCGGAGGAGGCGGAGATCCGCAGACTTCTGCAGCTTCCTCCCGACGAGCTCACCGGGGTCCCTTCCTTGAGGCACAACGGGATCCCCGGAATCCTGACCGAGGCCGCGGCGAGAGGCAGCGCTGCCGGAGGAAACAGAGGCGCCGCAGGGAGCGGAGGCGCCGGAGGGAGCGGAGGCGCCGGAGGGAGAGCGGCCACAGTGCAGGGCGCTGGGCCCAGCAAGCCTGCCGAGGAGGAGGAGGAGGAGGAGGAGGACGTCGGGGCCGACGAGGACTCCGACGGGTCCCTAGGGCTCTACGCCGACGACCTCTCCTCGTCATCGGAGACCTCCCCGCCTCGGGCAAGCCCTAGGCGATCTCCGCTGAAGCGTCTCCGCAAGGCGACGACGGGGACGAGGGCGCAGGCGCCCCGACAACAACCAGCTCGCCGGGCGGCGCGAGCTACCCGGGGGAGCCAAGCTGCGACGGGGGCGCCCGGCGCACCAACCACGGCGGGGGCGACCCGCACACAGGCCACGGCGGGGGCGACCCGCACACAGGCCACGGCGGAGGCGCCCCGCACGACAGCGCCAAGCGGAGGAGGGTCTTCGCAGAGCGGAGCGGCTGCTCCGCCTGCTCCCCGGGCCTCGGCGTCCACAGGGGCCGGGTCTTCGCAGCCCCCAGCCCCGGGAACCGCCAAGCGCCCGAGGGAGTCTTCGCCTCCGGCTCCTCGCGCGGACGCGCCTCAGGTAGCGTTTGACTTCTCCGCCCTGAGCGACGACGACGACGACGAGGAACAGGAGTAAGAGCTCGAGGCTTTATATCTTCTTTAACTTCGTCTTGATTATTGCTGATTCTGATCTTGCTTTCTGCTTTGATTTCAGGACCCTGGCCCAGCGAGTGGCGAAGAAGGCCAAGGTTCCCGTTGTCGAGGTCGCGGACGACTCGCCCGTCGCGGCGACTGAGGACGCGCCGGAGACGAGCCTGCCGGACCCGAGCGCTGCTCCGAGGAGCAGCCCCCAGTGCAGCCCCCAGCGTAAGTCTGGGTTCCATACTTCCGCTCGACGGGCGCGCTTGAGGATTTTGTCTTGTTCTAATATCTTGATTGTTTTTGTCTTGACTGTTTTATGCAGAGGTGGAGCCGCAACCACAGGAGCATCCGGAGGTCGCTCCCGAGGAGCCGCAGGCCCCGCCGTCCCCGCAAAGGGCGAACTCTCCGGCAAGGGAGAGCACTCCACCAAGGGCGGGTACTCCGCCAAGGGCGAGTACCCCGCCAAGGGCGAGTAGCCCGGCGAGGGCGGCCACTCCGCCAAGGCAGAGCTCCCCGGCGAGGGAGCCCGCCGCTGACGACGTCCGTCAAGGTAAGTTCCGTAACTTTGTCTTCTTGGATTCGTCTCTTTTTGGATATTTGCTTGAACTTCTTTCACTTTTTCTTCTTCTTCTAGATCCTCCTCCCCCCGAGCAGATGGAGACGGAAGTCATCGTCGTCGAGGAGGAGGGCGCGCAGGGCGACGGCAGCAACGCCCCCGTCGCTGAGGACACGGCGGGAGCCACCGAGCCGGCTGCGGAGGAGACCGCTCCGGCCGCAGACGCGGCGGCCGGGGAGGGGGACGGCGTCCATACCGCCGGCCCGGAGGCGGCAGGAGCGTCGAGCGCTGCGCCGGCCGCCGACCCCTCCACCGAGAAGGAGCCGTCGGCCTATTATCTTGAGGCCCCTAATAGGGTTTACATCCAGGTGCCGTGGGGTTCTTCATCGCGAGCCCCCGCGGAGGGCGAGGCCTTTGATGGAGAGGTCCTCGCCTCCGCGGGTCTGAAGATCGTCGAGGCGCCCGGCGGAAGCGACGGGCCCGAGGAGGAGAAGCTGCTTCATCAGCTCCTGGCCCTTTACCGGGCCAGGCAGGCGAAGCTGGCGTCTCGGGAGGCCCTTGCTGCCAAGGCCACCGTCGAGATGGAGAAGCGCGCGGCGGAGCTCCGCGCCGTCAACCAGGCTGCCCTCCGCGACGTGGCGGAGGAGCGCGAGAGGCTCGCCGGGGAGTACCAGGAGTGGCTCCTGGAGAAAGCCGAAGCCGAAGAGCAGCAGCGACTCGCCGGAGAGGAGCTGTCCCGGCGAGAAGGAGAGCTCACCCAACGGAAGGTCAACCTCGACGCCCACGAGGAAGACCTTGCCGCTCGGGAGCAGGCCCTTGGCGGAGAGCTGAAGGAGGCGAAGGCCGCCGCGGCTGCCGCGGAGACCGCCAAGGAGGAGCTCGCGGCCAAGGTTGCGCAACTGGAGGAGTCACTGAGGGCGAGCGTGGAGAGGGTCACCGCGCTCAACACAGAGCGCGAGAAGGACGCCCATACCAACTCCGAACTCCAGGTGCGCCTCTCCAAGCAGGGCGACGAGCTGAAGGCCGCCAAGGATTCAATTGAGGATCTGGAGCTGAAGGTTTCCACGTTGAAGGACTCGCTCGACGCCGTCCGGGACCGGGAAACCAAGCTGAAGGAAGAGCTCCGCAGGGAGCGAGGCTTGGTGGAGAGCGCCGACACTGCGGCCGAGAACTTCCGCCGGACCGTCGAGGTGTGGACCGACGACTTGGTGTCCTCTGCATCCAACATCGACCAGGAGCTGCTTGCGCTGAAGGTTGAGCATCTCATCTACTCTCCGGATCCAAACCTCCCTCACAGCGCCAAGCTCAGCCTTTTCTTCAGAGGGATCGCGCCGGCTCTTGCAGATCTTCAGAAGAAGCTCCCCGCGCAACTGGCCGAGGAGTCGCGCCAGCTCTGCGCGGGAACCTTGGAGCGCGTTCTGACAAAGATTGTATACCGTAATCCCGGTATAAACCTCACCAACGTTCTCCGCAGCTTGCCGGCCGACGCGAACACGGAGGCGCTGAAAGCGCAGGTCGCCCACATCATCGCCAAAGTGAACAAGATTTCCAGGATCGAGGGCGACCGCGTAGATTAGGCCTCCTTTTCCTTTATCCCTTTTGTTGCTGCATAGGGTGTTATGAACTCATTAATCATTGCAACAAGTTATCCTTTGTAAGATATTTATCTTATTTTAATCAATCAGTGCAATGTTATCTTCCTTGTCTTGGTCATCTACTTTGTACGTTTTTCACCCTACGCTTCCAGGGAGCTTGCCGGCAAGGGTCCTTTGCCGCGAGCGCTGAGTGCTGGACTCTGAGCAGCCTGCTGGCCAAGGTCTTACCGGCAAGCAACCTTGCCGCAGCTAGTCGCAACGCACTCAGCTTGTTGAGTGAACTCGAAAACGAACCAAGGGCGCGACACTTGTCGCAGCTCACTCAAGTCGTTGAGCGTACTCGAAAACAAGACAAGAGTGCGGCTAGCCACGGGTAGGTTCCTCCGCGCACAGGTTTCCCATACAAAGTGTGATTGTTCAAGGAAGACAACTAAAAAATTAAAAATTTGAACTGCTCAAATTCTAATAACTTAGCTTTCATATCTTGCTTCTCGGGAAGACTTCTCTTTCTTGAACAGCACTTGGTTCCTCTTCCATCTCCTTCCCCCCCGGCAAACTTGTGCGCGAGGAACGTTCCTTCTGCTTAAGAGGCAAGGAAAAAGAAGAGGGAAACAAGTATATGGCCTTTCGGCGTGCTAATGCTTACCGGATGTGTATGTTGCACAAGATGCCAAATGATTCATGCAAATAGCAAAGAAAAACATGTAAAAGGCAAATAGCGCAAAACACAAAAGCTTTACTGATGCACGGGATCTGCGCCCGGCTTTGTACAAAGGGTTACATGCAACAGCGGCAAAGCTTGTACAAAAGGTGGTTGCCGGAGCGGATCACGGCAACCGCGCCTTATGGGTGAAACTTGCGAAGATGCTCTATGTTCCAGGAGTTGCTCACCGGTAAGCCTTCTTCGGTCTCAAGGCGGACAGCGCCGGGCCTTGTGACTTGTCTCACCCGATAAGGGCCTTCCCACTTCGGCGTCAACTTGTTGGAATTCTTGGCGGACTGAACACGCCGAAGAACAAGGTCGCCTTCCTCGAGACTCCTGGCCTTGACCTTGCGGCTATGATAGCGGCGCAAGGCTTGCTGGTATCGAGCAGCTCGTACAGCAGCCTGGAGACGTTCCTCCTCGAGGAGCAATGCATCATCTTGTCGCAGTTGCTCTTGCTCAAGCTCATCATAAGCGAGCACTCGAGGAGATCCGTATACGAGTTCCGTGGGGAGAACTGCCTCTGCTCCATAGACTAGAGCAAAGGGTGTCTGTCCGGTGGCTCGACTTGGTGTCGTTCTGATTGACCAAAGAGCCGCCGGTAGCTCCTCTATCCAGTTTCTTCCGCACTTGCGCAGCCTGTCAAAGGTCCTTGTCTTGAGTCCGCGCAGCACTTCAGCATTGGCCCTCTCCGCTTGACCGTTGCTCCTCGGGTGAGCAACAGAAGCGAAACAGACCTTGGCGCCAAGGTCTTGGACGTACTGCATGAAGGTGCGACTAGTAAATTGTGTACCGTTGTCGGTGATGATCCTGTTAGGGATTCCGAAACGGCAAACAATCGACCTGAAGAACCTGACCGCTGACTGTGCTGTCACCTTTCTCACTGGTTCCACTTCTGGCCACTTTGTGAACTTGTCGATTGCAACGTACAAGTACTCAAAGCCCCCGACGGCTCGGGGGAAGGGGCCAAGGATATTGAGCCCCCAGACCGAGAAGGGCCAGGACAAAGGAATTGTTTGGAGAGCTTGAGCTGGCTGATGAATTTGTTTTGCATGGAACTGGCACGCTTCACACTTGGTTACTAGTGCAGTTGCATCTTGGAGGGCTTCTTGCCAAAAGAACCCTTGCCGGAAAGCTTTCCCGGCAAGCGCCCTTGCGCCAATGTGGTCGCCGCATATGCCTCCGTGTATTTCTGCCAACAGCTTCTGTCCATCTTCCCTGGAGATGCACTTCAACCTGACACCATTGAGCCTTCTTCTGTACAGCTTGTTATCCACGAACTGGTACATACTTGACTGCCTGGTTATCTTCTCTATTTCTTCTGGGTCGTCGGGAAGTTCTCCAGTTTGCAGAAAACGGACGATCTGCTGCGCCCATGCCGGAGCCCGAGGCTCAACGGCAAGGACTAAAGGCATGAGGGCCTCTGCGGGGACCTCAGCTTCTACGGCAAGAACCTCTGGCTCCGCCGGAGCTGATGGTCCCCCGGCAAGCTCGCCGGGGCGAGGCTTGTCGGGAACACTTGCTTCAACTCACAGATCCTCGGATCTGCAGGAGCAGACTGTTCCTCAGCGTTCTGATCGTTGATCTTGGGGACCTTGGCGGCGGTTTCAGGAAGATCCGCCGGTAAGTAGTCGCCGGAGACCAACTTTCTCTTCTTAGACTGCCCAATTGATGGTGTAACGGATGGTTGAGTCAGCTTGAGCAAGAAGGTCCCTGGTTCCACAGGTAACTTCATCGAAGCACACTTTGAAAGGCCATCTGCAATGTCATTGTGAGCTCTCGGGACGTGCTCCATTTGCAGACCTTCAAAGTGCTCTTCAAGCTTCCTCACTTCATCTACATAAGCTTCCATCAAAGGGCTCTGGTAACTCTTGTTAACTTGTCGGACCACCAACTGAGAATCTCCCCGTACAATCAGCTTTCTGATCCCAAGTTCGGCCGCAATCCTGAGGCCGGCGAGCAAACCTTCATATTCAGCAGTGTTGTTTGTCGCTTGTTCCCTGGGAAAGTGCATCTGGATAACATACTTGAGGTGCTCTCCGGTGGGCGCGATGAGTACCACGCCGGCACCGGTGCCTTGCAGCGAGAAGGCACCATCAAAGTACATTACCCATTCACTTGTTGCTTCTTGTACGGGTGCACTTGTTTCTGGAATTTCCTCATCGGGCGTCGGGGTCCATTCAGCTATGAATTCTGCCAAAGCTCGACTCTGTATGGTTGAGGTACTTTCAAACTTGAGTCCAAAGCTTGACAGCTCCAGTGCCCACTCAACGATCCTGCCTGTTGCTTCTGGATTGTGCAATATCCTCTTCAGCAGAAAACGAGTGACCACTGTTATCTCATGTGCCTGGAAGTAATGGCGCAGCTTTCTCGAGGCCATGAGGAGGCCGAAAAGCAACTTTTGCACCCCGGAATATCTTGATCTAGCCCCCTGCAAGAGGGAGCTCACAAAATACACCGGGCGCTGCACCATCTTCTTCCGCACTTCTTCCTGTTCCTGCGCAGAGTTTTCCTTGTCGGGGCCAGAGCTTGTCGGAGCAGCCCCCTGCTTGTCGCTGGATTCGCTTGCCGGTGGTGCAGACTCCTCGTCGGCCTCCCTCTCCGCTACTAACGCAGCCCTAACCACCTGGTTGGTTGCCGCTAGGTATAGCAGCAACTTTTCCTGTGGTCTAGGTGCGACAAGTATTGGAGTGGAGGATAGGTACCGTTTCAAATCTTGCAGCGCTGCCTCCGCTTCCGGAGTCCACTTCATGGGACCTGCCTTCTTCAAGATTTTGAAGAAAGGTAGGGCGCGTTCTGCAGACTTCGAAATGAACCTACTGAGGGCAGCCACACAACCTGCAAGCCTTCTGACATCCTTGACGCGCTTCGGGGCCTCGATCTACTCAATGGCTTTAATCTTGTCGGGGTTAGCTTCAATTCCCCTCTGTGACACAAAGAACCCGAGAAGCTTGCCGGAGGGGACTCCAAAGACGCACTTCTCGGGGTTCAACTTGAGCTGTATCTTGCGCAGGTTCTGAAATGTCTCTTCCAAATCTTGGACCAGGGTATCCTTGCTATTGCTCTTCACCACGATGTCATCCATGTAAGCCTCTACATTTCTGTGAATCTGTGGCTCGAAAGTAGTGTGCACTACCCTTGCAAATGTTGATCCTGCATTCTTCAGTCCAAATGGCATACGTATGAAGCAATAAGTGCCACATGGAGTGATAAATGCAGTCTTCTCTTCATCTTCTTTGACCATAAAGATCTGGTGGTAGCCTGAATATGCATCAAGAAAAGAGAGTAGCTCACATCCGGCAGTGGAGTCAACGATCTGGTCAATGCGCGGCAAAGGGAATGGATCCTTGGGACATGCTTTATTCACATCGGTGAAGTCTATACACAGTCTCCACTTCCCATTGGCCTTGCGCACGACGACTGGGTTTGCTAACCACGTCGGATGGATCACACCTCTAACTAGGCCTGCTGCTTCTAGCTTCTTGATTTCCTCAGCAATGAATTCTTGGCGCTCCACGGCTTGCTTCCTCACCTTCTGCTTGACGGGCCGCGCATGAGGACAAACAGCAAGCTTGTGCTCAATTACCTTCTTGGGAACACCGGGGATGTCAGATGGTTGCCAGGCAAACACATCGACATTCGCCCGCAGGAAGGCAACGAGCGCGCTTTCCTATTTGCTGTCAAGTGTGGCACTGATGGTGAAGGTACCACCAGTGCCGTCCTCCTTGGCGGACACCTTCTTGGTTGCCGGAGGAGCGGCCATCCCCTTCTTACACTTGCCGGTGGAGCTCGATGGAACGTCCTCGACGGCAGCGCAGCACTCCGAAGAGGTGCGGTTGCCGGAGTGGGCCCCAGAGCACTTGCCGGACTTGGTCTTGGTCTTCTTCCCCCCGGGAGCTTCAGCGGCAAGTGTGTCCTTCTCTGCCGCAGCTGCTGCATCCCGGTAGATCTTGTCGGCGCAGACAAGCGCATCCTTCTTGTCGCCATGGACGGTGATGACGCTTATCGGCCCCGGCATCTTGAGTACGTTGTAGGCGTGGTGGGAAGCTGCCATGAACTTGGCGAGGGCGGGACGGCCGAGTATCCCATTGTATGGCAATGGGATATCAGCGACGTCGAATGTGATGTGCTCAGTTCTGAAGTTGAGCTCCCCGCCAAAGGTCACCGGCAGAGTTATCTTCCCCTTGGGCTTGCTCCTTCCCGGGTTGATTCCTTGAAAGAACCGGTCTCTTCGAGCTCGCCATCTGGGATTTGGAGTTTCTTGATCACAGCAGAGGAGATCAAGTTCAGCCCGGCCCCGCCGTCAACCAACATTTTAGTGACCTTGAGGTTGCGGATGGTGGGTGAGACCAGCATCGGCAAGCACCCGACCGCAGTGGTGCGGTCAGGGTGATCCTCAAGATCAAAAACGATGGGCGTGCTGGACCATTTGAGGAGCCTGCGCGACTCCACGGGCGGCTCTGCTGCATTCACCTCGCGCACCCACTGCTTGAGCTGGCGGTGGGAGGTGTGCAGAGAGGCGCCTCCGTCGACGCACAGGACCTCCGTGGCCTTCTGGAACTCCTGCTCGCTATTGTCCTCATCCTCCATGTCTTCGTCGTCGTCTTCTTCATCCTTGTCGCGGCCCCGGGGAGGTCGGTCACCTTGCCGCTGCTTTGCCTTGCCGCGGCGTCCTCCCCGGCCATTGAATGGCCGCTTCTTGCTCGGTTCTCCTCCGCCACCTTGGGCCTTCTCCTTGTCGCGCCTCTCGTACTCAGCTTTCTGCTGCTCGACGAGGTACTCGACGCGTTTGCAGTTGGAGAGGTCGTGGCCCTTGGTGCGGTGGATCTTGCAGTATTGCTTGTCGGAGCCGTCCTGCTTGTCGGTTGCCGCCACGGGGGCAGGCTCCTTGCCGGAGCCGCCAGCCTGTGTTTGCTTGGCGGGAGCCTCCTTGCCGGACTTCTCGACGGCAAGCACTTCCTTCTTGTTCTTCCTCCTGTTGTTCCGCCGCCGGCTCTTGTTTGCCGGGGCGGCGTCGTCGCTGTCGCTTCCCCCCGCGCCGGTGTCCTCTCCGGGGAGTCTCCTCCCCTCTTCGGCGCGTGCGCAGTTATCAGCTAGAGCATAGAGCTCGCTGACATCCCGTATCTTGGTCATGGCCATTTCTTCACGCATGCGGCGGTTACGCACGTTCTGGTGGAACGCGCTGATAACCGCGGCAGGGTGGACGTCGGGGATGTTGTGCTGCACACGACTGAAGCGTTGGATGTACTTGCGCAGGGGTTCTCCTTCCTTCTGGGCCAGAATGTGGAGATCGCTCTCCTGGCCGTGGGGTTTGTGGCCGTCCGTGAATGCGCCAACAAACTGGTGGCAAAGATCTGCCCAAGAAGAAATGGAGCTTTCCGGCAAGTGCATAAGCCACGAACGAACGTTCGGCTTAAGCACAAGCGGGAAGTAGTTCGCCAAAATCTTCTCGTCGCGCCCCCCGGCAGCCTGCACCGCGATGGTGTAAATGCTGAGGAATTCCGAGGGGTGCGTCTTGCCGTCGTACTTCTCCGGTACGTCGGGCTTGAAGTTCTTCATGCTGGGCCACTGGACACGCCGCAGCTCGCGGGTAAACGCTGGGCAACCCGCCGCGTACGGTAAGTCGCCTGGTTCACCGGGCGCGCGCGTGTCGACAGCGGCTCCAGCTCGCTGATCTGATTGTCGCCGAGCTTCTCGGCGGCGCTCGATCGTCGTTCGAGCGTCTTCTTGTCGCCGGTCGTCAAGGACTTGGCGCTGGTCCCGACGAGCCCGCGGATCCGACGACGCCGTGGAGCCGTCGTCGGCGTTGTTCCGGCGGGGCGGCGTCTTCTGCTTCTGCGACGGGGAGTGCACGGTGGTTGCACCCCCGGCGGTCTTGTCGCCGTCGGCCTTCGTCTTCTTGACTTGCCGTGGCCGCGAGGTCGCCGGCTGCTGCGGCGTATCGTTGTTGGCGAAGGCAATCAGGCTCTGGATGGTTGCCCTCCAGTCTTCGGCCTTGTCTGCCGCTGGAGGGAAGTCGAGGAGCAGTTGCGCCCTTGTGAGCGCTTCTGCTGGAGTGGAGGGGAGCGGGGGCGAGCGGTGCGAGGAGCGGGATACGCTCGGACTCCTAACAGCGTTAGAAGGAGCAGGGTCCCGCCCCGGCGACCGCGCTTTGCTCGTGCCAGGACGATGGCCCGGAGCGTCCCGCGAACCTCCGGTTTGCCCTTGGCCCAGCAAGCGGATGCCACCTCCTGTGGCATGGCGCTGCTGGGTTGTCGTTTGCTGAGATGGACGTGGCGCGTCCACGGAGACCGAGGCTCGGTCGTCCGTCTTGTCCTTGGATTTGGTGGCGCCGCGCGTGTCCTCGCCGGCGACTACCCTTCCGACGGCGTCTCCCCCGCCCACCGTTGGTTCCGGTGGCGGCGGATGAGACGCAGACGGGCCTGCGACCTCCGAAGCCTTCTTCTTCGGGGCCATGTCGCTGTTGCTGATGAGGTTGCTGATGAAACTGGAGAGGTTGATGAAGAATGCGCCCGCGTGAACGCCGGATCAGGTTCGCACAACCTCGACGCCCCCTACCTGGCGCGCCAAAGATGTCGGGGGAAACTGTCCACCACGAACACCTATGGGACCGGAGCCCCTTGCTTGTGCGGTAAGAGGGCGGAGGGAGCACAAAGAGCAGATCGTGGAGATCACACAGGCAGTTTACCCAGGTTCGGGCCGCGATGGACGCGTAAAACCCTACTCCTGCTTAGTTTGTATTGAGTTGGAGAGCTCGGGAGCTTGAAGAACTAGCTACGCCGAGCGTATGAGCGATCTAGGTTCCGAACCCCCTCTACGTTGTGCATGGGCCTCCTTTTATAGTGCAAGGGGTCACCGACAGGTGTCAACGTAGGAGAAAGGGTAAAAATGTAAAAGAGGTGGTAGTTGTAACAGTGCGGGAATAGTGGAGCTACAGTGTATAAACAGTGGTCGCTACCTACTTTGACAGTGGGGGACAAGAGCATTTAATGCCCGTCGCCGTCGACCCCAAAAGCGCCCGCCCTTGCGTCTCCGTTTGCCACGGCGATGGCTTTACCACCGTGGAGTGCCACCGTGTCCCCCAGGCTGCACAGCCATCCGCCACGCGTCCCTGGCATCGCCCCAGGGCGACGCGTGGTTCGATGAGCTGGAGCGCGGGCACACAGCGTAACTCTCCCCGGCAAGCACCTTGCCGGGGTCTTGACCTTGCCGGGCCCGGGAGCTTGTCGGGCTCTGAAGCTTGTCGCTCCCCGGGCCCTGCTGGGGCGCACGTTGCGCCGAGGCATGTCTTCCGTAACGTAATCTTCTAGTCTTCCTGGCAAGCTCCTCTTGCCAGGGCCTTGCGTGAGTGAGGTAATCTTGAGCCTGGAACGGCCTTCCCGGCAAGCTCCATTCGCCGGGGTCTTGATCTTCTGTCTTGTATACTTTGTTTTTGAATGGTTTTATATGGAGCAGGAAGGTCTCCGGCAAGCGCGTGGTAGGCCCTGCCGCGGGAAGCTGCTACCGCCCGTGCACAAGTTGGGGTACTGAGGTACCCCTACCTTAGTACACCGACATCCTTTGATCTTCATCTTTGGGGCTCCATGATCATCATTGTCACCGGCACGACACCATGATCTTCATCATCATGATCTCCATCATCGTGTCTTCATGAAGTTGTCTCGCCAAACATTACTTCTACTACTATGGATAACAGTTAGCAATAAAGTAAAGTAATTACATGGCGTTTTCAATGACACGCAGGTCATACAATAAAATAAAGACAACTCCTATGGCTCCAGCCGGTTGTCATACTCATCGACATGCAAGTCGTGATTCCTATTACGTGAACATGATCAATCTCATACATCACATATATCATTCATCACATTCTTTTGGCCATATCACATCACACGGCACATGCTGCAAGAACAAGTTAGATGTCCTCTAATTGTTGTTGCAAGTTTTTACATGGCTTGTATAGGTTTCTAGCAAGAACGTTTCCTACCTACGCCAAAACCACAACGTGATATGTCAATTTCTATTTACCCTTCATAAGGACCCTTTTCATCGAATCCGATCCGACTAAAGTGGGAGAGACAGACACCCGCTAGCCACCTTATGCAACTAGTGCATGTCAGTCGGTGGAACCTGTCTCACGTAAGTGTACGTGTAAGATCGGTCCGGGCCGCTTCATCCCACGATGCCGCCGAATCAAGATAAGACTAGTAGCGGCAAGAGAATTGAACAAATCTACGCCCACTACTACTTTGTGTTCTACTCGTGCAAGATACTACACATAGACCTAGCTCTGATACCACTGTTGGGGAACGCAGCAGAAATTAAAAAAATGCTACGCTTCACCAAGATCAATCTATGGAGTCATCTAGCAACGAGGGAGAGGGGAGTGCATCTACATACCCTTGTAGATCGCGAGCGAAAGCGTTCAAGAGAACATGGATGATGGAGTCGTACTCGTCGTGATCCAAATCACAGATGATCCTAGCGCCGAACGGACGGCACCTCCATGTCCAACACACGTACGGAGCAGCGATGTCTCCTCCTTCTTGATCCAGCAAGGGGGGAGGAGAGGTTGATGGAGATCCAGCAGCACGACGGCGTGGTGGTGGATGCAGCGGTATTCCAGCAGGGCTTCGCCAAGCAGCACTGGAGGAGGAAGGGGTGTCACGGGAGGGAGAGGGAGGCGCCAGGGCATGGGGTGTGGCTGCCCTCCCTCCCCCCCACTATATATACGGGCCCTGGGGGGCGCTGGCCCTAGGAGATCCAATCTCCTAGGGGGGCGGCCAAGGGGGGGACTTGCCCCAAAGTCAAGTGGGCGCCCCCCACCCCTGGGGTTTCCAACCCTAGGCGCAGGGGAGGCCCAAGGGGGGTGCACCAGCCCACTAGGGTCCGGTTCCCTTCCCCTTTCAGCCCATGGGGCCCTCCGGGATAGGTGGCCCCACCCGGTGGACCCCCGGGACCCTTCCGGTGGTCCCGGTACAATACCGGTGACCCCCGAAACTCTCTCGATGGCCGAAACTGGACTTCCTATATATAAATCTTTACCTCCGGACCATTCCAGAACTCCTCGTGACGTCCGGGATCTCATCCGGGACTCCGAACAACTTTCGGGTTACTGCATACATATATCTCTACAACCCTAGCGTCACCGAACCTTAAGTGTGTAGACCCTACGAGTTCGGGAGACACGTAGACATGACCGAGACGACTCTCCGGTCAATAACCAATAGTGGGATCTGGATACCCATGTTGGCTCCACATGCTCCTTGATGATCTCATCGGATGAACCACGATGTCAAGGATTCAATCAATCCTGTATGCAATTCCCTTTGTCTATCGGTATAGTACTTGCCCGAGATTCGATCGTCGGTATACCGATACCTTGTTCAATCTCGTCTTGGCAAGTCTCTTTACTCGTTCCGTAATACATCATCCCATGATCAACACCTTTGTCACATTGAGCACATTATGATGATGTCTTACCGAGTGGGCCCAGAGATACCTCTCCGTCATACGGAGTGACAAATCCTAGTCTCGGTTCGTGCCAACCCAACAGATACTTTCGGAGATACCCGTTGTGTACCTTTATAGCCACCCAGTTACGTTGTGACGTTTGGCACACCCAAAGTATTCCTACGGTATCCGGGAGTTGCACAACCTCATGGTCTAAGGAAAAGATACTTGACATTGGAAAAGCTTTAGCATTACAAACTACACGATCTTGTGCTAGGCTTAGGATTGGGTCTTCTCCATCACCTCATTCTCCTAATGATGTGATCCCGTTATCAATGACATCCAATGTCCATGGTCAGGAAACCGTGACCATCTGTTGATCAACGAGCTAGTAACTAGAGGCTTACTAGGGACACGTTGTGGTCTATGTATTCACACATGTATCACTGTTTTCGAATAATACAATTCAAGCATGAATAATAGACAATTATCATGAACATGGAAATATAAAAATAACCATTTTATTATTGCCTCTAGGGCATATTTCCAACAAGAAGTGCTTGGCTTTGGGTTCAATCTTGCGGTGTCCTTTCCCAGTGACAGTAGGGGCAGCAAGGCACGTATTGTATTGTTGCCGTTGAGAATAAAAAGATGGGGTTTATATCACTAAGTTTGAGTTTATCCCTCTACATCATGTCATCTTGCTTAAGGCGTTACTCCATTCTTATGAGCTTAATACACTAGATGCATGCTGGATAGCGGTCGATGTGTGGAGTAATAGTAGTAGATGCAGAATCGTTTCGGTCTACTTGTCTCGGACGTGATGCCTATATATAATGATCATGCCTAGATAGTCTCATAATTATTCGCATTTCTATCAATTGCTCGACAGTAATTTGTTTACCCGCCGTAGAATATCGCTATCATGAGAGAAGCCACTAGAGAACACTATGCCCCCCGGGTCTATTCTCAACATATCAATCTACAGTTTACTTTACTTTTCCACTTTTACTTTCTGTTTATATCCAAAAATACCAAAAATATCAAACTATCATCTCTATCAGATCTCACTTTCATAAGTGACCGTAAAGGTATTGACAACCCCTTATCGCGTTGGCTGCGAAGTTCTTATTTCTTTGTGCAGGTGCGAGGGACTCGCGCGTGGTCTACTACTGGATTGATACCTTGGTTCTCAAAAACCGAGGGAAATACTTATGCTACTGTGCTGCATCACCCTTTCCTCTTCGAGGGAATACAATGCAAGCTCGAGAAGTAGCAATAACCAATAGCGGAACCTGGATGCTCATATTGGTTCCTACATATTCTACGGAGATCTTTATCGGTCAAACCGCATAACAACATACGTTGTTCCCTTTGTCATCAATATGTTACTTACCCGAGATTCGATTGTCAGTATCATCATACCTAGTTTAATCTCGTTACCGGCAAGTCTGTTTACTCGTTCTGTAATACATCATCTCGTGACTAACTCATTAGTCATTTGCTTGTAAGGCTTATTACGATGTGTATTACCGAGAGGGCCCAGAGATACCTCTCCGACACTCAGAGTGACAAATCCTATTCTCGATCTATGCCAACACCACAAACACCTTCGGAGACACCTGTAGAGCATCTTTATAATCACCCAGTTACGTTGTGACGTTTGATAGCACACAAGGTGTTCCTCCAGTATTCAGGAGTTGCATAATCTCATAGTCATAGGAACATGTATAACTCATGAAGAAAGCAATAGCAGTAAAACTAAACGATCAAGTTGCTAAGCTAACGGATGGGACTTGTCCATCACATCATTCTCCTAATGATGTGATCTCGTTGATCAAATGACAACTCATGTCTATGGTTAGGAAACATAACCATCTTTGATTAACGAGCTAGTCTAGTAGAGGCATGCTGGGGACACTCTGTTTTGGTCTATGTATTCACACATGTACTAAGTTTCCGGTTAATACAATTCTAGCATGAATATTAAACATTTATCATGATATAAGGAAATATAAATAACAACTTTATTATTGCCTCTTGGGCATATTTCCTTCAGTCTCCCACTTGCACTAGAGTCAATAATCTAGTTCACATCGCCATGTAATTTAATACCGATAGTTCACATCGTTATGTGAACACACCCATAGTTCACATTGCCATGTGACTAACACCCAAAATGTTTACTAGAGTCAACAATCTTGTTCACATCGCCATGTGATTAACACCCAAAAGAGTACTAAGGTGTGATCATGTTTTGCTTCGTGAGAGAAGTTTAGTCAGCGGGTCTGTTACATTCAGATCCGTATGTATTTCGCAAATTTCTATGTCTACAATGCTCTCCAAGGAGCTACTCTAGCTAAGTGCTCCCACTTTGAATACATATCCAGATTGATACTTAGAGTCATCTGGATTAGTGTCAAAGCTTGCATCAGCGTAACTCTTTACGACGAACTCTTTATCACCTCCATAATCGATAAACATTTCCTTAGTCATCAGTAACTAAGGATAATTTTGATAGTTGTCCAATGATCTACTCTTGGATCACTTTTGTATCTCCTTGCCGAACTCATGGCAAGGTACACAACAGGTTTGGTACACAGCATGGCATACTTTATAGAACCTATGGCTGAGGCATAGGGAATGACTTTGATTCTTTCTCTATCTTCTTCCGTGGTCGGGTTTTGAGTCTTACTCAACTTACAATTTAGGCAAGAACTCCTTCTTTGACTGATCCATTTTTGAACTTCTTCAAAATCTTATTAAGGTATGTACTCATTAAAAATCTTATCAAGCGTCATGATCTATCTCTATAGATCTAGGTGCCTAATAAGTAAGCAGTTTCACCGAGGTCTTTCATTGAAAAAACTCCTTTTAAACAATCATTTATGCTTGATAGAAAATTCTACATCATTTCCGATCATCAATATGACATTTACATATACTTATCAGAAATGTTGTAGTGCTCCCACTCACTTTCTTGCAAATACAGGCTTCGCCGTAAGTCTATATAAAACTATATGCTTTGATCAACTTATCAGAGCTTATATTCCAACTCTGAGATGCTTGCACCAGTCCATAGATGGATCGCTGGAGCTTGCACATTTTGTTAGCACCATTACGATTGACAAAACCTTCTAGTTGCATCATATACAACTCTTCTTTAATAAATCCATTAAAGAACGCAGTTTTGTTATCCATCTGCCATATTTCATAAAATGTGGCAATTGCTAACATGATTCGGACAGACTTAAGCATCGCTACGAGTGAGAAAGTCACATTGTAGTCAACACCTTGAACTTGTCGAAAACCTTTCGCAACAAGTCGAGCTTTGTAGACAGTAACATTACCATCGGCATCAGTCTTCCTCTTAAAAATCCATTTATTTTCAATGGCTTTCCGATCATCGGGCAAGTCAACCAAAGTTCACACTTTTTTCTCATACATGGATCCCATCTCAGATTTCATGGCCTCAAGCCATTTTCCGGAATCTGAGCTTGATACGTCTGCAACGTATCTACTTTTCCAAACCCTTTTGCCCTTGTTTTGGACTCTAACTTGCATGATTTGAATGGAACTAACCCGGACTGACGCTGTTTTCAGCAGAATTGCCATGGTGTTGTTTTTGTGCAGAAATAAAAGTTCTCAGAATCGCCTGAAAATCAAAGGAGAATTATTCCGGAAAATATAAAAATATTTGCAAGAAGATCGTCACCGGGGGGCCCACACCCTATCCACGAGGGTGGGGGCGCGCCGCCCTATCCAGGGCACGCCCCCTGCCTCGTGGGCCCCCGGTGCTCCACCGACGTATCCCCAGATCCTATAAGTTCACTTTCGGGGAGAAAAAAATCAGGGAGAAAGAATGATCGCGTTTCATGAGACGGAGCCGCCGCCAAGCCCTAATCTCTCTTGGGAGGGCTGATCTAGAGTCCGTTCGGGGCTCCGGAGAGTGGAGATCGTCGCCATCGTTATCATCAACCTTCCTCCATCACCAATTCCATGATGCTCACCGCCGTGCGTCAGTAACTCCATGGTAGGCTTGCTGGACAGTGATGGGTTGGATGGGATCTATCATGTAATCGAGTTAGTTTTGCTAGGGTTTGATCCCTAGTATCCACTATGTTCTGAGATTGATGTTGCTATGCTTAATGCTTGTCACTAGGTCTCGAGTGCCATGATTTCAGATCTGAACCTATTATGTTTTCATGAATATATGTGTGTTCTTGATCCTATCTTGCAAGTCTATAGTCACCTACTATGTGTTAAGATCCGGCAACCCCGAAGTGACAATAATCGGGACCACTCCCGGTGATGACCATAGTTTGAGGAGTTCTTGTATTCACTATGTGTTAATGCTTTGGTCCGGTACTCTATTAAAAGGAGGCCTTAATATCCCTTAGTTTCCAATAGGACCCCGCTGCCACGGGAGGGTAGGACAAAAGATGTCATGCAAGTTCTTTTTCATAAGCACGTATGACTATATTCGGAATACATCCTACATTGTATTGATGAACTGGAGCTAGTTTTGTGTCACCCTAGGTTATAACTTCTACATGATGAATTGCATCTGACATAATTTCCCATCACTGATCCAATGCCTACGAGCTTTTCCTATACTGCTTGTTGCTTATTTACTTTTCCATTGCTACTATTACAAAAACTACAAAAACACTATCGTTACTTTTATTGCCGCTACCACCACTATTATATTACTTTGCTACTAAACTATCTTGCTGCAGATACTAAGTTTCCAGGTGTGGTTGAATTGACAACTCAGCTGCTAATACTTAAGAGTATTCTTCGGCTCCCCTTGTGTCGAATCAACAAATTTGGGTTGAATACTTTACCCTCGAAAACTGTTGCGATCCCCTACACTTGTGGGTTATCACGGCTCATCATCGCTTCCTCATAGTTCGTAGGTTCATCATGGTCTAGTAACATGATTTCCAGATCCGGGTTACTATACCACTCTAGCGCGGAACGCACTCTGGTTGACCTACGAGGTTCAGTAGTAACTTGATCTGAAGTTTCATGATCATCATCATTAGCTTCCTCGCTGATTGGTGTAGGAATCACTAGAACTATTTTATGTGATGTACTACTTTCCAATTCAGGAGAAGGTACAGTTACCTCATTAAGTTCCACTTTCCTCCCACTCACTTATTTCGAGAGAAGCTCCTTCTCTAGAAAGGATCCATTCTTAGCAATGAATATCTTGCCTTTGGATCTGTGATAGAAGGTGTACCCAACAGTTTCCTTTGGGTATCCTATGAAGACACATTTCTCCGACTTGGGTTCGAGCTTATCAGGTTGAAGCTTTTTCACATAAGCATCGTAGCCCCAAATTTAAAAAAAATGGTTTCTTGCCAAACCATAGTTCATAAGGCATTGTCTGAACGGATTTAGATGGTGTCGTTATTTAACATTAATACAGTTGTCTCTAATGCATAACCCAAAACGATAGTGGTAAATCGGTAAGAGACATCATAGATCGCACCATATCTAATAAAGTACAGTTACGACGTTCGGATACACCATTACGCTGTGGTGTTCCGGGTGGCGTGAGCTATGAAACTATTCCACATTGTTTTAAATGAAGAACAAACTCGTAACTCAAATATTCGCCTCCGCGATCAGATCGTAGAAACTTAATTTTCTTGTTACGATGATTCTCTACTTCACTCTGAAATTCTTTGAACTTTTCAAATGTTTCAGACTTGTGCTTCATCAAGTAGCTATACCCATATCTGCTCAAATCATCAGTGAAGGTCAGAAAATAACGATACATGCCGCGAGCCTCAACACTTATCGGTCCACATACGATAGTATGTATGATTTCCAACAAATCAGTTGCTCACTCCATTGTTCCGGAGAACGGAGTTTTAGTCATCTTGCCCATGAAGCATGGTTCGCAAGCACCAAGTGATTCATAATCAATTGATTCCAAAATCCCATCAGCATGGAGTTTCTTCATGCGCTTTACACCAATATGACCTAAACGGCAGTGCCACAAATAAGTTGCACTATCAGTATCAACTTTGCATCTTTTGGCTTCAATATTATGAATATGTGTATTACTATGATCGGGATCCAACAAACTATTTTCATTGGGTGTATGACCATCGAAGGTTTTATTCATGTAAACAGAATAACAATTATTCTATGACTTTAAATGAATAACCATATTGCAACAAACATGATCAAATCATATTCATGCTCAACGCAAATGCCAAATAACATTTATTTAGGTTCTACACTTATACCGAAAGTATAGGGAGTGTGCGGTGATGATCATATCAATCTTGGAACCACTTCCAACGCACATCGTCACTTCACCTTTAACTAGTCTCTGTTCATTCTGCAGCTCTTGTTTCGAGTTACTAATTTTAGCAACTGAACCGGTATCAAATACCCAGGGGTTGCTATGAACACTAGTAAAGTACACATCAATAATTTGTATATCAAATATACCTTTGTTCACTTTACCACCCTTCTTATCCGCCAAGTATCTAGGGCAGCTCCACTTCCAGTGACCATTTCCTTTGCAGTGGAAGCACTTAGTTTCAGGCCTGAGTTTAGCTTTGGGTTTCTTCACGGGAGTGACAACTTGTCATTCTTCTTGAAGTTCCCCTTCTAGCCCTTTTCCCTTTACTTGAAACAAGTGGTCTTGTTAAACATCAACACTTGATGCTCTTTCTTGATTTCTACCTTCGCCGATTTCAGCATTGCGAAGAGCTTGGGAATTACTTTCGTCATCCCTTGCATATTATAGTTCATCACGAAGTTCTACTAACTTGGAGATAGTGACTAAAGAACTTTGTCAATTACTATCTTATCTGGATTCAAGAAATTGTAGTACCCAGACAATATGAGCACATGCTCACTAGCTGAGCTATTCTCCTCCATCTTGTAGAAAAGTACTGTCAAAGGTCTCATACCTCTCGACATGGGCATGAGTATGAAATACTAATTTCAACTCTTGGAACATCTTATATGCGAAGTCCCGGTTCTATGCCGTAAAGCATGGTGCACTAAACTATTAAGTAGGCATCATGTTGAGCTTTGCCAAACGTTCATAACGTTTTGCATCTGCTCCTGCAATAGATTTGTCACCTAGCGGTGCATCAAGGACATAATACTTCTGTGCAGCAATGAGGAAAATCCTCAGATCACGGAACAAGTCCGCATCATTGCTACTATCATCTTTCAACTTATATTTCTCTAGGAACATATAAAAATAAACGGTGAGCTTCATCGCAAGCTACTGATCTACAACATAGATATGCTAATACTACTAGGACTAAGTTCATGATAAATTAAAGTTCAATTAATCATATTACTAAAGAACTCCCACTTAGATAGACATCCCTCTAGTCATCTAAATGATCACGTGATCCAAATCAACTAAACCATGTCCGATCATCACGTGAGATGGAGTAGTTTTAAATGGTGAACATCTTATGTTGATCATATCTACTATATGATTCACGCTCGACCTTTCGGTCTCCAGTGTTCCGAGGCCATGTCTGTACATACTAGGCTCGTCAAGTTTAACCTGAGTATTTTGCATGTGCAGAACTGTCTTACACCCGTTGTATTCGAACGTGGATCTTATCACACCCGATCATCACGTGGTGTCTCGGCACGACGAACTTTCGCAACGGTGCATACTCAGGGAGAACACTTGTACGTTGAAATTTTGTAAGGGATCATCTTATAATGCTGCTGTCGTACTAAGCAGAATAAGAAGCATAATAAGATTAACATCACATGCAATCAAAATATGTGACACGATATGGCCATCATCATCTTGTGCTTTTGATCTCCATCTCCAAAGCATCGTCGTGATCTCCATCGTCACCGGCTAGACACCATGATCTTCGTCGCAGCGTCGTGGTCATCTCGCCAACTATTACTACTACTACTATCGCTAACTCATGGTGATAAAGTAAAGCAATTACATGGCCTTCGCAATTCATACAATAAAGAGACAACCATAAGGCTCCTGCCGGTTGCCGACAACTTTACAAAACATGACCATCTCATACAATACGTATCACTCATCACGTCTTGAACATATCACATCACAACATGCCCTGCAAAAACAAGTTAGACATCGTCTACTTTGTTGTTGCAAGTTTTATGTGGCTGCTACGGGCTTAGCAAGAACCGTTCTTACCTACGCATACAAAACCACAACGATTTTTCGTCAAGTGTGTCATTTTAACCTTCACAAGGACCGGGCATAGCCACACTCAATTCAACTAAAGTGATCGAGATAGACACCCGCCGGTCACCTTAAGCAACGAGTGCTCGTAACAATGAAACCAGTCTCGCGTAAGCGTACGCGTAATGTCGGTTTGGGCCGCTTCATCTCACAATACCGTCGAATCGAAGTATGACATGCTGGTAAGCAGTATGACTATTATCGCCCACAACTCATTGTGTTCTACTCGTGCATATCATTTACGCATAGACCTGGCTCGTGATGCCACTGTTGGGGAACATAGTGTTTCAAAAATTTCCTACGATCACGCAAGATCTATCTAGGAGAAGCATAGCAACGAGTGGGGAGAGTGTGTCTACGTACCCTCGTAGACCGAAAGCGGAAGCGTCTAGTGACGCGGTTGATGTAGTCGAACGTCTTCGTGGTCTAACCGATCCAAGCACCAAACATACGGCACCTCCACGTTTAGCACACGTTCAGCTCGATGACATCCCACGAGCTCTTGATCAAGTTGAGATTCCCGGGAGAGTTTCATCAGCACGACGGCGTGGTGACGGTGATGATGAAGCTACCGGCGCAGGACTTCGCCTAAGTACCGCAACGATATGACCGAGGTGTGTATCTGTGGGGAGGGGCACCGTACACGGCTAAAATCAACTTGTGTGTCTTTGGTGTGCCCCCTCCCCACGTATATAAAGGAGGGGGGGAGGAGGGTGCGGCCAAGCAAGGGACGCGCCATGAGGGGGAGTCCTACTCCCACTAGGAGTAGGACTCCTCCTTTTCCTAGTAGGAGTAGGAGAGGGGGAAAGAAGGAAGCGATGAGGAGAAGGAAAGAGGGGGCCGGCCCCCCTTGCCCTAAACCAATTTGGTTTGGGCCTTGGGGGGCGCGCCCCACACTCCCCTTGCTGCCCTTTATTCCCACTAATTCCCATGTAGGCCCATTAACCCCCCGGGAGGTTCCGGTAACCTCCCGGTACTCCGGTATTTATCCGATAACCCCCGGAACTCATCCGGTGTACGAATATAACCTTCCAATATATGAATCTTTATGTCTCGAATATTCCGAGACTCCTCGTCATGTCCGTGATCACATCCGGGACTCTGAACTACCTTCGGTGCATCACAACGCATAAAGTCATAATACCAATCGTCATCAAACGTTAAGCGTGCGGACCCTACGGGTTCGAGAACTATCTAGACATGGCCGAGACTCATCTCCAGTGAATAACCAATAGCGGAACCTAGATGCTCATATTGGTTCCTACATATTCTACAAAGATCTTTATCGGTCAAACCGCATAACAACATACGTTGTTCCCTTTGTCATCGGTATGTTACTTGCCCGGGATTCGATCGTCGGTATCATCATGCCTAGTTCAATCTCGTTACCGGCAAGTCTCTTTACTCGTTTCGTAATACATCATCTCGTGACTAACTCATTAGTCATTTGCTTGCAAGGCTTATTATGATGTGTATTACCGAGAGGGCCCATAGATACATGGTCGACACTCAGAGTGAGTAATCCTATTCTCGATCTATGCCAACACCACAAACACCTTCGGAGACACCTTTAGAGCATATTTATAATCACCCAGTTACGTTGTGACGTTTGATAGCACACAAGGTGTTCCTCCAGTATTCAGGAGTTTCATAATCTCGTAGTCATAGGAACATGTATAAGTCATGAAGAAAGCAATAGCAGTAAAACTAAACGATCAAGTTGCTAAGCTAACGGATGGGTCTTGCCCATCACATCATTCTCCTAATGATGTGATCCCGTTGATCAAATGACAACTCACGTCTATGGTTAGGAAACATAACCATCTTTGATTAACGAGCTAGTCTAGTAGATGCATACTAGGGACACTCTGTTTTGGTCTATGTATTCACACATGTACTAAGTTTCCGGTTAATACAATTCTAGCATGAATAATAAACATTTATCATGATATAAGGAAATATAAATAACAACTTTATTATTGCCTCTAGGGCATATTTCCTTCAAAAGAGTGCCCCAAAGTTTCCACCGGAGAGTCAAGATGAAAATGTGTGCCAACCCCTATGCATAGATTCCCAAGGTCATGGAACCCGCAAGTTGATCACCAAAACATACATCAAGTGAGTCAATAGAATACCCCATTGTCACCACGGGTATCCCACGCAAGACATACATCAAGTGTTCTCAAATCCTTAAAGACTCAATCCGATAAGATAACTTCAAAGGGAAAACTCAATCCATTACAAGAAGTAGAGGGGGAGAAACATCATAAGATCCAACTATAATAGCAAAGCTCGCGATACATCAAGATCGTGCCATCTCAAGAACACGAGAGAGAGAGAGATCAAACACATAGCTACTGGTACATACCCTCAGCCCCGAGGGGGAACTACCCCCCCCCTCGTCATGGAGAGCGCCGGGATGATGGGGATGGCCACTTGAGAGGGATTCCCCCCCCCCCTCCGGCAGGGTGCCAGAACGGGTCTAGATTGGTTTTCGGTGGCAATAGAGGCTTTCGGTGGCGGAACTCCCAATCTAGGTTATTTTCTGGAGGTTTGGGTATTTATAGGATTTTTTGGCGTAGGGCACAAGTCAGGGGGGTCTCTGGGCTGTCCACGAGATAGGGCGGCGCACCCAGGGGGTGGGTGTGCCCCCCACCCTTGTGGGCAGCCGGGGACTCTTCTGGCCCAACTCTTTTACTCCGGGTTCTTCTTTTGGTCCACAAAAAATCATCAAAAATTGGCACGTCAATTGGACTCCGTTTGGTATTACTTTTCTGTAAAACTCAAAAACAAGGAAAAACAGAAACTGGCACTGGGCTCTAGGTTAATAGGTTAGTCCCAAAAATCATATAAAATATCATATAAATGCATATAAAACATCTAAGATGGATAATATAATAGCATGGAAAAATAAAAAATTATAGATACGTTAGAGACGTATCAAGCATCCCCAAGCTTAATTCCTGCTCATCCTCGAGTAGGTAAATGATAAAAATAGAATTTTTTATGTGGAATGCTACCCAACATAATTCTCAATGTAATTTTCTTTATTGTGGCATGAATGTTCAAATCCGAAAGATTCAAGACGAATTTTAATATTGACATAAGAATAATAATACTTCAAGCACACTAACAAAGCAATTACGTCTACTCAAAATAACATGGCCAAAGAAAGTTCATCCCTACCAAAACATATAGTTTGGCTATGCTCCATGTTCGTCACACAAAATACCCAAATCATGCACAACCCCGGTTTCAGCCAAGCAATTGTTTCATACTTCAATTTTTTCAAACCTTTTCAACTTTCACGCAATACATGGGCGTGAGCCATGGATATAGCACTATAGGTGGAATAGAGTGGTGGTTGTGGAGAAGATAAAAGAGGAAGATGGTGTCACATCAACTAGGCGTATCGATGGGCTATGGAGATGCCCATCAATAGATATCAATGTGAGTGAGTAGGGATTGCCATGCAGCGGATGCACTAGAGCTATAAATGTATGAAAGCTCAAAAAAAGAAACTAAGTGGGTGTGCATCCAACTTGCTTGCTCACGAAGACCTAGGGCATTTGAGGAAGCCCATCGTTGGAATATACAAGCCAAGTTCTATAATGAAAATTCCCACTAGTATATGAAAGTGACTAAACAAGAGACTCTCTATCATGAAGATCATGGTGCTACTTTGAAGCACAAGTGTGGAAAAATATAGTAGCATTGTCCTTGGGGGGCTCCCTTTTTTGCCTTTCTTTTTCCTTTTTTTAAATTTGGCCCCTTTTTATTTTTTTCGGGACAATGCTCTAATAATTATGATCATCACACTTCTATTTATTTACAACTCAAGGATTACAACTCGATACTAGAACAAAATATGACTCTATATGAATGCCTCCCGCGGTGTACCAGGATGTGCAATGAATCAAGAGTGACATGTATGAAAAATTATGCATGGTGGTCTGGCCACAAATACGATGTCAACTACATGATCATGCATGGCAATATGACAATGATGAAGCGTGTCATAATAAACAGAACGGTGGAAAGTTGTATGGCAATATATCTCAGAATGGCTATGGAAATGCCATAATAGGTAGGTATGGTGGCTGTTTTGAGGAAGGTATATGGTGGGTGTATGGTACCGGCGAAAATTGCACGGCACTAGAGAGGCTAGCAATGGTGGGGTGAGAGTGTGTATAATCCATGGACTCAACATTAGTCAAAAAGAACTCACATACTTATTGCAAAAATCTACAAGTCATCAAAACAAAGTACTACACGCATGCTCCTAGGGGAAGGGTTGGTAGGAGTTAACCATCGCGCGATCCCGACCTCCACACAAAGGATGACAATCAATGAAATACCTCATGCTTCAAATTTGTCACACAACGGTTAGCATATGTGAATGCTATGGGACTTGCAAACCTCAACACAAGTATTTATCAAATTCACAACTACTCTATTAGCATGTCTCTAATATCACCATCCTCATATCTCAAAACAATCATCAAGTATTCAACTTCTCATAATATTCAATGCACTTTATATGAAAGTTTTTATTATATCCTTCTTGGATGCCCATCATATTAGGACTAAATTCATAACCTAAGAAAATTACCATGCTGTTCTAAAAGTCTCTCAAATAATATAAGTGAATCAAGAGAGTTCATCTATTCTTCAAAATAAAACCACCGCCGTGCTCTAAAAAGATATAAGTGAAGCACTGAGCAAACTACAAACTACTCCGAAAGATATAAGTGAAGATCAATGAGTAGTTGAATAATTATGTAAATATATCAAGACTCTATAATATTTAAGAATTTCAGATCTTGGTATGTTATTCAAATAGCAGGCAAAACAAAATAAAATAAATTGACGCTCCAAGCAAAACACATATCATGTGGTGAATAAAAATATAGCCTTAAGTAAAGTTACCGATAGACGAAGACGAAAGAGGGGATGCCTTCCCGGGGCATCCCCAAGCTTAGGCTTTTAGTTTTCCTTGAATTTTACCTTGGGGTGCCTTGGGCATCCCCAAGCTTAGGCTCTTGCCACTCCTTATTCCATAGTCCATCGAATCTTTACCCAAAACTTGAAAACTTCACAACACAAAACTCAACAGAAAACTCGTAAGCTCCATTAGTATAAGAAAATAAAACCACCACTTAGGTACTGTTGTGAACTCACTCTAAATTCATATTGGTGTAATATCTATTGTATTCCAACTTCTCTATGGTTCATACCCTCCGATACTACTCATAGATTCATCAAAATAAACAAACAACACATAGAAAACAGAATCTTTCAAAAACAGAACAGTCTGTAGCAATCTGTAACTTTCGAATACTTCTGTAACTCTAAAAATTCTGAAATAAATTGGTGGACGTGAGCAATTTGTCTATTAATCTTCTGCAAAAAGAATCAACTTAAAATCACTCTCCAGTAAAAAATGGCTGCTAATATCGTGAACGCAAAGTTTCTGTTTTTTACAGCAAGATCACATTAACTTTCACCCAAGTCTTCCCAAAGGTTCTACTTGGCACTTTATTGAAACAAAAGCTATAAAACATGATTAGTATAGTATCTTAATCATGTGGACACACAAAAACAGTAAGGGTAAATATTGGGTTGTCTCCCAACAAGCGCTTTTCTTTAATGCCTTTTAGCTAGGCATGATGATTTCAATGATGCTCGCATAAAAGATAAGAATTAAAACATAAGGAGAGCATCATGAAGAATATGACTAGCACATTTAAGTCTAACCCACTTCCTGTGCATAGGGGTTTTTGTGAGCAAACAACTTATGGGAACGAGAATCAACTAGCATAGTAAGGGAAAACAAGCATAGCTTCAAAACTTTCAACATATAGAGAGGAAACTTGATATTATTGCAATAGGTAGAAACATATGTTCCTCTCTCATAATAATTTTCAGTAGCATCATGAATGAATTCAACAATATAAACATCACATAAAGCACTGTTTTCATGATCCATAAGCATATAAATTTTACTACTCCCATCATAAGCAAAATTCTTCCCATTCATAGTAGTGCGAGGAGCAAATTCAACAAAATAACTATCATGTGAAGCATAATCCAATTGAAAATTAAAATCATGATGACAAGTTTCATGGTTATCTTTATTCTTTATAGCATACGTGTAATCACAATAATCATCATAAATAGGAAGCATGCTTTCATCATAATAAATTTGCTCATCAAAACTTGGGGAATTAAACATATCATCTTCATCAAACATAGAATCCCCAAGCTTGTGGCTTTTCATATCATTAGCATCATGGGTATTCAAAGAATTCATACTAACAACATTGCAATCATGCTCATCATTTACATATTTTATGCCAAGCATTCTATGTAATTCTTTTTCTACTACTTGAGCACAATTTTCCTTCCCATCATTTTCACAAAAGATATTAAAAAGATGAAGCATATGAGGCAACCTCAATTCCATTTTTTTTGTAGTTTTCTTTTATAAACTAAACTAGTGATAAAACAAGAAATTAAAAGGTTCGATTGCAAGATCTAAAGATATACCTTCAAGCACTCACCTCCCCGACAACGACACCAGAAAAGAGCTTGATGTCTACTACGCAACCTTCTTCTTGTAGACGTTGTTGGGCCTCCAAGTGTAGAGGTTTGTAGGACAGTAGAAAATTTCCCTCAAGTGGATGACCTAAGGTTTATCAATCCGTGCGAGGTGTAGGATGAAGATGTTCTCTCTCAAACAACCCTGCAACCAAATAAAAAAGAGTCTCTTGTGTCCCCAACACACCCAATACAATGGTAAATAGTATAGGTGCACTAGTTCGGCGAAGAGATGGTGATACAAGTGCAATATGGATGGTAGATATAGGTTTTTGTAATCTGAAAATATAAAAACAGCAAGGTAACTAACGATAAAAGTGAGAACAAACGGTATTGTAATGCTTTAAAACAAGGCATAGGGTTCATACTTTCACTAGTGCAAGCTCTCTCAACAATAATAACATAATTGGATCATATAACTATACCTCAACATGCAACAAAGAGTCACTCCAAAGTCACTAATAGCGGAGAACAAACAAAGAGATTATTGTAGGGTATGAAACCAACTCAAAGTTATTCTTTCTGATCGTTCTATTCAAGAGTCTGTAGTAAAATAACACGAAGCTATTCTTTCCGTTCGATCTATCCTAGAGTTCGTACTAGAATAACACCTTAAGACACAAATCAAACAAAACCCTAATGTCACCTAGATACTCCATTCTCACCTCAAGTATCCGTGGGCATGATTATACGATATGCATCACACAATCTCAGATTCATCTATTCAACCAACACAAAGAACTTCAAAGGGTGCCCCAAAGTTTCCATCGGAGAGTCAAGACGAAAACGTGTGCCAACCCCTATGCATAGATTCCCAAGGTCATGGAACCTGCAAGTTGATCACCAAAACATACATCAAGTGAATCAATAGAATACCCCATTGTCACCATGGGTATCACACGCAAGACATACATCAAGTGCTCTCAAGTCCTTAAAGACTTAATCCGATAAGATAACTTCAAAGGGAAAACTCAATCCATTACAATAAGGTAGAGGGGGAGAAACATCATAAGATCCAACTATAATAGCAAAGCTCGCGATACATCGAGATTGTGCCATCTAAAGAACACGAGAGAGAGAGAGATTAAACACATAGCAACTGGTACATACCCTCAGCCCCGAGGGTGAACTACTCCCTGTCGGGGATCGTTGCAGAAAATCAAAAAAAATCCTACGCATCACCAAGATCCATCTACGGAGTTTACTAGCAACGAGACGGGAGGGCATCTTCATACCTTTGAAAATCACGATGCGGAAGCGTTGCAAGAACACGGTCGGTGGAGTCGTACATGAAGCGATTCAGATCGCGGCCGAATCCGATCTAAGCACCGAACAACGGTGCCTTCGCGTTCAACACACGTGCAGCCCGGTGATGTCTCCCGCGCCTTGATCCAGCAAGGAGAGAGGGAGAGGTTGGGGAAGACTCCGTCCAGCAGCAGCACGATGGCGTGGTGGTGGTGGAGGAGCGTGGCAATCTTGCAGGGCTTCGCCAAGCACCGCGGGAGAGGAGGAGTAGTTCGGAGAGGGAAACGGTTGCGCCAGGACTTGGGAGCGGCTGCCCTCCCACCCCCACATATATATAGGTGCAAGGGAGAGGGGGGCTCAGATCTGATCTGAGGAGGGGGCGGTGACCAAAGGGGGTGGCTTGCCCCCCAAGCCAGGGGGCACCCCCCTTAGGCCCTGCTTGGATTGGGTGTAAGTTTGTACACCTGTAATTATTTTACACGTGTAAATTACCAGTCACCTCTTGATTCCAGCCTGAAATTAAAATGACTGGAGGACGTATGTATCCTAAAACCGGCCAGAAACGATCTAAAACGCTAATCCAAGCAGGGCCTTAGGGTTTCCCCCCAAACCCTAGGCGCATGGGCCCTAGGGGGAGGCGCCCAGCCCACTTAGGGGCTGGTCCCTCTCCATATACAGCCCATAGGGCCCTCCGGGGTAGGTGGACCCTCCCGGTGGACCCCCGGAACCCCTTCGGTGGTCCCGGTACAATATCGGTACCCCCCCCCCCCCCGAACTATTCCGGTGACCATATAGGGACTTCCCATATATAAATATTTACCTCCGGACCATTCTGGAACTCCTTGTGACGTCCGGGATCTCATCCGGACTCCGAACAACATTCGGTAACCACGTACATCTATTCCCTATAACCCTAACATCATCGAACCTTAAGTGTGTAGACCCTACGGGTTCGGGAATCATGCAGACATGACCGAGAGATCTCTCCGGCCAATAATCAACAGCGGGATCTAGATACCCATGTTGGTTCCCACATGTTCCATGATGATCTAATCGGATGAACCATGATGTCAAGGATTCAATTAATCCCGCATACGATTCACTTTGTCTACCGGTATAGTACTAGCCCGAGATTCGATAGTCGGTATACCGATACCTTGTTCAATCTCGTTACGGCAAGTCTCTTTACTCGTTCCGCAACACATCATCCCGTGACCAACCCCTTAGTCACATTGAGCTCATTACGACCCGGAGATACCTCTCCGTCATATGGAGTGACAAATCCCAGTCTCGATTCGTGCCAACCCAACAGATACTTTCAGGGATACCCGTAGTGTACCTTTATAGCCACCTAGTTACGTTGTGACGTTTGGCATACCCAAAGTACTCCTACGGTATCCGGGAGTTGCACAATCTCATGGCCTAAGGAAAGGATACTTGACATTGGAAAAGCTTTAGCATACGAACTACACGATCTTGTGCTAGGCTTAGGATTGGGTCTTGTCCATCACATCATTCTCCTAATGATGTGATCCCGTTATCAATGACATCTAATGTCCATGGTCAGGAAACCGTAACCATTTATTGATCAACGAGCTAGTCAACTAGAGGCTCACTAGGGACATGTTGTGGTCTATGTATTCACACATGCATTACGATTTCCGGATAATACATTTAAAGCATGAACAATAGACAATTATCATGAACAAGGAAATATAATAATAACCATTTTATTATTGCCTCTAAGGCATATTTCCAACAGTCTCCCACTTGCACTAGAGTCAATAATCTAGTTACATTGTGATGAATCGAACACCCATAGAGTTCTGGTATTGATCATGTTTTGCTCGTGGAAGAGGTTTAGTCAACGGATCTGCGACATTCAGATCCGTTTGCACTTTACAAATATCTATGTCTCCATCTTGAATATAATTTCGCATGGAGTTGAAACGACGCTTGATGTGCTTGGTCTTATTGTGAAACCTGGGCTCCTTGGCAATGGCAATAGCTCCAGTGTTGTCGCAGAAGAGAGTCATCGGGCCCGACGCGCTTGGAATAACTCCTAGGTCGGTGATGAACTCCTTCATCCAAACTCCTTCCAGCGCTGCTTCGGAAGCAGCTATGTACTCCGCTTCACATGTAGATGCCACCATGATGCTTTGCTTGCAACTGCACCAGCTGACTGCCCCACCATTCAAAATATACACGTATCCGGTTTGTGACTTGGAGTCATCCAGATCTGTGTCGAAGCTAGCATCGATGTAACCCTTTACGACGAGCTCTTCGTCACCTCCATAAACGAGAAACATATCCTTAGTCCTTTTCAGGTACTTCAGGATGTTCTAGACCGCTGTCTAGTGTTCCATTTCGGGATCACTTTGGTACCTCCCCACCAAACTTATGGCAAGGTTCACATCAGGTCTGGTACACAGCATGGCATACATAATAGAACCTATGGCCGAGGCATAGGGGATGACACTCATCTTTTCTCTATCTTCTGCCGAGGTCGGGCATTGAGCTGTGCTCAATCTCATGCCTTGCAATACAGGAAAGAACCCTTTCTTGGACTGATCCATATTGAACTTCTTCAATATCTTGTCAAGGTATGTGCTTTGTGAAAGACCAATGAGGTGTCTTGATCTATCTCTATAGATCTTGATGCCTAATATGTAAGCAACTTCTCCAAGGTCCTTCATTGAAAAACATTTATTCAAGTAGGCATTTATGCTTTCCAAGAATTCTACATCATTTCCCATCAGCAATATGTCATCCACATATAATATGAGAAATGCTACAGAGCTCCCACTCACTTTCTTGTAAATATAGGCTTCTCCCCAAGTCTGTATGAACCCAAACGCTTTGATCACCTCATCAAAGCGAATGTTCCAACTCCGAGATGCTTGCACCAACCCATAGATGGAGCGTTGGACCTTGCATACCTTGTTAGCACTCTTAGGATCGACAAAACCTTCCGGCTGCATCATATATAGTTCTTCCTTAAGGAAGCCGTTAAGGAATGTCGTTTTGACGTCCATTTGCCATATCTCATAATCATAGAATGCGGCAATTGCTAACATGATTCGGACGGACTTCAACATCGCTACAGGAGAGAAAGTCTCATCGTAGTCAATTCCTTGAACTTGTCGATAACCTTTTGCGACAAGCCGAGCCTTATAGATGGTCACATTACCATCCGTGTCAGTCTTGTTCTTAAAGATCCATTTATTTTCTATGGCTTGCCGATCATCGGGCAAGTCAACCAAAGTCCATACTTTGTTATCATACATGGATCCTATCTCGAATTTCATGGCTTCAAGCCATTTGTTGGAATCCGGGCCCGCCATCGCTTCTTCATAGTTCGAAGGTTCACCGTTGTCCAACAACATGATTTCCAGGACAGGGTTGCCGTACCACTCTGGCGCGGAACGTGTCCTCGTGGACCTACGAAGTTCAGCAGTAACTTGATCCGAAGCTTCATGATCATTATCATTAACTTCCTCTCTAGTAGGTGCAGTCACCACAAAAACATCTTCCCATGCTGCGCTACTTTCCGGTTTGAGAGGGGTGACAATCACCTCATCAAGTTCCACTTTCCTCCCACATACTTCTTTCGAGAGAAACTCTTTCTCCAGATAGTATCCATTCTTGGCAACAAAGACCTTGCCTTCGGATCTGAGGTAGAAGGTATACCCAATAGTTTTCTTATGGTATCCTATGAAGACGCATTTTTCCGATTTGGGTTCGAGCTTTTCAGGTTGAAGTTCCTTCACATAAGCATCGCATCCCCAAACTTTTAGAAACGACAAATTAGGTTTCTTACCAAACCATAGTTCATACGGTGTTGTCTCAACAGATTTAGACGGTGCCCTATTTAAAGTGAATGCGGCAGTCTCTAAAGCATAACCCCAAAATGATAGCGGTATGTCGGTAAGAGACATCATAGATCGCACCATGTCCAACAGAGTATGATTACAACGTTCGGATACACCATTACGTTGAGATGTTCCAGGCGGTGTCAATCGTGAAACAATTCCATATTTCCTTAGGTACGTGCCAACTTCGTGACTTAAATATTCTCCTCCACGATCTGATCGTAAGAACTTTATTTTCTTGTCACGTTGATTCTCAACCTCATTTTGAAATTCCTTGAACTTTTCAAAGGTCTCGGACTTGTGTTTCATTAACTAGACATACCCATATCTACTTAAGTCATCAGTGAGGGTGAGAACATAATGATAGCCACCGCGAGCTTCAACACTCATTGGACCGCACACATCAGTATGTATGATTTCCAACAAGTTGGTTGCTCGCTCCATTGTTTCGGAGAACGGGGTCTTGGTCATCTTGCCCAAGAGGCATGGTTCACACGTGCCAAATGATTCATAATCAAGAGACTCCAAAAGTCCATCTGCATGGAGCTTCTTCATACATTTGACACCAATATGACCAAGGCGGCAGTGCCACAAGTATGTGGGACTATCAATATCAACCTTACATCTTTTGGCATTCACACTATGAATATGTGGAACATCACGTTCGAGATTCAATAAGAATAAATCATTGACCAGCGAGGCATGACCATAAACATTTCTCTCATATAAATAGAACAACCATTATTCTCAGGTTTAGATGAGTAGCCATCTCACATTAAACAAGATCCAGATACAATGTTCATGCTCAAGGCTGGTACTAAATAACAACTATTGAGGTTTAAAACTAATCCCGAAGGTAGATGTAGAGGTAGCGTGCCGAAGGCGATCATATCGACCTTGGAACCATTCCCGACGCGCATCGTCACCTCGTCCTTCGCCAGTCTCCGCATATTCCGCAGCTCCTGCTTTGAGTTACAAATGTGAGCAACTGCACCGGTATCAAATACCCAGGAGCTACTACGAGCGCTGGTAAGGTACATATCAATAACATGTATATCACATATACCTTTGACGTTGCCGGCCTTCTTATATGCTGAATATTTGGGGTAGTTCTGCTTCCAGTGACCCGTTCCCTTGCAATAAAAGCACCCAGTCTCAGGCTTGGGTCCATTCTTTGGCTTCTTCCCGGCAGCTGGCTTACCGGGCGCGTCAACTCCTTTGCCGTCCGTCTTGAAGTTCTTCTTACCCTTGCCTTTCTTGAACTTAGTGGTTTTATTCACCATCAGCACTTGATGTTCCTTTTCGATCTCCACCTCCGCTAATTTCAGCATTGAATACACCTCAGGAATGGACTTCTCCATCCCTTGCATATTGAAGTTCATCACAAAGCTCTTGTAGCTAGGTGGGAGCGACTGAAGGATTCTGTGAACGACCGCGTCATCTGGGAGATTAATTCCCAGCTGAGACAAGCGGTTGTGTAACCCAGACATTTTGAGTATATGCTCGCTGACAGAACTATTCTCCTCCATCTTACAACTATAGAACTTGTCTGAGCCTTCATATCTCTCGACTCGGGCATGAGCTTGGAAAACCATTTTCAACTCTCGGAACATCTCATATGCTCCGTCCTGCTCAAAACGCTTTTGGAGCCCTGATTCTAAGCTGTAAAGCATGCCGCACTAAACTAGGGAGTAGTCATCACTACGCGACTGCCAAGCGTTCATCACGTCTTGAGTTGCTGGGAAAACGGGTGCATCACCTAGCGGTGCTTCAAGGACATATGCTTTCTTGGCAGCTATGAGGATGATCCTCATGTTACAGACCCAATCCGTATAATTGCTACCATCGTCTTTTAGCTTGGTTTTCTCTAGGAACGCGTTGAAGTTGAGGGCAACATTAGCGTGGGCCATTGGATCTACAAGACATATTGTAAAGATTTTAGACTATGTTCATGACAATTAAGTTCATCTAAACAAATTTAATGAACTCCCACTCGGATAGACATATCTCTAGTCATCTAAGTGATACATGATCCAAATCGACTAGGCCGTGTCCGATCATCACGTGAGACGGACTAGTCATCAACGGTGAACCTCTTCATGTTGATCGTATCTTCTATACAACTCATGTTCGACCTTTCGGTCTTCCGTGTTCCGAGGCCATGTCTGTACATGCTAGGCTCGTCTAGTCAACCCCAAGTGTATTGCATGTGTAAATCTGGCTTACACCCGTTGTATGCGAACGTTAGGACCTATCACACCCGATCATCACATGGTGCTTCGGAACAACGAACCTTAGCAACGATGCACAATTAGGGGGAACACAATTCTTGAAATTTTAGTGAGAGATCATCTTATTTATGCTACCGTCGTTCTAAGCAAATAAGATGTAAAACATGATAAACATCACATGCAATCAAATAGTGACATGATATTGCCAATATCATTTTGCTCCTTTTGATCTTCATCTTCGGGGCTCCATGATCATCATTGTCACCGGCATGACACCATGATCTCCATCATCATGATCTCCATCATCGTGTCTTCATGAAGTTGTCTCGCCAAACGTTACTTCTACTACTATGGCTAACGGTTAGCAATAAAGTAAAGTAATTACATGGCGTTTTCAATGACACGCATGTCATATAATAAAATAAGACAACTCCTATGGCTCCTGCCGGTTGTCATACTCAAAGACATGCAAGTCGTGATTCCTATTACAAGAACATGATCAATCTCATACATCATATATATATCATTCATCACATCCTTTTGGCCATATCACATCACACGGCACATGCTGCAAGAACAAGTTAGACGTCCTCTAATTGTTGTTGCCAGTTTTTACGTGGCTGCTATAGGTTTCTAGCAAGAACGTTTCTTACCTACGCCAAAACCACAACGTGATATGTCAATTTCTATTTACCCTTCATAAGGACCCTTTTCATCGAATTCGACCTGACTAAAGTGGGAGAGACAAACACCCGCTAGCCACCTTATGCAACTAGTGCATGTCAGTCGGTGGAACCTGTCTCACGTAACCGTACGTGTAAGGTCGGTCCGAGCCGCTTTATCCCACGATGTGGCCGAATCATGATAAGACTACTAGCGGGAAGTAAATTGACATGATCTATGCCCACAACAATCTTGTGTTCTACTCGTGCCTAGTAACTACGCATAGACCTAGCTCATGATGCCACTGTTGGGGATCGTTGCAGAAAATAAAAAAAATCCTACGCATCACCAAGATCCGTCTATGGAGTTTACTAGCAATGAGAGGGGAGTGCATCTTCATACCTTTGAAGATTACGATGCAGAAGCATTAAAAGAACACGGTCGATCGAGTCGTACATGAAGCAATTCAGATCGCGGCCGAATCCGATCTAAGCACCGAACAACAGTGCCTCCGCGTTCAACACACGTGCAGCCCGAAGATGTCTCCAGCGCCTTGATCAAGCAAGGAGAGGGGGGAGGTTGGGGAAGACTCCGTCCAGCAGCAGCACGACGGCCGGGTGGTGGTGGAGAAGCATGGCAATCCTGCAGGGCTTCGCCAAGCACCGCGGGAGAGGAGGAGGAGTTGGGAGAGGGGAAGGGCTGCGCCAGGACTTGGGTGCGGCTGCCCTCCCACCCCCCACATATATATAGGGGCAAGGGAGAGGGGGGCGGCCCCCTCAGATCTGATCTGAGGAGAAGGCGTTGGCCATAGGGGGTGGCTTGCCCCCCAAGCCAGGGGGACGCCCCCCTTAGGGTTTCCCCCCAAACCCTAGGTGCATGGGCCCTAGGGGGGAGGCGCCCAACCCACTTAGGAGCTGGTACCTCTCCATATACAGCCCATAGGGCCCTCCGGGGCAGGTGGACCCTCCCGGTGGACCCTCGGAACCCCTTCGGTGGTCCCGATACAATACCGGTA
>LR738712.1:508873344-508908110 GCA_902687465.1 Secale cereale
ACCGTATAGGGACTTCCCATATATAAATATTTACCTTCGGACCATTTCGGAACTCCTCGTGACGTCTGAGATCTCATCCGGGACTCCGAACAACATTCGGTAACCACGTACATCTATTCCCTATAACCCTAGCGTCATCGAACCTTAAGTGTGTAGACCCTACGGGTTCGGGAATCATGGAGACATGACCGAGACATCTCTCCGGCCAATAACCAACAACGGGATCTGGATACCCATGTTGGTTCCCACATGTTCCACGATGATCTCATCGGATGAACCACGACGTCAAGGATTCAATCAATCCCGTATACGATTCCCTTTGTCTACCGGTATAGTACTTGCCCGAGATTCGATCGTCGGTATACCGATACCTTGTTCATTCTCGTTACGGCAAGTCTCTTTACTCGTTCCGCAACACATCATCCCGTGACCAACCCCTTAGTCACATTGAGCTCATTACGATGATATCTTACCAAGTGGTGATGGCTTCTCGCCCCTCGTTGGTTACCCCAAGTGGAAGGTTTGAGATGCAGTGTAGCAGAAGTTTTCCCTTGGCAAAGATACCTAGGATCGATTTCCCCTGAGACTCCCAGTTTCAACAAGAAGGTGTCAACTGCTAACGGCGCCAGATATTAGCAATCAATGTGGACCTGCACACAGATACAAATAACTTTGCTCCCAACGAGTACAGAGAGGTTGTCAATCCCTCCGGCCTTGTCGTTTACAAAGGATCAAACGCAAGTGATAATAGTGATAGGAATTGCTGCAATAGTAAGTAAAAAGCGGAAAGTAAATAGCGGATGTGATCAATGATGGTAATATGGACCGGGGTCCCATGATGTTCACTAGTGATGTCTCTCTCCCAAAAGCCGATAAAACAGCTATGTGAGGTGAACGAATTACAGCTGGGCAATTGACAGAATTATGTGCGCAAACCAATGCTAACTATGTTACAAGAAAGGTAGAGGTTCAAAGCATGGGCGGTACGCCAAGGCAAGTAGACCGAAATCCATCTGCATCTACTACTAATCATCCACCTTGAGATATCTATCCAGAACATCTCGCTGGTATTAAGTTGCGAGTCCTACCCATAGTGTAAACTCAAAGCAACAGACAACCGCATTAAAAGAACTTTGCGTAAAGTAAACAATCCTTGCACCCGCGGGCACAAGCACCGTTGTTTTCCCCCTTGTGGCAACAGCACATCCCCTAGACTCATGTTTCTGTCACTCAAGCTAGTCATCGAGGGGCATGAACCCACAATCAAGCATAACGTTCCCTCTTGGAGTCACTACCTACTACTTGGCCAAAGCAATAAATAACAACGGAGAACATGCAAGAATTACTTACGAACATAAATATAAAAGAGGTAGATCAAATATATTACTCAAACACAATCTGAACATAATCTCACAATCCATCGGATCCCATCAAACTCATCATAGCAACAGCATAAGGATTACATATGTGCCTCGATCATGTAGGGCAGCTCACGAGGACTAATTAGTGAAGCACAAGAACGGGAGGAGAACATCACATAGCTACTGGTCATGGACCCATGGTCCAAGGGAGACTTCATAACTCATACGGGAGGCGTCCATGGTGGTGGAGAGGCTCCCGGTGGTGATCCTCCCCTCCGGCAGGGTGCCGGGAAGAGTTCTCCTGGCGCTCCCGATCTTGGAAGCGCGACGGCGGCGGAACAAAGATGAGATCGCGAAAAAGGGTTCCCGTCTCGAGGGTTTCGGGACACGATATAAATATATGCCAAAGGGGGGCATCAGCGGAGGCCTGGGGGGCCCAAGCGCCCCCCCGGCGCGGCCAGGAGGGGGGCCGCGCCACCAGGGCGCCTGGAGCCCTGGTGGCCCCCCTCCGGCCCTACTTCGGCTACCGGGAAGCTTCTGGAACGCTGATTTTTTATATAATTTTTCCGGGATTTTTCTGGCAGTTCTCGTAATGGGAAAACCTGAAATACAAAAACAGCAGAAAACAGAAACTGGCACTAGGGTGCACTGAGTTAATAGGTTAGTCCAAATATGATCAAAAGTGTATGGAAGTGTATAAATATCATAGCAATATCACCCAAAAGAGGCATGGAGCAAGCAGAAATTATAGATACGTTTTGGACGTATCAAGTGGTCCTAGAGATACCTCTCCGTCATACGAAGTGACAAATCCCAGTCTCAATTCGTGCCAATCCAACAGATACTTTTGGGGACACATGTAGTGTACCTTTATAGCCACCCAGTTACATTGTGACGTTTGGCATACCCAAAGTACTCCTACGGTATCCGGGAGTTGCACAATCTCATGGTCTAAGGAAAGGATACTTGACATTGGAAAAGCTTTAGCATACGAACTACACGATCTTGTGCTAGGCTTAGGATTGGGTCTTGTCCATCACATCATTCTCCTAATGATGTGATCTCGTTATCAATGACATCCAATGTCCATGGTCAGGAAACTGTAACCATCTATTGATCAATGAGCTAGTCAACTAGAGGCTCACTAGGGACATGTTGCGGTCTATTGTAACATCCCAAAATTCTAAATTTTGGAATGTTATAATAAATAGATAGTTGGATTGCTTGTTGGATGTGCTTGTGTGAAATTGAGTGAAATTTGAAACTTTTGAAAGTTTAATGAAAAGGAATAAAATGATTTTCCCAACCAGTGTTGTCCTAGGGGATCCCGGAGGAACCGTGTGATCACCCTATTGGAATGCCACCTAGGCTCAAAGGGATCATATGATATTTGCATGCCTAGAAACTTCCATGTGTAGACACAAGCCATTATGAGCTCTGGCATAGTTGAGTATGTTGTGTGACCTCTTTCAGTGGTAGACTGGCAGATGTAGCGAATGTAGGTGTACCGGTCTACCAGGGGTAAAGAGTTAATGCTTCTGAAAGACTGTGTCTCGGTCATCCGTTTCTCAAACACCATTCAGTGCGAGAAATTAAACGGAGGAGATCGAGTCTTGTGGGGAAAAGTGCACAAACCTCTGCAGAGTGTACAAACTATTCATGAGTAGCCGTGTCCCCGGTTATGGACATCTTTGAGTATCTAGAAGTGGATTATTTGTTGATCTCAACACTCTATTTAATTAATTTGTTGGGTAAATAATGACTTTGGTTTGGGATTGAGATGGGGGTACCATTCTCAATTGTTCATGACTTAAATTTAACAAAGTAGTTAAATAAAATGCATTCCTTTGTGGTAGGGAAAAATCAGCTTTATGCAAAACAGCCTTACAGCCTCCACCAGCCAAATATGCATGTAGTTGTAGGCATTGTTCATCATTACTTCTACAGTGTAGATTTGCCATTACATTCAATGTACTGACCTACATGGCTGCAACGTCTCATGTTGCAGGAATTATTCGACGAGTAAGTGTTACGTTAGGGTTGCGCTGTCTACACTCAACTTTGTCGTTGGTGTTGATGGGAATCCACAACCATTGTTACTTCTGCTATATAGATTTGAGGTAATCATATTTATGTTACTTTATACATGTGATTTACCTCTGTTATAAATCCTCAAGTGATGTGTGTGTCAGCATACCGATCTGGGGATGACACTTAAGCACAGAGATTTGATCCATTCGGGTCGGGTCGCTACATCTATGTATTCACAGATGCATTACGATTTCCAGATAATATATTTAAAGCATGAACAAGGAAATATAATAATAACCATTTTATTATTGCCTCTAGGGCATATTTCCAACACTCCCCCCTCGTCATGGAGAGCGCTGGGATGATGAAGATGGCCATCGGAGAGGGATCCCCCCCTCCGACAGGGTGCCAGAATGGGTCTAGATTGGTTTTCGGTGGCAACAGAGGCTTTCGGCGGCGGAACTCCCGATCTTGGTTATTTTCTGGAGGTTTGGGTATTTATAGGATTTTTTGGCATAGGGAACAAGTCAGGGGGTCGTCGGGCTATCCACGAGATATGGGGGCGTGCCCAGAGGGTGGGCGCGCCCCCCACCCTTGTGGGCAGCCTGGGATTCTTCTGGCCCAACTCTTTTATTCCGGGGGCTTCTTTTGGTCCACAAAAAATCATCAAAAATTGCCACGTCAATTGGACTCCGTTTGGTATTCTTTTTCTGTAAAACTCAAAAACAAGGAAAAACCAGAAACTGGCACTGGGCTCTAGGTTAATAGGTTAGTCCCAAAAATCATATAAAATAGCATATAAAACATCTAAGATGGATAATATTATAGCATGGAACAATGAAAAATTATAGATACGTTAGAGACATATCAATGGGCCCTATGTACCAAGAGGGGAAACACACTAGCCACCAGGGGCTGGTGCGCCCCCCATATGGGCCGAACCAAGGGGAGAAGGAAAGAGGGAAAGAGAAAGTAAGAGGGGGATTTGGCCTCCCCCTTCCCTTTCTCCCCCTCCTCTTTCCTTCCCCCTCCTGCATATACGGCAGGGGGCACGGGCCTAAGGGGATCCCAAGTAGGACTCGGTCCTACTTGGGGCGCCTCCTAGCCTCTCCCCTCCCCTCCCACCTATATATATATATATATATATATATATATATATATATATATATATATATATATATATGTGTGTGTGTGTGGGAGGGGGCGCCTAGAGCACACCAGACAATTGCCTAGCCGTGTGCAGCGCCCCCCTCCACCGTTTACTACCTCGGTCATTTTTTTTGTAGTGCTTAGGCGAAGCCCTGCAGAGATCACTTCACCATCACCGTCACCACGCCATCGTGTTGACGGAACTCATCTACTACCTCGACGTCTTGCTGGATCAAGAAGGTGAGTGACGTCACCGAGCTGAACGTGTGCAAAACGCGGAGGTGTCGTGCGTTCGATACTTGATCGGTTGAAGCACGAAGAAGTTTGACTACATCAACCGTGTTGTGAAACGCTTCTGCTTACGGTCTACGAGGGTATGTAGACACACTCTCCCCCTTGTAGCTATGCATCTCCATAGATAGATCTTTGCGTGTGCGTAGACATTTTTTTTGTTTTCCATGCAATGTTTGCCAACAATTCCACGGCCTGCACTTCTAGGGGATCATTCTCGACGCAAATACAGTCATCGATCAAGGCTTCCTATCTTTCTGGATGGGTGACTCAAGGGGCTTTCAAAAACCATCATCGATAATGTTTGTGGGGGTGAAAGAGTGACAACATCGTTGCTCCAGTCCAATTGCACCCTCTTTAACGAAGTGTTTGGAGTATTTCTTCAAGCAAAGATTGATACCACGAAGAAGCTATTTTCAAGAGATTTAATTGCATTCTTAGGTCCAAATTTGTGTACCTGTAATTGTTATGAGTATGAATAAAGTTATATGTGTTTCTTTGTATTTTTTGGATCTTATGTCCAAATTTGGGTACCTGTAAATTTTTTTTTGACTATGTAAATTTGTGTACCTGTAATTGTTATGAGTATGAATAAAGTTATAGGTGTTTCTAAAAATGCATTTGGTGGTTGGTTGGTTGTGGTTCTAAAGGAATCGATTGCCTGACTATTCGACCAATCAGAAAAATATGTTGCCTCGTTTCATGCACCACCCGGGCCCCTAGGTGTTTCACCTAGACAACTCGACAAATGAGCCGAGTCGAACTTGTGTGTGGCCTTGTCGCCTTGTCAGAGCAGCCCCCTCCTAGTACAACCTTCTGTTTTGCTCCATCTCCATAACCGGCTAAAATTTCATATATTTGGGTACGGAGGGGGTAATTTCTATTTTGTTTTATCGTGTGGAATATTACTTTGTTTGCTAGTTGGAAATAACTGAATTGATGATGTTAAATTTGTTGGCTATTTTTTTGCAAGCGTATACTAAGAATATCCATTACTATAAAAAAGAGGAAACACAAGGGGATACTAACTTGTGCACTTCGTGAGAATGGTAGAATATAGTGTATGTTTTGCAAAATTTCATATGAACAATTGAGTTAATTGAAGGAAATATGCCCTAGAAGCAATAATCATGTTGTTATTTTATATTTCCTTATTCATGATAAAATGTTTATTATTCATCCTAGAAAAATTTTATTGATCAGAAACCTTAATACATGTGTGAATACATAGACAAACACCATGTCCCTAGTGAGCCTCTACTTGACTAGCTCGTTGAACAAAAATGGTTAAGGTCTCCTAACCATGTACATGAGTTGTCATTTGATAACGGGATCACATCATTAGGAGAACAATGTGATGGACATGACCCACCTGTTAGCTTAGCATAATGATCGTTTAAATTTTACTATTATTGATTTCTTCATGTCACATACATATTCCTCCGACTATGAGATTATGCAACTCCCGGATACCGGAGGAAAGCCTTGTGTGCTATCAAACGCCACAATGTAACTAGGTGATTATAAAGATGCTCTACAGGTATCTCCGAAGGTGTTTGTTGAGTTGGCATAGATCGAGATTATGATTTGTCACTCCGAGTATCGGAGAGGTATCTCTCGGCCCTCTCGGTAATACACATTATAAGAAGCCTTGCAAGCAAAATGACTGATGAGTTAGTTATGGGATGAGTATTACGGAACGAGTAAACAGACTTGCCGGTAAAGAGATTCAACTAGGCATAAAGATACCGATGATCGAATCTCGGGCAAGTAACATACCGATGACAAAGGGAATAACGTATGTTGTCATAATGGTTCGACCAATAAAGATCTTCGTAGAATATGTGGGAGCCAATATGAGCATCCAGGTTCCACTATTGGTTATTGACCGGAGAAGTGTCTTGGTCATGTTTACATAGTTCTCGAACCCGTAGGGTCCGCACGCTTAACGTTCGATGACGATTTGTTATTATATGAGTTATGTGATTTGGTGACCGAATGTTGTTTGGAGTCCCGGATGAGATCGCAGACATGACGAGAAGTCTCAAAATGGTCGAGAGGTAAAGATGGATATATAGGACGATGGTATTCGGACACCGAAAGTGTTTCGAGGGGTACCAGGTACATATCGGAGTACCGGGGGGGTTACCGGAACCCCCGGGAGGTTAATTGGCCACATGGGCCAAAGGGGAAGGGGTCAAGGGGCACACCAGCCCACAAGGGGCTGGTGCACCCCTCCTAGGCCACCGGCCAAGTGGGAGAAGGAAAAGGGGGGATTCCGCTTCCCCCTTCCTTTCCTCTCCCCTCTCTTCCTTTTCCCTTCCTACCCCGAATAGGAATATGAGAGGGTGTTTGGCCGACTGGGGAGGACCCCAAGTAGGATTCCTCCTTCTTGGGGCTCCCCCTTGGCTGCCTCTCCTCTCCTCCAACTTATATATACATGGGGAGCGGGTTCCTAGAACACACACCAACAATTGTTAGCCGTGTGTGGCGCCCCCCTCCACAGTTTACGCCTCCGGTAATATTCTCGTAGTGCTTAGGTGAAGTTGTGCGTGGATCACTTCACCATCACCTTCACCATGCTGTCGTGCTGACGGAACTCATCTACTTCTCTGACACTTTGCTGGATCAAGAGTTCGAGGGACGTCATCGAGCTGAATGTGTGCAGAACTCAGAGGTGTTGTACGTTCGGTGCTTGATTGGTGATACGTCCAAATCGTATCTATAATTTCTGCTTGCTCCATGCCTCTTTTGTGTGATATTGCTATGATATTTATGCACTTCCATACACTTTTGATCATATTTGGACTAACCTATTAACTCAGTGCACCCCAGTGCCAGTTTCTGTTTTCTGCTGTTTTTGTATTTCAGGTTTTCCCATTACGTAAATTGCCAGAAAAATTCCGGGAAAAATATATAAAAAATCAGCGTTCCGGAAGCTTCCATGCGGCCAAAGTAGGGCCAGAGGGGGGCCACCAGGGCTCCAGGCGGCCAGAGGGCGCGGCCCCCCTCCTGGCCGCGCCGCCAGGGCGCCTGGGCCCCCCTGGCCTCTTCTGACGCCCCCTTTGGCATATATTTACATCGCGTCCCGAAACCCTCGATTCCAGAACCCTTTTCTCCAGAAGCTATTCCGATCTCCGCCGCCATCGCCACCAAGTTTCCGGGGACCAGAATTCCTGTGCTGGCACCCTGCCGGGACGGGGAAGTGCCCCGGGATTCATCTCCATCGATGTTGCTTCCTCCCTCCATGATGCGGGAGTAGTTCCTCCTCGGGGCTGAGGTTTCTACCAGTAGCTATGTGGTCAATTCTCTCTCCCATGATGTGATCTTCATTGTGATCATAGGCTATGTTAATCTAGGGTGATCCCATGATATTTCCCCTTCCTCTATGTATTGGATTGATGTACTCACTTGTCTTTATCTAGTATAATCTCTGAGACCAAGGTGACAGCGGTCTATTGGACATGGATTAGAGGAATATTTTCATGAGTGATTTCCTCTTTTGTGTGTGGATTGAAGATTGAGAGTCTCTTGGTGCTTGTCTGTGACTATCCTTGAGATATGTTGTGGTGATTGTGGTACTCTCTTTGGATGGCCGAGGTGACATTGGGAAATCCATAGATTGAGAACTACGAACTTAGAGGTGTGCTTTTTTAGCCCTACATAATTCTCGTCCTCTCTTGACCACAAAGGAATGACCTCCGAGTGCGTCCCCCTTGCATGTTTTATGGGAAATATCATGTGATTCGATTATGTTAATGTTGTTGGGAGTTGCCACTAGTGAAAGTATGAAGCCTAGGCCTTGTTTCCACCATTGCAATACCATTTGTGCTCACGTTTACCACTTGTTTGCTTGCTGCACTTTTTATTACAGATTTATATTACTTTGTTTTGCCATCCATATCACTTGCCATTTAACATCTCTTCGCCGAACTAGTGAAACTATACATCTGACAAGTGTATTAGGTGTGTTGGGGACACAAGAGACTTCTTGTATCTTGATTGCAGGGTTGCTTGAAAGGGGTACGTTCAACCTCCACTTCCCTGAGTTCGATAAACCTTGGGTTGCTCACTTAAGGGAAATTTGCTGCTGTCCTACAAACCTCTGCTCTTGGAGGCCCAACACTGTCTACAAGAATAGAAGCGTGTGTAGACATCAAGCTATTTCTGGCGCCATTGCCGGGGAAGTGAGGTAAGTGAAGGTACCTTCTCTAGATCTTGCAATTAAATCTTTCTGTTTCTTGTTTTTAGTTTCACTAGTTATGTTTATGGAAAACCGCACTCTTAGTTCGCTGCTTGGGGAAGGCCGCTTTACCACACCCGTGGTAGAGAAGTCTCCTCCACCTACTGAATGTATCCCGTTCCAAATACCACTTGGGATAATTGAAATAATTTTGAATGATTGTTATGATGGGACAGTCAATCCTAGTATTCATTTGTTGAAACTTACAGAACTTTGTGAGTTGTTTAAGATTTCAGGTTTGACAAGAGATGGAGTCATGAGGAAATTATTTGCCTTGTCACTGAAAGGAAAAGCATTGGAATGGTATAGGCTACTAGATGACTCTCACCTGCTGGATTGGGAAGAGATCCAGTCTCTCTTTTACTCCAAGTTTTATCCTCTTCATGAAGTCCATGAGAATAGGAATTATGTTTATAATTTCCATCCTCGTGACGGAGAGAGCATAGCTCAAGCTTTGGGGGAGACTGAAAACGTTAATGCTAAAATGTCCTAACCATGGGCTCCCCAAAGATATGATTATTACTAATTTCTATGCGAGTCTCTCTCGACAGGATAAAGATTTGCTCGATGCTTCCTCTATGGGTTCTTTCACAAACGAAAAGATTGATGCTAAATGGGAACTCCTTGAAAGAATTCAACACAACACTGAAGATTGGGAGATCGACAAAGGTAAAGAGTCAGGTATAATTTATGAGTATGATTGCATTAAGTCCTTTGTTGAAACTACAAGTTTTAATAAGTTTAGCGCTAAGTTTGGGCTTGATTCTCAACTCCTTGTTGATTTCCTCAAATCTTTTGCTTCACATCTTAATATGCCTAAGGAAGATTGGATCAAGCATCATGAACCTTTTAAAGAGATTTGCAAAGAAAATGAAATTGTTCATGATGATTGCAAGATGCATGATCCAATTCCTAAAAATGAAGTTTTATATAAGCATGTTAATTTTTGTGAAGTGGATAGACCTTGTGAAAGGCCTATGATTGAAGAAGAGAAGTATTGTAAGCAACATAAGCATGAAAGAACAATCACTTGGGTCAGAGATTTAAATGAAATTGCTAGAGAATTGTGTGACCTTTATCCTTTTACTTGTGAACTTTGTTGTATAGAGGGTCACTTTAATTTTCAATGCATGCACTTTCAAAACATAACTGTTAACCAGTTGTGTGATAACATGATCACCTCTGATCTTTATGATGAGCTTATGTTATTTTTGATGTGTGAGGAGTTATCAGAAAAGACTTCTTGGCTAGATGTTAATGCCATAGGAATAAAAAACACTTTGCAAAATTGCCATATCCATTGTGTTGTTAATTGCCATGAAAATGATTACATAAGTAAGATTAGAAAGGAGGGAACTTTACCAAAGTATAAAAATGTCTCTTATATTTCTGCTAATAAAAAGGAGAGTTTCTCCCAAGTTTCCCCTATTGTTTCTAATGATAAACCAGGATATGTGGAGAAGTTTCATCTCCAACCACTCCCTCCTAAGGTGAAGAAGAAGAAAAAGAAGAGGAGGAGGAAGAGGAGCAAGAAGGAAGAAGAATGGGTATCAACCTGGCCTGAGCATATTCCTCCCATCAACTTTTATCCTAACGGTTGTAAGTTTAAAGAAGAAGGTGAAGTTTATTGCCTTAATTATCATCTTGATGATACGTCCATAGGTACTATTGAAGATGATTTTGATTATGATATGCATGTTACTTATTGTGATTGGGAAAATGATGATAATGCTACTTATGATCTTGAAAATCTTTTTGGTACCAACTCTGAAAGTGATGATATGGAAAGCTCTAAGCTTGGGGATGATAGGATTGCAAATCCTTTACCCACTAGTGATGTGACAATTGATAATTCTTTTGCTAGTAATAATAAAGACAACATGTTTACAAATATAGTTGCTAGCAATGATAATGCTCTTCTCTACTATGATGATGTTATAACTCCAATCTATAGTGATTATAAAGGTACCTATGACATAAGGAGAAATTGTCCTTATGAAACTTGTCATAATCATGGAGGGAATTACTCTCCCTTGTTGAACACCATCTTCCTAATACACAATTAATCTATAGTGTTCAAGTTGTTTATGATAGTCCTACTCCCACTATTACCAATGAGAAAGATTATGCTTATGTGGAGAGTAAGAGTACCTTTTTGCATGTGGATCATGGTAACAATGCTTTATGTGATGCTTATATTATTGAGTTTATTCGTGATCCCACTGAAAATTATTATGAGAAGGGAACATATGCTTATAGATATTTCAATAATATTAAGTTCCCTCTCTTTATGTTGAAGGTTTTGAAGCTGCACTTGTTTTGTCTTCCTATGCTTATTGCTTTGTGCTTCAATGAATTATTCTATTGCAATATTCCTATGCATAGGAAGCATGTTAGGCTTAAATGTATTTGGTATTTGCTTCTTGATGCTCTCTTCTGTTCTTCAACTCTTATTCCTACGAGAGCATCATTAAAGTCTTAAGCCTATCTTTATGGCTATAAAGAAAGAGCTCTAGGGAGACAACCCTTGTTATCTTTGCTTTCAGTTTGTTCTTTCAGTTTTTAGTGGTCTTGATGTTTTTTACTACTGTAGCAACATCATTGTATCTTTATTTTTCAGCTTTGCGCCAAGTTTAGCCTCTGATTGCAAGAAAGTTCAAAAGTTGTGACGTGCTGTCCAGGAAACAGATTTTGTCCTTGGACAGAAAAATTCGTATAAAATCAGCAGATCATCTTTTTGGTCTGAATTTTTTCGACAGCGTGCTCTATACAATTGGCTTTCGGGCGTCTGTTCTGAGTTTTTTGATTTGAGTTGCAGAAGTGCCCCGAAAAAATTATTTACTACCTGCTGGTCTATTTTTCACAGATTCTGTCCTGTTTTGCCTTTCCTTCTTTTTGCAAACCTTGAACTTGCTTTTTCTTTGCAAAAACCTTTTGGCAATCTTGAGAAACAGTAGCCCTTCAAGATTATCCTTATTTCCAGCAAGGAAAATTATTTTATTATGGGTACTAACCTCGCTAATCAGATTATGATGAGTTATGTATGAAGGGAGTTTTCAAGTGTGCGAGGGAAGATGATAAAAAGATTCAGGAGGGTCAAACGCTCAAGCTTGGGGATGCCCCCGTGCACCCCCAAGAAATATTCAAGAAGACTCAAGCGTCTAAGCTTGGGGATGCCCCCGTGCATCCCCTTCTCCATCAACAATTATCAGTTCGTCTTTCGTTCCACTATATTTTAATCACTTCATGTGTTATGTGCTATGCTTGGAGCGTCTTGCTCTTAGTTTCCTTTTTAGTTTTCTTTAGCTTTGCTTGCTGTTCATAATAAGTTAGATCCTAGCCTTCATTGTTTGGGATAGAAATACGCTCCACTTCAACCTAGAACACAACATAGGATTTTTATGCTTATCTTTGTTGTGTGTGTTCTTTATCTTTTCATAGCTGTTGTCATGCTTAGCTCTTAGTTTTCATGCTTATATTTTTAAGAGCTTTTGTTTAGGTTGTTGCTTCTGGAACTCTCTTAAGTTATCATGCTTATCTTGTTAAGAGAGTTGGCTTCTGTTGCACTGGTTGATATGTCTATGATAAAAATGCTATGTGCATAATGGTGCTTAGTAGTTCATGTTTTCTTATGGTTAGTCTCAAATAGCTAGGGGGTTCTTAATGTGTTATTGAAGTACCAACATGATTTGTTTGCCTATGATGTGGTATGGTTTAGTGATATCTTCCTCCAAGAATTTATTTTGATTGACTTGGCGTATGCTCACGCATATTTAAGACTGTAAAGAAAGTCTATCAAGCCTTGATGATCTTTAATTTCTGAGTAGCGATATAACTTCCATGCCCGATTCAATGTTGCTTTGTCGCTCTGCATGATTATGGCCGTCATTGCTCTCTTAGTTGGTCGCTCCCAGTCTTTTGCTAACCTTCGCCTGTACTAAGCGGACTGACTGCTTGTGCATCCAAAATCCTTTAAACCAGTTATGCCATATGAGTCCACCATACCTTCCTATACATGGTATTTACTTGCCATTCCTAACGAATACTTTCGTGTACCATCTCGAAATTAATCAAAAGCATTTCTCTTTTGTGCCTCTGTTTTAGCTCATGAGGAAGTAGTAGTTAATTCATGATCTTTTTAAGTTGGCCAAGCTTCACCCCGGGATTGCATGTCTAATGTGCAAACCCCTAATACGAGAAGGAACTGGCATAGAGTGCGCCCGGCTCATTAAAAAATATACAACAAACAAACCCTCCTTCACGCTTTGTTCATGAGAAATTAGAAAACTTTGTCAGTGATAAACAAAGGAGATTAAGGGGATGTGATCGTCCTCGTGCGGGAGCCGTTCCTCGAAACTTGTCCAGCTCGAGAAGTAATTGAGTTATCTACTAGCATTCGTTGACGAAATATGCATCTCTAAAAATAATAATTTTTACCTCTGTTTTTAAAAACCAAGAGCTCTGGTACATGTTTAGTTTTTGTTTCCGACCACGGGTTTTCAACCTTGCCATCAAAAGCCACGGTTCGAGAGTCTCCACCTTCTTTCTTTAAAGCACCAACTATTGAGAGCATGATTGTCATTCTGAGTGTAATGTGCATTGTCCCAAAGTAGCATTGTCTTCTGCATGATTATGATATCGTTTATTCTCAAATCATTGTATCTAGTCGTCACTTAAACCTTGGAGGTGCCCCTGCATTTATGTTTTTCTTCACTAAAGGGGGCAAGCGAGGTACCACTTTGTCATGTTTGCACACCATGCTCACTACAAATCTATTGAGTGTTTCAGTATCATATTGTAAAACTTTCAGTTCTTTGTGATATTCTCATGAGGCAACTTAATTACTACAGATTCATTATCTCAGTAAGCATTTGTCATGTGACTATGAAAAGTACTTATATGGTTAATAGCATGTCACCACAGAAATTATGCTTGTTATCATTTACCTACTCGAGGACGAGCAGGAATTAAGCTTGGGGATGTTGATACGTCCAAAACGTATCTATAATTTCTGCTTGCTCCATGCCTCTTTTGTGTGATATTGCTATGATATTTATGCACTTCCATACACTTTTGATAATATTTGGACTAACCTATTAACTCAGTGCACCCCAGTGCCAGTTTCTGTTTTCTGCTGTTTTTGTATTTCAGGTTTTCCCATTACGTAAATTGCCAGAAAAATTCCGGGAAAAATATATAAAAAATCAGCGTTCCGGAAGCTTCCATGCGGCCAAAGTAGGGCCAGAGGGGGGCCACCAGGGCTCCAGGCGGCCAGAGGGCGCGGCCCCCCTCCTGGCCGCGCCGCCAGGGCGCCTGGGCCCCCCTGGCCTCTTCTGACGCCCCCCTTTGGCATATATTTACATCGCGTCCCGAAACCCTCGATTCCAGAACCCTTTTCTCCAGAAGCTATTCCGATCTCCGCCGCCATCGCCACCAGGTTTCGGGGGACCAGAATTCCTGTGCCGGCACCCTGCCGGGACGGGGAAGTGCCCCGTATTCATCTCCATCGACGTTGCTTCCTCCCTCCATGATGCGGGAGTAGTTCCTCCTCGGGGCTGAGGTTTCTACCAGTAGCTATGTGGTCAATTCTCTCTCCCATGATGTGATCTTCATTGTGATCATAGGCTATGTTAATCTAGGGTGATCCCATGATATTTCCCCTTCCTCTATGTATTGGATTGATGTACTCACTTGTCTTTATCTAGTATAATCTCCGAGACCAAGGTGACAGCGGTCTATTGGACATGGATTAGAAGAATATTTTCATGAGTGATTTCCTCTTTTGTGTGTGGATTGAAGATTGAGAGTCTCTTGGTGCTTGTCTTTGACTATCCTTGAGATATGTTGTGGTGATTGTGGTACTCTCTTTGGATGGCCGAGGTGACATTGGGAAATCCATAGATTGAGAACTACGAACTTAGAGGTGTGCTTTTGTAGCCCTACATAATTCTCGTCCTCTCTTGACCACAAAGGAATGACCTCCGAGTGCGTCCCCCTTGCATGTTTGGGAAATATCATGTGATTCGATTATGTTAATGTTGTTGGGAGTTGCCACTAGTGAAAGTATGAAGCCTAGGCCTTGTTTCCACCATTGCAATACCATTTGTGCTCACGTTTACCACTTGTTTGCTTGCTGCACTTTTTATTACAGATTTATATTACTTTGTTTTGCCATCCATATCACTTGCCATTTAACATCTCTTCGCCGAACTAGTGCACCTATACATCTGACAAGTGTATTAGGTGTGTTGGGGACACAAGAGACTTCTTGTATCTTGATTGCAGGGTTGCTTGAAAGGGGTACGTTCAACCTCCACTTCCCTGAGTTCGATAAACCTTGGGTTGCTCACTTAAGGGAAATTTGCTGCTGTCCTACAAACCTCTGCTCTTGGAGGCCCAACACTGTCTACAAGAATAGAAGCGTGTGTAGACATCAATCGGTCAGAACGAGAAGAAGTTCGACTACATCAACCGCGTTGTTAAACGCTTCCGCTTTTGATCTACGAGGGTACGTAGACACAATCTCCCCCTCTCGTTGCTATGCATCTTTTAGATGGATCATGCATTAGCGTAGGAATTTTTTTGAAATTGCATGCTACGTTTCCCAACACTGGCATCATGAGCTAGGTCTATGCGTAGATGATATGCACGAGTAGAACACAAAGAGTTGTGGGTGGTGATATTCATACTGCTTACCACCAACATCTTATTTTGATTTGGCGGTATTGTGGGATGAAGCGGCCCAGGCTAACCTTACATGACCGCGTTCATCAGACCGGTTCCACAGACAGACATGCAACCAGTTTTGCATAAAGGTGGCTGGCGAGTGTTTGTTTCTCCTACTTTAGTTGAATCGAATTTCACTGTGGCCGGACCTTCAAGAAGGTTAAAATAGTAAACTTGACGAAACACCGTTGTTGTTTTGTGCCGTAGGTAAGAACAGTTCTTGCTAGAAGCCCGTAGCAGCCACGTAAAATTTGCAACTACAAAGTAGAGGACGTCTAACTTGTTTTTGCAGGGCTTGTTGTGATGTGATAGGTCAAGACGTGATGAGTTATACGTTATTGTATGAGATGATAATGTTTTGTAAATTATTGGCAACCGGCAGGAGCCTTATGGTTGTCTCTTTATTGTATGAAATGCAAGCGCCATGTAATTGCTTTACTTTATTGCTATGAGTTAGCAATAGTCGTAGAATCAATAGTTGGCGAGACGACCCTGACGCTACGATGGAGATCAAGGTGTCAAGCTGGTGACGATGGAGATCATGACGATGCTTTGGGGATGGAGATAAAAAGCACAAGATGATGATGGCCATATCATGTCACATATTTTGATTGCATGTGATGTTTATCTTTTATGCATCTTATTTTGCTTAGTACGGCGGTAGCATTACAAGATGATCCCTTAACTAAATTTCAAGGTAAAAGTGTTCTCCCTGAGTATGCACCATGGCTACAGTTTGTCGTGTTGACACACCACGTGATGATCGGGTGTGATAGACTCTACGTTCACATACAACGGGTGCAAGATAGTTTTGCACATGCGGAATACTCGGGGTTAAACTTGACGAGCCTAGCATTTACGCACATGGCCTCGGAACACTGGAGACCGAAAGGTTGAACGTGAATTATATAGTAGATATGATCAACATAGAGATGTTCACCATTGATGACTACTCCATCTCACGTGATGATCGAACCTGGTTTAGTTGATTTGGATCACGTATCATTTAGATGACTTGAGGGATGTCTATCTAAGTGGGAGTTCTTTAGTAATTTGATTAATTGAACTTAATTTATCATGAACTTAGTCCTGATAGTATTTGCATATCTATGTTGTACAACAATGGCCTGTGCTACCGTTCCCTTGAATTTTAATGTGTTCCTAGAGAAAGCTACGTTGAAAGATGATGGTAGCAACTACACGGACTGGGTCCGTAACTTGAGGATTATCCTCATTGCTGCACACAAGAATTATGTCCTTGATGCACCGCTAGGTGACAAGCCCCCTCCACCTAATCTAGACAATGTGAACGTCGGGCGGATGCGGTCAGATGACTACTATATAGTTTAATGTGCCATGCTTTACGGCTTAGAATCGGGACTTCAAAGACGTTTTGAACGTCATGGATCATATGAGATGTTCCAAGAGTTGAAGTTAATATTTCAAGCAAATGCCCGAGTTGAGAGATATGAAGTCTCCAACAAGTTCTATAGATGCAAGATGGAGGAGAACAATTTTGTCGGTGAACACATACTCAGAATGTCTGGATATCATAATCACTTGACTCAGCTGGGAGTTAATCTTCCAGATGATAGTGTTATTGACAGAGTTTTCCAATCACTGCCACCAAGCTACAAAGGCTTCGTGATGAACTATAATATGCAAGGGATGGAGAAGACTATTCCCGAGATCTTCGCAATGCTCAAAGTTGCGGAGGTAGAAATCAAAAATGAGCATCAAGTGTTGATGGTTAACAAAACCACTAGTTTCAAGAAAAAGTGTAAGGGAAAGAAAGGGAACTTCAAGAAGAATGGCAAGCAAGTTGCCACTCCCGGGAAGAAGCCAAAAAGTTGGACCCAAGCCTGAAACTGGGTGCTTCTACTGCTAAGGGACTGGTCACTAGAAGCAGAACTGCCCCAAGTATTTGGCGGATAAGAAGGATGGCAAAGTTAACAAAGGTATATTTGATATACATGTTATTGATGTGTACCATACTAATGCTCGTAGTAGCGCCTGATTATTTGATACTGGTTCGGCTGCTCATATTTGTAACTTGAAACACGAGCTACAGATTAAACGAAATTGGCTAAGGACGAGGTGACGATGTGCGTGGGAAATGCTTCCAAGGTCGATGTGATCGTCGTCGGCACTCTACCTCTACATATACCTTCGGGATTAGTTTTATACCTGAATAATTGTTATTTGGTGCATGCGTTGAGCTTGAACATTATATTTGGATCTTGTTTAGTGCGAGATGGTTATTCATTTAAATCAGAGAATAATGGTTGTTCTATTTATATGAGTAATATCTTTTATGGTCATTCACCTTTCAAGAGTGGTCTATTTTTGTTGAATCTCGATTGTGGCGATACACATATTCATAATATTGGCGCCAAAAGATGCAAAGTTGATAATGATAGTGCAACATATTTGTGGCACTGCCGTTTAGGTCATATTGGTGTAAAGCGCATGAATAAACTCCATACATATGGACTTTTGGAATCACTTGATTATGAATCATTTGATACTTGTGAACCATGCCTCATGGGCAAGATGACTAAAACTATGTTCTCTGGAACAATGGAGCGAGCCAATGACTTATTGGAAATAATATACCGATGTATGCGGTCTGATGAGTGTTGAGGCTCGTGGCGGGTATCATTATTTTCTAACCTTCACAGATGATTTGAGCAGATATGGGTATATCTACTTAATGAAACACAAGCCTGAAACATTTGAAAAGTTCAAAGAATTTTAGAGTGAAGTAGAGAATCATCGTAATAAGAAAATAAAGTTTATATCTGATCGCGGAGGCGAATATTTGAGTTACGAGGTTGGCCTACATTTAAAACAATGTGGAATAGGTTCACAACTCACGCCACGTGGAACACCACAGCTTAATGGTGTGTCCGAAAGTCGTAACCATACTTTATTAGATATGGTGCGATCTATGATGTCTCTTACCGATTTACCACTATCATTTTGGGGTTATGCATTAGAGACAACTGCATTCACGTTAAACAGGGCACCGTCTAAATCCGTTGAGATGACACCATATGAACTGTGGTTTGGCAAGAAACCTAAGCTGTCGTTTCTTAAAGTTTGGGGTTGCGACACTTAACAAAAGGCTTCAGCCTGATAAGCTCGAACCCAAATCAGAAAATTGCGTCTTCATAGGCTACCCTAAGGAAACAATTGGGTACACCTTCTACCACAGATCCGAAGGCAAGATTTTTGTTGCCAAGGATGGAACATTTCTAGAGAAGGAGTTTCTCTCAAAAGAAGTGAGTGGGAGGAACTTGATGAGGTAAGTGTACCTTCTCTTGAATTGGAAAGTAGCTCATCGCAGAAAATAGTTCCCGTGATGCCTACACCAACTAGAGAGGAAGCTAATGATAATGATCATGAAACTTTAGATCAAGTTACTACTGAGCCACATAGGTCAACCAGAGCACGATCCGCACTAGAGTGGTACGGCAATCCTGTTCTGGAAGTCATGTTACTAGACCATGACGAACCTACGAACTATGAAGAAGCTATGATGATCCTAGATTCTGATAAATGGCTTGAGGCCATGAAATCTGAGATAGGATCCATGTATGAGAACAAAGTATGGACTTTGGTGGACTTGCCCAATGATCGGGGAGCCATAGAGAATAAATGGATCTTCAAGAAGAAGACTGATGCTAATGGTAATGTTACTGTCTACAAAGCTCGACTTGCCACAAAAGGTTTTCGACAAGTTCAAGGAGTTGACTACGATGAGACTTTCTCACCAGTAGCGATGCTTAAGTCTGTTCGAATCATGTTAGCAATCGCGGCATTTTATGATTATGAAATCTGGAAATGGATGTCAAAACTACATTCCTTAGTGGATTTCTTAAAGAAGAGTGGTATATGATGCAACCAGAAGGTTATGTCGATCCTAAAGGTGCTAACAAAGTGTGCAAGCTCTAGCGATCCATCTATGGACTGGTTCAAGCATCTCGGAGTTGGAATATACACTTTGATGAAGTGATCAAAGCATATGGTTTTATACAGACTTTCGGAGAAGCCTGTATTTACAAGAAAGTGAGTGGGTGCTCTGTAGCATTCCTGATAGTATATGTGGATGACATTTGTTGATCGGAAATGATGTAGAATTTCTGGATAGCATAAAAGGATACTTGAATAAGAATTTTTCAATTAAAGACCTCGGTGAAGCTGCTTATATATTGGGCATCAAGATCTATAGAGATAGATCAAGACACTTGATAGGACTTTCACAAAGCACATACCTTGATGAAGTTTTGAAAAAAAGTCAAAATGGATGAGTCAAATAAAGGGTTCTTGCCTGTGTTACAAGGTGTGACGTTGAGTATGACTCAATGCCCGGCCACTGCAGAAGATAGAAAGAAAATGAAAGTCATTCCCTATGCCTCGGCCATAGGATCTATCATGTATGCTATGTTGTGTACCAGACCTGATGTGTGCCTTTCCATAAGTCTGGCAGGGAGGTATAAAAGTAATCCGGGAGTGAATCACTGGACAGCGGTCAAGAACATCCTGAAGTACCTGAAAAGGACCAAGGATATGTTTCTCATTTATGAAGGTGACAAAGAACTCGTCGTAAATGGTTACATCGATGCTAGCTTTGACACTGGTCCGGATGACTCTAAGTCACAAACCGGATACATTTTTTATTGAATGGTGGAGCTGTCAGTTGGTGCAGTTCCAAGCAGAGCGTCGTGGCGGGATCTATGTGTGAAGCGGAGTACATAGCTGCTTCGGAAGCAGCAAATGAAGGAGTCTGGAAGAAGGAGTTCATATTCGATCTAGGTGTAATACCTAGTGCATCAGTTCCAATGAAAATATTTTGTGACAACACTAGAGCAATTGCCTTGGTGAAGGAATCCAGGTTTCACAAGAGAACCAAACACATCAAGATATGCTTCAACTCCATCCGTGATCAAGTAAAGGAGGGAGACATAGAGATTTGCAAAATACATACGGATCTGAATGTAGCAGACCCGTTGACTAAGCCTCTTCCACGAGAAAAACATGATCGGCACCAAGACTCCATGGGTGTCAGAATCATTACTATGTAATCTAGATTACTGACTCTAGTGGAAGTGGGAGACTGATGGAAATATGCCCTAGAGGCAATAATAAAGTTGTTATTTTATATTTCCTTATTCATGATAAAATGTTTATTATTCATGCTAGAATCGTATTGATCGAAAACCTTGATACATGTGTGAATACATAGACAAACAATGTGTTCCTAGTGAGCCTCTACTTGACTAGCTCGTTGATCAAAGATGGTTAAGGTTTCCTAACCATGGACATTAGTTGTCACTTGATAACGGGATCACATCAATAAGAGAATGATGTGATGGATATGACCCACCCGTTAGCTTAGCATAATGATCGTTTCAGTCTTAAGTTGTAGTCCTATTGCTTTCTTCATGTCAAATACATATTCCTTCGACAATGAGATTATGCAACTCCCGGATACCAGAGGAATGCCTTGTGTGCTATCAAACGTCATAACGTAACTGGGTGATTATAAAGATATTCTACAGGTATCTCCGAAGGTGTTTGTTGAGTTGGCATAGATCGAGATTAGGATTTGTCACTCCGAGTATCGGAGAGGTATCCCTGGGCCCTCTCAGTAATACACATCATAAGAAGCCTTGCAAGCAAAATGACTAATGAGTTAGTTACGGGATGATGTATTACGGAATGAGTAAAGAGACTTGCCGGTAACGAGATTGAATCTCCGGCAAGTAACATACCGATGACAAAGGGAATAACATATGTTGTCATAATGGTTCAACCGATAAATATCTTCGTAGAATATGTGGGAGCCAATATGAGCATCTAGGTTCCGCTATTGGTTATTAACCGGAGAAGCGTCTCGGTCATGTCTACATAGTTCTCGAACCCGTAGGATCCGCACGCTTAACGTTCGATGATGATTTGTTATTATATGAGTTATGTGATTTTGTGACTGAATGTTGTTCGGAGTCCCGGATGATATCACAGACATGACGAGAGTTCTCGGAATGGTCGACATGTAAAAATTGATATATATGATGATGGTATTCGGACACCGGAAGTGTTCTGAGGGTTACCGGGTACATATCTGAGTACTGGGGAGTTACCGGAACCCCCGGGAGGTTCATGGGCCACATGGGCCAAAGGGGAAGGGGCACACCAGCCCATAAGGGGCTGGCGCACCCCTCCTAGGCCGCCAGTCAAGTGGGAGAAGGAAAAGTGGGGCTTTGGCCTCCCCCTCCTTTCCTCTCACCTCTCTTCCTTTTCCCTTCCTACTCCGAATAAGAATAGGAGAGGGGGTTTGGACGAATTGGGGAGGACCCCAAGTAGGATTCCTCCTACTTGGGGCGCCCCTTGGCTGCCTCTCCTCCCCTCCAACCTACATATACATGGGGAGGGGGCGCCTAGAACACACACCAACAATTGTTAGCCATGTGCGCCCACCCCCCCCCCAGTTTACGCCTCCGGTCATATTATCGTAGTGCTTAGGTGAAGTCCTATGCGAATCACTTCACCATCACCTTCACCATGCCGTCGTGCTGACGGAACTCATCTACTTCCTCGACACTTTGCTGGATCAAAAGTTCGAGGGACGTCATTGAGCTGAATGTGTGCAGAACTCGGAGGTGCCGTACATTCGGTGCTTGATCGGTCGGAACGAGAAGAAGTTCGACTACATCAACCGCGTTGTCAAACACTTCCGCTTTCAGTCTACGAGGGTACGTAGACACACTCTCCTCCTCTCATTGCTATGCATCTTCTAGATAGATCTTGCGTGAGCGTAGGAATTTTTTTGAAATTGCATGCTACGTTTTCCAACATTAATCTATATTCAATGTCTTAATTTCTAATACTCAATTTTATGTTTGCAGCTCCAGGTCCTTCTACTATTGCTGGCATTACTTTGCTACTAATGTTGTGATGCGCTTTGTTAAACTATTTATTTTCACTACTGCAGGATGCTGCTAACGCGACACTACAATCAGAGACCCTTCGAGAAACTGTGTGCGATGCCATAATCGCAAACGGTGGTGTACGAAAGCTGTCAGAAATGTATAAAACGTTTGCATTGACAGATGCATCAAACACGGTTCAGCTTTTAGTTGCATGTGCGATGAAGGGCATACGGTTCAGTTCAGTTAATTGTTTGCGATGAGGAGGAACAAAAAGAAACGGGCAGCCAAATGAAGGCGTGTGCGATACACAGCATACGGTTCACTTGGATGAACTGTTTGTGATTAGGCAAGAGAACAGAAACGGTTCAATATAACAAGATGTGTGTGATATGCGGCAAACAGGTCTGTAATAAAAAATGTGTGCGAAGACCGATAATAACGCAGGCGATTGCTTCTAATAAGACGTATGTGATATGCTCTGTCTACACAACATCTATCAGCAAGGACTAGCTGTTCCACCAGTAACTCATGTAAGAAAACTATCAAGTTAAGTGTGCTCAGGCTGGAGCAGCCATCGGATGGGTGACTGGATGGAAAGTTGTGTCGATGTTAAATTAGCTGATGGGATGGGTCATTTCGGTCAAATGACCGAAATGCCCATTCCCTCAGCTAATTTAACCTCGAGGTCCTTGTTTTTTATTTTTTAACACATGTTAATTAAAGAAGGTCTACCGCATTACTTTTGGATAATGTGTGATACGTGGCATACAGTTGATCCATCTGACCTATTTGTGATGGAATAGGTCGTGTGTGTTGTGGGCAAACGCTTGCTAGTATTCAACCATTTGGGATTGATGAATTCATCACCGACGGGTTCCCTAGTGTGGTTTGTGTTCATATGATCATTATCTATGACTTGTGCTAGCTCGATGTTAAGTTTCCATTAATTGATGGTATTTTATGAACACGCCACCATTTTCCGCCATTTCCTCACTTGTTTCCCGCCACCCTGCTATATTGCGCATAGGGGGCATGCGACGTACGGAGGCGACAAGCGCAGCCTGTAGCACATCCAACTTTTCCAAGCATGCCAACCCATCAAAGAGCCGCCTCTGCCATCAACCTTGTCGACGAGGAAAACGAGCAGGTGCCACGGTCCATCGAGGCCGAGGCGCTACCCGGCAACGCGATGGACGACATCGTGATGCGTGTCATCACCAGGGTTGAGCAGACCTTTGGCGCATGGTGCTTGAGCACCGCGGATCAAGATAGGCATGTCAGCGCCGATAGGCTGCAGCTCGCCGCACAACATGATCGATGGTGCGCCGCAGAGAAAGCTAGGCGCGTCCGCGCTGATAGGCTGTGGCTCGCCGCACGACGAGACCGTTGGAGCATCGCAGAGCGAGAGGCGCGGCGTGCCGCACAGCAACAACGGGTCCATCGGCGCTTGCCTGCTGTCGACATGGCGTCGCAGCTGGGTACACGTCCCGTCAGTACCCTCATTCCTCGCCAGGAGTGGGTAGAGGCCCTCAGCGCCGTACTTGCACCAGAGGTCGGCCGCGCCGTACATGCACCGGATGCCCGCCGCGCCGTTCGCGTGGGTGCCGCTGTTCGCCTTGTTCGCGGCCCGCTGGATGCCAACGCGCTGGTCCCTAGGCTCGACCGCCTCCTTGGCCCAGGTGTCCACCTAGGCGCAGTAGAGGAACATGGCTGTCGCATCCTCGAGCTGGTGATCTCCGATGAAATAGCCAACTTGGAGCTCAAGATCGCGCTCCAGATGTACCGCGAGCGTGTCGACCGCTTGGACGAACACCTGCATGAGTTCAGGCAGAGCCAAGAGCTACCCTAGGCAAGGGCTGTTGGTCATGGTTTCATGGACGCGTTTTATTTTGGAAAGTCGTTTCGACGTGGATAGCTATGTATTCACAGCAATCATAGTATTGCTCTGTTAATTGCTCTGTTTGAATGTGTGTACTCTGTTTTCCATTCTTATATGTTTTGTTTCAATGTGTGTACATACGCTTTTGATTCTGTATATGTGGATGATAACATCAGGATTCAAATTAGTATACAAAAACAGATAGAAAATGGAATTCATAATATATAATCATCACATATACGTGATGATACTTAACTACTAGGTACAATGCATAAAATTGAAAACGAACAATACTAAAACTCACTGGTGTGCGGCATCCCCTCGCCAGTAGCTCCCTGGTGCGCGGCATCTTCCAAGTGCGGAGGCAGTATTCTGACTCCTTCGCCTCGCAACGCTTGATGTACCGATCTGCCTCTTGCTGGTGGACACGCGGGGCTGATTTTGCCATTTCGTTGGGCGCCCACTGGATCTCCTCGTCGGTGGCACGCTGGAGCTTATCGTCCCACCTCCACGCGGTGATGAGGCGCCCAGCGCCTATGACCTTCCTCGCAAAGTACCCGTCTTCGTACACCTCCTCGGCAAGACGATGCGCCGCCCCCAAAGCTCCGCCACCTACTTTTTCCAGGCGGCATCACGGGCTTCACAGGCCGCTTGGTACCTGTCTTCCTCCTCCGCCATCTCCTTCTTGAACGTCACTTGCCTGGCTTTCTCAGCCGGCGGCAGCGACTTCCACAGACAAATATTGTACTGGCCCCAAAACCAATCCAAAGTTGGGGGGTCCGGCGCAACCTCGTTAGGCGGCGCGTAGGGGTCCTCGTCGTTGCTAATCGAGTGAGCGTCCTCGGGGGGCGGCGAATCCTCGTCGGCACGTCGACAGACCAGAGGTGCCATGGTAGAGATTTGAGAGAGAGAGAGAGAGAGAGAGAGAGAGAGAGAGAGGGCGAGCGAGGGGAGGATGTAGATGAGAATGCAGACGGGACGACGTGAGCAAGGTAGTATTTATTGACGGCCGGAATCTAGATCGACGGAGACAGTACACACGCCGGTCGTCGGAATTTAAGAGTACTATAGTTTGAATTACACACAATTCCCACAGCAAATCCGTGTGTGAACATAATAGCTGACGGTTTCCAATACAGAACCGTGTCTGCTGAATGATCCCCGACAATCACCTACCAAACCTCGAGCCGCGAGATAGAGTGCCAATCATGTGGGGGTCGGTTGTCTTGCCAGATCTTTACATTTTCTTTTTTGAACACAAGATATTTACATCGTCTGATGATTTTTTTAATTCGCACACAAGTACACAAAAATATGATTTTTCAAACCATTTTGGTTAGGCGTTGCATGTAGATGTAGTTCAAATTTAAATTACGATCATTAAATGGTTAGAAAATCACTTAAATGTCTTTAGAAGGTCAAATGACCCCTGAAATTTACCAAATTTTCACATGACAATTGCACGTTAAAGGTAGGGAAAAAATTGAAGGCCGTAAGAGGAAGCTATCTCCCGTTCGTCATCAAATGTGCATAGTTGTAATGCCCAGGATGGAACTATACCTCCTACGTGTCGAGGCACGACTTAAAGGCATAAGTCCATCCTAGAATGATCTCAAGTTTGGTATCTTTGCACAACTCATGTAAAAGAGGGATTAAATTGCAAAAGGAGATAGTTGGCTTACACTCGCCACTTCACACAATACAATACATAAGCAAAACATCATTCAACACATCACAACCCGACTACGGGTGAAGATCCAAAAGAAAGATACCAAAACAACATAAAGCCACAGGTCAGGATCGAATCCTAGTAGAAACCACTACTGAACATCGAAACGTCACAAGCAAACGGCCACGATCTTCATCGGACTCCCGGGTGAAGAACTGATCCAACTTCTGCATCAAACTCGGCTGAACCTGCATCTGGTGTGGTGAAGTAACTGTGAGCCACAGAGGACTCAGCAATCCCGTTCCCGGGTAACAAGACTATTTAAGCCTTGGGTGAGGACAAGGCTGAAGAAAGAACGAGAGGTGAAGGAACAACAAGAATCTGCAGCAGCAACTAGCACTAACTTACGTAATAGAGAGCGAGAAGAGAAGTACCTCGGTCGAAAGATGATCACGAAGTGATCCTAACTAAAGCCGGTCAAACATAACCCCACCGTGTTCAACTCCCGAATCCCTATTCGGAAATTGACAGTCACGGTACACACGCTGGTAGTGTATTAGAAACATTGTGTCAAGTTATCTACAACCGGATATTAACAAGCTCCCATCTGCCACATAACCGCGGGCACGGCTTTCGAAAGTTCAAACCCTGCAGGGGTGTTCCAACTTGACCCATTACAAGCCCACGATCCGCGGAGTCGCAACTCCATAGGTGGGAAGACCCGAGTATTCTCGGAATCCCGTGCTCAAGTTAAACCGAACTAAGGTAAGGCTAATCCAGCAAATCCTCCCGGCGTGTCGACACCCTGATAGTAGCCGCGCGTATCTAAGTCTCAGGACACGACCGGATGAGTCATCCTACAGGTGTATGCCAGATACCTCAGGTTGCCCCGAGGCGACCCCGCAGTCTGCTCGTTTCGGACCAACACTCATGTGGAGCACTGGCCCGGGGGGTTGAATTAAAATAAAAGGGATAGCTAGTCCACATGCAAGTTTTATTAGTTATTAGGCAAATAGTACCAATGTTGGGATTTGCTGGAAAAGACTTAGTACTTAGCGGTTTATCAAGGGGGTCCCATACACCCCAACCGTGTTAGGAACGCATAATCAAGGAACATAACACCGGTTTATACGGTTCCTAACGACATGAGTGGAACAAATCACCAAGCAAAAGGCTTAGCCTTCCACCCTTGCCAATATATAGATGATTTCATTTTTAAACATTTATATAGTGTGATATAACCCAACCAAACTTCAACATGAAGCAAGCATCTTCAATCTTCACCTGCAACTAGCAATGCTATAAGAAGGGCTGAGCGAAGCGTACTTAGCCAAGCAACGGTTTGCATAGGTAGGTTGGTTAAACATGGCAATGGTTACAAGTAGGAGGCTGACAAAAAGATCATGGGCATCGAGGCAAAACTACAGATCAAGACTTCTAGCAAGAGGCAAAAATAGTAATGGTATCCGGGTTCGGTCATCTTGCCTGGGATTCCACAAGGGAGAAGAACGGGTCCACGAAGAAGACGGAGCAACAATCGAGCGGATCCTCACAACTCCGGAACGAAACCGATGCTATCAAGAGAAGCAAACCGGAAAGAAAGAAACAACACGGTAAACACACAAGCATAAACAAGGCATACGATGCACAAACAAGAATGATGCATGTCCGGTTTAAAAATGCATGGCATGGCAAAGGTGCACAAACAAAACTACAAGTTAAGTGGAGATCAATATGCAACGAGTTGCATATTGACGAAACACCACATATTAATTATTTAGTTGACTCTCAATTATTTACAAGACAAGATTAAATGTTATTAACATGGCAAGAGGTGAAGCATAAAGTAAACTACACTATTAAGGCATTTTAAATGGGGCCGGAAAATAACAACAACAAGTCCGGAAAAATCCCCATGAGCATGTTTAATAATTATAAGCAAACAACAATTAACATTTATAATGTTGTTAAATGATGCGGATGAGATGCTCAAGTTTATGCAAGTTTTTAAAAGGTTGACTTAAAAGAGATATGAAGCATTTGTCACCGTGGTGGAATGGAAAGGTGCCACGGCAACGATCCGAAAATGATGCAACGGCACCATATCGGTTCCGATAACTCGTTGAGAGTCCGGTGCAAAAGGTAAGACGGAGTGAGTCAAACGAGATGAAAGGTGGAATGATCCCGTTACCGGGTTCCCACGAGTCGGTGACGAGGCAACCGAGGAACATGACAAAAGGTCGGAACGGGCACGAAGCACACACGGGAGACATTTCATACAACACAAGCAAGCACAAGCGTTCATCCACGGGGTCGTCTCGGGGTTATACCTTCGAAGCGTGCGTTTCGGGGCGGTTCGAGACGTAGAGGAAGGAGGCGTTCTGTTCGGAGAGGAAGTAGACGTTCTCATTTCTTCACCGAAGGTAGTCGTTCTCGTAGCGGTAGTTGTACTCGGGCGACGGTAGTGGTACTCGTGGTCATCGAGCGACGGTAGTTGTACATGATCCGTAGAGGTACTTGTCATCGTCTCGTTCGGTCGTCGTGGTACTTGACAAAAGGTTGTGGTCTCGATATCGTAGTTGTACACGTGGTCGTCGTGGGAAGTAGTGGAACTTGGTCGTTTTCCGGGCGTCGGTAGTCGTACACGGGGCGTTTGTAGATGTTCACGGAGCTCGTTCGTAGATGTACTCATATCCGGAGATGTGCACGTAACCGTAGAGGAACTTGTTTCGAAGAGGTACTTGGTCGGTTCGCCGGCTACTCGTTCGGTCATCTGTCAAGTCAACAGAAGCAACACAAAACAACACAAAACTACAGCACGGCACGGAACAGCGAGGAGGAGCGGCGGGCGGCTCGCGCTGCGGGGAGAGTGGAGCACCATGGCGCGGCGAGCTGAAGATGGAGGAGGGGCCTCTGGCCGGCGCTGGACGAGGTGCTGCGGAAGTCCTGAGGCCGTGGCCTCGAAGCTTGGAGGACACACCAGGGCGCTGCGAGGGCCTAGTGCAGGGGCGCCATGGCGCTGCAGGTGAAGACGGAGGGCCTCGGGCGCCGGGCTTCGGCCATCTCGCCTTGGCGAGGAGGCGACGAAGGGAACCTGGCGGGGGGCGCGGGACTGGCGAGGGCGCGGCCCTGGCGACGTTGGTGCGGGCTGTAGAGGAAGGGCCGCGGCAGGAGGAGCTGACGGAGGAAGGACCTGTGAGGAGGAGGGCCGCGGTCGTTCACCGGCGCTGGGGAGAGGTGGTCGCCGGCGAAAGGGAGCTCGAGGGGGGCGCGGGGTCCGACCCGGCTGGGAAGGCGCTGGTGCCTGGGCTCCTGGCCGCGGGAGCTCGGAGGAGAGGAGGGGCTCGTGCCTTCCTGGGCCGACGGAGGCGGGAGGCCAGGGTGCGGGCTCGGTGGCGATGGAGGAAGGGCACGGGGCCGAAGGAGTTCGGGCACGGGGACGGAGGCGCTGGGAGAAAGGAGATCGGGCGAGGGAGGCAGGAGGAGCGGTCGCGCTCGAGGGAAGGAGTGCAGAGGCGGAGATCGAGGGAGGGGCGACCGGATGGGATGGGGCTCGAGGGGAACGAGGGTTCGGGCACGGGGTGCGGGGTCGAGAGGGTGGCGGCGCTGCGCAGGGAAAGGAGGGAGAGCTGGGGCGCTCGCTAGGGTTGGGAGGCTGCGGGCCAAATGGGCCTTAGGGAGGCCTGAAGAGAGGAGGGAAGATGGCTGGGCCTTAGGAGGGAAAACGGGCCGGCTGGCCTAGAAGGCTGCGGGGGAGAAGGCCTCTGCTTTTTATTTCCCTTTTAGCAGAGGATAAAAGAGAAGAAAGAAAAAGAGGAGGAGTTAGGGCAAAAATTAGCACACGAGGTCAAAATCCCCGGGCTCACAAAAATGTCAGGGATTTAATAAAATTATTGGAGGGGTTTTTGGAGGAACCTCAAAAAATAGGAAAAGAATTATAGGGAGGGTTTGACGGAGAAAACTCAAAGTGAAAAGACATGGGGAAAATTATGCACGTGTGTTGCGGGTAATTCCAACAATGGAATATTTATTTATAATAGCTCCATAATATTTGGAGGATATGTTATAAAGAGAAGTCACCTTCCCTCGATTTAAATGGACCGAAGGTCCACACGATTTATTTAGGTTGAGATGCAAAAATTAAATATGACATGATGACATGATGACATGATGCAATGCAAAAATAAATAAAGCAAGCATAACTGAACACACGGGAAACCCGGAACATCTGGAACTTCGGGAATCTTCTGGAATCTTCTGGGACGTCGGTCTTCGGGCGTCACAACTCTCCCACACTAACAGAGGATCTCGACCCGAGATCCTAGAGATATCACCGGGTAAAAACGGAAGAGGAAGAGGTAAAACAAAGTTGCTTCTTTGACAGACGAGTGAAACCAAAGAACCTTGAGAGTTGAACAAACTGAAAGAAGAATACAACGGAGATGAACGAAGTTGAGAACACTCCGTTAGAAAGAGGAACAAGGAGCATTATGAGAACCTTGAAGGTTGAAAGACAAGAAACAAGAGCTCACGGGCCAAAAGAATATGAAACTGTAACGTATAGCCAAGGAATAAGTAAGACGGAATTTGGACAGCACTCCGTCTGAAAATGGAAGGAATTGAACATGAACTATCCAAGTTGAGATGATACTTGATGAAATCAACAACATATTGCCTCTGAAACAGATAAAAGGATGGCACAAGGAGTAAGAAAGATTCAGACAGCACTCCGGTTAAAAAGATAGGCAAAACTAGATAAGATGAGGGAACTAGAATGTAGGTGACAACATTCCAGTTAAATGATAAGCAAGGAAAAAAAACATGATCTTGATAAAAACGAGATGATGGTCAAAGAGAGATCATCACAAAGCCTCCGGAATGAAAGAATAGCATAAAAAAGAAAGACAGAATTGAACGGAGAAGAAAAGACAACTTCTCTCAAAATTGAATTTGAAAGAGCATCCTTACAAGAAGGGTTGAACGGAGTCGTTGGAAAAATCAACAACGAAACGAATAAGCTTGATGTGGGCTTATCGAAAACATCTCAAAAAAAATTTTGAGGTGACAACCAGCCACTGACGTAAACATTGATTGGATTGAGATCAACAAGGAGATGAAAACTTATTTCACCGGAATGATAAATGAAGAATTTGGGTCATTTTTAAGCATCATAGTAGCAACAATCCTAAGGGAAAGCTTTTATGTGAAATACAACCCAAGATTACTCCAACAAATAATTAAAGGGTTGAAAAGATCTCTTGAACAAAGAAAATGATGGGTTAAATATTTCATTCCTAACAACTTGTGAATCATGAAACATGAAGGAATTGTCAAGAATGACATAACACCATCTGAAAAGATAAGGTAGAAAGAATGCAATTGGAAGCATGATGAAGAATGCTTGAGCTCCAACAAGAATCTTGATGAAGACTTCGAGGATGAATTAAAACATGATGAACCACCATGAGAACTCCGGTAATGAAAGCAAGAGAAGTGAAAGATGAAAGAATAAGATTCAAGGCCTGCGATGAATTAGGTGGAGTTGAAATGATATCATTGAAATGACATGAAGCTCCGGAAAACAAGATGAACAACTTAGAACTGAGAATATGATATGATGAACAAGCTCCAGACAAAAGAATTAAAACACCTGGAAGGAAGAAGAATAAGAATTATGTAATGCATCTCCTTCACCAATTTAAATTGATGACAACCAAAGGATTTGGCATACTACTTATTCTCGTTGCAAAGAATTAAAGAGAGATCCCGCACAAGCTTGGATAAGTATTCAACAAAGCACCGGTAGGATTGTGAAAAGAACAATTGAATTGAAACGATAACAACGGAAAGGTAAACTTGAAAGAACCACCGTAAAAATATGGAGACGAACGAAGAGACATCAATGAAGAATATTTGGAGGACGAAGTTGAAAACTGAGAACGAAGAGATATTCTGAAAAGGTGGCCTTCGGAGGAACACAAAGAAAAGAATTCATGAAATGCTCCGGACGGGTATAAAAGAATTCCTCACAATCAAAACAATAATGAGGATGGCATGAAGCTAGAACCACGAATCTTCAAGAGAACGGGTCAAAATTTAAGAGAAACTCTTCTCCGGTCTCCAAATGTTGAGAATGAAGACGAGAAAAGCCATAAGAATTGTTGAGCACTCCGGATTGAAGAATTAAAAAAAGGTTGAAACAAAGATGAAAAAGAATTGAAAGCGATCTTGGAGAAGACATGTGACTGATGGAAATCATTCTTACGTCACAGTTTGAAAAGAATTCTCCGGAAAAGAAGAGTCAGGTAAGATCCTGGGAAAAGACCTGTGGGTTAGGGCCCACTCAAAAGAAATCACCGTTGAAAAAGATTGCTTGAGAGATATTGCACCGGTTGAATTAAATGGCTTGAATAAGAAGACAATGCTCAAAATAGCTTGAAATGATTAAGAATGGAATTATGAATCTTCAGCACTCCGGATATGAATAGCAAGAGGAGAATGATTAATTGGTGCACCGGAATAAGAAAGCATTGTGAAATGAGGAAAAAGGATAAGATTAAACCGAAATCTTGAATTACATCCACCGACAGAATTAGAGAACAAAAGAATGATGAACTTGAAGCTGTTGAGCATCTTCACGACAAATCACCGGATAAGAACATTGAAGGAAAAGAATGAAGAAACATCACATGAATAAAATGGATACTTCATTTGAGAATTCTTGCTCTGAGAAGAAGAAGGGCGGGAGGGTGGGGAAAATAAAGACAACTTGGGATGAAAGAATACAGACAATCGTCAGATTTCTCAACGGCGTCCGTATGGAATAACTTGAAAAGAAGGCACACCAGTTGAAAAGGATTAACATGATCATCTTGATGGTCAAGAGGAATTAGCACTCCCATAGAAATATGAGAACACCGAATAGGAAAGGTATGGAATCAACATTGACATCGAAGCAACTCGAATACCAGAATCAAAACAAAAACAAAGGATAGATATGTTGCAGCATCATCTTCACAATATCATTCGAACAGAGGATTGAACGAATGAATTCCGTAGGTACATCAACTCGACGAGAAACCACTTGGAGAGCAAAATGAAAAATAAAAAGGAACAAGGAACAGATAGAACAAATACGAGATAGAAGCTTCGTTCGACATCTTCGTGCTGAAAGCTCATGGAACGTGTTACAAAAGGGTTTTGCAATCCCCGGATCAGCATAGCCAAGGACCCTTTAAGATGCAACTCCCGATCAGAACAAGTCCATAAAACCACTTCACTCAATGTAGAACCCCAAACTTCATATCGAAAATCCGTTGGAAGAATGCCTAGAACTACTGGATGAACCCACCTATAGATTTCCGAAAGTTTCCAGTTATGCAATCAGGTGTTGGGGATACACGGGAAGCACCGCGCAATCAACTCTAAACCTACATCCAGGTGTATCCATCCTTCAACACATAACCAGTCTTTCTCGGAAACTGTTTACCTCGGACCTTCGAAAAGCATCCACTATAACAAGCTATGGCAATACTCTCGAACTACCTCCCCGGTACTGGGTGATGTCGGGGTTATCTTGCCACTGGCCGTATAGGGGAGATTTTCGATGTCGGCCGTCTTAAGTATTTAGTACTGCCGCAATATGCTTGTGTCAATGATACCCCGAAGCTCAACTCCTCGGTAACAGGAGGCATCGAGAACAATATCCTTGTCACAAGAACATCGAAACAATCCCAGAATACTCGCGGGATCCTAAAAAAATTTGTGCAATTTTTGAAGATAGGAGAGACAAGAGTAGTCGTCAGGAGTCCTCACCAGAGAGAAAAGAGATGAGAAGCAAAAGAAATCCTACTCTCCGATATATATATATAGGACTCAAAACATTTTTCAGTGTGTGCCTAGACTCGACCGTCAACGATTCGATCAAACAGTGGGGGCTTCTAGGTCAGAGAAGGCTCTGATACCAACTTGTAATGCCCAGGATGGAACTATACCTCCTACGTGTCGAGGCACGACTTAAAGGCATAAGTCCATCCTAGAATGATCTCAAGTTTGGTATCTTTGCACAACTCATGTAAAAGAGGGATTAAATTGCAAAAGGAGATAGTTGGCTTACACTCGCCACTTCACACAATACAATACATAAGCAAAACATCATTCAACACATCACAACCCGACTACGGGTGAAGATCCAAAAGAAAGATACCAAAACAACATAAAGCCACAGGTCAGGATCGAATCCTAGTAGAAACCACTACTGAACATCGAAACGTCACAAGCAAACGGCCACGATCTTCATCGGACTCCCGGGTGAAGAACTGATCCAACTTCTGCATCAAACTCGGCTGAACCTGCATCTGGTGTGGTGAAGTAACTGTGAGCCACAGAGGACTCAGCAATCCCGTTCCCGGGTAACAAGACTATTTAAGCCTTGGGTGAGGACAAGGCTGAAGAAAGAACGAGAGGTGAAGGAACAACAAGA
>LR738712.1:508908986-508945051 GCA_902687465.1 Secale cereale
GCTATCAAGAGAAGCAAACCGGAAAGAAAGAAACAACACGGTAAACACACAAGCATAAACAAGGCATACGATGCACAAACAAGAATGATGCATGTCCGGTTTAAAAATGCATGGCATGGCAAAGGTGCACAAACAAAACTACAAGTTAAGTGGAGATCAATATGCAACGAGTTGCATATTGACGAAACACCACATATTAATTATTTAGTTGACTCTCAATTATTTACAAGACAAGATTAAATGTTATTAACATGGCAAGAGGTGAAGCATAAAGTAAACTACACTATTAAGGCATTTTAAATGGGGCCGGAAAATAACAACAACAAGTCCGGAAAAATCCCCATGAGCATGTTTAATAATTATAAGCAAACAACAATTAACATTTATAATGTTGTTAAATGATGCGGATGAGATGCTCAAGTTTATGCAAGTTTTTAAAAGGTTGACTTAAAAGAGATATGAAGCATTTGTCACCGTGGTGGAATGGAAAGGTGCCACGGCAACGATCCGAAAATGATGCAACGGCACCATATCGGTTCCGGTAACTCGTTGAGAGTCCGGTGCAAAAGGTAAGACGGAGTGAGTCAAACGAGATGAAAGGTGGAATGATCCCGTTACCGGGTTCCCACGAGTCGGTGACGAGGCAACCGAGGAACATGACAAAAGGTCGGAACGGGCACGAAGCACACACGGGAGACATTTCATACAACACAAGCAAGCACAAGCGTTCATCCATGGGGTCGTCTCGGGGTTATACCTTCGAAGCGTGCGTTTCGGGGCAGTTCGAGACGTAGAGGAAGGAGGCGTTCCGTTCGGAGAGGAAGTAGACGTTCTCATTTCTTCACCGAAGGTAGTCGTTCTCGTAGCGGTAGTTGTACTCGGGCGACGGTAGTGGTACTCGTGGTCATCGAGCGACGGTAGTTGTACATGATCCGTAGAGGTACTTGTCATCGTCTCGTTCGGTCTTCGTGGTACTTGACAAAAGGTTGTGGTCTCGATATCGTAGTTGTACACGTGGTCGTCGTGGGAAGTAGTGGAACTTGGTCGTTTTCCGGGCGTCGGTAGTCATACACGGGGCGTTTGTAGATGTTCACAGAGCTCGTTCGTAGATGTACTCATATCCGGAGATGTGCACATAACCGTAGAGGAACTTGTTTCGAAGAGGTACTTGGTCGGTTCGCCGGGTACTCGTTCGGTCATCTGTCAAGTCAACAGAAGCAACACAAAACAACACAAAACTACAGCACGGCACGGAACAGCGAGGAGGAGCGGCGGGCGGCTCGCGCTGCGGGGAGAGTGGAGCACCATGGCGCGGCGAGCTGAAGATGGAGGAGGGGCCTCTGGCCGGCGCTGGACGAGGTGCTGCGGAAGTCCTGAGGCCGTGGCCTCGAAGCTTGGAGGACACACCAGGGCGCTGCGAGGGCCTAGTGCAGGGGCGCCATGGCGCTGCAGGTGAAGACGGAGGGCCTCGGGCGCCGGGCTTCGGCCATCTCGCCTTGGCGAGGAGGCGACGAAGGGAACCTGGCGGGGCGCGCGGGACTGGCGAGGGCGCGGCCCTGGCGACGCTGGTGCGGGCTGTAGAGGAAGGGCCGCGGCAGGAGGAGCTGACGGAGGAAGGACCTGTGAGGAGGAGGGCCGCGGTCGTTCACCGGCGCTGGGGAGAGGTGGTCGCCGGCGAAAGGGAGCTCGAGGGGGGCGCGGGGTCCGACCCGGCTGGGAAGGCGCTGGTGCCTGGGCTCCTGGCTGCGGGAGCTCGGAGGAGAGGAGGGGCTCGTGCCTTCCTGGGCCGACGGAGGCGGGAGGCCAGGGTGCGGGCTCAGTGGCGATGGAGGAAGGGCACGGGGCCGAAGGAGTTCGGGCACGGGGACGGAGGCGCTGGGAGAAAGGAGATCGGGCGAGGGAGGCAGGAGGAGCGGTCGCGCTCGAGGGAAGGAGTGCAGAGGCGGAGATCGAGGGAGGGGCGACCGGATGGGATGGGGCTCGAGGGGAACGAGGGTTCGGGCACGGGGTGCGGGGTCGAGAGGGTGGCGGCGCTGCGCAGGGAAAGGAGGGAGAGCTGGGGCGCTCGCTAGGGTTGGGAGGCTGCGGGCCAAATGGGCCTTAGGGAGGCCTGAAGAGAGGAGGGAAGATGGCTGGGCCTTAGGAGGGAAAACGGGCCGGCTGGCCTAGAAGGCTGCGGGGGAGAAGGCCTCTGCTTTTTATTTCCCTTTTAGCAGAGGATAAAAGAGAAGAAAGAAAAAGAGGAGGAGTTAGGGCAAGAATTAGCACACGAGGTCAAAATCCCCGGGCTCACAAAAATGTCAGGGATTTAATAAAATTATTGGAGGGGTTTTTGGAGGAACCTCAAAAAATAGGAAAAGAATTATAGGGAGGGTTTGACGGAGAAAACTCAAAGTGAAAAGACATGGGGAAAATTATGCACGTGTGTTGCGGGTAATTCCAACAATGGAATATTTATTTATAATAGCTCCATAATATTTGGAGGATATGTTATAAAGAGAAGTCACCTTCCCTCGATTTAAATGGACCGAAGGTCCACACGATTTATTTAGGTTGAGATGCAAAAATTAAATATGACATGATGACATGATGACATGATGCAATGCAAAAATAAATAAAGCAAGCATAACTGAACACACGGGAAACCCGGAACATCTGGAACTTCGGGAATCTTCTGGAATCTTCTGGGACGTCGGTCTTCGGGCGTCACAATAGTTCCCTCTCGGAACCACGAATCTTTTAGGGAGTTGCTCTGGTTTGTGAGGGGTGTGTGTCGAAATGTTCGTCAAACATGCCAATTTCTTTCTCACATCATCTTGATGGCATGACATTACATCAACCAAGGTTTCATGTGTTACTGGTCATTTTTTCAATTTTTTGGAATTAAAATGCCATGGCATGCACTCCATGCATGTGCACATGCCCTGACATCAATATGTTCGAAAATCCTTCTAATTTACTGCACATGGAATTAACTCGCACACAAGTACACAAAAGTATTATTTTTTTAAACCGTTATGGTTAGCGTTGCATGTAAATGTAGTTCAAATTTGAATTACGCTCATTAAATGGTTAGAAAATCACTTAAATATCTTTAAAATGTCAAATGACCCCTGAAATTTACCAAATTTTCACATGACAGTTGTATTAGTGGGCGTTAAACGTAGGAAAAAATTGAAGGCCGTAAGAGGAAGCTATCTCCCGTTCGTCATCAAACATGCATTGTTCCCTCTCGGAACCATAAACCTTTTAGCGAGTTGCTTCGGTTTGTGAGGGGTGTGTGTCCAAACATTCATAAAACATGCCAATTTCTTTACCACATCATCTTGGTGGCATGACATTACATCAACCAAGGTTTCATGTGTTTTTGATCATTTTTCTAATTTGTTGAATTAAAATGACATGTCACTCCATGCATACGTATGCATGTGTCCATGTCGTGAGACCAATATGTTTGAAATTCCTTCTAATTTACTGCACATGGAATTAACTCGCACATAAGTACATAGATATGATTTTTCAAACCGTTTTGGTTTGGTGCTGCATGTAGATGTAGTTCAAAATTGAATTACGGTCATTAAATGGCTAGAAAATCACTTAAATGTCTTTAAAAGGTCAAATGACCCCTAGAATTTTCAAAAATTTCACATTACAGTGATCGTAGTGCACATTAGACGTGGAAAAAATTGAAGGCCTTAAGAGGAAGCTATCTCCCGTTCGTCATCAAACATGTATTGTTCCCTCTCGGAACCACGAGCCTTCTAGTGAGTTGCTCCGGTTTGTGAGGGGTGTGTGTCCAAACTTTGGTCAAACATGCCATTTTTTTTACCGCATCATCTTGGTGTCATGACATTACATCAACCAAGGTTTCATGTGTTTCTGATTTTTTTTGGAATTAAAATGCCATGTCACTCCATGCTTAATTGTGTCATAGCCGTTAGACCAATATGTTTGAAAAATCCTTCCAATTTGCTGCAAATGGAATTAAATCGCGCACAAGTACACGAAATATGAGTTTTCAAACCGTTATGGTTAGCTGTTGGATGTACATGTAGTTCAAATTTCAGTTACGGTCATTAAATGGCTAGAAAATCACTTAAATGTCTTAGAAGGTCAAATGACCCCTGGAATTTTCCAAAATTTGACATGACAGTTGTATTAGTACTGCAAAATTTCTAGTTCATTTAAAACACCATCCATTGGCACTTTATTCCAAATTCGTCTTTCACACCTAATAAAAAATATCTACAACATCACACACAGTTATTTTCTAGGAACCGTTTGCGATGAAAATATCTGGGTCTATTTAAGTCTCCCTCCTTAAGCTTCGCCGGCTCGTCTGCTCTAGTGTTGGCAACCCCCGGATCCACGAATCCAGATCCCCATTCCCGCACCCCCTTCTTGCAAATATAACGCCGTGGAAACGCTTCGTGAAGGCCCGTACGATGGTCGCGTCCCCCCCCCAAGTGCCGCCGCCTACGCCGAGAGCGCGGCCGCCTACGCCGAGAGTGTCGCCGCATCCGCATTGAGCGCGACCGCTTCCGCCGAGAGGGCGTCTGCGGAAGCCGGCAGGGCAGCTGCAGCAACCGATAGGGCAGCTGCAGCAGCCGAGATGGCTGCAGCTGCTGCTGCGACGGCAGCTGCAGACGCCGAGAGCGCTCGAGCTGCCGTCCGTGCCACTGATGTCGCCCTGGCCCGGGTCAAGGCCATCCATGCCAAGATCGAGGATGCACACGCCAAGATATTCAAGGCCACCTCGGACTCCAGCATGCAACCCACGTCTGAAAAGGCAGCGGTGGCCATGGAGCACCTGCTTCCTCATGAGGTCGCCGACCGGGAGCTGGAGATGCAGGAGGCGGCGGAGATCGAGGAACGCCGGGAGGAGGAGTTGCGCGTGGCCGAGGTCAAGGTAGAGAAGAGTCTGTCCGTTGAGGAATCGGCGGTGGAGTACCAACGCAAGCTCTGGCGCGGCCACTACTACGAGTACTACAACCTTGAGGGCGGCGCCGAGGACGAGGACGCGGTCGACTTCAGCAAGGGGGACGTGGAGTCCACCAATGGCGGCATGTCGCCAGGACAAGTCATCGAAGTCTCATCTCACACCGGCGATGCATAGGCCGGCGCGGTGGCGGATTTTTAATTATGCGTACTTAGGCTTTGTTTTTAATGCTGGTCTTTTATTAGAGCAATGTTTAGGTCAACTGGCTCTGTGTAATTACTAAAATTGCTCGATTCAGTAAGTGTGGTATGTCTGCTGTACGCTCTTTTGTGTGCCCAAATTAGCAAGCGATGTTAAATTATGCAATGACGTACCTGATACGTCTCCAACATATCTATACTTTTTTATTGTTACATGCTATTATTTATGATGTTTTGGATGTTTAATGGGCTTTGTTATACACTTTTATATTATTTTTGGGACTAACCTACTAACCCAAAGGCCAAGTTCAGATTGCTGTTTTTGCCTGTTTTAGGGTTTTACAGAAAAGAAATATCAAACGGAGTCCAAACGGAATGAAACCTTTGGGGGAGATATTTTTGGAGCAAAATATGCACGGGGGGCTTGAGAACCACGGAGTAGGGCTGACGTGGCGTCCACGAGGGTGGGGGGCGCCCCCCTATAGGGCGCGCCCCCCTACCTCGTGGGCACCCCGTCTGGCCCCCGGTGCCCTCCTTCCTCCTATATATACCTACGTACCCTGGAAACATCAGAACAACAGAGAAAACCCTAGTTCCACCGCCGCAACCTTCTGTTCCCGTGAGATCCCATCTTGGGGCCTGTTCCGGAGCTCCACCGGAGGGGGGATCTTCCACGGAGTGCTTCTAAATCATCATCATTGCCTCACCATGAGTTGTGAGTAGTTTACCACAGACCTTTGGGTCCATAGCTAGTATCTAGATGGCTTCTTCTCTCTCTATGGATCTCAATACCAAGTTCTCCTCGGTCTTCGAGGAGATCTATTCGATGTAATCTCTTTTTGCGGTGTCTTTGTCGAGATCCGATGAATTGTGGGTTTATGATCAAGATTATCTATGAGAAATATTTGGTTCTTTTCTGAACTCTTTATGTATGATTATAATATCCTTGCAAGTCTCTTCGAATTATTGGTTCCATGCTATTATTTATGAAGTCTTGGATGTTTAATGGGCTTTATCTTACACTTTTATATCATTTTTGGGACTAACCTACTAACCCAAAGGCCCAGTCCAGATTGTTGTTTTTTACCTGTTTCAGGGTTTTGCAGAAAAATAATATCAAACGGAGTCCAAACGGAATGAAACCTTCGCAAGAGATATTTTTGGAGAAAATCACGCACGGAGAACTTGAGAACCACGTCAGAAGAGCCACGAGGGGCCCACGCCCCTGCCTCATGGGGCCCCCGTGACTCCCCCGGTATCCTCCTTCCTCCTATATATGTCTACGTACCCCGAAACCATCAGCAACAGAGAGAAAACCCTAATTCCACCGCCGTAACTTTCTGTTCCCGTGAGATCCCATCTTGGAGCCTGTTTCGGAGCTCCACCAGAGGGGGGTCCATCACGGAGTTCTTCTTCATCATCATCATCGCCCTCACCATGAGTTGTGAGTAGTTTACCACAGACCTTCGGGTCCATAGCTAGTATCTAGATGGCTTCTTCTCTCTCTCTCTGGATCTCAATACAAAGTTCTCCTCGGTCTTCGAGGAGATCTATTCGATGTAATCTCTTTTTGCGGTGTGTTTGTCGAGATCCGATGAATTGTGAGTTTATGATCAAGATTATCTATGAGAAATATTTGGTTCTTCTCTGAACTTTTTATGTGTGCTCATAATATCCTTGCAAGTCTCTTCGAATTATTGGTTTGGTTTGGCCTACTAGATCTATAGTTCTTGCAATGGAGAAGTGATTGGCTTTGGGTTCAATCTTGCGGTGTCCTTTCCCAGTGACAGTAGGGGAAGCAAGGCACGTATTGTATTGTTGCCATCGAGGATAAAAAGATGGGGTTTATATCACTAAGTTTGACTTTATCCATCTACATCATGTCATCTTGCTTAAGGCGTTACTCCGTTCTTATGATCTTAATACACTAGATGCATGCTGGATAGCGGTCGATGTGTGGAGTAATAGTAGTAGATGCAGAATCGTTTCAGTCTACTTGTCTCGGACGTGATGCCTATATATAATGATCATGCCTAGATAGTCTCATAATTATTCGCTTTTCTATCAATTGCTCGACAGTAATTTGTTTACCCGCCGTAGAATATCGCTATCATGAGAGAAGCCACTAGAGAACACTATGGCCCCCAGGTCTATTCTCAACATATCGATATAGAATCTACTTTACTTTTCCGCTTTTACTTTCTGTTCTTATACCCAAAAATACCAAAAATATCAAACTATCATCTCTATCAGATCTCACTTTCGTAAGTGACCATAAAGGGATTGACAACCCCTTATCGCGTTGGCTGCGAAGTTCTTATTGTTTTGTGCAGGTGCGAGGGACTCGCGCATGGTCTCCTACTGGATTGATACCTTGGTTCTCAAAAACTGAGGGAAATACTTACACTACTGTGTTGCATCACCCTTTCCTCTTCGAGGGAATACAACGCAAGCTCGAGAAGTAGCAGTACCCGGGGAAATTTCCACCAAAATTTGAATTATCAAACTCATCCCATGCGCGTAAAGTAGAAGAATCATTTACGATGCACACAATCGTTCAAAGTGAATGGTCCGGTGGCACCGCGCGCGTTCAAAGAGAATGCGCCCATGCCTTGAGACCAAAATTTGAATTATCAAACTCATCCCATGCGCGTAAAGCAGAAAAAATGTTTGCGATGCACACAATCGTTCAACGTGAATGGTCCGACGGCACCGCGCAAAGTTTCCCTCCACATTTCCAAAATTTTGGCCTACCGCCAAAATATCTACTCCGCCCCCTTCCCCACCCCTTTTCTCCCTGGCCACAAGTCACATTTCCCCGGTTTCCTCCTTCATTCCTTCTTTGCTAAGCTATTGCCGCTTCCTCGCTCTCGTCGTCTCGCATCCTACCGCCGGGGTCGCCATGGTCTTCATCAAAGACATCTCCAGTGGTTCCTCCTCCGGCGACTACTCCTTCACCACCCGGGTATGCCTCTCTTCTCTCTCTCAGGCTATGACTTGGAATGATGAATTTTTACCCATAAGTATATTTGAGTCGTTTCTTCCTCTTGTAGATCCCTAAGACCATAAGTGGAAACGAATGGAGCGGGGTGGCTGAAGATCTATCTGCTCGTTGTCACCATCAATCTCCATGCGCGAAGCTACTTGCGTTTGATTCTGTGGACATTGGGAGGAAGTTTCTGGCATGTGCAGAGAAGGTTATACCCTCTTCCGTTGTTACAAATCAATGATTCACACACTGTCACGGTCCCAACCTATTCATACCACACCTTCAACCAAACACATCCTAAGACATTGTCATGGTTTGTACCTAGTATCTTAAATTGTTGCCATCTCATCAGCGGTGCCATTAGAAAATTATTTGGCACCGCTTCAGCAGTTTGTGCAGCCAACTTTGGTCCACACATTCGAGCAGCCAAGCAGTAAAATACTAAATCTTTTTGGCACGAAGGAACTGGGCATCAGAGTCCGGGTCCCTGATTTTTTTTCGCTGCATCGGCTCGGAAGTTCAGGGCACTAGTGCGAGATGTAGCAACAGTTGTCTTTACACCAGTTTTGGCATACATAGTGGACGACCTTAGTGCTATTAGTTTTATGTTACTAAATTTGTGCATGTACACACCTGTTAGTATCAATTTGCTGTCATCCAAACACTGTCGCTATGTTGTTGCAGTTATATTTACCTTCCTCATAAAATGTTCAATTTGTTATTTATTGTACATGAGTAAGACCTTGTAGCGTCGTTGTAGTAAATCATAGCTTCTGATGTTCCAGAATTTGGTTGTTGTCTCAGTACCAATTATTTCATTTGCACATTGATCTTTTTGAGAAGATATGTCATAATTAACATGTTTCTTCAGTTTTTCGAAATAAGTATTGGTGATTTTATATGTTGCTATAAACCCATTTCCCCTAATTGTTACTGATCTAATTTTAAATATTATAGGATGAACGAAAGTGTTCTTAGTTGGAGTGGGTTGATCAGGAGTGGCCAGATTCTTTGAAGATGTGCCTAACGAAGCTCTGGAGCATGTATGAGGAAGTGAACACACGTATGCTTAGAGATAATCTTGTCAACGTTGAAGCATATGTCAAGATGCGGGATAAAAAGTTGAAGGTGGAGAATGAGCTCAGATTTTTTAAATCAGACTTTGCTAAGATGGTGTTGGCGAAGGAGGAGGCACTTTCCCAGTTGGCCAGTGCAAAACGGATTCTTACTGAACCGAAAGCAGAGGTGGATAAGACGAGTCTGGATTATCTCGATTAGGGAAATGAATATATTGTTCTTATGAAGTTGAACTAGCTATATGTTGTACTGTGTTGTTTTCATGTAGCTACCGTACTGTGATGTTATAATATATTTATGTGCCTGATATGAAATTGGCAAACAGCTATTTGATATGAAATGTGAATTTGCGTAATACTGGAATTATTAATTGTAAACTAATAAACCTACTAAATGTGGCATGGACCTTTGCAAACGGTTCTAGCAGTAAAAGCGCTTGCGATGGATAGCCCAATGCCACACAGTTTTCTTCATCAAATCATGTGTGATATAGTTGATAAAAGCAAATAGTTAACCAAGGAAGACTGTATGTGATAGTTACACCTTTCACACACGAGCCTACACATGAAACTGTGTGGGATTTGCGTCTGAACGGAAATGTTTTCCCTGGATTGACTGTGTGGGATGTACATAAGAACGGAAACGTATTCCTTGGATTGACTGTGTGTGGTATACATACGAATGGAAATGTTTTTCTGGGTTTCATCGTGTGGGATGTACATACCTACGGAAATGATTTTCTCGGATTACCGTGTGGGATGTACATACCTACGGAAATGATTTTATCGGATTACCGTGTGGGATATACATACCTATGGAAATGATTGGGTTTCCATTCCTCGCCCGATCGCACACGGCCCCAGCTTGGGTCCCAGGAGGGCCTATCCCCGACAATTTCTGGGTCGTGTGGGAAGGACATCCTATCACACACACTCACTTGGCGGCGGTTCTAAATGTCGTCGTGGAAAGGGGTAAAAAAACGTTTGTTTAGGACCGACGTGCACCAGTTTTATTGAATTTCCCGTGGTAATAATGAATCGATATTCCATTTTTAATGTGAATTGTGGCGTACTTGTTACACGCATTGGTATATGAGGTATTTGACATTATTTTTAGCCCCACGCAAAAAGACATTATTTTCACTCGCTAAGTTTTAGTCCTAGACGTTGGGAAATCCTGGCTTCGGCACAATCTGTACGACAGCATAGGCATTGGAGTTGCAGAAGGGTGTCTCGCTGTTGCAGGACCTTGGATGCAATAATGTATTTGTGGAATCAGATTCTCTGAAGTTTATTCAGTCATGCAATGGTTTTACTAGAATCTGGTGCTCTCATACTACAATTCTCGCGGATTGTTTTCAAAAGACTCGTAGCATTGGGTCAGTGAAATTCTCTCACTGTCCTAGAGCGGTAAATCGGGTGACACATAATATTTCTAGGTGTACTTATGATTCAAATGTAATGATGGATTGGGATGGCGATCAACCAAATTTTATTCTTTTAGACATCTTACTTGATGTAAGTGCCTGTAAGGCTTTCCTTAAAAAAGAAAATCTCAACATATATATAACAAACAAAGGAATGGAAGTAAAACGCTAGGACCCTGATAAGTGCCACATGTGTGTCATGAATACATGGCAACTCCGAACATTTTTATAGCAAGTTTAGTGACGAAAGGATGGAAATCTTAGTTATCACGCATGACTACTTCTTTTTGAATGGAAAGTTTTAGTTTTTTTCTTTTCTTTTTTTTTCTTTTCGGATGACAACTTTAGTTGTAAACAACACATGATCAAAGTGCTTCGTGCCACACGTGTGACACTTATCATTTAGGAAAATCTACGTCCCAAGTCTAATCCCAACTCCCATTCCCTTGTGATTACCAAACATGCTATAGTAGTTAGAGGGCGCCCTTTGCCAAGGTCATTTCCCATCTTCTTTTGTCGATGACAATTGTTATGGACCAGATAGGGTATTATTTTTCCGTATATTCATTTTGTAAAAATGTTTTATCTTTTGAACCGTGTGTCCAAACCACGAACCGTTTTCACCATTACATTTCTCACGTCAAAATCTTCAAAACTACCATGTTAATAAGTTTGGATGAACTTTTTTTAAGAGAAAAAAAAGTCAAAAACAAGAAAAAAAATGAAACCCATAGAAATAGAAGAGAAACCCCCAAATAATGGAAGCCAAAAAAACAGAATCATAAATGTGCTTTTCACTTTATCTCGGAAGCAATGTGCTTCATGTGGTAAAACAACAACGAAAAGAAAACCTAAAAAAAGCCAAGCTAAATCCAAAAACCTAGAGGAAAATCTAAATCATGTGCAGAACAAAGTGTCCCCTCAAATGTGTCCAGTGCGCGACACGTGAGCCCGCACCGCCCTCTGGAAATCCCTCCGAATGGGTGCCCGTTAACTAGTCCCCATTATAATCGGCTCTGGGCGGCTGTTAAATTTGTGGGCAGAAAAGTCATAGCCACCAGCCCACTAGGCAGGCACTCAGTGATGTGGACATGGCTGCCTCGGATACAACCAAAAATAACACAAAATTACATATTTCGAAAGTGATTTCTATTAAAATAATTCATGAAATTATTGTTAATAGAAATCACCTTCGAAATATGTAATTTTGTGTTACGCACACCTGCCTCTAGTAAATAGCTACCCTAGATTAGGTTTTAGACCTGGGTTTTATTGTATTGTCTAGTCGTTGCTACAATTCGCATCTACGAGACGTGTAGGACTACCGCCTTGTCAGATCCACAGTGGAACCCCAACTTTTCATCTAGTTCGTGTGCTCATTTTTTTATCCGCAATTTCAGATTGCAATTCTTTGTTCTTGTCGATTCTTCGGTTGCTTGCAAGAACTCAAACCTCGTTGTTCAGGTTAATCGTGCCTACGGCAGGGTCAATAACCATCGGAGATTGGTTTAGCCATTGTCGAGGCGTATCGTCGGGTACGGTATAGCCGGATCGTCAAGGTCAAAATCCACCAAATCGATAGTTATCCCCACTCTCATCGAAAGATCGGGCCATCGTCACATCACTCAGTAGTTGCATCGCCAACACACGGGGGATCACGCGATGTGGGACGACCTAGTGACTCACGAGAGCTAGTTATCGCCCGTACTTATTCCTAATACTAGTGGTTGGGGCGCTCCCGTGGGGCGCCGCCTGAGAGGCGGCTGCTGCGTTGCCAGATAAGCAGCGCCCCTTTCATTGACTTAGGTATGACTGATAGCACACATGCATGTACAACGAGCATATACTTGAATGAGTACAATAATGCATACCTAACCCATTAGAGATTAAACTTAGGGGAGTGGCAGCAACTTATATACATGGTTAGAAGAAACATTACAAACAATGGCTTGTCCAAAGTGAATCAATCTCAGCAAAAGAAAAGCAATTTTATCACGATGTATCTACCAGATCCAGATGCTCTTCAACAAGTCAGTTGCTGCAGCCACGAGACTTGCCGCTTCAGCTTCATCCGCACATAGAACTCTACGATGAATTTGCCCTCCTTCCCGTTGACCCTGGCATCCTCATTTCCTACGCGACCTCCATCGAGCCGATGCTTACCGTTCATCACTATGCTCAAGCTGCTGCTCATCTGTGTAATCGTCGACTCACAACCGTAGTAGTCCTATTGCGGGCGATGCAGAAGAAGCAGCGATCATCGCTACAGATACATTAGAGCTAAAAGTAGATTTAACTTATGGGAGTAACAATAAGCTATATAGCGGTTCACACAATTAGGATTTGTTAGTAACTCATATCAAGCAAGATAGAAACACAGCCACAGGTAAGGTCCGCCCATGCGCTGAAACTTTAATGTTTTCAGCAAAGCAAGGCAAGATAACAAGTTGGTCTATCTGCCCCTGATTTATTATATATACGAAGAAACTACAAATCAAATGTACTACTGATCAGGAATATGAAGACCATAAAAAAATGTTCTTGGTATGCAAACAATTAGTCAAATTGGAGATGAAACATAAACACAGTGGATTTGAAGAAAATTCTAAAGGCAAGATATAGGTACAATCGTTCGAGCAAATCTAAGGAATGTAAACACCAGATTCTTTTCTATTCTAGAACTGGGTAAATCTGGTTTAGATTATTTGGCCACAAAACTGACATGTGAAGCATAGTATTGATGACAAACACAAGCCATTCATCGGCAGAGTAAACCTCTTTTAGATATGTCTACAAGTAATAAGATCCATGTTGCTAATTTTATACTCCCTTCGTCCCAAAATAAGTGACGCTGATTTACAAAGTTGTACTAAATCAACGACACTTATTTTGGGATGGAGAGAGTAGTATTTAGGATGGCGAATAAAACATCACAGATGAATGATGAAATCACAACTGCTTGAAATATTCATAAAGCCAAAATGCAATTTAGTTCCTTAAATTGTTCTTTTTTCTTGGGTTGGGACGCTAAGCACTCCGCTATGTTTGACATAGGACAGTTGCATACTAGGTGGAACATTATCTGGTGCATCAGGTTGAAACGGTTTGGTGTGGTCATTCTTTTGAGCAATAATAACTGTAATATTTGGAGGTGGCCCCTGACCCATATTCTGGTAAGCCTGCATCATCAAAATTCTGTAAAAAAAAGCATTTCCAGAAAATCAAGAGTTTCCAGAGCCAAATATATAAGTGTCAAGTACAACCTTTATTATTCAATAAACCTCGAGATTCTGTACTTGGCTAAACTGAGACTCGCTCACACCATCCCTGCATATTTTGATCACATAAGAAAATGATGGAACTACTGGTAAGTATTTAGCAAAGATAACATCCAGCTGAAACACAGGAGACAACAAAGACAGAGTTCTAATTTATAATGTAAATGCATTAAACAATGCTATTGTTTTCACATACAAACAGCAAGCTAAGCTTGGACTTTGCAAATACTATGCAGTATTAACAATGTAACACATAATTTTCTGCAGTAGTACCCGCATGACATAAAATGATGTTATCAGATGAGAAAAACAGGTGATAGGAAAGCAGTAGGTGCAATGATGACTGTCATACCCTCTGCCCGTCGGTACCAGTAGGAGCTACAACAATGCTAGTACTACCTTTTGGCAACCTGGCATATAATTTTGCTGCATAGGACTTGAGTATTCTTTGAAATACCTAGAAACAAATGAGAACTATACATAGTTATTGAACTGATAAACATGTGTTCAGTTGAACCATATGGTTGACTATTCAACGTTTTTTCATGGTGCATTCCAGTTCTGTAGGTATGACACCTGTTATATACTCTTTTGAACAACTGAACGATGCATAAAATCAATATTAGACACTGTAAGCAAACATATATGGCTCACCATTGCATGCAACATTTTTGGTAATGGAATTGCCAAATTACCTAATCAACTTCAGTTATCTGTTGAAAAATAACCAGAATCATCAAGTAGTCCTACTGAAAAATTCCATACATAAAGAATTGCTTACAGCAGAAAAAAAAGGAAGCCATCATACTCAGGATCAATGAACATAAATTTATCTAACTTAAACTAAGACCATGCTAGATAGATACATTTTCAGAATATATGCATCACTTTGATACCTTTTACTATGCAAATTCTATATTTGATTACAGAAAATGAAATCAATTGCTTTCAGAATTTGGTTGAAACCCACTCAATATTACCAAGATTACCTCGATAAAAAGTCAGCCAAATTATGAGAAGCACGGTATATATAAACTATCATGAACATGAAAAAACATTATCCAAACAAAAATGCAGTACAGTTTGAATACAAGCAAGTAAGTCAAACTGATACACTTTGAGGAAAACTAAAAAGGATTAGCAGAACGTGAGCAGCCGATGACTTAAGCCAATATTCCGAATAAGCTTTCTGTAATGCCTAGACTAACATGGGACATACAGCAGCAGGATAGTCTAACGTTGGTACTCCCTGAATACATAGTATACGTTTCAGAAGCCGCCTGATTTGGGAACATTCCTGACCAAAAGAAGGGAAGAGAAGGGGACCAAGAAACGACGGGCTTACACTTTGGTGGTAACTGCAGTCCAACCGGCGGCGACCCTCTCGCGGTCCGGCCGGCAGAAGCAGCGGGCGCTCCATCATGACGAGCGTCTGCGCGAGGCAGCTTGACCACACCCCGCCCAGCACGCTCGACTGCAGGTGCTCCTCGAAGGTCGCCGCGAGCAGCACCACGACGCATCACCTTAACTTGTAGGCACCGAACCGAATCACCCAATCAAATCAACACATTTAGAGATCGCCAAGGGGGCAGCAGGCGACCATACATACCCTGAGCTGAGGCTGGATGAGTTGCAGGCAGGCTTGGGCGGTGTCCACCTGGGCAACCTCGGCCAGCAACGACGACCTGCCGTGTTGGTAAGGTCGACGACGAGGATGCGGGCAGGAAAAGGGGGTCTAAGTTGGGACTTGGGAGGGAGCGGCTTGCCTTGAGGACGTGGATCTCGTTGTCGAGGAGGCGGGAGGCCCGAGCAACGTTCTCCGTGGACATGGAGTCGTCCACAGCCATAGGCGCTCTCCTCCGGCGAGGCCACCCTACTTCTCCTCCTGCTCACCTTCTCCCGCAAACCGCCCTGCACGGGGTGTGAGGAAGAAGCAGAGGGTAGCGACGACACGAGCGATTCGTGGATCTCCTACTAAAAGCCTCTAGAAGACGGGTAGGGGAGACGACACGAGGAAGAGGAGAGACGGCGGCGGCCGCCACCAGCCATTCGCTGAGCCACCGGGTGGCCCTCCCACAGATGGACGCGCCCCTGCTGCAGTGAGCACGCCCGCGCCACCTCCCTCTCTCCTTCGCAGGCGCTTCATCTTCGATCTGGACGGAGCCAGTGCCTCCCCCGCAGAGCGCGCCCTGCTCTCGCTCTTGCAGATGGTGGTGGATGGGGAGGAGGAGATCTTCCTGGATGTGGGCGGCGGAGATGAAGACCCCCACATCGAGGCAGGTCATCTCCATGGCAGCAGGTCGCGTGAGGGAAGGGGACGCGTGGGAGAGGAAGCGAGCGGCAAGGAAGAAGCAATTCGAGAGGTTGTATCGCTGATGGAAGGGAAAGATATTGACATAGATATTTTCACTCGGGGAGGTGTTATCTGGGCTGGTATTTTCTATCAACACAGTAAAATCGCCAGGTGGACACGCCCTGCGAGCGCCATTGTAGCGACCGTTAAAGGGTTTAATGTCTAACCAGGAACGTAGCATTGGGCCACTCAATATTGTAGCTGCACCTTTTATTAGTTTTTATTGGGGTTTTCACTGTTTTGCATCTCTTTTTCTATGGTTTGCTTTCTTCTTTTCCTTTTCCTTTCCTTTTTTCTTCCGTTTCTTTCTTCCGTTATTCTGGTTGTGTCCAATTTTCATAAGTTTTTTTCTCTTTTTCATCAACACATGTCCAATTTTCTTCATACACACAGTATATTTTTCATATACATTATGATATTTTCTATACACATTTATATACTTTTAAATATATAATCATCATTTTTTTCAAATAAATGTTTTGATGTCTAATCTTTTCATTCATGTATTTCATATACATCTAAAACATTTTTTATATAGTTTTAATTTTTTCGAACAAATGCTTTAATATTTTTTTGAATACTAAACACATTTACAAACACACATTGAAATATACTTTTAATGATACAATTTTTTAACTCCATGAACATATGTTTACATTGAATAGACATTTTTTTAAATGTCCCAAACTTTGTTTTAAGTGTAACGTACATATAAGTGTAATGTATAAATATTGTCTAAAAATCTAGGTACATTTTTAAGAAACGTGTGAACATTTTTCGAATATCATAAACACTTTTTCTGAAAGTTATCAAAAATTTTAGAAATTACACTAACAAACAAATTATGTTGTGTCAATATTTTTCAAATTCATGTTTTTAGAGACTTTTAAGTAAATTAAGTTTTGGAATATATGTGTTTGGTGTTTAAAAAAATATAAAGAAAAGTAAAGAAACAAGATAAAAATGAATGAAGAAATTCAAAGAAAAGCAAACTAACAAGGGACTTCGAGGGCGCTCCTTCATGCGAGACCTTGCTTGGTCTTGCATGAAGCAATATATAGCTGCGCCTGTCTTTTTTCGCTCGCTGTTTGCTTCGCTGGTACGTGTCTCTGAAGCTTGTTGGTCCATTGTATCAGGAGAAAATATTGATATTTTTTAATTATTTTTTTGGGAAATCACCAATTTAAAAATTGATCGCTGGTTTGAAAAAAAAACTCCAATTTGAAAATTGTTCAGGGAAATAACAACAAACAGAAAAGGAAAAAGGAAAGGAAAAAATAAAAATAAAAATAAGGTCCAATAACCAAGGAAACCAGCCCTAAGAACAAGAGGAACCTTATAACGTTCGGAAACCCTATGAAAGAGTGAAGTTAATATGGTCCTGCCCAGTTAGGACATAGCGAAAAGCGACGTCTAGGATGCGTATGCCGAATTTCGTTGCTGAAAATATGAACCGAAACACACCGGGCACGAGGAGTGGGTCGATCCACTTGTCTTTCATGCGAGGATACCCGATTTTATTCTTTCTCTTTTTATTGTTTTCCTGTTTCTTTTCTATTCATTTTCTCCTCGGTTTATGTTTCTTTCATATTTTTTCTAAATATTTAGAATTTTAATTTTTATTGATCCTTTCTAAAATTATTTCAAAGTTCAACTAAACACGTTTTCCAAATTCCTTTGTTCTTAAAAAAATTGTTCACATTTGTGGAAAATTTCTCAGAATTTTGAATTTGTTCATAATTTCAGTAAATATCCTAATATTCAATAAATGTTTGGATTTAAAAAAACACGTTTTCAAAATTTGTTCCCATTTTTTTAATAATGTTCATGTTTCCAAAAAAATGCTCATGGTGTGAAAAATTGTTTTTGTTTTCAAAAAATGTTCAAAAATTCTATTTTTGGCACTATAAAAACAGTTCATGCATTTAAAAACACGTTTTCGAAATTTGTTTGTGTTTCTCAAAAAATGTGCGGAATTCTAAAAATCGTTCACATTTTTCAAAAATGTTTGGAATTTTGGAAATTGTTTATGTTTTACAAAATATTTGGCTTTTCAGAATTATTCACAATTTTCAAGAAATTTTTCAAAAATGTTTTCAAATCTCGATACTGAATTGTGTTCTTAAATATTTCATGCTTCCCATTAAGTTCCCTGGCCTTCTATCCTAGTGGTTAGCAGTGATCATTCATGAGCATGATGTCACGAGTTCTATTCCCCACCAGGGTAGTGCATTGATGCCCCTCGTGCCCCTGTGGGCGAGTCATGTGAATTCTTTGGTTAACCATCAAATCACTAATTAAGGGTTATCTCTTGCAATTCATGCGCTAATAAGTGGTGCACTACATGTGCGTCATTTGTCGCAACATATGAGTTTTTTCCTTTTATTCATAGATTCGTACAAAATGTTTTATCTCTTGAATCATGCGTCCAAATCAGTGACGGAGCCAGGAATGAAGCAAACCTTGGGCCCAATTTTTTCAACATGGGAAAACTTTAACACTTAAAACTACCTCATACCACTTCCAAAAAATACATGATGCAAAAGTATACAAACCAAAGTTTAATTTATCAACAAAACTACAATTTAAACTAGATGTTCAATTATCCATGAAAATGGCTAAAACATGACAAAAGTATAAATTGTAATATGGGAATAAAAAAACCAAATCAATTGATTATTTCATAGGTACCTCCCATGACTTGATCAATGGTACAGGAACCAACACCTTTAAGGCACAAAAAATATATAATTTCGTAAAAAAAATATAAACATCAAGTGAACAATTATCATTGATAGAAAAGGCATAAACATCTTCTTTTTCTACAATATGAAATGACATAGGCAATTATATCATTTTGAGTTGACCAATACCCTAGATATATGACAGGACACACACACGCGCGCACGCACGCACGCACACACACACACACACACACACACACACACACACACACACACACATTATTATAATTAAATTTTAGTTAAGTGCACTTTATACACTGATACAGTGATACAGTAACACAGAGGTCACATACTCACATACTCGCATAGTCACATTGACATTGTAGAACATGGTACAACCGTACAAGTGGAAAACATTAGGGGAAGCATCAGAGTATATGGAACATTATTTGGAAGGCGAAGGTACCAGGGAAAATCAGAATCTTCGGCTGGAGAGTAGCTACAAACACTCTAGCGACCAAAATGAACAAATATAGACGTACATTTGGAGTGGGCAATACATGCAAAATCTGCGGTAACGGTGAAGAAGATGAGTTCCATGCCGTGGTCGCGTGCACAAATAGCAGGGCACTAAGGAATGAAATGAGGGCTGTTTGGGACTTACCAACGGAAGACCAATTCAGGAATGCCGGAGAGGACTTGGTTGCAACATTTTCTTGATCCGTGTAGCATGGAGAGCAGAGTTAAAACTTTGTTACTAGTGTGGTGCTGCTGGTTCCTCCGTGATGACAGTATCAATGGATCGGGAAAAGAGCTGATTGGTCGGTCTGTGGATTTTCTGACCCAGTATGTGGTTGAATTAGAAGGGAGTGACAGTGAGTTAGTGGAACACGTGGAAGGGAAGCAAGCACAACCGCATGCCATACCATCACCACCGAAATGTGTCCCACATACAACACCAAACACGAAGTCTATGGATCAAGGGGCGATCCTGAGACAGTTTTATTCACTCGATGGAGACCGCCGACAATGGGAACAGTCAAAGTAAACACTGACGCCTGTTAGAATATGTAGTATAGAGATAGGAATTTTGTTTTAACTTTGTAATCTTCCTCTATCTCTATTCCTGTTCTAACTCTTCTTCGTAACGATCTCTTGTAAGCCACGACATCGATCTTATAAATACAACCGCGGCCCAAGCAAAGGGTTCAATGCTTCCAAACTATCTTACATAGTAATCAGAGCATCTTCCTCCTTAGATTGAAGATCGCATCTAGCTAGTTACCCTCAGCAATGGCATGCACCACCACCTCTGCGCTTTCCAGCACCATGAGTGCACTCTCCACCCAATCATGTTCATCCTCCATCTTCGTCCCATCCTCCAGCGCCACCAAGCCGCCTCCTCCCTCCGACCGCCGCCCCAAGAGAAGCTAACGAGGACCAATTTCCTCATGTGGAAAGCTATTCTGCATGTGGATCGTTCTTACTCATTCGTAGTCTAGGTTTTTAGGTTGTTCATCGTCTTTGCTTCGGCGGCGATGATGACGACGCTGAAAAAATATTATTCGGATCCTTTCCTGACGAGGCCACCAGTCCTATGGCTGGGGACGGATTTGGAAACCAGTCTGGTCAAGCAAGGATGTCGTGGCGGCGACATCCTCGTGGTTGACCTGTGTCCTCGGACTCCACCGTTGCGACGATGTTTGCTCCAGCATAGGCTCAGAGCTTGGGAGGTAGTACAGGAGCGGATGCAGATTGTGGTCTGCATCGACGACATCTCGAAGACGGAACATGCGTTGTGTTGGGGAACGTTGCATGGGAAACAAAAATTTTTCCTACCGTTCACCAAGATCAATCTAGTAGATGCAACTACGAGGGGGGAGTGTGATCTACGTACCCTTGTAGATCGCTAAGCGGAAGCGTTATGAACGCGGATGATGGAGTCGTACTCGTCGCGATTCAGATCGCCGAAGACCTAGCACCGAAGCAACGGTGCCTCCGCGTTCTTCACACGTACGGCTCGGGGACGTCTCCTCCTTCTTGATCCAGCAAGGGGTGGAGGAGAGGTTGATGGAGAACCGGCAGCACGACGGCGTGGTGGTGATGGTGGAGAAGAACTCCAGCAGGGCTTCGCCTAAGCTCCGCGGGAGAAGAAGATATTACGGGAGAGGGAGGGCAGCACCGAGGCACAAACTGTGTTGGCTGCCCTCCCTTTGCCCCACTATATATAGGGGGGGTGGAGAGGTGAGGGCGCCCTAGGGTTTCCCCCTAGGGGCCGGCGGCCAGGGCAAGGGGAGGGGGCGGCGGCCAGGGCAGGGGGGCGCAGCCAGGCCCTAGGGTTTCCCCCCCTAGGTGCCTTGCCCCCCAAGGCCAAGGGGTGCGGCCAGCCCTAGGGGGTCCCACCCCCTTAGCCGCATGAGGAGAGGGCCCAGGGGGGGCGCACAGCCCCCTGAGGGCTGTGGTGTTCCCCCTTGTGGCCCACTAGGCCCAGAACCACTTCCGGACCCTCCGAAACCCCTTCCGGTACTCCGCCGATTTCCCGATGCTCCCCGGAACACTTCCGGTACTCCGAAACCTTTCATCCTATATATCAATCTTCGTCTCCGGACCATTCCGGAGACCCTCGTCATGTCCGGGATCTCATCCGGGACTCCGAACAACCTTCGGTAACCATATACTTTTCTCACTAACAACCCTAGCGTCACCGAACGTTAAGTGTGTAGACCCTGCGGGTTCGGAAACCATGTAGACATGACCGAGACACTCCCAGGTCAATAACCAATAGCGGGATCTGGATACCCATATTGGTTCCTACATGTTTCTCGATGATCTCATCGGATGAACCACGATGTCAAGGATTCAGGCAATCCCGTATGCAGTTCCCTTTGTCTCGTCGGTATGTTACTTGCCCGAGATTCGATCGTCGGTATCTCTATACCTAGTTCAATCTCGTTACCGGCAAGTCTCTTTACTCGTTACCGTAATACATAATCCCGTGACCAACTACTTAGTCACTTTGAGCTCATTGAGATGACGTATTACCGAGTGGGCCCGGAGATACCTCTCCGTCACAAGGAGTGACAAATCCCAGTCTCGATCCATGTCAACTCAACAGACACCCTCGGAGATACCTGTAGAGTACCTTTATAGTCACCCAGTTACGTTGCGACGTTTGGCACACACAAAGCACTCCTACGGTGTCAGTGAGTTACATGATCTCATGGTCATAGGAACTTATACTTGACATGCAGAAAACTATAGCGATAACTGACACGATCAAAAGCTATGTTTAACGTTTGGGTCTCGTCCATCACATCATTCTCCTAATGATGTGATCCCGTTATCAAATGACAACTCATGTCTATGACCTGGAAACCGCGGTCATCTTTGATCAACGAGCTAGTCCTGTAGAGGCTCACTAGGGACACAAAGTCTGTCTATTCATCCACACGTGTATTTGAGTTTCCAATCAATACAGTTATAGCATGGATAATAAACGATTATCATGAACAAGGAAATAATAATAACTCTTTTATTATTGCCTCTAGGGCATATTTCCAACAGTCTCCCACTTGCACTAGAGTCAATAATCTAGCATTACAAGGTAATGAATCTAACACCCATAGAGTCTTGGTGTTGATCGTGCTTAGCCCGTGGAAGAGGCTTAGTCAACGGATCTGCAACATTCAAATCCGTGTGTACTTTGCAAATGTTTATGTCCTCCTCCTTGATCGAATCGCGGATGGAATTGAAGCGTCGCTTTATGTGTCTGGTCCTCTTGTGAAACCTTGGTTCCTTGGCTAGAGCAATGGCACCAGTGTTGTCACAGAACAGAGTCATCGGGTTCAGTGCACTAGGCACAACTCCAAGATCTGTCATGAACTCCTTCATCCAGACACCTTCCTTCGCCGCCTCCGAGGCAGCTATATACTCCGCTTCACATGTAGAATCAGCTACCACGCTCTGCTTGGAACTGCACCAGCTTACCGCTCCCCCATTGAGAATATATACGTATCCGGTTTGAGACTTAGAGTCATCCGGATCAGTGTCAAAGCTTGCATCGACGTAACCCTTTACGACGAGCTCTTGATCACCTCCATAAACGAGAAACATATCCTTAGTCCTTTTCAGGTACTTTAGGATATTCTTGACCGCTGTCCAGTGATCCATACCAGGATTACTTTGAAACCTTCCGGCCATACTTATGGCAAGGCTGACATCTGGTCTTGTGCACAGCATTGCATACATGATAGAGCCTATGGCTGAAGCATAGGGGACGACACTCATCTTTTCTCTGTCATCCGCAGTCACTGGGCATTGAGTCTTACTCAACTTCGTACCTTGCAATACCGGCAAGAACCCCTTCTTGGATTGATCCATTTTGAACTTTTTCAAAACTTTATCAAGGTATGTGCTTTGTGAAAGTCCTATCAAGCGTCTTGATCTATCTCTATAGATCTTGATGCCCAATATGAAAGCAGCTTCACCGAGATCTTTCATCGAAAAACTCTTGTTCAAATACCCCTTCACGCTATCCAAAAATTCTATATTGTTTCCAATCAGCAATATGTCATCCACATATAATATTAGAAACGCTATAGAGCTCCCACTCACTTTCTTGTAAATACAAGCTTCATTGTAAACTTGTATAAACCCAAACGCTTTGATCACCTCATCAAAGCGAAGATTCCAACTCCGAGATGCTTGCACCAGCCCATAAATGGAACGCTGGAGCTTGCATACTTTGTCAGCATTCTCTGGATCGACAAAACCCTCTGGTTGCATCATATACAACTCTTCCTTAAGAAAGCCGTTAAGGAACGCTGTTTTGACATCCATCTGCCAAATTTCATAATCGAAATATGCAGCTATTGCTAACATGATTCGGACGGATTTAAGCATCGCTACGGGTGAGAAAGTCTCATCGTAGTCAATCCCTTGAACTTGTGAAAAACCCTTTGCCACAAGTCGAGCTTTATACACGGTGACATTACCGTCAGCGTCCGTCTTCCTCTTAAAAATCCATTTATTCTGAATGGCCTTCCGCCCTTCAGGTAATACTTCCAAAGTCCATACTTTGTTTTCATACATGGATCCCATCTCGGATTTCATGGCCTCTAACCATTTGTCGGAATCTGGGCCCACCATCGCTTCTCCATAGCTCGTAGGTTCACCGTTGTCTAACAACATGACCTCCAAGACAGGGTTACCATACCACTCAGGTGCAGTGCGTACCCTTGTCGACCTACGAGGTTCGGTAGTAACTGGATCAGAAGTTTCTTGATCATCATCATTGGCTTCTTCTTTAACCTCTGTAGGCTCCACAAAAACATCCTTTTGTGCTGCGCTACTTTCTGGTTGAAGCAGAGGTTCAATAACCTCATCAAGTTCTACCTTCCTCCCACTCAATTCTTTCGAGAGAAACTCTTTCTCGAGAAAGGACCCGTTCTTAGCGACAAACACTTTGCCCTCGGATCTGAGATAGAAGGTGTACCCAACTGTTTCTTTTGGGTATCCTATGAAGACACATTTGTCCGCTTTGGGTTCGAGCTTTTCTGGCTGAAGCCTTTTGACATAAGCATCGCAACCCCAAACCTTGAGAAAAGACAACTTCGGTTTCTTACTAAACCATAGTTCATACGGTGTTGTCTCAACGGACTTAGATGGAGCCCTATTTAAAGTGAATGCAGCTGTCTCTAACGCATATCCCCAAAACGATAGTGGCAAATCGGCAAGAGACATCATAGAACGTACCATATCTAATAGGGTTCGATTACGACGTTCGGACACACCATTACGCTGTGGTGTTCCAGGTGGCGTCAACTATGAAACAATTCCACATTTTCTCAAGTGATCACCAAACTCATAACTCAGATATTCTCCCCCTCGATCAGATCGTAGGAACTTGATCTTCTTGTTACGATGATTTTCAACTTCACTCTGAAATTGCTTGAACTTTTCAAAAGTTTCAGACTTATGCTTCATTAAGTAAATATACCCATATCTACTTAAGTCGTCAGTGAAGGTGAGGAAATAACGATATCCACCGCGCGCCGTTACACTCATCGGACCGCACACATCAGTATGTATGATTTCCAATAAGTCACTTGCCCGTTCCATTGTCCCTGAAAACGGGGTCCTTGTCATCTTGCCCATGAGGCACGGCTCGCACGTGTCAAGTGATTCAAAATCAAGAGACTCCAAAAGTCCATCAGCATGGAGCTTCCTCATGCGTTTCACGCCGATATGACCGAGACGGCAGTGCCACAAGAAAGTGGTATTATCATTATCTACTCTACATCTGTTGGCATCAATGTTATGAACATGTGTATCATCACTATCGAGATTCAATAAGAATAAACCCCTAACTTCGGGTGCATGACCATAAAAGATATTACTCATATAAATAGAACAACCATTATTCTCTGACTTAAATGAGTAACCGTCTCGCAATAAACAAGATCCAGATATAATGTTCATGCTTAACGCAGGCACTAAATAACAATTATTCAGGTTCATAACTAATCCCGATGGTAATCGAAGAGCGAGCGTGCCGACGGCGATCACATCCACCTTGGAACCGTTTCCCACGCGCATCGTCACTTCGTCCTTCGCCAGCCTCCGTTTATTCCGCAGTTCCTGTTTAGAGTTGCAAATGTGAGCAACCGAACCGGTATCAAATACCCAGGCACTACAACGAGAGTTGGTAAGGTACACATCAATAACATGTATATCACATATACCTTTGTTGTTGTTGGCCCCCTTCTTGTCTGCCAGATACTTGGGGCAGTTCCGCTTCCAGTGGCCATTCCCCTTGCAATAGAAACACTCAGTCTCTGGCTTGGGCCCAGCCTTGGGTTTCTTCACTGGATTGGCAACTGCTTTGCCACCCTTCTTAGAGTTACCCTTCTTGCCCTTGCCATTCTTCTTGAAACTGGTGGTCTTATTGACCATCAACACTTGATACTCCTTCTGGATGTCTGCCTCAGCGACTTTCAGCATCGAAAACAGCTCGGCGATGGTTTTATTCATCCCTTGCATGTTGTACTGCTGGACGAAGCTCTTGTAGCTTGGAGGGAGTGACTGGAGAATTCTGTCAATGATAGCCTCATCCGGGAACACAAGTCCCAGAAGAGCTATGCGGGTATAGTACCCAGACATCTTCAGTAAGTGCTCACTGACAGACGAATTCTCCTCCATCTTGCAAGCGAAGAATTTATCGGTGGTCTCATACCTCTCGATCTTAGCATTCTTCTCAAAGATGAACTTCAACTCCGTGTACATCTCATATGCACCATGACGTTCAAAACGCCTTTGAAGTCCTCCTTCCAAGCCGTACAACATGGCACACTGTACTATCGAATAGTCATCCGAACGCGTCTGCCAGACGTTCATATCGTCCGCAGAGGCTCCAGGAGCGGGGGGTTGACCTAGCGGTGCATTTAGGACATAAACCTTTTGGGCAGCTGTGAGGATGATCCTCAGATTGCGGAGCCAGTCCACAAAGTTGCTCCCGTCATCTTTCAGTTTAGCTTTCTCTAGGAACGCATTAAAATTCAGGGGAACTCCTGCGCGAGCCATCTACAACATAAGTTTGCAAAGACATTTTAGACTATTGTTCATGATAAGTGAGTTATTACCTAATCTAATTAATTATAACTCCCACTCAAATTGACATCCCTCCGGTCATTCGAGCGTGACATGATCCAAATTCACCAACCCAAGTCCGATCATCACGTGAGATGAGGTGGTGTCAATGGTGAACATCAACATGTTGATCATATCTACTATATGACTCATGCTCGACCTTTCGGTCCTCCGTGTTCCGAGGCCATGTCTGTACATGCTAGGCTCGTCAAGTCTAACCCGAGTGTTCTGCACGTGCAAAACTGGCTTGCACCCGTTGTATGCGAACGTAGAGTCTATCACACCCGATCATCACGTGGTGCTTCGAAACGACGAACCTTCGCAACGGCGCACACTCGGGGGGAACACAATTTTATCTTGAAATTTTAGTGAAGGATCACCTTATAATGCTACCGTCGTCCTAAGCAAAATAAGATGCATAAAAGGATTAAGATCACATGCAAATCATAAGTGACATGATATGGCCATCAACTCGTGCTTTTGATCTCCATCTCCAAAGCACCGGCATTATCTCCATCGTCACCGGCGCCACACCATGATCTCCATCATCATGATCTCCATCATCGTGTTGCCATCGGGGTTGTCGGCGCCCCACCATGCTCTTACTACTATTGCTACCGTTTAGCGATAAAGTAAAGCATTACAAAGCGCTTAATGATTGACACGCAGGTCATACAAAAATAAAGACAACCCTATGGCTCCTGCCGGTTGCCGTATGCATCGACATGCAAGTCGATGTTAACTATTACAACATGATCATCTCATACATCAAAATATATTTCATCATGTCATTGGCCATATCATATCACATACATACCCTGCAAAAACAAGTTAGACGTCCTCTAATTTGTTGTTGCATGTTTTACGTGGCTGCTATGGGTATCTAGCAAGAACGCTTCTTACCTACGCAAAACCACAACGGTGATATTCAAGTTGCTATTTAACCTTCTACAAGGACCGCCTTGTTCTATTCCGATTCAACTAAGATAGGAGAGACAGACACCCGCCAGCCATCTTATGCAACAAAAGTCACATGTATGTCGATGGAACCGGTCTCATGTACGTGGACATGTAAAGTTGGTCCGGGCCGCTTCATCCTATAATACCGCTGAATCAAGAAAGACTAAGGAGGGCAGCAATTTAAACATCAACGCCACAAACTTCTTTGTGTTCTACTCGAGAAAGCATCTACGCAAGATCCTAGCTCATGATGCCACTGTTGGGGAACGTTGCATGGGAAACAAAAATTTTTCCTACCGTTCACCAAGATCAATCTAGTAGATGCAACTACGAGGAAGGAGTGTGATCTACGTACCCTTGTAGATCGCTAAGCGGAAGCGTTATGAACGCGGATGATGGAGTCGTACTCGTCGCGATTCAGATCGCCGAAGACCTAGCACCGAAGCAACGGTGCCTCCGCGTTCTTCACACGTACGGCTCGGGGACGTCTCCTCCTTCTTGATCCAGCAAGGGGTGGAGGAGAGGTTGATGGAGAACCGGCAGCACGACGGCGTGGTGATGATGGTGGAGAAGAACTCCAGCAGGGCTTCGCCTAAGCACCGCGGGAGAAGAAGATATGACGGGAGAGGGAGGGCAGCACCGAGGCACGAACTGTGTTGGCTGCCCTCCCTTTGCCCCACTATATATAGGGGGGGTGGAGAGGCTAGGGCGCCCTAGGGTTTCCCCCTAGGGGCCGGCGGCCAGGGCAAGGGGAGGGGGGCGGCGGCCAGGGCAGGGGGAGGCGCCCAGGCCCTAGGGTTTCCCCCCTAGGTGCCTTGCCCCCCAAGTCCCAAGGGGTGCGGCCAGCCCTAGGGGGTCCCACCCCCTTAGCCGCATGGGGAGAGGGCCCAGGGGGGGCGCACAGCCCCCTGAGGGCTGTGGTGTCCCCCCTTGTGGCCCAATAGGCCCAGAACACCTTCCGGACCCCCCGAAAACCTTCCCGGTACTCCGCCGATTTCCCGATGCTCCCCGGAACACTTCCGGTCCTCCGAAACCTTTCATCCTATATATCAATCTTCGTCTCCGGACCATTCCGGAGACCCTCGTCATGTCCGGGATCTCATCCGGGACTCCGAACAACCTTCGGTAACCATGCACTCTTCTCACTAACAACCCTAGCGTCACCGAACGTTAAGTGTGTAGACCCTGCGGGTTCGGAAACCATGTAGACATGACCGAGACACTCCCAGGTCAATAACCAATAGCGGGATCTGGATACCCATATTGGCTCCTACATGTTTCTCGATGATCTCATCGGATGAACCACGATGTCAAGGATTCAGGCAATCCCGTATACAGTTCCCTTTGTCTCGTCGGTATTTTACTTGCCCGAGATTCGATCGTCGGTATCTCTATACCTAGTTCAATCTCGTTACCGGCAAGTCTCTTTACTCGTTACCGTAATACATAATCCCGTGACCAACTACTTAGTCACTTTGAGCTCATTGAGATGACGTATTACCGAGTGGGCCCGGAGATACCTCTCCGTCATACGGAGTGACAAATCCCAGTCTCGATCTATGTCAACTCAACAGACACCCTCGGAGATACCTGTAGAGTACCTTTATAGTCACCCAGTTACGTTGCGACGTTTGGCACACACAAAGCACTCCTACGGTGTCAGTGAGTTACATGATCTCATGGTCATAGGAACTTATACTTGACATGCAGAAAACTATAGCGATAACTGACACGATCAAAAGCTATGTTAACGTTTGGGTCTCGTCCATCACATCATTCTCCTAATGATGTGATCCCGTTATCAAATGACAACTCATGTCTATGACCTGGAAACCGCGGTCATCTTTGATCAACGAGCTAGTCCTGTAGAGGCTCACTAGGGACACAAAGTCTGTCTATTCATCCACACGTGTATCTGAGTTTCCAATCAATACAATTATAGCATGGATAATAAACGTTTATCATGAACAAGGAAATATAATAATAACTCTTTTATTATTGCCTCTAGGGCATATTTCCAACACGTTGGGCTCGTGGTTCCTTGATGACAGGTATGGTTTCCCCCTTCGGCAGCTTAGTTGTGGTGGGGTGTCAGATCTGAAGTTCGATGACGTGTTCAGGGTGTTGCCCCGATCTGATTCGTTCAACAGCAAGGGCTTCACTTTTGGTGAGTCACCTTGGAGATCCGCAAAGCTGCATATCAGCGATGGAGCCGCGTCGAGCTCGATTGAAGTGGTGATTTGTCATTCTTTTCTTCGGTGGCTGCTGTGGTGGTGCCAGAGGCAGGTGACGGGCGTTGTGTCAAGCTCAGAGATGTTCTGCTATCTTTTCAGTTTTGTCATGTCGGTCTTCTGACTTGTACTTTATTTTTTGTGATATGAATAAGACACGTATTATCATGAAAGAAAAATATTAATTGGAGTTTGTTTGAACCGACTTTGTCCTACTATCTCCCATGATGATTGTTAAAAAAATAGAAGACCACCTTCTGTGTGACGAACTGAAGATTGACAATTGGCTGCCATGTTGGCCTTTTTTATACTCCCTCCATTCTTAAATATAAATCTTTTTAGAGATTCTAACAAGTGACTATATACGAAGTAAAATGAGTGAATCTACATTTTAAAATTTATGTACATACATTTGTATGTTCATTTAAAATGTCTAAATAGACTTATATTCAAGAACGATGGGAGTAATATATACATTTTTTAGGATGAGAGTAATATATACTATTATGCGCTCTTGACGTGTAACTGTGGCAGAGGCCTGCATTCTCTTCACAGAGTAATAGTGTCCATTTCGTAGGAAAAACACAATGATATTTTCTACTTTTATGAACTCTTTTCAAGTACTAGTGTCAAAAATATTCTATATATTATACTCTTTCCGTTCCAAAATAGATGACCCAACTTTATACTAACTTTAAGAATGGAGGGAGTAGGACGGAGGGAGTAGCATAAACAAAGGCACGGCAACAACTTATTTATACATTGCATCCTCAAATTTGAAGACGGATACATGTTCATGCGGGGATGTAATTCAGCTCTCCAGCAAAAGACATGCGTAGCCATCAAATTAAAGAGATGCAATCACGCATCAGAAGGCGAGACCAGAACCTTTCAGCTTCTCTTCAACGATGCAGTCCAGCTTCTTCGCCATCTCCTCAGTCAAGTGCGTCTTCCAGGCCCCCACCTTCCCAGCCCGGAATTAGGATGAATTTTCCATGGGCATCCCACCGATCCGATCGAACACTCCTGAGGAGTTGACCGGCAGGCTCTTCAGACTCTCGAAGCTACACATGGCCACGAGCCCACGACCTCCTCCACGACCCCTCCGCTGACCTCCTCGTCGGTGAACAGGACGCGGAGGAACTCAGAAAGCATCTTGTCGTGCTTGCCTGCGTCGGCCATCATGTCGTCGTACTTGAGGAAGAGGACCCTGTCGGGCTCTGCCATGCTCTGCTCCCAGTACCCGAGGACGTGGTCCCAGAGGGGGCCGTACAGGGAGAACCCCTCGCAGAAGAGCTCGAAGGTGGCGTCTATGTCGAGGGAGAAGTCGGCGCTCACCTTGTTCATGTAGTGCCAGCTGGAGACGAGCACGTCCTTGGGCTCCAGGCACAGGTACACCGTACACGAGGCGGCAGCCGAGGGCTGAGATGCGCGGGGGCAGCAGCGATGGCGGCATGTGGGTGGTGCTGTGTTTTGATTTTCGGCCGCAAAAAGTGGATTTCGGCCGAATTTCGGCCATCTCGGCCCGAGGCGAAAAGTATATTTAGGCCGAAATTGCTCAAATTTGGAAAATTTTGGTCAAATTTCAGCCAAAATTTTTGAAAATGGCCGAAATTCGGCCATCTCGGCCTAGGGCGAAAAAAAGCTCAAACCGAAAATCAAAACACAGGGGTGGTGGAGAGGAGCCTTGGGGAGGGGAGCTTGTCTAGGCCGGCGACCGGGTGGACGTCGCGGTGGGCCATCCAGAAGGAGAGCATACTATATATAGGAAATTGTTTCCAGGAAATTTTGGGTGTACATCTGTACATCCATGACCCATATAGTGGATCCGCCCCTGGGTGGGGCAGCTCGAGGGACGGCATGAGGTCCTGCGGGTGGGTGCCGGAGCCGACGGGGTGGCGGGAGCGGTTGGCGACAGCGAAGGCGAGCGCCTTGAGCCAGGTGGTGCCGCACTTGGGGTACATGGCAAGGACGACGTCGTCGGGGCGCGGCGCGAACTCGGACCGCAGGAGCGTGATGCTCGTCACGGTCCGGGGTGTGAGCCAGCAACCTCTGTAGAGGAAGAATGGCTTCCACATCCCTTACTTCTTCGGGAGCGTGGACAGAAGCTGCATGTCTCCTTCCTCTGCGGCGTCATGGTTGTTCTCGGCCATGGCGGATGGGGCATGCAGCTAGCTAGAGTGATCGAGCAGGTGCATGATATACTACCTCCTTTCCGGTTTATAAGGCTTGCACGTATATCTAGGTTAAAAATAAATCAACGTAATACAAGCTATCTGTCATAAAAAATGTATCATTAGAAACTTCAGGTCTTCTACTTTCTAATAATGTAATTTTTAGACTATACAACTCATTTTATGTTGGTCAAATTATAGACCTAGGGATACGCGCAAGCCTTATAAACCGGAAAGGAAGTAGTATATGGCAATGCATGTATGTGCCGAGGGAGAGTAATGATAAAGACATATAATGTATTTTTAGCACTTAATGTACTTCCGTTAATTTGCATGTCCGCCTCGTCTCATGGTCATGGGTTACGTAGCACGTTATCTTGCAACTAAGGGATTAGCCGACGTCGAAGGAAAAAAAATAAGGCAACCCCAGCTGATGATCCCAATAGAGTATTTTTGGTTCTGAATTATTAGGAGAGTTGCTTTTGCAGCTCTGCAATATCGCAACGACAGGAGAAAGAATTCCAGCTATGAAACAATCCTGAGTCATTAATACCGGCACGCCACCGGAGCAGCCTTGGCCGTGGCAGTGGCCAGCAAGCTCGCCCGCGGCGACCAGGAGAGGCTTTTATGGAACTCAAGCATGAGACCAGCAGAAACCTACATCGGTTTCGTTTCAACTTGGGCTTGGTAGCATGCGTTTCAAATAGACAGCACTTTACAAACCCAGCAAAAGAACCCATCAGGTTCTCGCCGGAGCTGATCCACACAACCGGAACAACACCACTCACAATTAGCAGAAACACACAACGGCAAGCTCAGAGATACAGAAGTGGGAAATACTACCACCGGACTTCCAATAGACCAAACGGCGCTATAAGAGCATCTCCACTGGGCCCCCCAACAGCCCCCCGGAGGCCCTTTTTCCACGCCGACGACCAATTTTCCCTCCGGTCGTGCCCCCAAGTTCTCAAAAAACGGCGGATTTGACCAGATTTACAGCCGGCGATCCCAGTCCAAACCCAAGGAGCTGGAGACCCATTGTCAGCCTCTCGCTCTCTCTCTCATCTCTTTTTGGGCGGGCAAGAGGACGGAAGGCGCGGCCAGGGCGGAGCTCACGGCCGGCGCGGAGAGCGCGACCGAGGCGGAGCTCGGCGGACAAGCCAGGCCGCTCTCCTTCCTCGACCTCGTGGTGGTCGGCGTCCGGGGCGGAGCTCAGGTCGCGTGCACGTCGAGCACACGCGCGTGCGAAGGCCACGGCTGGAGGCCGGCCGAGCTGAGGGTGGCGTGGGGCGGCTGGGCTGGTGGGGGCGTGCCGTGCCGGGCGCCCCCCTTCCTCCTCCTCCTCCAGTCCGTCCTCGTCGGCGACGGCCACGGAGGGCACGCGCGAGGCCAGGCCACGGGCCTGAGCAGCAAAGCGCGGGCGCGCGTGAGCGCCACCAGGCCATGGGCGCGAGCAGCAGGGCACGGGTAGCGCGCAGCAGGCGGCCATAGCTACGGGGACAGCAGCGGCGAGGACGACGGCCTCGCTTGGGGTGGAAATGGCTGGAGATTTTCTCGTCCCCAGGCCAAAGTTCTCGCCGGCAGCCCCCCAAAAGGCAAAAAAAATGCCTCCTGCAGGGCTCAACGGCCGGAGATGCCCTAAGCTCCATAGGTCAATCCTCTGCCGTGGCACCACCGGATGGTGCATGCCGCCCGGGATCGCCCTGGGAAGATCAAACTTACTGCGGTTAAACGACCTTCCTCGGTGGTTGCGAATCCAACATCCCCTCCAGCATAGGTTTCTTCGCCTTCCTCACTGTCAACATCAAGTCAGGCTCAACAAGATTGATTACTGGTCAAGGAATAAGGTTACTAGAAGGTATCACAAGGAACGAAGGAAGCAACCCGTTACAGGACAATCGTGCCAAAGCAATATTAGTTCTGCACTGCATTCTATCAATTCTTCTATCTCTAAAATTTAACAACATGAAAAGACCTGCACAGCAACACTATACGCTGCATTTTATAGCAAAATGGTAGCCACCAAAAGATCACAGTTACTTTCACCACTGAACATTTTATATCAGCAACTCACATTAACCGGGATAAGCATATAGCAACCATCGGAACAACAAACGGACACGCACTCAGCCTCTACATAAACTGAGCACAAGCATCATATCCACTCTTAGCTACGTAGTAGAGGAAGCCATGATCAGATGACCAACCACAAACCGAATCCTAGAAATTGCATCGGCGTGATGGCTATGGGCACACAGAGCAACATAAGGGTGTGGAGGAAAAAAGTAAGCCAGTCAGGTCATACGGGCAAAAATGCAATATGAAAGTCATTGTGTTTCAGAGTATTTTATTTTCTTTACCTATGCTCTCCTGTAATATTCAAACAGCCGAGTCAGATCTCTCTAGTGAACAAAATGCAGAACAAAGGTGCTGACTAAATAAGTGGAAAAAGTCCATGGCTCTTTAGTCTTTAGATTATGTAACAGACTGACAAGGATCCGTGAGTTGCAGCTAACCAAAAACTTAAAAAAATGTAGATAAATCAAGATTCAGTTGAACCATTGTGAATTTGCTACCAAGTAAACGAGACCTATAAATCATTGCCAGATTGCAAACAAATACGGCTTTGCTAAAACCAATAGCAGATTGCTCAAAGATAAATAAATGACACTTCATACAAGCAGACCAAGGTAAACATAAGATTAATCAAACAGTGTCAATACAGGGTGACCGTCATAGAATGCAGAGTCTGAACACTGCATGATAACTACATGAGCATCCCCAACAGCAGCCCCAAAAATGCAGCTGTGCCCAACAAAACTGCTTTTTAGGTCACTTGGGGTTGGGGGTCAAATAAAACGCCTCCAACAGCAGCGCTGCAGGTATATGGTTCCCAAAAAAAATTAGGTTGTGCCCAAAAAATTGCTACAAGTGATGCAAATATACATCACCACTAACAGCTGCCCGAAAACCAAAAGGGCTGTGGCGAGAACCCCAACCGCCCGAAGTGAAACTTCACCCCACAGCTGCCGTCGCGCCCGATTCCGGCCGCCCTACGCCAATGGAGTCATACGAAGCAAGCCTTACCCCTGCACAGTGCAATGAAGAGGGACTGTGTCGAACCCATGACCTCTTGGCACAAGTGGGCAGATCCTCCCCGCTGCGCCAGACAGTCAAAAGATCATATAAACTCAATGGACCCAAAAATATCCTAAATCAAAAGGGAATCAGCAATATTAGAAGTTTAACTAAGCTCACATTGTTCTATTTGACAACAGAGGTCTAATTGATAAAATGAATCAAAGCTATCAAATTATTCTTTCATGCCAAAAAAAATATGAGGCAGAAGAGATTGGCACATACTGCACGACGTTTAAAACTACCAGATATGCAATGAGATGACTGCACAGTATGGCGATAGCACGAAGGCTAGATCCTAGAACAGACAGATGAGAAGGAGAGACCAGGGACTCACCTAAGTAGTGGTAGCCGAGGAGGCAGTCGTGGGAGCCGATGCTGAGATTACGGGGTGACAACCCCATTGTCTCATCGGCACTGGAAGCAAGGTGGTGAACCACTGTCATCCGATACCGCAGCAACGACCACCAGGTCGTGGAAACGAGAGCTGCAGGTCTGTATGCACCTGACGCCATGACCAACCTGTTCACACGTCAAGATTAGTTGCTGCCAACCGCAAAAAAAAATGATTAGTTGCTTCCAAACATCCGGACAACGGGAGAGATAAATAAGGAACATGTTCTTGATGGTTAGAACCTGAATATAAACCATGCTCGGTTAGGGCAACTCCATCGCGGATCACCAAATCGCCACTAAATTGTCCGAACTGGACTGTTAGGACATTTTTTTGCCATCCAACGGCAGTCACCAAATTTGTCCAGATCGTTCCGGATGTCCGAAATCCCACAAAGCAGAACCAAACATAGGGGAGGTTTGCAGGCGTCCGGACGTTCGCCGCGTCAGACTTCGACACGCCCGACCGTCCCAAGAACCCCACCCGGAGCACGCTCATTTGGACATTCCCACCACTGTTTTCGTGGGAAAGCCCACCCTTTCCCACTGCATGCAACCCAATCCTCCCCCCCCCCC
>LR738712.1:508947869-508999936 GCA_902687465.1 Secale cereale
AAAAAGGAGAGACAAGGGACTCGCCTAAGTAGTTGTAGCCAAGGAGGTAGTCATGGGAGCACAGATCATCAAACTGTATGGACTGCTGGATGTTCTCGATGCCAAGCCCCTTCAGCTTGACAACCGACTCCACGTTGCCCTTGAGTGTATCAAGTTCCCCAAGCCTGTAACAACCATGACTTCCAGGTTATTTTTTTTTCTTTACATATGCTCTCTAGTGAACACAACACAAAACAAAAGTGCTGACTGAATAGGTGAAAAGGTTCCATGGCTCTTTAGATTGTATAACGGAGCAACAAGGATCTGTGAGTTGCAAACAACCAAAAACCTTTAACAAATTGTAAGGAAACCAAGCTTCAGTTGAAACATTGCCAATTTGCTATCAAGAAAACGAGACCTATAAACCATTTCCAGATAAATACATCTTTGCTAAAACCAATAGCAGGTTGCTCATAGATAAATGGCACTTCATACATGCAGACCAAGGTAAGCATAAAATCCTTCAAATGGCATCTATACAGGGAGACTGTCATAGCATGCGGAGTGCCAGAGAGAGATTATAGACTGCGTGATAACTACTTGAAATTACATGACTATGCATAGTTAGGAAGCTCATTCTCTTTTCAGACATCAATTAAGGTCATACATAAAGATAATTTAACAGTTAACATACAATCTTGCAAGTGCGGCAACTGAAGGCGAAATAGATGTTTCCTTGTATATTACAGGAGACACATGTCAACCTGAACTGAATCTCCAATTTGAAATTAAGTTTTCAAGGTGCAGTAAAAGATTTGTTCCTTCCATATCAAGTTCTACACCCTAGGCAGTAACACACCAAGATCCTAAACAAATATCAAACCATGACAAATAGCATAAAATAGCACAAGGGCCTAATCACCGCATGGGACGGCATAAGGGAGAGAGGGAGGAGACCAGGAACTCACCAGAACCAAGGAAGAGGCGACCACCGCTGTCATGAGGCTGTCATCGCCCTGCAGTGCAGAAGCTGAAGTAGCTGAGGAGGTAGTCCTCCGAAACCCATTGTTGTTGAACTCACCAAGAAAGACGAACGCGACCAAAATTCCTATAGGCAGCAGCAGAGCCTAGGCATTGGCCAACAATCAAGAGGAGCAACTAATCAAATCAAAAATCTCACAGAATGCCATTGTGGGATAAGGTTGGGTTTACATGCCTATAACAAAGAAATATAAGATACAGTTGTTTTTGCCATTCTGTGCAGCAGGCTATAATTAACATAGTGTGCTCTTACAAAAACCGCATGTTGTTTACCTAGTGTTGTTCACAAGCCAAGATGTTCACTGTTCATGGGCCAAAATATCCACAACTTCTAAATTGCTAATGCATGAGATACATGGATCCAAAGTACATACATGAATAAAACAAACAGGCTTCTAAACAGCAGCAAAACAAAAACTCGTTAAGATTACTCTTACAAACTAGATTCATATATTCACAAGTACAGTGGAGATGCCAATTACAGTGAATAATCTGAAGACGCGGATAATAGCTTTAATGAACATCTATATAAAATACATGAGGTGCTCTCAGCAGCAGAGAAAACATGGCTGTACATGCTCAAGCACACACTAATCAACCAAAATTATCCAACCTAAGGAAAAGATAATTTGTAGCTCTCTTAACTAACCACGTGTAGCATAATGCCAAAAGAATGATATACTCCCTCCGTTCCGTTATATAAGGTGTATTTTTTTTAGCGCGGTGACCAAGGCACAAAATCTTGCAAAGCCCACATATTGTGACATATTTCATCAGCAAAAAAGATTGTCACAATAACAAGATTGTGGTGGCCAGAAGACCACCAACACAGATCCAAACCCCGAATCATCAGCTGGGTGACCTGCTCTACGCTCGGCCACGGCCCGATGGCCGGACCATCACATACGGCAAAATATAATTAATTAGTGCTTATACTGTACACATGCAATCCTCCTCAGAAACCTACAACTAAAAATAAACACCAGCCACTGGCTTAATTAACAGTCTTAAATTAACCTTGGACTTTGAGTGTAGATTTATACTGTTTGAGGGTTTGGGTAATGTGGTGGTATTTTTGCATCACAAATGTCTAGGCTACTGAACTATGTATGTTAAACAAAGCATGGCATATGCTTTTTGTTTACATGATTGCTATTGTAGTTACACCTGTTGTTTTCAAAATAGATCATGCATCTTTCTGGGGAAATCCAAGTTATGCTAGTGTCACTTTCAAATTTCAGCTCATAATACATCTTTCTGAGAAAATCCAAGTTATTCTTGAACTGGAGGCAGCTGAAGCAGATCATGTGGAGTATCTCCGTTGCTACGCAACATGGCTTGGGTGGTAGATGGACACGGGCAGCTTGATGAACCTGAAATGACCTTGATTCAGCGATGAGAAGGCAAACTTGTCAGGAAAAAATGAAGATACAATCACTCTGAATCAGAATCTTAGATCAAAGATTGCAGAGCAAACATGGACTGAGGAACACATTCTATCTCTCAGTGAAGTGCTGCAAAACTGATTTTACCACGAATATTTCTGACAGTGTACAATACTATACTGCGCATTCAGCTATGACCATATCATATATTTTCATATGTAGCATTGTATATTTGCATCACAAACCATGACAACAGCCCAAAACACTAGAAATTGCAATTGCTCGATGACCATGGGCACATAGAGCATGAGAGAACAGAGCACAACTATTCTAAATAATAATGCAGTAGCATCTGTGTCACAGAACAGGGCACACAGTAAAACTATGATGCCAACATGGAGACACGTAACAAGATGAAGATTGAGGCAGGGCGCTGTGATCAAATTACTTACACCTTGTTGAAGAGGTAGGCCTTGCCATGCTTGCAGCGGAACATCTGGCGAGGAAACAAGATGAATAAAAATGGAGAAGGGATGTAGATGGAGATGAGAGACATAGGAGGAGACCGAGACCTCGGAGACAATGCGCTGGGCATAGGCAAGGTCGGAGTCGCAGGGCTTGCAGCAGTAGATGGTGCCCGTTGGCGCAGGACCTCGTCGATCACACGCCCTGACCGATTAGTCTCGTCGCATAGGCAAGGTCGGAGTCGCAGTGCTTGCAGCAGTAGATGGTGCCCGTTGGCGCAGGACCTCGTCGATCACACGCCCTGACCGATTAGTCTCGTCTTCTTCTTCCTCCTCCTACTCTCTTTTGTCTGGCCGGCTAATTGATATCTGCTTGCTTGCCTCCTCCAGGCTGGCGACCATTGTGTCATCTTCATGCCAACATCCCTCATCGACACCAAAAACTTTGATCATGTGGCTAATGTTTTCAAGTAGTCATGTGATTATGAAATTTGGCTATTACCCAGTATCTAAAACTTTGATTGTATTGCTGCCGGCAGGATCAATAACTGTCTCGACAGGCACATGTCTAAACTTTGGGGATCTATTATTGCTCATAGTGTTGTACGTTATGAGCATTAAGAACTCGAGAAACATACATTTGTCAATATCAGCAACTCTACCCTGGAGGTCATCCTCCATCTCCTTGGAAGCCCAGTCAAGTATATTCATTGTAGCATCATCAAAAGCAACAGAATCTTCTCTGAGCTTCTCAGCCCACACAAGGGCTCGCCTTCCAAGACCTTGCTTACAGAAATGAGAAAAGAAAACATTAACTGTGATGGTGTTGGGTTGAAAAGCCATCTTAATCAGTTTACCAGTGAGAATCATAGCTCGATCAAGGACATCATTGCAAATGCCATCCATCAATGTGTTGTATGTAACTGAATTAGGTGTGAAACCAACAGCGACAAGTTCATCCAGCACTCTCGCTGCTCGATTCATCGAATGGTTGTTGCAGAGGCTATGAATCCAAATATTATATGTGAAAATATCTGGATCACAGCCATCTGCAAGCATCTTGTTCATGAAAATCATGGCACCGTTCATATCCTGGGCCCGGCAATATGCATTAATAATTGTATTGTATGTCACTACATCAGGAGTTAAGCCACTACTGCACATGTCCAAGAAACGGTTATTCACCATATCCAACCTTCCTTCTCTGCAAAAACCATCAATCAGAATGTTGCTCGTGAAAACATCAGGAACAAGACCACTCTGCCTCATCTTCTGCTCTAGTTTCAGTGCTTCGGACACATGGCCAACCCTACACAACGCAGATATCAGAGAGTTGTAAGTAATATTGTTCGGAACAAGACCTCTTCTTGTCATCTCCACAAATGCCCGATAAGCCTCATTTACATGATCTAATCTGCAAAGGCCACTGATGTATGCAGAGAAAGCGATAAAATCAGGCTGCCCACCAACTTTCACCATATCATCCCAGCATTTCAAGGCACCTTCTACATTACCAGACCTGAAGCATGAATCCATGTAAACGGTAAATGAGGTACCAACAGAATATCCCTTACTAATCATATGTTCTAGCAAAAGCTGTGCATCATCTAGTCTTCCTTGATTGCATAGACCCAGTATCAAGTAATTGAAAGTGGAGGATAAGGGTGCAAGGCCTATCTCTTTCATAAGTTTATATAACTCGAGAGCTTCTTCTTCAAATCCCTCCTTGCTATATGCAGCAATCAAAGCATTAAAACCTGCAACACTCACTGGAGCACCCTGCTCGATTGCACAACACACAAGCTGCCGGGCATCATCCAATCGTCCATCCCAACAAAGCCTACAGATCGTCATATCTATATTGTCTGCTGATATCTGTGAACCAAACGTTTCATACAGCTCCTGCTGCTCATGTGCTAAGTGCATGGTCTTTCCAAACTTGTATGCTCCAGCAGAAAGAATGTTGAAGGTGCAGCAATCTGGCAGCAATCCCCTCTCCTTCATCTCTCTGTAAGCGGCATCAGCCTCATCCATCTGCCCAGTCTTTGCATACCCATCGATTAAAACATTGAAGGTGATTGTATTTGCTTCGACCCCCACCGCCACCATCTCATCGAACAGCCTCCTTGCCTCCACCATATTCCCATCACGGCACCATACATTCACCAAAATATTATACGTCACAACAGTTGGCTCGCACCCTGACTTGTGCATTTTTTCAAACAGCTCAAAAGCATCCCCTGCCTGCCCAAACACACAATGTCCCTTGATCAGGATGTTATAGCTGCACGCATCAGGGATAACATGGAACCTCCACATGACACCAAGCAATCCCGCAGCTACAGGGACGAGCCCCCTGTGGCATAACCCTAGGATCATGGCGTTGAAGATGGCGAGGCTCGGCCGTGGCCCCATCGCTGTCATTTCCACAAACACCCTCCATGCGGCCTGGACGTTGCCCTCGCAGAACAGCAGGCGCAGCAGCGTCGCGAGTGCGGAGAGGCTGGGCGTTTTCCCGTCGCTGCGGATGCGCGCGAGCACGACGAGCGCCTCAGCCGGCATGCCGGCGGCGAGAAAGGCGTGGAGCGCGAGGCGGAGGGCGGCGTAGGGAGCGCCGCCCGGGGAGGCGCACCAGGCGAGGAGATGCGGGGAGGCGGCCGGTAGGAGGGCGGCGAGGAGAAGGGATGCGAAGGGGCGCAGTGACGGGGACAAGATGGCGAGGCGGGAGGCGGCGGCGAAGCGGGCATGGAGCAGGGGGGTCTGGGAGGTGAGGGTGCGGAGAGCTAGGTGGCATTGCAGGGAGGACTTGAGGATGCGCGCGAGGTCGAGGAGGGAGTCGCGGCGGAGGGAGATGGGGAGGGAGAGGTGCCGTGGAGAGCCGGAGGGGAGGAACTGCGCCGCGGGGTCGTAGAAGGAGCAGAGATGGGAGGAATGGGTGTCGCTGGTGGTCGTGGTGGAGAGTTGGTGGTAGGGGGATAAAGAGAAGAATAAATGCCGCCGCCGGAATGGTTTCGCCGCCGCGACGAGGTGGCGCATCGGGCGCCGGCGGCGGAGGAGAGTGGGAGAGGGAAAACTGAGGGAATGGCTTCCGCGCACTTGAGGTAGACTGGTTGACTATGAACATGATGCCAACTCACTCACTGTGTACCGTTGGATTCAAGATCGAGCGATCAGATCGAAGCCAGTGGCCTTGCCGTGCGTCGCTTCAAGGCTTTTGTTGTTCCCAAACAAATGCAATTTTGTTTTGATGTAGGTTGGCACATTATGGTTTTCCTAGAAACATAGAGCACGACATAGTTTCAAAATTAAATGTTACTACCTGAACTGTCAAAACATCTTACATTTAGAAACGGGGGTGGACGAGATATGTGTCCACAACCCCTAAAAAATTCAAGTCAAAATTCGAAATGCACATGGAGACACCATTCACATATGGATTCGTCCTTTTTGTTTCTCAATGTGTATTTTGAGGAAATGCACATGTAGACACTATTCACATATGAATTTGCTTTTTTTTTTCTCAAAGTGTATTCGAAGTTTGGATTTGAATTTTTTAGGGATGGTGGACACGTGTGTTGTAAACATTCATGATTCTTTTAGAATCTTTTAAATTCTAAAAAGAACGGTAGCATGGGAGTATGTAAGATTGGTATCAGCATGTGCTTTAGCATGTGCTTTCCTGCATGCAGCCGCCATATGCAAATATCTCAAAATGTCAACTAAAGATTGGATTTGTTTTTCCCTCGAAAAAAATGATGAGAAATTTGATAAGTAAACTAAAGTGGAATAGTTTAGAAGGTAAGTAGATTAAGGTGACTGATTATCATACGGGGAAGATTGGAACAAGAAATGGTGGGAAAAAGTGAAACATGAAGCCTTACATTCTTCTTTAATATTGAGAGTGGAGAAGACATCGATAAAACATCACCTCTTACATTGCCTTAATGAGTTGCGAGAACCAAGATGATAAATGTGGAGTTCAACCTTGGGTAGGCTATCTACTACCGTCTTCATAACCATCCTACCATACATTGGTTCTCGACAATACGATATTGTTAACTTGCAATGTCCACTTGTCTTGCTAGTACATTATTGTTTACTAGCAAAGTTCACGTTCATTTGAACAGATCCAAAATAGACTAATACATGTTCACAAACTTGGGGAAAAAAGCATCCTAGCTTTGATATATATCACTAAAAAAATGTTAGGATTCACCACAAGTTTATTGCTCTTAACTATTTAGATGGGTGGGGGATTTGATTCCTCCAGGAGATTAAAGAGTTTTCTACAAATATGGGGCAGAGTGGTGTGGTCTTTTAAAAAACATAGGTTACCTCACGTGCATTAGATGCGGATACGATGGTCCAAAATAATGGATGGTAGACACACCATTATCATCAATTGGGTCTTTTACAGAAGTATATATGTTTACTAGTAAGCGTGCATGTGAAATACACATGTAGCCGTGTGAAAAATATGCATTCGTCCTACACGGAGTGCATCCCGACAATGACACCATGACTAGTGACATGCCTCATTCCTCCAGGAGATTAAAGAGTTTTCTACAAATATGGGGCAGAATGGTGCGGTGTTTAAAAAAACATAGGTTACCTCACGTGCATTAGATGCGGATATGATGGTCCAAAATAATGGATGGTAGACACACCATTATCATCAACTGGGTCTTTATAAAAATATATATGTTTACTAGTAAGCGTGCATGTGAAATACACATGTAGCCGTGTGAAAAAAATGCATTCGTCCTATGTGGAGTGCATTCCGACAATGACACCATGACTAGTGCCATGCCTCATTCTCGTTGGCCGGATTTCCCTTATCGCGAGGGCCGCAAGGGTGTCGGCTTAGCATGGATGTCGGGTAGACGGTCCTGGGTCTTGCACTGATGTCGTTGGGATGCAAATGCTCATTTTGTGTGGTCACGGTTGTAGGATGGTACATTCATGTGGCATTGTGACCCACAAGTGGCAAGTGGGTGGTGGGTATTAGGGTGGCGACCTTAAAAGGTGGTGATGTGCAGAATAGTTATCTCTGATGTAACTTTTTCAAGTCCAGAATTCCAGCTGCCGGTATTATCCCCTCTTTGTGTAAACCTTGCAAATTACGAGAGAAAAGACATTAGAATTACTCCCCAAAGTGTTATAATGAATAAAACACTAAAAATATCAGTAAGAAAACATGATGCAAAATGGACGTATCAGTAGGCCGCGCATTGGTGCCTTGTGGGGCCCTCGAGCACCGTCTTGCGTTGATTTTTCCTCCCAAAAAATCACATATATTCCATAAAAAAATCATAAATTTTTATCGCCTTTTGACTTCGTTTGGTATGGTATTTCTACGAAACAAAAAACAAAATAATAAGAACTAGCACCGGGTACTAAATTAATAAGTTAGTCCATAAAAACAATGTAAAAAGTGCACGGAAACCATGCAAAATTATAATAAACATGGCATGAATACTTCATAAATTATGGATACATTGGAGACGTATCATACCGCTCGTCCTAGCGGTACTACCACCGGGGTTGCAGCTCAGGGGCCTATGGATATAGGGCAGGCCAGTGGAGTGCGGCAGTACCGCAACAGCGGTACTACCGTCTAGTTGTTGTTTTCTGCTTGTTTTTGGCTTTTCATAAAATCAATACCAAACGAAGTCCAAACATGATGAAACTTTATGATGGTTTTTTCTGGACCATAAGGGATCCTAGAAGGTTCGGGAGGAGGCCAGAAGACCTATGAGAGAACCACGAGCTCATAGGGCGCCCCTGAGCTCATGGGCCCCTCATAGCTCCGGTTGACCTAATTCCAACTCTATAAATTCACATATATTCCCAAACCAAGGAGGAACCACACAAAACACTTTTTCCGTCGTTGCAAGCTTCTATTCTTTCGTGATCCCATCTGGAGGCCTTTTGCAGCACTCTGTCGGAGGGGTAATAGATCATGGAGGGCTTCTACATCATCCTTGTTGCCTTTTGATGATGCGTCAGTAGTTCATCACAGACCTACATGTCCATAGCTAGTATCTAGATGGCTTATTCTCTCTTTTTGATCTTCAATACCATGTTCTCCTCGATCGAGTTCTATCATGTGAAATATTCTTTTACGGTGTGTTTGTTGGGATCCGATGAATTATGGGTGTCGGTGTATAAAAACGGGGGTGTTTCTATCCCCTGACTTATGCATAGACGGTAGCAGCTGCCCTATCGGCCGGAGCCTGTCGGGGATCGGTTATCAGCGGATTCAAGTCGCTCTTCGTGAGGTCAAGGAGCGGATCAAGAAAACCAAGTCCAAAATAGAGAAATAACTCTCAAAAGCATACTATGCCGGCAGGGCCACCAAGGCCAAAGTACAACCTCAAGACGAAGGCCCGACAAGCTTCGTGTTGGCAGATCACGGCTAGTTGTCACCGCTCCACCTCACCAAGCCGTTAGTCACTAATCGGTGCGGTGTCGATCCCGCGGGCGGCTAGGTGGATCTCGTCGAGCACGTGTCAGCTTGCTGGAGGGAAGATTACCCTTATTCGACACTCGTCCAAAGGCGTGTCAAGATAATAAGAGGTAGTTAGGCAAAGCGGCGAGGGCCTTGCCGGGACTACTCCTCCGCGAGACACCTAATGGAGGATTTAATGTTTTTGTCCTAATCCGACAGAGTTAGGTACGACATCACTTTTTGCTATCTAATCAACATGTAATGACTGTTTTGCCACTGTGATGACCCCTTGAGCTATAAAAGGAGGCCCATGGCAACCTAGACAAGGATTCGATTTTTCACACACCCAAGCACACTTGTACGTGTACATGCTCTCTCTCTCTCTCTCTGCACCCTTGTCGGGGTTGAGAGGTCCTTGTACAGTGCTTCCACCCCTCAATATACAAAAGGCAGGAGTAGAATTTTAAGCCTCCGAGTGGCCCAAACCTAGGTAAAGATCGTCCCCACGCACTCCCTGATGTTTCTGCTCTTTGTGCATTGTCGACCCCTCTTTGCCGAACTACAAATGGGCTGCATGGCCCCATATATGGTCGTGATCCGCCACAACATCTCTGACGCGCCAGGTAGGGGCGGTCGCTTGCGCGAACCTGAAGCAGTAGCTAGCGCGTCAATGCTTTTGGTTTAGCCATCTTCTTCATCACCAATGGCTCCCAAGAAGAAGGGCAACACGACAGCGAACCCTTATCCCTCCAAAGCTCCACATCACGCGTCCGCGGAGGCAACGAGCACCACAGTCGCGGCGGACGCTGCAGGTACCATGATTGGCACAGCTAGCGCAAGCAGCGCAGCCGCCGTGCCCACCAGGGTTGGAGCGGGAGGCGGAACCATTGAGGGAGCTCAGCTTCCACAACCCTCTGGTGAGCATGTCCACGGCGGTACGGGCGGCACGAACACTCAACTTCTGCCTCCCCGCCACTCAAGGGAGCGTAGCCACCCCAACAATGGCGCCATCTCTCATGCAAGTCGAGGTCCTTTGGCAGCGGCGACCGGAGGTAGGACATCGGGCATACGCCCCGCCCTACGCGAGGCGGGCGCGACAAGACCCCGGCGCTGCCAGCCATGGATGGACGCGCCCGCACACAAGACCCTATTGATTAGGAGCAAGATCTTCAAAGTCAGTCTCCGCCGAGTCAGACTGCTCTTGTGCCTGGTCTGCAACGATGAGAGCAAGACGGCGCTTCTGCTGGCTATGCCAGAAGTAGACCGACGTCGCGTTCCTCGTCCCACGACATGCCGACGACATCGGTGGAAGCGATGGCACGAGCTCAAATGTTGTTGAAGCTTCCTCTAGCGGCGATCTAAGATTTGGTAAAACGAGTAGACTCGGATGGGTCACGGGCGGCCGGCAGTTCCGTGCATTTCAATTAAATGGAACTAGAAAGCACGTCGTCAAGATGACATGCGCAGCGGCCCTCGGTGTTGAAGAGCCCGCGCTCGGTGTTCACGGGTGCTACTTCTTGAGCTTGATTTTTTCCTTTAAGAGGAAAGGGTGAAGAAGCAAAGTAGAGATAAGTATTTCGCTCAGTTGAGAACCAAGGCATCAATCCAGTAGGAGGCACAAGGAAGTCTCCAATCTATGCGCTGCACAAACTAACAAACACTTGCACACAACGCGGAAAAGGGGTTGGCAATCCCTTCACGGTTACTTGCAAGAGTGAGATCCGATAGAGATAGATTTAAAATAAAAGTAGAAGGCAAAATAAAGTGAACACAAAATAATTGTAGCAAGGTATTTTTGGGTTTTTGGTTTATAAATCTGAAAATATATGATGGAAAATAGACCCGGGGGCCATAGGTTTCATTAGAGGCTTCTCTCTCGAAGAAAGCATACAATGGGTAAACAAATTACCGTTGAGCAATTGATAGAAAAGCGCAAAGTTACGACGACATCCAATGCAATGATCATGAATATAGGCATCACATCCGTGGCAAGTAGACCGACTCCTGCCTGCATCTACTACTATTACTCCACTCATCGATCACTATCTATCATGCACCTAGAGTCTGAAGTTATGAAAACAGAGTAACACCTTAAGCGAGATGACATGATGTAGAGGGATAAACTCATGCAATATGATGTAAATGACGGGGAACGTTGCATGGAAAACAAAAAAATCTACACACACACAAGATCTATCCATGGAGATGCATAGCTACGAGAGAGGGAGAGCATCTTCATACCCTTGAAGATCGCTAAGCAGAAGCGTTTATCAATGCAGTTGATGTAGTCCTACACCTTCACGATCCGACCCGATCAAGTACCGAACATACGACACCTCCGCCTTCAGCACACGTTTAGCTCGATGACGTCCTCACCTTCTTGATCCAGTAGGAGAGGCGAAGTAGTAGATGAGTTTCGGCAGCACAACGACGTGGTGATGGTGGTGGTGAAGAACAATCTTCGCAGGGCTTCGACAAGCAGAACGGAAACTAGACGGAGGATAAACTAGAGGGGACGGGGTTTGTAACGCCCCGGACACACCCGCCGGTGGTCGTTACTCCTGGCGGGATCTAGACTGGCCCCACATATTAATACTAGTCTTTTCTGCGCACTTTGTTGTGACGCCCGAAGACCGACGTCCCAGAAGATTCCAGAAGATTCCAGAGGTTCCGGGTTCTCCCGTGTGTTTCAGTTGTGCTTGCTTTATTTATTTTGCATTGCATCATGTCCTATTTCTTTTGCATCTCAACCAAATAAATTGTGTGGACCTTCGGTTCATTTAAATCGAGGGAAGAATGTCTTCTCTTTATAACATATCCTCCTAATATTTTAGGGAGCTATTATAATAACTATTCCATTTGTTTGGAATTAACCAACACACGTGCATAATTTTCCCCATGCTTTTCCTACTTCGAGTTTCTCCTTCAAAAACCTTGTCAATAATTCTTTTCCGTTGTTCCGAGGTTCCTCCGAAAATTCGAACATTTTTGGACACTTCCTTAATCAAGTCTTAGTTCAAACCCATTTGAATTAAATTCAAATGTGTTTGAATTATATTTTTTTCGATCATGCCAATTCTAATTTTCTCGGACCGTGCTCATTTTTATGAGCCCGAGAAAATAACCTCATGTGCAAATTCTTGCATAGCTTCCCTTTCTTTTCTTCTCTCCTTTTCTTTCATTCTCTGTTTTTTTCCTTTTCTCTCTTAAAATAGGAGAGCAGCCAGCCTCCAGGCCATCCCAGCCTTAGCCGGCCCAAGGCCCAACTCCTCCCGTGGCCATTGACCCAGCCAGCCGAACCCTAATCCCAGCGCTTGCTCTCCCCACCCTCGCTCATGTTTTCCCCTCAGCCCGCCGCCACCCGCTCCTCCCTTCGAGCCCGAACCCCTTCGCCATCGTCCCCTCTGCCCGATCCCATCGCCCGCATCCCTCTTGTTCTCTCGCCCGAACCGCAGCCCCGATTCCCTCTCTCCCCTCGAGCGCCCCTCCTCGTCCCTCCTTGCCGTCAGCCCTCGAGCAAGCCCGACGGCCAGGAGCCGAGCCGCCCGTCCCTCATCAGCGCCCTCTAGGCCGCACGCCAAGCCCTAGCCTCGCCATCCCAGCGCCCCGTCCCTGCAGCGCAGTGCGCGGGCCTCTTCTCCAGCGACGCGCCGTCCGCGCCTAGAGCAGCGCAGCGCGCGGGCCTCTTCTCCAGCGCCGCGAAGCCCGTGCCTCCTCTCCATCTTCAGGCTGCAGCCCGACGCAGCCTCCAGCCTCCCGCCGCCAGGAGCTCTCTCGCGCCGGCCACCAGCTTCCTTCCAGCGCGACGGGCCGGCCAGAAGTCGCCCGAGCTGGCCTTGTCCTCCGCCCTGCTCCGGCCCCGAGTGCCCTCTCCTCCGTCCTCGCAGCCTCCGCTCGACCATGCCAGGAGACCAGCGTCCCTGCCTCTTCTCCTCCGTCTCCAGGAGCAGCAGGCCAGGCCGTGGCCTCCCTCCATCTCCAGGGCCGCGCCCGCATCGCCAGGGGTCCGCAGTTCGCTCGCCAGGAACTGTCCCGTGCTGCGCCGTGGCCTCTTTCTCGCTAAGACCGTGCTGTCGCTTTTGTTTGTTTTGTGTTGCCTGTGCTGTAATTTTTGCCAGTACCACGACGGGCCTCGAAGAGTTCGGTTTTGGCAAGACCGACGAGCTCCTACTTCAACTACGACTCGAGACCGAAGATACAAGTACCACGACGACCGCAAGTACCGCTACCGTCGCCCCGTGTACGACTACCGATGCGCCAAGTACAACTACGAACTCGACGCCCGAACGACTACCGTCGCCGAGACTGCAAGTACCTCTACGAACGTGTACCCCTACGTCAACGACGACTCGACAAGTACCCCGCCGGCGAGTACCTCTTCGGAAACGTGTACGACTACTTTCGGTGAAGAAACGAGTATACTTCCCTCTACGGAACGTCTACTTCCCTCTACGGAACGACTACTTCGTTGACGACCTCGTGAACCACTACTTCCACTACGATCTCGAACGCCTCGGAAATCGAGTGTTCCGAAGGTATAACCCCGAGACGATGCCCGTGGATGAATGCATGTGTTGTATGATATGTTGCCCTTGTGTGCTTTGTGCCCGTTGTGCCCGAGTCGTCTTTTATCATGCTCCTCGGTTGCCTCGTCGCCGACTCGTGGGAACCCGGTGACGGGATCACCCCACCTTTCATCTCGTTTGACTCGCTCACGCCATCTTTCCTTTTGCACCGGACTCTCAACGAGTTACCGGAACCGATATGTTGCCGTGGCATCATTTTCGGAATTGTTGCCGTGGCACCTTTTTCCTTCCACCACGGGGACAATTGCTTCATATCATCTTCTTGTCAACTTTTAGTATAATTGCATAAACTTGATCATGTCATCCGCATCATGTTAACAACATTAATATGTGTGAATTGTTGTTGCTTAAAATTGCTAAACTTGCATATGGGGTTTTTCCCGGAATTGTTGTTGTTATTTCCGGCCTCTTTTAAAATGCCTAAATAGTGTAGTTTTATTTTGCTTCACCTCTTGCCATGTTAACCAACATTTAATCTTGTCTTGTAAATAACGAGAGTCAATTAAATAATTAAATGTGGTGTACGTCAATATGTAACTCGTTGCATATTGAGCTCCACTTAACTTGTAGTGTTGTTTGTGCACTTTGCCATGCCATGCATAATTAAACCGGACATGCATCATACTTGGATGTGCATCGTATGCCATGTTTATGATATGTGTGTTTACCGTGTTGTTTGCTTCTTTCCGGTTGCTTCTCTTGTTAGCTTCGGTTTCATTCCGGAGTTGTGAGGACTCCCTCGACTATGTTGCTCCGTCTACTTCATGGATCCGTTCTTCTTCCTTGCGGAATCCCAGGCAAGATGATCATATGTGACGCCCGAAGACCGACGTCCCAGGAGATACCAGAAGATTCCAGAAGATTCCAGATGTTCCGGGGTCTCCCGTGTGTTCTTTGTGCTTGCTTTATTTATTTTGCATTGCATCATATCATCATGCCATCATCTCATTAATTTTTGCAACTAAATAAATCGTGTGGACCTTCGGTCCATTTAAATCGAGGGAAGGATGTCTTCTCTTTAAAACATATAAAAGCCTCCCAATATTATTAGGGAGCTATATTATAAATATTCCATTGTTTTGGAATTGACCCATAACACACTTGCAGTTATTTCTCATGCCTTTGTTATCTTAATTCCCGGCCCCAACTTTGTCCTCAAATTCTAGCCTTTTGGATTTCATCTAAAGGGATTCCTAAATTCAAATAGTTTGACTTTTATTCGAACTTGTTTGAATTTTCATCTTCCGAAAACCCTCCAACTATTTTATTTAAAATCCTCACATTTTTGTGAGTCCAGGGAATTTTACCCTATGCCCTAACTCTATTCCTCGCACCTCCCTTCTTTTCTTTCTTGTGGTTGTATTCTGTTTTAATTTAGAGAAAAACAGCAGAAGAGCAGCAGCCCACCGGCCTCCTGGCCATCTGGGCCTCCTCCTTCCCCCCCAGCTGGCCCAAACTACCTCTAGGCCCATCCAGACCGAACCCTAGCCATCGCACCCGTTCGCTCCTCCCTTTCCCCTACAGCGCCGTCGCTTTTCCCTCTCGATCCCCTCTGCATCCCCCCGACCCCGATTCCCTCGTGCCCCTGCCTCCATCTCCCTCGCACGCCCCGTCCCCTGCTGCCTTCATCGCCGCGCCATGGAGCTCCGCCCTGCCTCTCCAAGGTCGCGATGGCCTTCCTCCTTCCGCATCCTCCCTCTGTTCCCAGCGCCCGGGGCCGTCGTCCTCGCAGCCTCCGCGCCCCATCCAGAAGCCCGACCAGGCCCGGCGCCCCGCGTCCTGCATCTCCTCCGCGCTCCGTCCTCCGCCCGCCGGCCAGGAGCTCTGCTCCTCCTTCGCCAGCAACCAGAGGCCCGCGGCTCCGGCTCCCTCCTCGAGCCAGGGCCCCGACGGCCTCCCTCCGCGGCTCCCTCCTCCTTCAGCGTCCCGCAGCGCCTGGTCCTGCGCCCCCAATCGCCGCCGAGGTCTCGACGCACCTCCTCTCCAGCACCCCGCTCCGCTCCTCGGCTGCCTCAAGCCATGGCCTCCTCCATCTCCAGCCGCCCAGGCCCGCGGCATCTCCTTCGCCTCGCCTGGTTCTCCTCTCCAAGCCCGAGCGCCGCACCCTCCAGAGGCCGAAGCCTCCCCGCTCAAGCTCCGGCGAACCAAGGCCAGGGCCTCCTCCGCCCTGGGCCAGCCTCCTCCCGAGCTCCGCCGCAGCTCCTCCTGCTGCCCCGACTTCCAGCGCCTCCGCCGTCCTCGCCAACTCTCTCCAGCGCCATGGCCTCGTCGTCCCGAGACCGTACCTGTGTTTTTTTTTGCGTTGTTGCCTTGTGCTGTTGAGATTGTCCAGGGACCGTTTCGTTTGCCAAGTGGAGACCGGAGAACGGGGATTTATCAAGTTCCTCTACGGAAAACCCGAAACCGTGACGAGCACGGCTACACGACGATACGACCAAGTACCCCGACATCGATGACATGAACGACTACGAACGAACGACTACTCGGATCAAGTACCACTACCGTCGCGAGATCGAGAACCCCCAAGTACCACGACGACCGACCCGCCAAGTACCCCTTCGGATATGTCAAGTTCGACTACCGCCACGTGAACGACAAGTACATCTACGAACGGGAACAACTACACGACGTCGCAAGTACCACGACACGTAACGTGAACGTCTACCGTCGCCGAAGATCCGTGAACAACTACTTCCTCTTCGGAAACGAGAACGACTCCTTCCTCTACGATCTCGAACCGTCCCGAAACGAGTGTTTCGAAGGTATAACCTGAGACGATGACCCGTGAGATGTTTGTTGTGTTGTATGAAATGTTTGCCCTTGTGTGCTCCGTGTCTGTTTCGTCCCTTTTGTCATGTTCCTCGGTTGCCTCGTCACCGACTCGTGGGAACCCGGTAACGGGATCGCCCCACCTCTTTCATCTCGTTTGACTCGCTCACGCCATCTATCTTTTGCACCGGACTCTCAACGAGTTACGGGAACCGATATGTTGCGTGGCATCATTTCGGATCGTTGCCGTGGCACCCTTTTCTTCCACCACGGTGACAATACTTCTTATCTCTTTTAAGTCAACCTTTTAAAAATTGCATAAACTTGATCATGTCATCCGCATCATGTTAACAACACTAAAATGTTTAGTTGTTGTTGCTTATAATTATTAAACATGCTTATGGGGATTTTCCGGATATGTTGTTGTTATTTCCGGCCTCATTTAAAATGCCTAAATAGTTAGTTTACTTATGCTACACCTCTTGCCATGCTAAAAACATTTAATCTTGTCTTGTTAATAACGAGAGTCAATTAAATAATTAAATGTGGTGTTTCGTCAATATGCAACTCGTTGCATATTGATCTCCACTTAACTTGTAGTTTTTGTTTGTGCACTTTGCCATGCCATGCATATTAAACCGGACATGCATCATACTTGTTTGTGCATCGTATGCCATGTTTATGCTTGTGTGTTTACCATGTTATTTGCTTCTTTCCGGTTGCTTCTCTTGTTAGCTTCGGTTTCGTTCCGGAGTTGTGAGGATCCGCTCGACTGTTGCTCCGTCTTCTTCTTGGATCCGTTCTTCTCCCTTGTGGAATCCCAGGCAAGATGATCATACCCTTGGATACCTTTACTACCATTGCCATGCTTAGTTGTCTCGATGCTTTCGTTACATGTCGCGCTACCCATCTTTTATGTCAGCCTCTCCTTGTTGCCATGAAACCTCTAACCTTGACACCTTCCTAGCAAAACCACTGTTTGGCTATGTTACCCGCTTGCTCAGCCCCGCTTGCTCAGCCCCTCTTATAGCGTTGTTAGTTGCAGGTGATGATGAAGTTCGTTCCAGGAGGGAACTTGTTGTTGGTTATATCACAATATCTATAATTATTAATAACACACCTATATACTGGGCATGGGTGGAAGGCTTGGCCTTTTGCTCGGTGTTTTGTTCCACTCATGCCACCTTAGGCGCCGATAAACCGGCATTATGTTCCTTGATTTTGCGTTCCTTACACGATGGGTGAAATGGGGACCCCTTGACAGTTCGACTTTGAATAAAACTCCTCCAGCAAGGCCCAACATTGGTTTTAATTTGCCTCATAATAACAACTTAATTAAATAATTGAAATTGCATAGGGGGTCGCGTCCCCGAGGATTCTTAATTCTACATAGCAGGGGGGGCCAGTGCTGATGGTGTTGGTCCCAAACGGGGGTCCTGCAGGGCCGCCTTGGGGAAACCCGAGGTATCTGGTATAAGCTGTAGCATCACCCATCCGGTAGTGTCCTGAGACGAGATACGCGCGGCTACTATCAGGGTGTCGACACACCGGGAGGTCTTGCTGGACTTGTTTTACCATTGTCGAAATGACTTGTGCTACCGGGATGCCGAGCCTGATCGGATTTTCCCTAAGATAAGGGGTGATGATATTATATTTATCACTTCAGCTAATCGTGAGAGCTTGTGATGGGCTAAGTTGGGACACCCCTGCAGGGTTATGATCTTTTGAAAGCCGTGCCCGCGGTTATGTGGCAGATTGGAATTTGTTAATGTCCGGTTGTAGAAAACTTGACAGATGATCCGAAGTAAAACACACAACTGTGTGGTCAACCGTGACTGTCTCTTTTCACTTTGAGAAGAGAACACGGTGGGGTTATGTTTGACCGTATGTAGTTAGGATCTTTAGCGATCATCTCTTTTGCGACCGTTTGCGTAGATGCTCTTCTCATTCTGGTACTCGTAAGTTAGCCACCATATATTGCTTAGCCGCTGCTGCAACCTCACCACTTTACCTCTTCCTACCCACAAAGCTTTGCTAGTCTTGTTACCCATGGTTATGGGATTGCTGAGTCCTCGTGGCTCACAGATACTACAACACCAGATGCAGGTTCAGCCGAGTTTGATGCAGAAGCTGGTTCGAGTTCTTCACCGGGAGCTCGATGAAGAGTTTGGCCGTATGCTTGTGACGTTTCGACGATCAGTAGTGGTTTCTACTAGGATTCGATCCTGACCTGTGGCTTTATGTTGTTTTGGTATCTTTCTTTGGATCTTCACCCGTAGTCGGGTTGTGATGTTTTGAATGATGTTTTGCTTATGTAATGTATTGTGTGAAGTGGCGAGTGTAAGCCAACTATCTCCTTTTGCAATTTAATCCCTCTTTTACATGAGTCGTGCAAAGATACCAAACTTGAGATCATTCTAGGATGGGCTTATACCTTTAAGTCGTGCCTCGACACGTAGGAGGTATAGTCCCATCCTGGGCATTACAAGTTGTTATCAGAGCCTTCTCCGACCTAGAAGCCCCCACTGATTGATCGAATCGTTGACGGTTGAGTCTAGGCACACACTGAAAATGTTTTGAGTCCTATATATATATCGGAGAGTAGGACTTCTTTGCTTCTCATCCCCTTTCTCTCTGGTGAGGACTCCTGACGACTACTCTTGTCTCTCCTATCTTCAAAAATTTGCACAATTTTTTTTTAGGAATCCCGCGAGTATTTTGGGATTGTTTCGATGTTCTTGTGACAAGGATATTGTTCTCGATGCCTCCTGTTACCGGGGAGTTGAGCTTCGGGGTATTGTTGTCACAAGCATATCGCGGCAGTACTAAATACTTAAGACGGCCGACATCGAAAATCTCTCCTATACGGCCAGTGGCAAGATAACCCCGACATCACCCAGTACTGGGGAGGTAGTTCGGGAGTATTGCCATAGCTTGTATAGTGGATGCGTTTCGAAGGTCCGAGGTAAACAGTTTCCGAGAAAGACTGGTTATGTGTTGAAGGATGGATACACCTGGATGTAGGTTTAGAGTTGATTGCGCGGTGCTTCCCGTGTATCCCCAACACCTGATTGCATAACTGGAAACTTTCGGAAATCTATAGGTGGGTTCATCCAGTAGTTCTAGGCATTCTTCCAACGGATGCACGATATGAAGTTCGGGGTTCTACATTGAGTGAAGTGGTTTTATGGACTTGTTCTGATCGGGAGTTGCATCTTAAAGGGTCCTTGGCTATGCTGATCCGGGGATTGCAAAACCCTTTTGTAACACGTTCCATGAGCTTTCAGCACGAAGATGTCGAACGAAGCTTCTATCTTGTATTTGTTCTATTTGATCCTTGTTCCTTTTTTATTTACCTTTTGTTCTCCAAGTGGCTTCTCGTCTAGTTGATGTACCTGCGGAATTCATTCGTTCAATATCTACCCTTTGTTTTGTTTTGATTCTGGTATTCGAGTTGCTTCGATGTCAAATGTTGATTCCATACCTTTCCTAATCGGTATTCTCATATTTCTATGGGAGTGCAGGTCCTTCTTGATCATCAAGATGGTCATGTTAAATTCTTTTCCAACCGGTGTGCCTTCTCTTCAAGTTACTCCATACGGACGTCGTTGAGAAATCTGACGATTTGTCTGTTTCATTCATACCAAGTTGTCTTTGTTTTCCCCACCCTCCCACCCTTTTTCTTCTTGGAGCCAGAAAATCTCAGATGAAGTATCCATTTTATTCATGTGATATTTCTTCATTCATTCCCTTCAATGTTCTTATCCGGTGATTTATCGTGAAGATGCTCAAGAGCTTCAAGTTCATCATTCTTAATTCTAATATTCTGCCAGTGGATGTAATTCAAGATTTTGGTGTTCATCTTATCCTTGTCCTCATTTCACAATGCTTTCTTATTCCAGTGCACCAATTAGTCATTCTCCTCTTGCTATTCATATCCGGAGAGCTCAAGATATCTCAGAAGATTCATAATTCCATTCTTAATCCATTCAAGCTATTTTGAGATTGCTATCTTACTCAAGTCATTTAATTCAACCGGTGCAATATCTCTTAAGCAATCTTTTCAACGGTGATTTCTTTGAGTGGGCCTTAACCCACAGGTCTTTCCCAGGATCTACCTGACTCTTCTAAGTTTTTTCTGGAGTTATACTCAAATTCTTTCCAAAGTGTGACATAAGAATGTTTTCCTTCAGTCACATGCCTTCTCCAAGATCGCTTTCAAATTCTTGTTCATCATTGGTTCAACCTTTTAATTCTTCATTCCGGAGTGCTCAACAATTCTTATGGCATCTCTCGTCTTCATTCTCAGCATTTGCAGACCGGAGAAGTGTTTCTCTTAAATCTTGGCCCGTTCTCTCAAGATTCGTGGTTCTAGCATCATGCCATCCTCATTATCGTTTGATTGTGAGGAATTCTTTTATACCCATCCGAAGCATTCTTGAATTCTTTTCTTTGTGATCCTCCGAAGGCCATCATTTCAGAATACTTCTTCGTTCTCAGTTTTCAACTTCGCCCTCCCAATATTCTTCATTGATGTCTCTTCGTTCGTCTCCATATTCTTACGGTGGTTCTTTCAAGTTACTCTTCCGTTGTTATCATTTTAATTCATTTGTTCTTTTCTTAATCCTACCGGTGGTTCGTTGAAGATTTATCCAAGCTTGTGCGAGATCTCTCTTTAATTCTTTCCAACGAGAATAAGTAGTATGCCAAATCCTTTGGTTGTCATCAATTTAAATTGGTCAAGGAGATGCATTACATAATTCTTATTCTTATTCCTTCAAGGTGATTTAATTCTTTTGTCTGGAGCTTGTTCATCATATCATATTCTCGGTTCTAAATTCTTCATCTTGTTTTCCGGAGTTCTATCTGATTCATCGCAGGCCTTGAATCTTATTCTTTCCATCTTTCACTTTCATGCTTTCATTACCGGAGTTCTCATGGTGGTTCATCATCATTTAATTCATCCTTGAAGTCTTCATCAAGATTCTTGTTGGAGCTCAAGCATTTTCATCATGTTTTCCCAATTGCAATTCTTTCTACCTTATCTTTTCAGATGGTGTTATGTCATTTTGACAATTCCTTCATGTTTCATGATTCACGAGTTGTCAGGGATGAGATATTTAAACCCATATTTTTCTTTGTTCAGGAGATCTTTCCAACCATTCAATTTATTTGTTGGAGTTATTTTGGGTTGTATTTCACCTAAAAGCTTTCCCTAAGGATTGTTGCTAATTATGGTGCTTATAATGACCCAAGTTCTTCATTTATCATTCCGGTGAAATAAGTTTTTCGTCTCCTTGTTGATCTTAATCCAATCAATCGTTTCTGTTAGTGGCTGGTTGTCACCTCTTAATTTTGAGATGTTTTCCATAAGCCCACTTCAAGCTTATTCATTTCGTTGTTGATTTTTCCATCAACCCCATTCAACCCTTCTTTGTAAGGATGCTCTTTCAAATTCAATTTTGGGAGAAGTTGTTATTTTCTTCTCTGTTCAATTCTTTCATTGATCTATATTCTATTCTTTCATTCCGGAGGCATTCTGATGTTGCTCTCTCCAAACCATAATTCCCGTTTTGTCAAGATCATGTTCTTTTCCTTGTTTATCTTTTTTAACCGGAGTGTTGTATTCATCAATTCAAGTTCCGCCATCTTATCTAGTTTTGCCTATCTTTTTAACCGGAGTGCTGTCTGAATCCTTCTTACCCCTTGTGCCATCCTTCAATTGTTTCGGAGACAATATGTTGCTGTTTTCATCAAGTATCATCTCAACTTGGCAAGTTCTTGTTAATTCCTTCCATTTTCAGACGGAGTGCTGTCCAAATTCTGTCATTCTTATTCCTTGGCTATACCATTGCGGTTTCTTATTCTTTTGGTCCGTGAGCTCTTGTTTCATGTCTTTCAACCTTCCAGGTTCTCATAATGTTCCTTGTTCCTCCTGCTTACCGGAGTGTTTCATCTTCGTTCATCTCCATTCATTTCTTTCTTTCAAGTTTGTTTAACCTCTCAAGGTTCCTTGGTTTCACTCGTCTGTCTAAGAAGCAACTTTGTTTTACCCCTTCTTTTTCGTTTTCTATCCGGTGATATCTCTAGGATCTCGGGTCGAGATCCTCTGTTAGTGTGGGAGAGTTGTGACGCCCGAAGACCGACGTCCCAGGAGATACCAGAAGATTCCAGAAGATTCCAGATGTTCCGGGGTCTCCCGTGTGTTCTTTGTGCTTGCCTTATTTATTTTGCATTGCATCATATCATCATGCCATCATCTCATTAATTTTTGCAACTAAATAAATCATGTGGACCTTCGGTCCATTTAAATCGAGGGAAGGATGTCTTCTCTTTAAAACATATAAAAGCCTCCCAATATTATTAGGGAGCTATATTATAAATATTCCATTGTTTTGGAATTGACCCATAACACACTTGCAGTTATTTCTCATGCCTTTGTTATCTTAATTCCCGGCCCCAACTTTGTCCTCAAATTCTAGCCTTTTGGATTTCATCTAAAGGGATTCCTAAATTCAAATAGTTTGACTTTTATTCGAACTTGTTTGAATTTTCATCTTCCGAAAACCCTCCAACTATTTTATTTAAAATCCTCACATTTTTGCGAGTCCAGGGAATTTTACCCTATGCCCTAACTCTATTCCTCGCACCTCCCTTCTTTTCTTTCTTGTGGTTGTATTCTGTTTTAATTTAGAGAAAAACAGCAGAAGAGCAGCAGCCCACCGGCCTCCTGGCCATCTGGGCCTCCTCCTTCCCCCCAGCTGGCCCAAACTACCTCTAGGCCCATCCAGACCGAACCCTAGCCATCGGACCCGTTCGCTCCTCCCTTTCCCCTACAGCGCCGTCGCTTTTCCCTCTTGATCCCCTCTGCATCCCCCCGACCCCGATTCCCTCGTGCCCCTGCCTCCATCTCCCTCGCACGCCCCGTCCCCTGCTGCCTTCATCGCCGCGCCATGGAGCTCCGCCCTGCCTCTCCAAGGTCGCGATGGCCTCCCTCCTTCCGCATCCTCCCTCCGTTCCCAGCGCCCGGGGCCGTCATCCTCGCAGCCTCCGCGCCCCATCCAGAAGCCCGGCCAGGCCCGGCGCCCCGCGTCCTGCATCTCCTCCACGCTCCGTCCTCCGCCCGCCGGCCAGGAGCTCTGCTCCTCCTTCGCCAGCAACCAGAGGCCCGCGCCTCCGGCTCCCTCCTCGAGCCAGGGTCCCGACGGCCTCCCTCCGCGGCTCCCTCCTCCTTCAGCGTCCCGCAGCGCCTGGTCCCGCGCCCCCAATCGCCGCCGAGGTCCCGACGCACCTCCTCTCCAGCACCCCGCTCCGCTCCTCGGCTGCCTCAAGCCATGGCCTCCTCCATCTCCAGCCGCCCAGGCCCACGGCATCTCCTTCGCCTCGCCTGGTTCTCCTCTCCAAGCCCGAGCGCCGCACCCTCCAGAGGCCGAAGCCTCCCCGCTCAAGCTCCGGCGAACCAAGGCCAGGGCCTCCTCCGCCCTGGGCCAGCCTCCTCCCGAGCTCCGCCGCAGCTCCTCCTGCTGCCCCGACTTCCAGCGCCTCCGCCGTCCTCGCCAACTCTCTCCAGCGCCATGGCCTCGTCGTCCCGAGACCGTACCTGTGTTTTTTTTGCGTTGTTGCCTTGTGCTGTTGAGATTGTCCAGGGACCGTTTCGTTTGCCAAGTGGAGACCGGAGAACGGGGATGCATCAAGTTCCTCTACGGAAAACCCGAAACCGTGACGAGCACGGCTACACGACGATACGACCAAGTACCCCGACATCGATGACATGAACGACTACGAACGAACGACTACTCGGATCAAGTACCACTACCGTCGCGAGATCGAGAACCCCCAAGTACCACGACGACCGACCCGCCAAGTACCCCTTCGGATATGTCAAGTTCGACTACCGCCACGTGAACGACAAGTACATCTACGAACGGGAACAACTACACGACGTCGCAAGTACCACGACACGTAACATGAACGTCTACCGTCGCCGAAGATCCGTGAACAACTACTTCCTCTTCGGAAACGAGAACGACTCCTTCCTCTACGATCTCGAACCGTCCCGAAACGAGTGTTTCGAAGGTATAACCCGAGACGATGACCCGTGAGATGTTTGTTGTGTTGTATGAAATGTTTGCCCTTGTGTGCTCCGTGTCTGTTTCGTCCCTTTTGTCATGTTCCTCGGTTGCCTCGTCACCGACTCGTGGGAACCCGGTAACGGGATCGCCCCACCTCTTTCATCTCGTTTGACTCGCTCACGCCATCTATCTTTTGCACCGGACTCTCAACGAGTTACGGGAACCGATATGTTGCGTGGCATCATTTCGGATCGTTGCCGTGGCACCCTTTTCTTCCACCACGGTGACAATACTTCTTATCTCTTTTAAGTCAACCTTTTAAAAATTGCATAAACTTGATCATGTCATCCGCATCATGTTAACAACACTAAAATGTTTAATTGTTGTTGCTTATAATTATTAAACATGCTTATGGGGATTTTCCGGATATGTTGTTGTTATTTCCGGCCTCATTAAAAATGCCTAAATAGTTAGTTTACTTATGCTACACCTCTTGCCATGCTAAAAACATTTAATCTTGTCTTGTTAATAATGAGAGTCAATTAAATAATTAAATGTGGTGTTTCGTCAATATGCAACTCGTTGCATATTGATCTCCACTTAACTTGTAGTTTTTGTTTGTGCACTTTGCCATGCCATGCATATTAAACCGGACATGCATCATACTTGTTTGTGCATCGTATGCCATGTTTATGCTTGTGTGTTTACCGTGTTGTTTGCTTCTTTCCGGTTGCTTCTCTTGTTAGCTTCGGTTTCGTTCCGGAGTTGTGAGGATCCGCTCGACTGTTGCTCCGTCTTCTTCTTGGATCCGTTCTTCTCCCTTGTGGAATCCCAGGCAAGATGATCATACCCTTGGATACCTTTACTACCATTTCCATGGTTAGTTGTCTCGATGCTTTCGTTACATGTCGCGCTACCCATCTTTTATGTCAGCCTCTCCTTGTTGCCATGAAACCTCTAACCTTGACACCTTCCTAGCAAAACCATTGTTTGGCTATGTTACCCGCTTGCTCAGCCCCGCTTGCTCAGCCCCTCTTATAGCGTTGTTAGTTGCAGGTGAAGATGAAGTTCGTTCCAGGAGGGAACTTGTTGTTGGTTATATCACAATATCTATAATTATTAATAACACACCTATATATTGGGCATGGGTGGAAGGCTTGGCCTTTTGCTCGGTGTTTTGTTCCACTCATGCCACCTTAGGCGCCGATAAACCGGCATTATGTTCCTTGATTTTGCATTCCTTACACGATGGGTGAAATGGAGACCCCTTGACAGTTTGACTTTGAATAAAACTCCTCCAGCAAGGCCCAACATTGGTTTTAATTTGCCTCATAATAACAACTTAATTAAATAATTAAAATTGCATAGGGGGTCGCGTCCCCGAGGATTCTTAATTCTACATAGCAGGGGGGGCCAGTGCTGATGGTGTTGGTCCCAAACGGGGGTCCTGCAGGGCCGCCTTGGGGAAACCCGAGGTATCTGGTATAACCTGTAGCATCACCCATCCGGTAGTGTCCTGAGACGAGATACGCGCGGCTACTATCAGGGTGTCGACACACCGGGAGGTCTTGCTGGACTTGTTTTACCATTGTCAAAATGACTTGTGCTACCGGGATGCCGAGCCTGATCGGATTTTCCCTAAGATAAGGGGTGATGATATTATATTTATCACTTCAGCTAATCGTGAGAGCTTGTGATGGGCTAAGTTGGGACACCCCTGCAGGGTTATGATCTTTCGAAAGCCGTGCCCGCGGTTATGTGGCAGATTGGAATTTGTTAATGTCCGGTTGTAGAAAACTTGACAGAGGATCCGAAGTAAAACACACAACTGTGTGAGTAACCATGACTGTCTCTTTTCACTTTGAGAAGAGAACACGGTGGGGTTATGTTTGATTCGTATGTAGTTCAGGATCTTTAGCGATCACTTCTTTTGCGGCCGTTTGCGTAGATGCTCATCTTATTCTGGTACTCGTAAGTTAGCCACCATATTATGCTTAGCCGCTGCTGCAACCTCACCACTTTACCTCTTCCTACCCATAAAGCTTTGCTAGTCTTGATACCCATGGTTATGGGATTGCTGAGTCCTCGTGGCTCACAGATACTACAACACCAGATGCAGGTTCAGCCGAGTTTGATGCAGGAGCTGGATCAGAACTTCCGGGAGCCCGATGAAGAGAGTGGCCGTATGCTTGTGACGTTTTCGACGATCAGTAGTGGTTTCTACTAGGATTCGATCCTGACCTGTGGCGTTATGTTGTTTGGTATCTTTCTTTTGGATCTTCGCCCGTAGTCGGGTTGTGATGTTTTTGAATGAAGTTTTGCTTATGTAATGTATTTGTGTGAAGTGGCGAGTGTAAGCCAGCTATCTCCTTTTGCAATTTAATCCCTCTTTTACATGAGTCGTGCAAAGATACCAAACTTGAGATCATTCTAGGATGGGCTTATACCTTTAAGTCGTGCCTCGACACGTAGGAGGTATAGTCCCATCCTGGGCATTACAAGTTGGTATTCAGAGCCTTCTCCGACCTAGAAGCCCCCACTGATTGATCGAATCGTTGACGGTTGAGTCTAGGCACACACTGAAAATGTTTTGAGTCCTATATATATATCGGAGAGTAGGATTTCTTTTGCTCCTCATCTCTTTTTACTCTGGTGAGGACTCCTGACGACTACTCTTGCCTCTTCTACTTTCAAAAATTGCACCAAATTTTTTTTAGGATCTCGCGAGTATTGTTTGGATTGTTTCGATGTCTTTGTGACGAGAACATTGTTCTCGATGCCTCCTGTCATTAGGGGTTGTGGCAGTGTCCCGGGGAGTTGAGCTCCGAGGTGTTGTCGTCACAAATCCATCGCGGCGGTACTAGAATACTTAAGACGGCCTACATCAAAAACTCTCCTATGCGGTTAGTGGCAAGATAACCCCGACATCACCCAGTACTGGGGAGGTAGTTCGGGAGTATTGCCATAGCTTTTATAGTAGATGCGTTTCGAAGGTCCGAGGTAAACGGTTTCCGGAAACAACTGGTTATGTGTTGAAGGATGGATACAGCTGGATGTAGGATTAGAGTTGAGTGCGCGGTGCTTCCCCTGTATCCCCAACACCTAATTGCATAACTGGAAACTTTCGGAAATTAATAGGTGGGTTCATCTAGTAGTTCTAGGCATTCTTCCAACGAATGCATGATATGAAGTTCGGGGTTCTACATTGAGTGAAGTGGTTTTATGGGCTTGTTCCGATCGGGAGTTGCATCTTAAAGGGTCCTTGGCTATGCTGATCCGGGGATTGCAAAACCCTTTTGTAACACGTTCCATGAGCTTTCAGCACGAATTTGTCGAACGAAGCTTCTATCTTGTGTTTGTTCTATCTGCACCTTGTTCTTTTATTTACCTTTTGTTTTCCAACTGGCTTCTCGTCAAGTTGATGTACCTACGGAATTCATTCGTTCAATTCTCTGTTCGGATAGATATGTTGCAACATAATCTTCTTCATAAACTTATCTATCCTTTGTTCTTGTTTTGATTCTGGTATTCGAGTTGCTTCGATGTCAAATGTTGATTCCATACCTTTCCTAATCGGTGTTCTCATATTTCTATGGGAGTGCTAGTCCTTCTTGATCAATCAAGATTTTCATGTTAATCCTCTTCAACCGGTGTGCCTTCTCTTCAAGTTATTCCGTACGGACGCCGTTGAGAAATCTGGCGATCTGTCTGTTTTCATTCGTCCCAAGTTGTCTTTGTTTTCCCCACCCTCCCACCCTTCTTCTTCTCGGAGCAAGAAATTCTCAGATGAAGTATCCATTTATTCATGTGATGTTTCTTCATTCTTTTCCATCAATGTTCTTATCCGGTGATTTATCGTGAAGATGCTCAAGAGCTTCAAGTTCATCATTCTTTTGTTCTCAAATTCTGCCGGTGGATTTAATTCAAGCTTCGGTGTTGATCATATATCTTCCTTTTTGTTTCACATGTTTTCACATGTTGAAATTTCTTATCCGAAGGCTCTCTTAATTCTTCACATCTCTTTATTCATATCCGGAGTGTTGAAGATATCTCAGAAGATTCATAATTCCATTCTTAATCCATTCAAGCTATTTTGAGGATTATCATCTTATTCAAGCCATTTAATTCAACCGGTGCAATATCTTAAGCAATCTTTTCCAACGGTGATTTCTTTTGAGTGGGCCCTAACCCACAGGTCTTTTCCCAGGATCTTACCCGACTCTTCTAATTATTTTCCGAAGTTATTTTGAAGTTCCTTTCAAGTGTGACGTAAGAATGATCCCCATCAGTCACATGCCTTCTCCAAGATCGTTTTCAAATTCTTGTTCATCATTGGTTCAACCTTTTAATTCTTCATTACGGAGTGCCTATATAATTCATGGTGGTGTATCTCATCGTCTTCTCAGATTTTGAAGAACCGAAGACGAGTTCCTCTTGAATCCTTACCCGGTCTTCTAAAGATTCGTGGTTCTAGCTTCATGACATCCTCATTACTGTTTCGTTTGGAGGAATTCTTTTATACCCGTCCGAAGCATTTCATGAATTCTTTCCATTGTGATCCTCCGAAGGCCATCATTTCAGAATATTTCGTCGTTCTCAGTTTTCAACTTCGTCCTCCAACTATTCTTAATTGATGCCTCTTCGTTCGTCTCCATATTTTTACGGTGGTTCTTTCAAGATTACCCTTCCGTTGTTATCATTTTAATTCACTCATTCTTTCATAATCCTACCGGTGGTTCGTTGAAGATTTACCCAAGCTTGTGCTAGATCTCTCTTTAATTCTTTCCAACGAGAATAAGTAGTATGCCAAATCCTTTGGTTGTCATCAATTTAAATTGGTGAAGGAGATGCATGACATAATTCTTATTCTTATTCCTTCAAGGTGATTTAATTCTTTTGTCTGGAGCTTGTTCACCATATCATATTCTCAGTTCTAAGTTGTTCATCTTGTTTTTCGGAGCTCCAAGTTATTTCTATTATATCATTTCAAAGCTCCATCTAATTCATCGCAGGCCTTTGAATCTTATTCTTTTCATCTTTCACTTCTCATCCTTTTGTTACTGGAGTTCTTCATGGTGGTTCATCATCAATTAATTCATCCTCGAAGTCTTCATCAAGATTCTTGTTGGAGCTCAAGTATTCTTCTTCTTGCATTCCGAAGTGCAATTATTTCTCTCTTATCCTTGAGATGGTGTTATGTCATTCTTGACAATTCCTTCATGTTTCATGATTCACGAGTTATCAAGAATGAGATATTTAAACCCATCATTTTCTTTGGTCAGGAGATCCTTTCAACCCCTCATTTTTATCTCTGGGAGTTATCTTGGGTTATAATTCACCTAAAAGCTTTCCCTTAGAATTGTTGCTATTATGGTGCTTATAAATGACCCAAGTTCTTCATTTATCATTCCGGTGAAATAACTCTTTCGTCTCCTTGTTGATCTCAATCCAATTAAATGTTTCCGTCAGTGGCTGGTTGTCACCTCTTAATTTTGAGATGTTTCCATAAGCCCACATCAAGCTTATTCTTTTCGTTGTTGAATTCCAACAAATCTGTTCAACCCATCTTGGTAGGGATTCTCTTTCAAATTCAATTTTGAGAGAAGTTTTTTTTTTCTTCTCCGTTCAATTCTGTCTTTCATTTATATGATATTCTTTCATTCCGGAGGCTTTGTAATGTTTCTCTCTCCCAACCATCTTAGCGTTTTATCGAGATCATGTTCTTTCCCTTGCTTATCATTTAACCGGAGCATTGTATTCTTCATTCAAGTTCCCTCTTCTTATCAAGTTTTAACTCTCTTTAACCGGAGTGGTGTCTGAATCCTTCTTACCATTTGTGCCTTTCTTTCAATTGTTTCAGAGGAAGTGTGTTGTTGATTTTATCAAGTATCATCCCAACTTGGCAAGTTCTTGTTAATTCCTTCCATTTTTAGACGGAGTGCTGTCCAAATTCTGTCATTCTTATTCCTTGGCCATACCATTGCAGTTTCATATTCTTTTGGTTCGTAAGCTCTTGTTTAATGTCTTTCAACCTTCAAGGTTCTCATAAGGCTCCTTGTTCCTCTTTTCCAACGGAGTGTTTCATCTTCGTTCATCTCCGTTGTATTCTTCTTTCAATTTGTTCAACCTCTCAAGGTTCTTTGGGTTCACTCGTCTGTCAAAGAAGCAACTTTGGTTTACCTCTTCCTCTTCCGTTTTTTTATCCGGTGCTATCTCTAGGATCTCGGGTCGAGATCCTCTGTTAGTGTGGGAGAGTTATGATGCCCAAAGACCGACGTCCCAGAAGATTCCAGAAGATTCCAGAGGTTCCGGGTTCTCCCGTGTGTTTCAGTTGTGCTTGCTTTATTTATTTTGCATTGCATCATGTCATCATGCCATCATGTCATATTTCTTTTGCATCTCAACCAAATAAATTGTGTGGACCTTCGGTCCATTTAAATTGAGGGAAGAATGTCTTCTCTTTATAACATATCCTCCTAATATTTTAGGGAGCTATTATAATAACTATTCCATTTGTTTGGAATTAACCAACACACGTGCATAATTTTCCCATGCTTTTCCAACTTCGAGTTTCTCCTTCAAAAACCTTGTCAATAATTCTTTTCCGTTGTTCCGAGGTTCCTCCGAAAATTCGAACATTTTTGGACACTTCCTTAATCAAGTCTTAGTTCAAACCCATTTGAATTAAATTCAAATGTGTTTGAATTATATTTTTTTCGATCATGCCAATTCTAATTTTCTCAGACCGTGCTCATTTTTATGAGCCCGAGAAAATAACCTCATGTGCAAATTCTTGCATAGCTTCCCTTTCTTTTCTTCTCTCCTTTTCTTTCATTCTCTGTTTTTTTCCTTTTCTCTCTTAAAATAGGAGAGCAGCCAGCCTCCAGGCCATCCCAGCCTTAGCCGGCCCATGGCCCAACTCCTCCTGTGGCCATTGGCCCAGCCGGCCGAATCCTAATCACAGCGCTCGCTTTCCCCACCCTCGCTCCTATTTTCCCCTCAGCCCGCCGCCACCCGCTCCTCCCTTCGAGCCCGAACCCCTTTGCCATCGTCCCCTCTGCCCGATCCCATCGCCCGCATCCCTCTCGTTCTCTCACCCGAACCGCAGCCCCGATTCCCTCTCTCCGCTCGAGCGCCCCTCCTCGTCCCTCCTCGCCGTCAGCCCTCGAGCAAGCCCGGCGGCCAGGAGCCGAGCCGCCCGTCCCTCGTCAGCGCCCTCCAGGCCGCACGCCAAGCCCCAGCCTCGCCATCCCAGCGCCCCGTCCCTGCAGCGCAGCGCGCGGGCCTCTTCTCCAGTGACGCGCCGTCCGCGCCTAGAGCAGCGCAGCAAGCGGGCCTCTTCTCCAGCGCCGCGAATCCCGTGCCTCCTCTCCATCTTCAGGCTGCAGCCCGACGCAGCCTCCAGCTTCCCGCCGCCAGGAGCTCTCTCGCGCCGGCCACCAGCTTCCTTCCAGCGCGACGGGCCGGCCAGAAGTCGCCCGAGCTGGCCTCGTCCTCCGTCCTGCTCCGGCCCCGAGTGCCCTCTCCTCCGTCCTCGCAGCTCCGCTCGACCGCGCCAGGAGACCAGCGTCCCTGCCTCTTCTCCTCCGTCTCCAGGAGCAGCAGGCCAGGCCGTGGCCTCCCTCCATCTCCAGGGCCGCGCCCGCATCGCCAGGGGTCCACAGTTTGCTCGCCAGGAACTGTCCCGTGCTGCGCCGTGGCCTCTTTCTCGCCAAGACCGTGCTGCCGCTTTTGTTTGTTTTGTGTTGCCTGTGCTGTAATTTTTACCAGTACCACGACGGGCCTCGAAGAGTTCGGTTTTGGCAAGACCGACGAGCTCCTACTTCAACTACGACTCGAGACCGAAGATACAAGTACCACGACGACCGCGAGTACCGCTACCGTCGCCGCGTGTACGACTACCGATGCGCCAAGTACATCTACGAACTCGACGCCCGAACGACTACCGTCGCCGAGACCGCAAGTACCTCTACGAACGTGTACCCCTACGTCAACGACGACTCGACAAGTACCCCGCCGGCGAGTACCTCTTCGGAAACGTGTACGACTACTTTCGGTGAAGAAACGAGTACAACTACTTCCCTCTACGGAACGTCTACTTCCCTCTACGGAACGACTACTTCGTTGACGACCTCGTGAACCACTACTTCCACTGCGAACTCGAACGCCTCAGAAATCGAGTGTTCCGAAGGTATAACCCCGAGACGATGCCCGTGGATGAATGCATGTGTTGTATGATATGTTGCCCTTGTGTGCTCCGTGCCCGTTGTGCCCGAGTCGTCTTTTGTCATGCTCCTCGGTTGCCTCGTCGCCGACTCGTGGGAACCCGGTGACGAGATCACCCCACCTTTCATCTCGTTTGACTCGCTCACGCCATCTTTCCTTTTGCACCGGACTCTCAACGAGTTACCGGAACCGATATGTTGCCGTGGCATCATTTTCGGAATTGTTGCCGTGGCACCTTTTTCCTTCCACCACGGGGACAATTGCTTCATATCATCTTCTTGTCAACTTTTAGTATAATTGCATAAACTTGGTCATGTCATCCGCATCATGTTAACAACATTAATATGTGAGAATTGTTGTTGCTTAAAATTGCTAAACTTGCATATGGGGTTTTTCCCGGAATTGTTGTTGTTATTTCTGGCCTCTTTTAAAATGCCTAAATAGTGTAGTTTTATTTTGCTTCACCTCTTGCCATGTTAACCAACATTTAATCTTGTCTTGTAAATAACGAGAGTCAATTAAATAATTAAATGTGGTTTTCGTCAATATGTAACTCGTTGCATATTGAGCTCCACTTAACTTGTAGTGTTGTTTGTGCACTTTGCCATGCCATGCATAATTAAACCGGACATGCATCATACTTGGATGTGCATCGTATGCCATGTTTATGATATGTGTGTTTACCATGTTGTTTGCTTCTTTCCGGTTGCTTCTCTTGTTAGCTTCGGTTTCGTTCCGGAGTTGTGAGGACTCGCTCGACTATGTTGCTCCGTCTACTTCATGGATCCGTTCTTCTTCCTTGCGGAATCCCAGGCAAGATGATCATACCCCTTGGATACCTTTACTACCATTGCCATGCTTAGTTGTCTCGATGCTATCGTTACATGTCGCGCTACCCATCTTTTATGTCAGCCTCTCCTTGTTGCCATGAAACCTCTAACCTTGACACCTTCCTAGCAAAAACCACTGTTTGGCTATGTTACCCGCTTGCTCAGCCTCGCTTGCTCAGCCCCTCTTATAGCGTTGTTAGTTGCAGGTGAAGATGAAGTTCGTTCCAGGTGGGAACTTGTTGTTGTTATATCACAATATCTATAATTATTATTAATACACCTATATACTGGGCATGGGTGGAAGGCTTGGCCTTTTGATCGGTGTTTTGTTTCACTCATGCCACCTTAGGCGCCGATAAACCGGCATCATGTTCCTTGATTTTGCGTTCCTTACACGATGGGTGGATGGGGACCCCTTGACAGTTCGACTTTCAATAAAACTCCTCCAGCAAGGCCCAACATTGGTTTTATTTTGCTCATAATAACAACTTAATTAATTAATTAAATTGCATAGGGAGTTAGCGCTACCCGAGGATTCTTTCTACATAGCAGGGGGGGCCAGTGCTGATGGTGTTGGTCCCAAACGGGGGTCCTGCGGGGCCACCACGGGGAAACTCGAGGATTGGCTCCCGTAGCATCGCCCATCCGGTCATGGCCTGAGACGAGATACGCGCGGCTACTATCAGGGTGTCGACACACCGGGAGGTCTTGCTGGACTTGTTTTACCATTGTCGAAATGTCTTGTGCTACCGGGATGCCGAGCCTGATCGGATTTTCCCTAAGATAAGGAGTGATGATATTATATTTATCACTTCAGCTAATCGTGAGAGCTTGTGATGGGCTAAGTTGGGACACCCCTGCAGGGTTATGATCTTTCGAAAGCCGTGCCCGCGGTTATGTGGCAGATTGGAATTTGTTAATGTCCGGTTGTAGAAAACTTGACAGAGGATCCGAAGTAAAACACACAACTGTGTGAGTAACCGTGACTGTCTCTTTTCACTTTGAGAAGAGAACACGGTGGGGTTATGTTTGATTCGTATGTAGTTCAGGATCTTTAGCGATCACTTCTTTTGCGGCCGATTGCGTAGATGCTCATCTTATTCTGGTACTCGTAAGTTAGCCACCATATTATGCTTAGCCGCTGCTGCAACCTCACCACTTTACCTCTTCCTACCCATAAAGCTTTGCTAGTCTTGATACCCATGGTTATGGTATTGCTGAGTCCTCGTGGCTCACAGATACTACAACACCAGATGCAGGTTCAGCCGAGTTTGATGCAGGAGCTGGATCAAAACTTCCGGGAGCCCGATGAAGAGAGTGGCCGTATGCTTGTGACGTTTTCGACGATCAGTAGTGGTTTCTACTAGGATTCGATCCTGACCTGTGGCGTTATGTTGTTTGGTATCTTTCTTTTGGATCTTCGCCCGTAGTCGGGTTGTGATGTTTTTGAATGAAGTTTTGCTTATGTAATGTATTTGTGTGAAGTGGCGAGTGTAAGCCAACTATCTCCTTTTGCAATTTAATCCCTCTTTTACATGAGTCGTGCAAAGATACCAAACTTGAGATCATTCTAGGATGGGCTTATACCTTTAAGTCGTGCCTCGACACGTAGGAGGTATAGTCCCATCCTAGGCATTACAAGTTGGTATTCAGAGCCTTCTCCGACCTAGAAGCCCCCACTGATTGATCGAATCGTTGACGGTTGAGTCTAGGCACACACTGAAAATGTTTTGAGTCCTATATATATATCGGAGAGTAGGATTTCTTTTGGTCCTCATCTCTTTTTACTCTGGTGAGGACTCCTGACGACTACTCTTGCCTCTTCTACTTTCAAAAATTGCACCAAATTTTTTTTAGGATCTCGCGAGTATTGTTTGGATTGTTTCGATGTCTTTGTGACGAGAACATTGTTCTCGATGCCTCCTGTCATTAGGGGTTGTGGTAGTGTCCCGGGGAGTTGAGCTCCGAGGTGTTGTCGTCACAAATCCATCGCGGCAGTACTAGAATACTTAAGACGGCCGACATCGAAAACTCTCCTATGCGGTTAGTGGCAAGATAACCCCGACATCACCCAGTTCTGGGGAGGTAGTTCGGGAGTATTGCCATAGCTTGTATAGTAGATGCGTTTCGAAGGTCTGAGGTAAACGGTTTCCGGAAACAACTGGTTATGTGTTGAAGGATGGATACAGCTGGATGTAGGATTAGAGTTAAGTGCGCGGTGCTTCCCCTGTATCCCCAACACCTGATTGCATAACTGGAAACTTTCGGAAATTAATAGGTGGGTTCATCTAGTAGTTCTAGGCATTCTTCCAACGAATGCATGATATGAAGTTTGGGGTTCTACATTGAGTGAAGTGGTTTTATGGGCTTGTTCCGATCGGGAGTTGCATCTTAAAGGGTCCTTGGCTATGCTGATCCGGGGATTGCAAAACCCTTTTGTAACACGTTCCATGAGCTTTCAGCACGAATTTGTCGAATGAAGCTTCTATCTTGTGTTTGTTCTATCTGCACCTTGTTCTTTTATTTACCTTTTGTTTTCCAACTGGCTTCTCGTCAAGTTGATGTACCTACGGAATTCATTCGTTCAATTCTCTGTTCGGATAGATATGTTGCAACATAATCTTCTTCATAAACATATATATCCTTTGTTCTTGTTTTGATTCTGGTATTCGAGTTGCTTCGATGTCAAATGTTGATTCCATACCTTTCCTAATCGGTGTTCTCATATTTCTATGGGAGTGCTAGTCCTTCTTGATCAATCAAGATTTTCATGTTAATCCTCTTCAACCGGTGTGCCTTCTCTTCAAGTTATTCCGTACGGACGCCGTTGAGAAATCTGACGATTTGTCTGTTTTCATTCGTCCCAAGTTGTCTTTGTTTTCCCCACCCTCCCACCCTTCTTCTTCTCGGAGCAAGAAATTCTCAGATGAAGTATGCATTTATTCATGTGATGTTTCTTCATTCTTTTCCATCAATGTTCTTATCCGGTGATTTATCGTGAAGATGCTCAAGAGCTTCAAGTTCATCATTCTTTTGTTCTCAAATTCTGCCGGTGGATTTAATTCAAGCTTCGGTGTTGATCATATATCTTCCTTTTTGTTTCACATGTTTTCACATGTTGAAATTTCTTATCCGAAGGCTCTCTTAATTCTTCACATCTCTTTATTCATATCCGGAGTGTTGAAGATATCTCAGAAGATTCATAATTCCATTCTTAATCCATTCAAGCTATTTTGAGGATTATCATCTTATTCAAGGCATTTAATTCAACCAGTGCAATATCTTAAGCAATCTTTTCCAACGGTGATTTCTTTTGAGTGGGCCCTAACCCACAGGTCTTTTCCCAGGATCTTACCTGACTCTTCTAATTATTTTCCGGAGTTATTTTGAAATTCCTTTCAAGTGTGACGTAAGAATGATCCCCATCAGTCACATGCCTTCTCCAAGATCGTTTTCAAATTCTTGTTCATCATTTGTTCAACCTTTTAATTCTTCATTACGGAGTGCCTATACAATTCATGGTGGTGTATCTCATCGTCTTCTCAGATTTTGAAGAACCGAAGACGAGTTCCTCTTGAATCCTTACCCGGTCTTCTAAAGATTCGTGGTTCTAGCTTCATGACATCCTCATTACTGTTTCGTTTGGAGGAATTCTTTTATACCCGTCCGAAGCATTTCATGAATTCTTTCCATTGTGATCCTCCGAAGGCCATCATTTCAGAATATTTCGTCGTTCTCAGTTTTCAACTTCGTCCTCCAACTATTCTTAATTGATGACTCTTCGTTCGTCTCCATATTCTTACGGTGGTTCTTTCAAGATTACCCTTCCGTTGTTATCATTTTAATTCACTCGTTCTTTCATAATCCTACCGGTGGTTCGTTGAAGATTTACCCAAGCTTGTGCTAGATCTCTCTTTAATTCTTTCCAACGAGAATAAGTAGTATGCCAAATCCTTTGGTTATCATCAATTTAAATTGGTGAAGGAGATGCATGACATAATTCTTATTCTTATTCCTTCAAGGTGATTTAATTCTTTTGTCTGGAGCTTGTTCATCATATCATATTCTCAGTTCTAAGTTGTTCATCTTGTTTTCCGGAGCTCCAAGTTATTTCTATTATATCATTTCAAAGCTCCATCTAATTCATCGCAGGCCTTTGAATCTTATTCTTTTCATCTTTCACTTCTCATCCTTTTGTTACGGGAGTTCTTCATGGTGGTTCATCATCAATTAATTCATCCTCGAAGTCTTCATCAAGATTCTTGTTGGAGCTCAAGTATTCTTCTTCTTGCATTCCGAAGTGCAATTATTTCTCTCTTATCCTTGAGATGGTGTTATGTCATTCTTGACAATTCCTTCATGTTTCATGATTCACGAGTTATCAAGAATGAGATATTTAAACCCATCATTTTCTTTGTTCAGGAGATCCTTTCAACCCCTCATTTTTATCTCTTGGAGTTATCTTGGGTTATAATTCACCAAAAAGCTTTCCCTGAGAATTGTTGCTATTATGGTGCTTATAAATGACCCAAGTTCTTCATTTATCATTCCGGTGAAATAACTCTTTCGTCTCCTTGTTGATCTCAATCCAATTAAATGTTTCCGTCAGTGGCTGGTTGTCACCTCTTAATTTTGAGATGTTTCCATAAGCCCACATCAAGCTTATTCTTTTCGTTGTTGAATTCCAACAAATCTGTTCAACCCATCTTGGTAAGGATTCTCTTTCAAATTCAATTTTGAGAGAAGTTGTTTTTTTCTTCTCCGTTCAATTCTGTCTTTCATTTATATGCTATTCTTTCATTTCGGAGGCTTTGTAATGTTGCTCTCTCCCAACCATCTTAGCGTTTTATCGAGATCATGTTCTTTCCCTTGCTTATCATTTAACCGGAGCATTGTATTCTTCATTCAAGTTCCCTCTTATTATCAAGTTTTAACTCTCTTTAACCGGAGTGCTGTCTGAATCCTTCTTACCATTTGTGCCTTTCTTTCAATTGTTTCAGAGGCAGTGTGTTGTTGTTTTCATCAAGTATCATCCCAACTTGGCAAGTTCTTGTTAATTCCTTCCATTTTCAGACGGAGTGCTGTCCAAATTCTGTCATTCTTATTCCTTGGCCATACCATTGCAGTTTCATATTCTTTTGGTTCGTAAGCTCTTGTTTAATGTCTTTCAACCTTCAAGGTTCTCATAAGGCTCCTTGTTCCTCTTTTCCAACGGAGTGTTTCATCTTCGTTCATCTCCGTTGTATTCTTCTTTCAATTTGTTCAACCTCTCAAGGTTCTTTGGGTTCACTCGTTTGTCAAAGAAGCAACTTTGTTTTACCTCTTCCTCTTCTGTTTTTTTTTTATCCGGTGCTATCTCTAGGATCTCGGGTCGAGATCCTCTGTTAGTGTGGGAGAGTTGTGACGCCCGAAGACCGACGTCCCAGAAGATTCCAGAAGATTCCAGAGGTTATGGGTTCTCCCGTGTGTTTCAGTTGTGCTTGCTTTATTTATTTTGCATTGCATCATGTCATCATGCCATCATGTCATATTTCTTTTGCATCTCAACCAAATAAATTGTGTGGACCTTTGGTCCATTTAAATCGAGGGAAGAATGTCTTCTCTTTATAACATATCCTCCTAATATTTTAGGGAGCTATTATAATAACTATTCCATTTGTTTGGAATTAACCAACACACGTGCATAATTTTCCCCATGCTTTTCCTACTTCGAGTTTCTCCTTCAAAAACCTTGTCAATAATTCTTTTCCGTTGTTCCGAGGTTCCTTCGAAAATTCGAACATTTTTGGACACTTCCTTAATCAAGTCTTAGTTCAAACCCATTTGAATTAAATTCAAATGTGTTTGAATTATATTTTTTCGATCATGCCAATTCTAATTTTCTCGGACCGTGCTTATTTTTATGAGCCCGAGAAAATAACCTCATGTGCAAATTCTTGCATAGCTTCCCTTTCTTTTCTTCTCTCCTTTTCTTTCATTCTCTGTTTTTTCCTTTTCTCTCTTAAAATAGGAGAGCAGCCAGCCTCCAGGCCATCCCAGCCTTAGCCGGCCCAAGGCACAACTCCTCCCGTGGCCATTGGCCCAGCCGGCTGAACCCTAATCCCAGCGCTCGCTCTCCCCACCCTCGCTCCTGTTTTCCCCTCAGCCCGCCGCCCCCCGCTCCTCCCTTCGAGCCCGAACCCCTTCGCCATCGTCCCCTCTGCCCGATCCCATCGCCCGCATCCCTCTCGTTCTCTCGCCCGAACCGCAGCCCCGATTCCCTCTCTCCCCTCGAGCGCCCCTCCTCGTCCCTCCTCGCCGTCAGCCCTCGAGCAAGCCCGGCGGCCAGGAGCCGAGCCGCCCGTCCCTCGTCAGCGCCCTCCAGGCCGCACGCCAAGCCCCAGCCTCGCCATCCCAGCGCCCCGTCCCTGCAGCGCAGCGCGCGGGCCTCTTCTCCAGCGACGCGCCGTCCGCGCCTAGAGCAGCGCAGCGCGCGGGCCTCTTCTCCAGCGCCGCGAAGCCCGTGCCTCCTCTTCATCTTCAGGCTGCAGCCCGACGCAGCCTCCAGCCTCCCGCTGCCAGGAGCTCTCTCGCGCCGGCCACCAGCTTCCTTCCAGCGCGACGGGCCGGCCAGAAGTCGCCCGAGCTGGCCTCATCCTCCGCCCTGCTCCGGCCCCGAGTGCCCTCTCCTCCGTCCTCGCAGCCTCCGCTCGACCGCGCCAGGAGACCAGCGTCCCTGCCTCTTCTCCTCCATCTCCAGGAGCAGCAAGCCAGGCCGTGGCCTCCCTCCATCTCCAGGGCCGCGCCCGCATCGCCAGGGGTCCGCAGTTCGCTCGCCAGGAATTGTCCCGTGCTGCGCCGTGGCCTCTTTCTCGCCAAGACCGTGCTGCCGCTTTTGTTTGTTTTGTGTTGCCTGTGCTGTAATTTTTGCCAGTACCACGACGGGCCTCGAAGAGTTCGGTTTTGGCAAGACCGACGAGCTCCTACTTCAACTACGACTCGAGACCGAAGATACAAGTACCACGACGACCGCGAGTACCGCTACCGTCGCCCCGTGTACGACTACCGATGCGCAAAGTACATCTACGAACTCGACGCCCGAACGACTACCGTTGCCGAGACCGCAAGTACCTCTACGAACGTGTACCCCTACGTCAATGACGACTCGACAAGTACCCCGCCGACGAGTACCTCTTCGGAAACGTGTACGACTACTTTCGGTGAAGAAACGAGTACAACTACTTCCCTCTACGGAACGTCTACTTCCCTCTACGGAATGACTACTTCGTTGACGACCTCGTGAACCACTACTTCCACTACGATCTCGAACGCCTCGGAAATCGAGTGTTCCGAAGGTATAACCCCGAGACGATGCCCGTGGATGAATGCATGTGTTGTATGATATGTTGCCCTTGTGTGCTCCGTGCCCGTTGTGCCCGAGTCGTCTTTTGTCATGCTCCTCGGTTGCCTCATCGCCGACTCGTGGGAACCCGGTGACGGGATCACCCCACCTTTCATCTCGTTTGACTCGCTCACGCTATCTTTCTTTTTGCACCGGACTCTCAACGAGTTACCGGAATCGATATGTTGCCGTGGCATCATTTTAGGAATTGTTGCCGTGGCACCTTTTTCCTTCCACCACGGGGACAATTGCTTCATATCATCTTCTTGTCAACTTTTAGTATAATTGCATAAACTTGATCATGTCATCTGCATCATGTTAACAACATTAATATGTGTGAATTGTTGTTGCTTAAAATTGCTAAACTTGCATATGGGGTTTTTCCCGGAATTGTTGTTGTTATTTCCGGCCTCTTTTAAAATGCCTAAATAGTGTAGTTTTATTTTGCTTCACCTCTTGCCATGTTAACCAACATTTAATCTTGTCTTGTAAATAACGAGAGTCAATTAAATAATTAAATGTGGTGTTCCTCAATATGTAACTCGTTGCATATTGAGCTCCACTTAACTTGTATTGTTGTTTGTGCACTTTGCCATGCCATGGATAATTAAACTGGACATGCATCATACTTGGATGTGCATCGTATGCCATGTTTATGATATGTGTGTTTACCGTGTTGTTTGCTTCTTTCCGGTTGCTTCTCTTGTTAGCTTTGGTTTCGTTCCGGAGTTGTGAGGACTCGCTCGACTATGTTGCTCCGTCTACTTCATGGATCCGTTCTTCTTCCTTGCGGAATCCCAGGCAAGATGATCATACCCCTTGGATACCTTTACTACCATTGCCATGCTTAGTTGTCTCGATGCTATCGTTACATGTCGCGCTACCCATCTTTTATGTCAGCCTCTCCTTGTTGCCATGAAACCTCTAACCTTGACACCTTCCTAGCAAAAACCACTGTTTGGCTATGTTACCCGCTTGCTCAGCCTCGCTTGCTCAGCCCCTCTTATAGCGTTGTTAGTTGCAGGTGAAGATGAAGTTCGTTCCAGGTGGGAACTTGTTGTTGTTATATCACAATATCTATAATTATTATTAACACACCTATATACTGGGCATGGGTGGAAGGCTTGGCCTTTTGCTCGGTGTTTTGTTTCACTCATGCCACCTTAGGCGCCGATAAACCGGCATTATGTTCCTTGATTTTGCGTTCCTTACACGATGGGTGGATGGGGACCCCTTGACAGTTCGACTTTGAATAAAACTCCTCCAGCAAGGCCCAACATTGGTTTTATTTTGCTCATAATAACAACTTAATTAATTAATTAAATTGCATAGGGAGTTAGCGCTACCCGAGGATTCTTTCTACATAGCAGGGGGGCCAGTGCTGATGTTGTTGGTCCCAAACGGGGGTCCTGCGGGGCCACCACGGGGAAACTCGAGGATTGGCTCCCGTAGCATCGCCCATCCGGTCGTGGCCTGAGACGAGATACGCGCGGCTACTATCAGGGTGTCGACACACCGGGAGGTCTTGCTGGACTGGTTTTACCATTGTCGAAATGTCTTGTGCTACCGGGATGCCGAGCTTGATCGGATTTTCCCTAAGATAAGGAGTGATGATATTATATTTATCACTTCAGCTAATCGTGAGAGCTTGTGATGGGCTAAGTTGGGACACCCCTGCAGGGTTATGATCTTTCGAAAGCCGTGCCCGCGGTTATGTGGCAGATTGGAATTTGTTAATGTCCGGTTGTAGAAAACTTGATAGGGGATCCGAAGTAAAACACACAACTGTGTGAGTAACCGTGGCTGTCTCTTTTCACTTTGAGAAGAGAACACGGTGGGGTTATGTTTGATTCGTATGTAGTTCAGGATCTTTAGCGATCACTTCTTTTGCGACCGTTTGCGTAGATGCTCATCTTATTCTGGTACTCGTAAGTTAGCCACCATATTATGCTTAGCCGCTGCTGCAACCTCACCACTTTACCTCTTCCTACCCATGAAGCTTTGCTAGTCTTGATACCCATGGTTATGGGATTGCTGAGTCCTCGTGGCTCACAGATACTACAACACCAGATGCAGGTTCAGCCGAGTTTGATGCAGGAGCTGGATCAGAACTTCCGGGAGCCCGATGAAGAGAGTGGCCGTATGCTTGTGACGTTTTCGACGATCAGTAGTGGTTTCTACTAGGATTCGATCCTGACCTGTGGCGTTATGTTGTTTGGTATCTTTCTTTTGGATCTTCGCCCGTAGTCGGGTTGTGATGTTTTTGAATGATGTTTTGCTTATGTAATGTATTTGTGTGAAGTGGCGAGTGTAAGCCAGCTATCTCCTTTTGCAATTTAATCCCTCTTTTACATGAGTCGTGCAAAGATACCAAACTTGAGATCATTCTAGGATGGGCTTATACCTTTAAGTCGTGCCTCGACACGTAGGAGGTATAGTCCCATCCTGGGCATTACATTTGTCCTCACCCGTGCGCATCCAGGAGCAACTTCCCGGTCGGTCACCCATCCTGAAATTACTCCAAGCTGAGCACACTTAACTTCGGAGTTTTGTCCGAATGGGCTCCCAGAAAAGAAGGAATCCCTTATTGATATGAGTAGCCTATCATCCCTATTAAGCCAGGCTACCACATACACCCCCACTCAGAGGAATTGACGTCCTTGTTGAGGCAGAGGAACGTCCCCTCTTGGCACAAACGTTTGTGCATCCAGTCCGATATATGTGCCATGCCGTGTGCCACGACGGGTCACAAATGTCATGAACAACATCACCGAGCACCTGTCCGCAAACATCCATGTAACCGCGAGGGTCGGCTCTGATACCAACCTGTAACGCCCCGGACACACCCTCCGGTGGTCGTTACTCCTGGCGGGATCTAGACTGGCCCCACATATAAATACTAGTCTTTTCTACGCACTTTGTCCTCACTCGTGCACACCCGGGAGCAACTTCCCGGTCGGTCACCCATCCTGAAATTACTCCAAGCTGAGCACGCTTAACTTTGGAGTTTTGTCCGAATGGGCTCCCGAAAAAGAAGGAATTCCTTATTAATATGAGTAGTCTATCATACCTATTATGCCAGGCTATCACAGGGTTGCTGGCACATGGCTTGGTGAATCTTGATGTGTTCCGGGTGCTAGCCATGCCCCTCTATTTATATGTTGAGCCCTGGGATGGAGAAAAGGCCTCCTCAAAGTCGGTTTATCCCGCAAGGAAGAGTCCTTCTCGGACTTCCAGGACCAGACGCCACAACCCTCGATGTATAGCCTAGGCACCATGGTCCTCGGCATCTGGCCCAGGGCCAGATGCCAGGGTCTCTGGCGTCTGGTATCGACCTCCGCAAAACTTCCTTTTGCACGACCTAAAGCCCCGTGGGCCTTACCCCTTGGCCCAACCATATCATCCAATATATCAATTTTTACCTCCAGACCATTCCGGAGCTCCTCCTCATGTACGTCATCTCATCCGGGACTCCGAACAACATTCGGTGACCAACATACGTGACTCATATAACACCATATCGTCAACGAATGTTAAGCGTGCGAACCCTACGGGTTCGAGAATGATGTAGACATGACCGAGACGCTTCTTCGGTCAATAACCAATAGCGGGGCATGGATGCCCATATTGGTTCCTACATATTCTACGAAGATCTTTATCGGTCGAACCTTTATGACATCATATGTAGTTCCCTTTGCGTGTCGGTATGTTACCTACCCGAGATTTGATCGTCGGTATCTCCATACTTAGTTCAATCTCGTTACCGGCAAGTCTCTTTACTCATTCCGTAATACATCATCTTGTAACTAACTCCTTAGTCACTTTGCTTGCAAGCTTCTTATGATGTTGTACTACCGAGAGGACCCAGAGATAACTCTCCGTCACACGGAGTGACAAATCCCAGTCTCAATCCATGCCAACCCAACAGACACCTTTGGAGATACATGTAGAGCATCTTTATGATCACCCAGTTACGTTGTGAAGTTTGATAGCACACAAGGTATTCCTCCAGTATCCGTGAGTTGCATGATCTCATGGTCGAAGAAACATGTATATAACATTAAGAAAGCAGTAGCAGTTAAACTAAACGATCATATGCTATGCTAACGGTTGGGTCTTGTCAATCACATCATTCTCCTAATGATGTGATCCCGTTATCAAATGACAATTCATGTCTATGGTTGGGAAACCTTAACCATCTTTGATCAACGAGCTAGTCTAGTAGAGGCTCACTAGAGACACGGTATTTGTTTATGTATCCACACATGTATTTAAGTTTCCGGTCAATACAATTCTAGCACGAATAATAAACCTTTATCATGATTAAGGAAATATAATAATAACCATTTTATTATTGCCTCTAGGGCATATTTCCATCAGTCTCCCACTTGCACTAGAGTCAATAATCTAGTTCACATCGCCATGTGATTAACACCCAAAGAGTTCACTAGAGTTAATAATGTAATTCTGAAAGCACAAGTGCTCCCTGGGTGATTTTGGTAATTAATGACAACATATCTCTTGTTGGACTAATATTTTCACCTAGTATATTTGAGATGAGTTCAACAGTGGAGTGGCACGACAAGAGAATGTGGAACCCTTCTCAAAATGCTAAGGGTAAAGGTTGGCAAAAGCTCAAGACTCTACATTTTCATTTTAGTGATCCAAGATCACATTGAGTCCATAGGAAAAGCCAATACTATTAAAAGGGGATGAGGTGTTGCTTAATGGTCTACTTGCTCAAGTGCTTAGTAATATGCTCCAAATCCCTCAACAACTTTCTCATTTCCACGTATGTCCCTGATACGTCCATTTTGCATCACGTTTTCATACTGTTATTTATATTGTTATTATGTATAATAATGATTTTTGGAGTAATTCTAATGCCTTTTCTCTCATAATTTGCAAGGTATACACCAAGAGGGAGAATTCCGGTAGCTGGAAATCTGGACCTGGAAAAGCTACGTCAGGCCACCTATCTACACAACTCCAAACAAGCTGAAACTTCACGGATATTTTTTATGGAAAATATGAAAAATACTGGAGGTGATAACCACCAGAGGGGCCCACCAGGTGGGCACAACCCACCTGGGCGCGCCCTGGTGGGTTGTGCTCACCCAGGCTCGCATTCGGTGCCCATCTTCTGGTATATAAGCCTCTCTGACCTAGAAAAAATAAGGAGAAGACTTTCTGGACGGAACGCCGCCGTCTCGAGGCAGAAATTGGGCAGGAGTACTTTTGCCCTCCGGTAGAGCGATTCCGCCGGGGAAACTTCCCTCCCGGAGGGGGAAACCATCGTCATCATCATCACCAACAACTCTCCCATCTTGGGAAGGGCTATATTCATCAACATCTTCACTAGCACCATCTCATCTCAAACCCTAGTTCATCTCTTGTGATCAATCTTCTTAACGGAACTATAGGTTGTTGCTTGTGGGTGACTAGTAGTGTTGATTACATCTTGTAGTTGATTACTATATGGTTTATTTGGTGGAAGATTATATGTTCAGATCTGTTATGCTATATATTACCCCTCTGATCTTGAGCAGGTTCATCACTTGTGAGTAGTTACCTTTGTTCTTGAGGTCACGGTAGAAAGCATGTTGCAAGCAGTCATGTGAATTTGATATGTGCCCGATATTTTGATAGTATGTATGTTGTGATTCCCTTAGTGTTGTCATGTGAATGTCGACTACATGACATTTCATCATATTTGGGACTAAGAGAATGCATTGTGGAGTAGTAACTAGTTGGTGGGTTGTGAGAGTGACAGAAGCTTAAACCCCAGTTTATGCACTATTTTGTAAGGGACCAATTGGATCCAAAAGTTTAATGCTATGGTTAGAATTTATTCTTAACACTTTTCTCGTAGTTGCGGATGCTTGCAGGAGGGTTAATCATAAGTAGGAGGTTTGTTCAAGCAAGAACATCACCTAAGCACCGATCCACCCACATATCAAATTATCAAAGTAGCAAACACGAATTGAACAAGCATGATGAAAGTGACTAGATGAAATTCCTGTGTACCCTCAAGAACGCTTTGCTTATTATAAGAGACTGTTTTGGCATGTCCTTTGCCTCAAAAGGATTGGGATATCTTGCTACACATTTGCTAATACTATCGTTACTTGCTCATTACAAAATTATCTTGCTATCAAACTACTCTGCTACTTACAATTTCAACACTTGCAGACATTACCTTACTGAGAAACACTTGTCATTTCCTTATGCTCCTCATTGGGTTTGACTTACTTATCAAAAAGAGCTACAATTGATCCCCTATACTTGTGGGTCATCAAGGCAATTTTCTGGCGCCGTTGCCGGGGAGTGAAGTGCTTCTGGTAAGTGGAAATTGGTAAGGAAACATTCATATAGTGTGCTGAAATTTATCGTCACTTGTTACTATGTAGAACAATCCTTTGAGGGGTTTGTTCGGGGAATCTTCACCTCGAACGGAACCACAATAAGCTACCCCTCAACCCACTGCACCTACTAAAAATATTGAATATGAAATCCATTCGGGTATGATAGAACTACTGCTAGCTAACCCTTATGCAGGAGATGGAACCGAACATCCTGATATGCACTTGATATATGTGGAACAAATTTGTGGATTGTTTAAGCTTGCAGGTCTACCCTGAGATCAAGTTATGAAGAAGTCTTTTCCTTTATCTTTGAATAAAAAAGCATTAGCATGGTATAGGCTATGCGATGATATTGGATCTTGGAACTGGAATCGATTGAAAATGGAGTTTCACCAAAAAAAAGTATCCTATGCGTCTAGTTCATCGTGATCGGAATAACATATATAATTTTTAGCCTCTTGAAGGAGAAAGTATCGCTCAAGCTTGGGGGAGGCTTAATTCAATGTTATATTCATGCCCCAATCATGAGCTCTCAAGAGAAATTGTTATTCAGAATTTTTATGCTCGGCTTTCTCGTAATGATCAATCCATGCTTGATACTTCTTGTGTTGGTTCCTTTATGAAGAAAACTATTAAATTCCACTGGGATCTTTTAGAAAGAGTTAAATGCAATTCTAAAGATTCGGCACTCGACAAAGGTAAAGAGTCAGGTATTAAGCTTAAGTATGATTGTGTTAAATCTTTTATGAATACCAATGCCTTTTCAAAGTTTAGCACTAAATATGGACTTGACTATGCGATAGTAGCCTCCTTTTGTGAATCTTTTGCTACTCATGTTGATCTCCCTAAATAGAAGTGGTTCAAATATCACCCACCTGTTAAATAAGAACTTAAAGAACCGGTACCAGTTAAAGAAGAAACTATACTTTATAATGTTGATCCAGTTGTTCCTACTTCTTACATTGAAAAACCACATTTCCCTGTTAGGATAAAGGAACATGCTAAAGTTTCAACTATGGTTAACAAAATTTATATTAGAACACCTAAACCAGATGAACAAATTAAAGTAGAACCTAATATTGCTATGGTAAAGGATCTCTTGGAAGAAAATGTAGATGGGCATGTTATTTGCTTTAATGAAGAGTCTGCTAGAATTGCCAAACCTGATAAAAGGGATAAACATAGACATATTGTTGGCATGCCCATTGTCTCGGTCAAAATAGGAGATCATTGCTATCATGGTTTATGTGGCATAGGTGCTAGTGTGAGTGCTATTCCCTACTCTTTATACCAAGAAATTATGAATGACATAGCACCTGCAGAAATAGAAGACATTGATGTCACTATTAAACTGGCTAATAGAGACACTATATCATCAATTGCGATTGTTAGAGATGTTGAAGTCTTGTGTGGGAAAATAAAATACCCTACTGATTTTCTTGTTCTTGGTTCCCCACAAGATGACTGTGGCACCCCAATCCGCATGGAACAGGGGCCTTCGCACATCAGCCCAGGAATACACCTGACGCACGACAGGTCCAAGATACAACATTCCAGGTACAATAATATTCATCAAATATCAAGGTATATGATTACATCATTGATGAATATAATTATCTAGCACATCCCTAAGTCTATTTACATGGCAGCGGAAGTCTATTGAACTGGCGGCGGAAGTCTTGGTTTGGCGGCATAGCAACTCTGGCTGGGCTCCACAACTCACAGGACTAGCAAGATTACGACCTAGCGCGACGGAGCAAACGATCCAAACAAGAGTGACCTACAAAACTAGCATGACACGCCAGGTCAGTACATTGAATGTACTTGCAAGACAACCAAATACATAGCATTCAAACAGGCAGAAGACAAGGCAAGAACCAAGCATATGCAACGAACTAACTTATATCAAAACATGGCATGAATTTAGATTAAAGGAGCATGAACATAGTATCTACTAACACAGTAATAGCCTGACATATCCAAAATGATTTCAACATGGTGATAGCAGTACAATAAACTATCTTACTCATGACATAAATAAAACAAAGCATGGCATGGCATCATGAGACTATGCTGAAAATAAACAACTGTCCATACAAAATCAAATGCAGACATAACGTATTACTTTATGCAACAAAAATCTAGTACTACCATGACTTAAAGAAATGCAAACTATTAAACATACCAAATAATCAAATTTGTATACCGATTTCATCGAATTGTAATACAAACGGCTTACCACATAACCGCGATCTATTCGGTGATCGCAACCACAACCAACACTTGGTCTCCCATATTCACCGACAACATCGCCGTGACTTCGCACGACTATTTTATTAATGCATTTTTATTATCTTTGGTTTATCCTCCATTTAGACCAAGACCCGATAGTGTGACCTACTATGAACTGTGTGCTATCGATATACTTTATAAACACTCTGCACATGTAGCGCACTGTACCCACACCACGGAACCCATGGCCTCGTCATCCCATTCGGGTGGACCAATGGCGTTCCGATGAAACCGAACTACTGTCATGACACCCTCCCGGCCACTCCGACTTTTTCCCCACTGGGCTAGTCCTGGGCGGCCCTGTGTCTACCAAAGACACACCGACCACCGTCGTGGCCAAACTATCCCAAACGGGGACCCGGTACCATAACAAAAACAACTACGGGCACACAAGGCTTATGTCCGCCTACCTGATCAGGGTAGTACGTGTCCATAACCTTCCCTCGTTGGAGGCACCGGCGAGATGCACAACAATAGTTCGTATTAAGGCCTTCCCACAAAGGCAAATGTGGCTGCACTGAAAAAGCTCGATTTGGTGGCACCATGAATCGATCCCATCGATGACGGAGGAGTTTGCTATGATTAATTCATTTTTATTAACTCTCCATCATCATGAGCATATTTACAAGAATGCAACAATGAGCATGCAGCATACAAAAGCATATACAAAATATCGAACTTATCAGGTGCACGAGCATAACATAAAGAATGTGACAATACTAAGTACTAGCATATTACAGTTTCTTAAAAGCATCATGGCATTTTCTAACGAGGACATAAAAAGCAAGTAGAGTAGTAGCATGACATTATTAACAACATCCTAACTAGCATGGCAGGAGAATATCGTGACAACACAAGCATGCATGAAAATACATAAGGGAAATATGGCAGCTGAAAAACAATAAGCCAACGACTGCAACTACACATGCACAAGGTACAAGCAAAGTCAATGTGTGAGTCCGGAGCTTATGATAAGAGGTTGGCTTGCCTGGGGGTCGACAAATACTCTGGAGAAAAGTACGGAACGCTCGCGGAAAGAATCGTCGGAACCAGTTCTCTCTCGGAGGGGGCTGTTTACGGCAAGGGCAAAATGGTCATTTCCAGAATGTCAACACATGGTGAAAATGATATCAACAGAACGGGTTCGACGAGGTTTGAAGTTCAGGGACTTTTCTGCAAAAATATCATCACAAACAATTCCCTGAGTGGATAAGGCAGAAGTGAAAAGTTAGAAATACGCTTTCTGTTTAAGAAAAACACATTTTAGGCTGAAACGGAGAGGAATGCGCTTACCCCACGCGAAAACGTGCTTCTGGAAGTACGCTTCCACTTATCCATCGTGGCAGTGGGGGCCCGGGCGCTTGGGTCATTGACAGGCGGGTCCCACGGGCAGTGGGGCCTGTCACTTATCCGTGCTGACAACCGGGTTAACGCCCGTGTGGCCGACAGGTGGGGTCCGCGGGGCTGGGGTTGTCGTCGTCTTCCTCTCGCCCGTGCTTGCACGCGATCCAGAGGGAGAGGCTCGGCGCCGGCGATGATTGCCGGCGGTACGGGCCACCATTTGTGGCACCTGGACCACCAGCGTGCTCAGGGGAGCAAGGTGACTCCATCCCGGGGTAGCAGGGTCTCCTGGGAGTGCCGGGCTGGTCGGGGCGTTGGCCGCGGCGGACGGAGGCGTCGGGCACCGGAGGGCGCGTGGCCATGGACCACCAGAGGAGGAGGAAGAGGGCTCGGGCGGCTCCGGGGTGAGGATGGGGGCCTCTGGAGGTGGAAGAACAGCGAGGGGAGGCGCGGCATCGCGAGACTCAAGGTGGACAGAGCCAGCAGCCATGGCGATGGCGCGGGTCAGAGAGGCTCGGGAGCTCGGGGGCGAGGCTTGGGAGGGCTTGTGGACTGCGGTGAAGCGCGAGGCGAGCTTAAATAGCCGCGAGGACGAGCGCTAGAGGGAGGGGGCGAGGCGACACGCGGCGACCGATGTGTCCGCGCACCGGCAATGGCGCAGCGTCGGGAGATGCGGCCGACGAGCTGGGGAAGCGGCGGGAAGGCGACGAGGGGGAAGCGGACGGGTGCCAGGGCCTCACGGAGTCGAGCACGAGCTCTGAGGCGAGCAGAGGAAGAATACAAAGGAGGGGAACGCGACGACGCACAGGGGCACACTGTGCGGCCATTGGCATGACTCGCCGGAGAAGAAAACAGAGAGGGCAGGAGTTCCAGGGGGAAGAAGAC
>LR738712.1:509000028-509015686 GCA_902687465.1 Secale cereale
GGGGGGGGGGGGGGGGGTGTTGGGCAACAGCGGCGAGGCCAGGGCCGGTCGGAGCAGCGATGCCGCCGACCACAGTGGCGAGACCACCGTTTTGGCTGGCACTCCGCGTGGTCACCACGGACAAGGCGTGCTCCAGAGTTCTTACTGGAGTAAAAACATGTCTACTGCGTAGTCCCTCGAAGGTAGAGATTTACCATGGTAAAGAAGTATGCAGAGACAAAAAGAGGTGAGAAGAGTAAGCTCCACAAGTTTGCTGTTGCAAACTTGGCGGCATTCTGGAGGTGAAACTAGAGGAGTAGAAAAATAACCAAGATGTCTGGGAGGCTTAGGGTAATAAGAACTTGGATCCTGGGAGCTTTGGGGCCATTAGGACAAGTCTTTAGCATAGTTGCTTAACAACTGCCAAAATCTGTCTAGAAAACAAATGATGATGAAGTACTCACTAGGATTGATGGAATGTGCTGAAATTTGGCAAGGTTTGATGATTTGGTCATACAGTGATGCTGTAAAAAGATCACACCAAATGGACTTGTCAAATTAGCACTTGCTTCACAAACATCATTTCTGATCAAAAGCTTAGGAAAAATATAGGGAAAACATTGGATACATGGATTGAGCCAATATCTTGGGAAGATGAGTCATATGACTAGGAGAAGGCTTGGGAATAGTTTCAGCTAAAATAGAGCAAGGAAAAATGCACTTGCTTCACAAGCTGAAAATTTCGACAGAAAGCAAGAATTGCTTCTGTGCTCACATAATTCAATAAAATGAGCTAAACTTGGGTAGAGGTAAGTGATTTGGAGTGCTTGAGAGGATGGAAGAGTTTCATCTCATATGAAAAATTTATGAAGGTACTTCCTTCACAAACTTGCATTGTGGTCAGAAACTTTGGAAAATTGCCCAAGGGGCTAGGATGATAGGATTGAGCTCATATTTGGTATCCATGGGTTATTCATCAATGTTAATCACCCTGCCAAATTACAGCTCAATAGGAATTAAGAATAGGGCACTTCCTTTGCAAAGTTTCAGAGAAGGCAGAAACTTGCATTGGATCATGTGCCAAAATTTTGAACCGTGGGACATGATTTAATGATGGAACTAATGATTACATAGCAAGGGAAAGTTCCACAATTTATGGGAGAATTTTCTCTGCTATAAAAATAATAGTTCCTTTGGAAAGTGGCAAAAATGCAATATTGGCTAAAATAGGAAAAGGCAATTTTCCTTATTTTAAATGTGGCCAATATTTTTGCCAGAGCTTGGATTAGGCATGGGTATCATCTCCACAAATCCTCATGGATTTTTGAGATGCAAAACTATGCCTCCGGATTTTATTCCTCAGACAGACAACAAAAGGAATAAATCACCATTCAAAAAACATTGCATAGGACTTGGCAATATTTTTGCATACCCAATGACTATGAAGACAAGATGGTCTCTGGGAAAGGATAGAGTGATCAACAGATCAAAGAAAGTGATGGCTCCTTTGTAATCACAAAGGCCACCTAGAAATTCCAAAAGCTTGGAATTAGGGTTAAGAGAAATTTGAGGTGATGCAAATGAGGTCTTGCCCACTGACAAAGACATGAGCAAGGTTTTGAAAGGTTGAAAAATGACCAGAATTCTCAGGGTCATTTAGAAATCCTCATGAGAAAATTTGAAAGAGGGTTGCTAGGAATAAATCACAGCACAAAATTGATAACCCAATTTTGAGGATGTGACAATGTCTTGTGTCCCATTATCTTTGGTAGTCCTTTCTTGAACACCGTTAATGCTAAAATAGATTGTCAGAAACAAACCGTCGGTGTTAGTTTTGGTGATGAGTCTCATGAATTTAATTTCTCCAAGTTTAATAGAAAGCTTCATGAAAAAGAATTACCTAGTAAAGATGAAATTATTGGTCTTGCTTCTATTGCTGTGCCTCCTACTGATCCTTTGGAACAATATTTGCTAGACCATGAAAATGATTTACATATGCATAAAAGAAATGAAATAGACGATATTTTCTTTGAGCAACATCCTCTGCTTAAACACAATATACCTATTGAAACTTTAGGAGGTCCTCCTCCACCTAAAGGTGATCCAGTGTTTGAATTAAAACAATTGCCTGACACTTTGAAATATGCTTATCTTGGTGAAAAGAAGATATATCCTATTATTATTAGTGCTAACCTTTCAGAACATGAAGAAGAAATATTATTTAAAGTTCTAAGGAAGCATCGAGCTGCTATTGGTTATACTCTTGATGATTTAAAGGGCATTAGTCCCACTCTATGTCAGCATAAGATTAATATGGAACCTGATGCTAAACCAGTTGTCGATCATCAACGTCGGTTAAACCTGAAGATGAAAGAAGTGGTAAGAACGGAAATATTAAAACTTCTGGAAGCAGGTATAATCTACCCTATAGCTGATAGTAGATGGGTAAGTCCCGTTCATTGTGTTCCTAAGAAAGGAGGTATTACTGTTGTTCCTAATGATAAGAATGAACTTATTCCACAAAGAATTGTTACAGGCTATAGAATGGTAATTTATTTTAGAAAATTAAATAAAGCCACTAGAAAAGATCATTTCCCTCTACCTTTTATTGATCAAATGCTAGAAAGATTACCAAAGCACACACACTTTTGCTTCCTTGATGGATACTATGGCTTTTCACAAATACCTGTTTCTCAACCTGATCAAGAAAAGACTACTTTTACTTGTCCCTTTGGAACTTATGCTTATAGACATATGCCTTTTGATTTATGCAATGCACCTACTACGTTTCAAAGATGTATGACTGCTATATTCTCCGACTTCTTGGAGAGGTTTTCATGGATGATTTCTTCATTTATGGGAAGTCATTTGATGATTGTTTAAGCAATCTTGATCAAGTTTTGCAGAGATGTGAACAAACAAGTCTTGTCTTGAATTATGAGAAATGCCACTTTATGGTTAATGAGGGTATTGTCTTGGGCCATAAAATTTCTGAAAAGGGTGTTGAAGTGGACAAAGCTAAGGTTGATGCAATTGAGAAAATACCATGTCCTAAGGATATCAAAGGTATTCGTAGTTTCTTAGGTCATGCTGGTTTCTATAGGAGATTTATCAAAGATTTTTCTAAAAATTCTAGATCTCTCACTAACCTTTTACAAAAAGATGTTCCTTTTGTTTTTTATGATGATTGCTTTGAGGCCTTTGAAACACTTAAGAAAGCTTTAATTTCTGCACCCATACTTCAACCACATGATTGGAACTTACCTTTTGAAATTATGTGTGATGCTAGTGATTATGTTGTTGGTGCTGTTCTAGGACAAAGAGTTGATAAGAAACTAAATGTTATACATTATGGTAGTAAAACTCTAGACAGTGCTCAAAAGAATTATGCTACCACTGAAAAAGAATTCTTAGCAGTTGTGATTGGTTGGGACAAATTTAGATCTTACATTGTTGATTCAAAAGTAACTGTTCACACTGACAATGTTGCTATTAAATATCTTATGGAAAAGAAAGATGCTAAACCTAGACTTATTAGGTGGGTTCTCTTGCTACAAGAATTTGATTTGCATATTATTGATAGAAAAGGAGCTGAGAACCCCGTAGCTGATAACTTGTCTAGACTTGGAAATGTGCTTCATGACCCACTACCTATTGATGATAGTTTTCCTGATGAGCAATTAGCTGCAATAAATGTTACTAATAGTACTCCTTCGTATGCTGACTATGCTAATTATATTGTTGCTAAATATTTACCACCCACTTTTACTTATCAACAAAAGAAAAAGTTCTTTTATGATTTAAGACATTACTTTTGTGATGACCCACATTTTTATAAAGAAGGAGTAGATGGTATTATTAGATGTTGTGTACTTGAGCATGAATAGGGACAAATCCTTCGGAAGTGTCACTCCGAAGCATATGGAGGACATCATGCTAAAGATAGAACTGCTCACAAGGTATTGTCGTCTGGATTTTATTGGCCTACTCTTTTCAAAGATGCTCGTAAGTTCCTCTCATCTTGTGATGAATGTCAAAGGATAGGTAATATTGGTAAGTGTCAAGAAATGCCTATGAATCATTCACTTGCTGTTGAACCATTTGATGTTTGGGGATTTTATTACATGGGGCCTTTTCCTTCCTCTAATGGGTATACACATATTTTGGTTGCTGTTGATTATGTTACTAAATGGGTAGAAGCTATTCCAACCAGTAGTGCTGATCACAACACCTCTATTAAAATGCTTAAGGAAGTTATTTTCCCAAGGTTTGGAGTCCCCAGATATTTGATGACTAATGGTGGTTCACACTTTATTCATGGTGCTTTCCGTAAAATGCTTGCTAAATATGATGTTAACCATAGAATTGCATCACCTTATCATCCTCAGTCTAGTGGTCAAGTTGAGCTTAGTAATAGAGAAATAAATTTAATTTTGCAAGAGACTGTCAATAGGTCCAGGAAGAATTGGTCTAAGAAATTGGATGATGCAGTTTGGGCTTATATAACAGCTTATAAAAACCTATGGGTATGTCTCCTTATAAAACAGTTTATGGTAAAGCTTGTCATTTGCCTCTTGAGTTAGAACATAATGCTTTTTGGGCAATCAAGGAACTCAATTATGATTTCAAACTTGCTGGTGAAAAGAGGTTATTTGATATTAGCTCATTAGATGAATGGAGAGCCCAAGCTTATGAAAATGCCAAGTTATTTAAAGAAAAAGTTAAAATATGGCATGATAAAAGAATCCAAAAGCGTGAGTTCAAAGTAGGAGAATATGTTCTTTTGTACAACTCCCATTTTAGGTTCTTTGCAGGCAAACTCCTCTCTAAATGGGAAGGCCCCTATGTTATCGAGGAGGTTTATCAGTCTAGAGCCATCAAGATAAATAATTCTGAAGGCACTAACCCGAAGGTTGTTAACGGACAACGAATAAATCATTATATCTCAGGTATGCCCATTAATGTTGAAAGCAATATTATCCCAACTTTGACACCGGAAGAACACATAAAAGAGTCCTTCCGGAACACTCTAGAATCGTCAAAATAAGGAGGTACGTGGTATGGTAAGTAAACGGACTCCGAAAAATCCGCAAAACTATTTTTTTATCAGTTTTGGAATATTTACAAAAATAGGAAAATAATAAACTACCAGGAAGCGCACCCTGGTGGGCACAAGACACCAGGGCGCGCGCCCCGGTGGGTTGTGCCCACCTCGGGCACCTTTCGGACTCCGTTTTTCTACAGCTTACTTGTTTCCCCAAGATAAAAATTCTTTATATACTCCCTGAACCTGTTAACCACTGTATCACGGAGAAAATATCTGTTTTTCTTTTCTTGTTGTTTTCTGGCAGATCCCATCTATCATGGCTACCCCAAGCTCCTCCAAGGACAAGTTCTTCAAGAACGTCATCAACCCATATCTGCGGGAGGTGGTGCAGCACCCCCAGGTCATCCAGATGCATGATGGGTTGCTGCACATCCGGGATGAGCAAGGACCCAAGGGGATGGGAACCGTTGAAGCCAGACTGGAGGCTATGGAGCAAGAAGTCTTCCAGTGCAAGAAGATGGTGGAGCGTTGACTCATCGCCAATCACCACATGATCACAAACCTATACCATGATCTCAAGGTGGATGGCAAGTCCATGAAGGATATCATCTTCACCCTCAACGAGCAAATCCACTACCTTCAAAGCCAGATCTATGATCTCCAGAGCCAAGTCTTTGAATATGAGGCAAGGTTCAAAGGTATGAGTTTGGCTGCCAGTTGCAGGACCCGTGAGACTCATTCTTCCTCTTTCGATGGTGGACCTCTGTCATCGAAAACCGAGGACAAGATCGCATCTACTTCACCACCATCGTCTTCTTCATCACCCAAGGAAACCGAGTATCGGGTATGGGCACTCCCCTTAGCTTTCGCCAAGCTTGGGGGAGGTGCCCCGGTATCGTATCATACCTACTATCCTTTTGCATTTACTTATCTTATTTCGATATTTTGCTTTAGAATAAATGAAAGTTTAGTTCAATCCTTTCTCTTTGAGTTTTCTTAGTGATCTATCTATGTAATCGTGTGTGAGAAATATAATAAAGTTTAGTTTTGAGTTTTCGCTTTCTTTACTTTCCTGTTGCAATAAAAAGAAAGGTTATAATTGAATGAATAAAAATAAAGGAAATAAATTAAGTAGATCATATGCTAATCTTATGGTAGGTGATGGCACCACATAAGGAAAAAGTATAAGCAGAATTTTTTATTAGAGATTGACAAACATAGCATTGGTCAATGATGCAACTCATGAAAGAATTAATAAGGGAAGAGAAGATTCACATATAAATATACTATTCTAGAAATCTTTGGTGATTTGAGCCCCCATCAAAATATTATATGCCAAAATTGTTGACGTTGGACAAGGAAGACAACTTAATGGTTTATGTTTGTCATATTCACATAGAAGTCATATTGTCATAGATTCTTTAACATGTGGTGCTTGCCCAATATCTTTTCTAGCCAAAATCTCCACATTAAGTAGAGGTACTACTTGTGCATCCAAAAACCCTTAAACCCAAACCTTTTTCGAGAGTCCAACATACCTACCTATGGATTGAGTAAGATCCTTCAAGTAAGTTGTCATCGGTGCAATAAGGCAATAAAAAATGTTTCTAAAAGTGTGAGATCATTTAGTGTAAGAGAAAATTGAGCGTTGCACGAACTTGTGATGGTGAAGAATAAAAGCGACATACTGCATAATAAAGGTTGCTATCACAAGGGGCAATACAACGTGATGTTATTTTGCACTAAGGGATTGAGCATATAAACAAATAAGCGCATGGCAACATCTGCTTCCCTCTGCGAAGGGCCTATCTTTTACTTTTATGCGAAGAGTCAAAGTTTTCTCTCTATTCCCTTTTATTTTTAACCTTTGGCAAGCATCATGTGGTGAGGAAAGATATAGGCACATATGTCCAGTTGAATATGGGTGACATGAGTTATTATTGTTGACTTCACCCTTGAGGTGAGTACGTTGGGAGGCAAACCATAAGCCCCTATCTTTCAATGTGTCCGGTTGAGACATTTTGCTCATGTGTACGCGGTGAGTGTTAGCAATCATAGAAGACTATATGATGGTTGAGTATGTGGACTTGCCTAACGGCTTCGATACGCGACCCTTCCAGAAAAGATGATGAATTTTAGTTGCAAAAGTTGACTGAAAACATAGTTTGTTGGTTTCTAATAGAGTTTATGCTTCATACTTCGTTTGTGTGATGAACTGTTACTTATTCATGAGAAGTCTATGATACAAGTTCTATGATAAAAGTCTTATGTTTAAATTTGTTGTTGTTATATAATAATCAACATGATGCTTCTATGTCCGTATTTTGTTTTTATCGACACCTCTCTCTCAAAGCATATGGACATGTTTTTTGTTCTCGGTTTTCGCTTGAGGACAAGCGAGGTCTAAGCTTGGGGGAGTTGATATGTTCATTTTGCATCACGTTTTCTTACTGTTATTTATATTGTTATTATGTATAATAATGCTTTTTGGAGTAATTCTAATGCCTTTTCTCTTATAATTTGCAAGGTATACACCAAGAGGGAGAATTCCGGTAGCTAGAAATCTGGACCCGGAAAAGCAACGTCAGGCCACCTATTCTACACAACTCCAAACAAGCTGAAACTTCACGAAGATTTTTTATGGAAAATATGAAAAATACTGGAGCTGATAACCACCAGAGGGGGCCCACCAGGTGGGCACAACCCACCTGGGCGCGCCCTGGTGGGTTGTGCTCACGCAGGCCCACTTTCGGTGCCCATCTTCTGGTATATAAGTCTCTCTGACCTAGAAAAAATAAGGAGAAGACTTTCAGGACGGAACACCGCCGTCTCGAGGCGGAACTTGGGCAGGAGCACTTTTGCCCTCCGCGTGGAGTGATTCCGCCGAGGGAACTTCCCTTCCGGAGGGGGAAACCATCGTCATCATCGTCACCAACAACTCTCCCATCTTGGGGAGGGCTATCTTCATCAACACCTTCACCAGCACGATCTCATCTCAAACCCTAGTTCATCTCTTGCGATCAATCTTATTACCGGAACTATAGATTGTTGCTTGTGGGTGACTAGTAGTGTTGATTACATCTTGTAGTTGATTGCTATATGGTTATTTGGTGGAATATTATATGTTCAGATCCGTTATGATATATATTACTCATCTGATCTTGAGCATGTTCATCACTTGTGAGTAGTTACCTTTGTTCTTGAGGTCACGGGAGAAATCATGTTGCAAGTAGTCATGTGAATTTGATATGTGTCCGATATTTTGATAGTATGTATGTTGTGATTCCCTTAGTGGTGTCATGTAAACGTCGACTACATGACACTTCACCATATTTGGGTTTAAGGGAATGTATTGTGGAGTAGTAATTAGATAGTGGGTTGCGAGAGTGACAGTAGCTTAAACCCCAGTTTATGCACTATTCCGTAAGGGACCGATTGGATCCAAAAGTTTAATGCTATGGTTAGAATTTATTCTTAATACTTTTCTCGTAGTTGCGGATGCTTACGGGAGGGTTAATCATAAGTAGGAGGTTTGTTCAAGTAAGAACAACACCTAAGCACCGATCCACCCACATATCAAATTATCAAAGTAGCGAACACGAATTGAACCAACATGATGAAAGTGACTAGATGAAATTCTCGTGTACCCTCAAGAACGCTTTGCTTATTATAAGAGACCATTTTTGCATGTACTTTGCGTCAAAAGGATTGGGCTATGTTTCTGCACATTTTCTACTACTATCGTTACTTGCTCGTTACAAAATTATCTTGCTATCAAACTACTCTGCTACTTACAATTTCAACACTTGCAGACATTACCTTACTGAGAAACACTTGTCATTTCCTTCTACTCCTCATTGGGTTCAACACTCTTACTTATCGAAAAGAGCTACAATTGATCGCCTATACTTGTGGGTCATCAGTCCCAAACCTGAAAGTCAAACTCGGCCCCACCAATTTGATCTATCCGGCGCCACCAAGTTCACTTGACATAGCCACTATGATACGTCCAAAACGTATCTATAATTTCTGCTTGCTCCATGCCTCTTTTGTGTGATATTGCTATGATATTTATGCACTTCCATACACTTTTGATCATATTTGGACTAACCTATTAACTCAATGCACCCCAGTGCCAGTTTCTGTTTTCTGCTGTTTTTGTATTTCAGGTTTTCCCATTACGTAAACTGCCAGAAAAATTCCGGGAAAAATATATAAAAAATCAGCGTTCCGGAAGCTTCCATGCGGCCAAAGTAGGGCCGGAGGGGGGCCACCAGGGCTCCAGGCGCCCTGGGGGCGCGGCCCCCCTCCTGGCCGCGCCGGGGGGGGGGGGGGCGCCTGGGCCCCCCAGGCCTCCGCTGATGCCCCCCTTTGGCATATATTTACACCGCGGCCCGAAACCCTCGAGGCCGGAACCCTTTTTCGCGATCTCATCTCTGTTCCGCCGCCGCCGCGCTTCCAAGATCGGGAGCACCAGGAGAACTCTTCCCGGCACCCTGCCGGAGGGGAGGATCACCACCGGGAGCCTCTCCACCACCATGGACGCCTCCCGGATGAGTTGTGAGTAGTCTCCCTTGGACCATGGGTCCATGAGCAGTAGCTATGTGATGTTCTCCTCCCCTCTTTGTTCTTCACCGATTAGACCTCGTGAGCTGCCCTACATGATCGAGGCACATATGTAATCCTTATGCTGTTGCTATGATGAGTTTGCTGGGATCCGATGGATTATGAGATTATGTTCAGATTGTGTTTGAGTAATATATTTGATTCACCTCTTTTATATGTATGTTCTTGAGTAATTCCTGCATGTTCTTCGTTGCTGTTTATTGCTTTGGCCAAGTAGTAGGTAGTAACTCCAAGAGGGAACGTTATGCTTGATTGTGGGTTCATGCCCCTCGATGACTAGCTTGAGTGATAGAAACATGAGTCTAGGGGATGTGTTGTTGCCACAAGGGGGAAAACAACGGTGCTTGTACTCGCGGGTGCAAGGATTGTTTTACTTTACGCAAAGTTCTTTTAATGCAGTTGTCTGTTGCTTTGAGTTTACACTATGGGTGGGACTCGCAACTTAATACCAGCGAGATGTTCTGGATAGATATCTCAAGGTGGATGATTAGTAGTAGATGTAGATGGATTTCGGTCTACTTACCTTGGCGTACCGCCCATGCTTTTGAGCCTCTACCTTTCTTGCAGCATAGTTAGCATTGGTTTGCGCACATAATCCTGTCAATTGCCCAGCTGTAATTTGTTTACCTCGCTTAGCTGTTTTATCATCTTTTGGGAGAGAGACATCACTAGTGAACATCATGGGACCCCGGTCCATATTACCATCACTGATCACATCCGCTATTATTTTCAGTTCTTACTAGTTGCAGTTATACCTATCACTATTATCTCTTGCGTTTGATCCTTTGTAAACGACAAGGCCGGAGGGATTGACAACCTCTCTGTACTCGTTGGGAGCAAAGTTATTTTTATTTGTGTGCAGGTCCGGTCGATCGCTAGTTGCGCCGCTAGCAGTTGACACCTTGTTGTTGAACCTTGGAGTCTCAGGGGTATTCGATCCTTGGTATCTTTGCCAAGGAAAAACTACCGCTACACTGCATCTCAAACTTGGGGTAACCAACGAGGGGCGAGAAGCCATCAAGCAAAGTTTTCTGGCGCCATTGCCGTGGACTCCACTCTTCAAGATAGGGGAGTTGCATGCTATCTTTTACCTTTGCTTTTTAGTCTTGTTAGTTTACCTTTCAGTTTTTGCTTTAGTTCCCTTTATCGAAAATCACAAAAATAGTTATCTTGGTTGCTTGCTGCTATGGGTTCCACCGAGAACACCAAGTTGTGTGACTTCACTAGTCATAACAACGATGACTTTATTTGCATGCCTATCACTACACCTGCCACTTCAGCACCTTCTTATGAAATTAAACCTGCTTTACTGAATCTAGTTATGAAAGATCAATTCTCCGGTGCTGGAGATGATGCTGCTTTACACTTAAACAACTTTGTTGAACTCTGTGATATGCAAAAGTACCAAGAAATAGATGGTAATATTGTTAAGCTTAAGCTTTTTCCTTTCTCCTTGAGAGGAGGAGCTAAAATTTGGTTTCAATCCTTGCCTAGAAATATCATAGATTCTTGGGACAAGTGCAAGGATGCTTTTATTGGAAAGTACTATCCACCTGCTAAAATTATCCAACTAAGGAGTAACATAATGAATTTTAAACAATTGGATAATGAACACGTTGCCCAAGCTTGGGAACGCATGAAATCTCTTGTCAAGAACTGCCCTACTCATGGTTTGACTACTTGGATGGTTATCCAAACTTTTTATGCAGGCTTGAACTTTACCTCACGGAACTTGCTAGATTCGGCCGCGGGAGGAACCTTTATGTCAACTACACTTGATGCTACCACGAAGCTTCTCGATGAGATGATGACCAATTATTCCCAATGGCACACCGAACGCGCTCCAACAGGTAGGAAGGTAAACTCTGTCGAGGAGATCTCCTCCCTAAATGAAAAAGTTGACTTGATCATGTCTCTACTTTCCAAGCAATCTTCTATTGATCCTCGTGATGTTCCTTTAAATTCTTTGATTGCTCAAGAACAAGTAGATGTGAACTTTATCTCTAGAAACAATTTCAATAACAATGCTTATAGGAGTAATTTTGGTAGCAATCCTAGACCGCTCCCCTCCTATGGGAACAACAATGCTTATCCTAGCACCAAGAACTCCACTTCTGAACTAGAGAGTATGCTTAAAGATTTCATCACTACCCAAAAAGCCTTCAATAATAGTGTAGAAGAAAAACTAGCCAAACTAGATGATCTCTCTTCGAAGGTAGACAATTTAGCCCATGAGGTAGAATTGCTTAAAATTAGAACTTCTCCTCTTGAGGAGAGGAAGGTCACTCCTATGAATGCTATTCAAGTGTAAATCAATGAAAACATTAGGATGTTGGCTAAACTTAAAGAGAGATGGGCTAGAGAAAAGGAGGAAGAAGATAGAATTAAGAACCTTCCTACCCACCACACTGTTGCTACTATCCAAGTTGTTGAGGATATCCAAACTCTTAGCACCCAATGCACTCCTGGTCCCATTGGACCTATTAATGGTGACGCTATGACCATAGAAACTACCAAACAAGTGAGCCTAAAGGACACCACTACCACTTTACTTGATAGTAGTGACCTTGATTTTGATAATTGCACCCTTACCGAAGTTATTGATTTCCTTCACAAGATGTCTAGAGATCCCCGCACTAGCACACTTAACCTTGCCTTCACAGAGCATATCACTAATGCTCTCATCAAAGCTAGGGAGGAGAAACTTAGGGTAGAAGCCTCCATACCTAGGAAGCTAGAAGATGGTTGGGATCCTATGATTAAAATTAAGTTGAATAACTTCTGTTGCTATGCTTTATGTGATGTTGGAGCTAGTACCTCCGTTATGCCCAAAAGAATATATGATATGCTTAAATTGAAACCTTTTGATTCTTGTTCTTTTGGTGTTCGTCTTGTTGATTCTTCCATAAAGAAACCTTTGGGGAGGATCGACGATGTTCTTATCATTGTCAATGACAATTACGTTCCCGTTGATTTTACTATTATGGATATTGAATGTGAACCTTCTTGTCCAATTATTTTGGGACATCCTTTTCTTCGCACCGTTGGTGCCATCATTGACATGAAAGAGGGGAATATAAAATTCCAATTTCCTCTCAAGAAAGGGATGGAACACTTCCCTAGAAAGAAGATTAAGTTACATTTTGAGTCCGTTATACGGGCTAGCTATTCTTTTACTCTTGATAAAACTTGATCTCTTTGCATTATGCCTAGCTTAAAGGCATAAAAGAAAGCACTTTTGGGAGGCAACCCACAATGAATAAAATTTTATTTTGCTTTTATTGTGTCTTGATGTTGTTAATACAGTAGCATCATCATTGTATCTTTACTTTTCAGCTTTGTGCCAAGTGTAGCCTCTGATTGGAAGAAAGTTCAAAAGTTGTGACGTGCTGTCCAGGAAACAGATTCTGTCCTTGGACAGAAAAATTCGTATAAAATCACCAAATCATATTTTTGGTCTGAATTTTTTCGAGAGCGTGCTCTATACAATTGTCTTTCGGGCGTCTGTTCTGAGTTTTTTGATTTGAGTTGCAGAAGTGCCCCGAAAAAATTATTTACTACCTGCTGGTCTGTTTTTCACAGATTCTGTCATGTTTTGCCTTTCCTTCGTTTTGCAAACCTTGAGCTTGCTTTTTCTTTGCAAAAACCTTTTGGAAATCTTGAGAAACAGTAGACCTTCAAGAATATCCTTATTTCCAGCAAGGAAAAAATATTTTATTAAGGGTACTAACCTCGCTAATCAGATTATGATGAGTTATGTATGAAGGGAGTTTTCAAGTGTGCGAGGGAAGATGATAAAAAGATTCAGGAGTGTCAAGCGCTCAAGCTTGGGGATGCCCCCATGCACCCCCAAGAAATATTCAAGAAGACTCAAGCGTCTAAGCTTGGGGATGCCCCCGTGCATCCCCTTCTCCATCAACATTTTCAGTTCGTCTTTCGTTCCACTATATTTTTATCACTTCATGTGTTATGTGCTATGCTTGGAGCGTCTTGCTTTTAGTTTCCTTTTTAGTTTTCTTTAGCTTTGCTTGCTGTTCATAACAAGTTGGAACTCAGCTTTCTTTGTGTGGGAGAGAAACACGCTCCACTTCAACCTAGAACATAACATAGAATTTTCATGTCTATCTTTGCTGTGTGTGTTCTTTGTCTTTCAATAGCTACTATCATGTTCAGCTCTTAGTTTTCATGCTTTACTTTTTGAAGAGCTTTTGTTTAGTTGGTCGCTGGAACTCTCTTTAGTTATCATGCTTATCTTGTTAAGAGAGTTGGCTTCTGTTGCACTGGTTGATATGTCTATGATAAAAATGCTATGTGCATAATGGTGCTTAGTAGTTCATGTTTTCTTATGGTTAGTCTCAAATAGCTGGGGGGTTCTCAATGTGTTATTGAAGTACCAACATGATTTGTTTGCCTATGATGTGGTATGGTTTAGTGATATCTTCCTCCAAGAATTTATTTTGATTGGCTTGGCATATGCTCACGCATATTTAAGACTGTAAAGAAAGTCTATCAAGCCTTGATGATCTTTAATTTCTGAGTAGCGATATAACTTCCATGCCCGATTCAATGTTGCTTTGTCGCTCTGCATGATTATGACCGTCATTGCTCTTTTAGTTGGTCGCTCCCAGTCTTTTGCTAACCTTCGCCTGTACTAAGCGGACTGACTGCTTGTGCATCCAAAATCCTTTAAACCGGTTATGCCATATGAGTCCAGCATACCTTCCTATACATGGTATTTACCTGCCATTCCTAACGAAGACTTTCATGTACCATCTCGAAATTATTAAAAAAAAGCATTTCTCTTTTGTGCCTCTGTTTTAGTTCATGAGGAAGTAGTAGTTAATTCATGATCTTTTTAAGTTGGACAAGCTTCACCCCGGGATTGTATGTCTAATGTGCAAACCCATAATACGAGAAGGAACTGGCATTGAGTGCGCCCGGCTCATTAAAAAATATACAACAAACAAACCCTCCTTCACAGTTTGTTCATGAGAAATCAGAAAACTTTGGCAGTGATAAACAAAGGAGACTAAGAGGATGCGATCGTCCTCATTCGGGAGCCGTTCCTCGAAACTTGTCCAGCTCAAGAAGTAATTGAGTTATCTGCTAGCATTGGTTGACGAAACATGCATATCCAAAAAAATAATTTTTACCTCTGTTTTTAAAACCAAGAGCTCTGGTACATGTTTAGTTTTTGTTTCCGACCACGGGTTTTCAACCTTGCCATCAAAAGCCACGGTTCGAGAGTATCCACCTTCTGTAAAGCACCAACTATTGAGAGCATGATTGCCATTCTGAGTGTAATGTGCATTGTCCCAAAGTACCATTGTCTTTTGCATGATTATGATATCGTTTATTCTGAAATCATTGTATCTAGTCGTCACTTAAACTTTGGAGGTGCCCCTGCATTTATGTTTTGCTTCACTAAAGGGGGCAAGCGAGGTACCACTTTATCATATTTGCACACCATGCTCACTACAAATCTTTTGAGTATTTCGGTATCATATTGTAAAACTTTCAGTTCTTTGTGATTTTCTCATGAGGCAACTTAATTACTACAGACTCATTGTCTCAGTAAGCACTTGTCATGTGACTATGAAAAGTTCTTATATGGTTAATAGCATGTCACCACATAAATTATGCTTGTTATCATTTACCTACTCGAGGACGAGCAGGAATTAAGCTTGGGGATGTTGATACGTCCAAAACGTATCTATAATTTCTGCTTGCTCCATGCCTCTTTTGTGTGATATTGCTATGATATTTATGCACTTCCATACACTTTTGATCATATTTGGACTAACCTATTAACTCAGTGCACCCCAGTGCCAGTTTCTGTTTTCTGCTGTTTTTGTATTTCAGGTTTTCCCATTACGTAAACTGCCAGAAAAATTCCGGGAAAAATATATAAAAAATCAGCGTTCCGGAAGCTTCCATGCGGCCAAAGTAGGGCCGGAGGGGGGCCACCAGGGCTCCAGGCGCCCTGGGGGCGCGGCCCCCCTCCTG
>LR738712.1:509021054-509081904 GCA_902687465.1 Secale cereale
GGGGGGGAGCAGAAGAAATTTCCCCCTCAAGTCAAAACGGTGAACATGATATATGCTACACACATCCCCAAAAGGGAGCGCAAGCGCGCACTCAAGGACGTCTACGCGGTAGAGCCAGTCGCCCCGAAATTTAACCCGTGGTCGTCATTCCCGATCACCTTCGATCGTCGAGACCATCCAACTAGTATCCGCGATGGCGGTTCGGCCACTGGTTCTCGACCCAATCATCGATGGATTTCACCTAACATGAGTCCTAATGGACTGAGGCAGCAGCCTCAACCTGTTCTATCAGGATACAGTGCGCAAGATGGGTATTAATCCGTCACGGATCAAACCCACAAAGACTACCTTTAAAGGAATCATACCAGGCGTAGAGGCCCGTTGTACGGGCGCAATCACGCTGGAAGTAGTCTTCGGTTCCCCGGACAACTTCCGAAGCGAAGAGCTGCTCTTCGATATCGTCCCCTTCTGCAGCGGCTACCATGCACTGCTGTGGCGAACCGCGTTTGCAAGATTCAATGCGGTACCACACTATGCTTATCTCAAGCTCAAGATGCCCGGTCGACGCGCCGTCATAACAGTCAATGGAAACACGGAATGCTCCCTCCGTACAGAGGAGCACACAGCCGCCCTGGAAGCAGAGGTACAGAGCGGCCTTCTCAAGCAGAACCATAATCCGGCTGCCGAGCCCCTGGACGTCATTAAGAGGGTCCGGACTACACTGCAACATGATAGCTCGGCTCATCAAGAGCTCGATTAGCAATTCGGCCTCCGTCCCAGTCCCGATGAGGTAGTGGCATTCGCACCACGCGTACATAATTACGCACTCAAAATTCCATGGGCACTGATGGAGGCACAACTAGCTTGTGATCCACAGTTCGGCTAGGCCGATCCCGGACTCACACACACCTTCACTATTTTCTCTCCCCTTCTCAGGTTTTACACAGGCCTCCTTCGAGGGCCTGATGGCTGGTCCTATCCAAGGATAATTACACCAGAACGGCACGAAGCACAGGCGTACAGGAGAAGCCCTAGAGGTCAATTTAACAATTACTCTACCTGTTCTCAGGACTCACACGCAGCTTGCCTTCAGTGGCGGCATGTTAAATAGCCGGTTATTTAGCACACTATTTGGATCGATGCACTTTAACGCATCAATCCAATTATAAGGGGAACAGTTCATGGCCCAGGTTCAAGGGCCACAAATATTACCTCTGCTCTTTTTCTGTTCTTTGCCATTAATTGCTTATATTCTATCACCCGTACACTTTGGTACGTTTCATATTTGCCAAGGGCTCCTCACCGCCCCATAATACGGCAGCAAAGTCCGAACACTTCTTATAGATAAGTTCAGCACCCCGAATTTAGCATTATATGCATTGGCTCTGAATCATGTCTTTGGTCAATAGTTGAGTTGCCTGGCTCCTGTGCTTGCTACCCTACGTTCCGCTACATCGGCTATGGTAATAAAGGGATAACTACTGCGATTGTGCCCTGGTTTACCCGGATGAGCACCTCAGTAGAGAAAGCCGAAAACTGACTGTCATGATGCGGCGAGAGCCGGTCAGCTGTTCGGGAGGTTGAAAATCGCTAGAGATTTTTTTCGCATTATGCGAAGGATCGGTACTTCCCGACCAGACGCTGATAGCACTCTGGTTCATATACCAGGGGATGCACTCATGTTTTATTATAAACTCCTATGGCTAAGTGAGGGCGTTTAAGCCACATAGTCTGATTACCTGGTTCGTTGCGCTAAACAACTCCTTCAAGGACCATATAATCGGATAAAGATTGTTTAGATTCCATCCCGAACACTTCCGTAATATCTACGTGAGGGCAGAAGCCGACGACTAGCCAACCCTCAGATTCCATACAACACGGCCGCACAGGAGGAAACAATTAAAACATAATAAACATTATATTACAAACTAGCTTTGTTTTCATACAAGGCAAGGACAAAAAACGAATGTATTCATTCGAACATAATGTCCTGCCCGCACTGTGCTGCTGCAAGTCGAGACCCTTCTAGAACATCCGCAAAATATTTCTCGGGTGTGCGATGCTCCTTGCCCTCTGGCAGCCCCCTGGCCACCTCGACGGCGTCCATCTTCGCCCACCACATCTTGCAACGGGCAAAGGCCATGCGGGCACCCTCAATGCAGACTAATCGCTTGACGACGTCTAGCCACGGACAGGCTTCCACCACCCGCTTCACAAGGCCAAAATAACTGCTGGGTATAGCTTCGGCTGGCCACAGCCGGATTATTAAATCCTTCATGGCCAGTTCGGCCACCCTATGCAGCTCGACCAACTGCTTCAGTTGATCAACAAAGGGCACCGGATGTTCGGGCACAACATACTGTGACCAGAATAGCTTCTCCGTGGAATTCCATTCTCTGGCTCGGAAGAACTCCATAGCATCGGACACACTGCGGGGTAGATCCGCAAAAGCCCCTGAGCAACTCTGAATCCGGGTTAGTAAAAGGTACTTCCTCTCCGCATACTTGCTTTGCATGTTAAAAGCCTTACCCGCTGCAATCTTCTTGGCCTCCTGGATCTCCTGGAGAGCTTCCTGGGCTTCATTCCGTGCGATCTTTGCACTCTGGCGAGCCTTGGCAAGTTCGGTCTCTTGAGCCGACGCTTCGCGCTCCAAGGCTTCACACTTCTTCACCGCGTCTTGGAGCTCCTGCTGGACCTCGCTGACCCGGGCCTTGAGATTCCTACGGGCGGCTTGCTGCTGGACAACCTTCCCCTCGGCTTTGGCCAAGGCATTTTTAGGGCCTCGACCTCGGTTGCCGCCCCTACACATGTTATGACAATCCGGTTAACACTCACCACTTATTCTTTGCGAGTACACGGCCAGTCGTCACTCACGTTGCATCTCCTAGAGCTGAATCTTCACCTCGCCGAGCTCGTTCTCAGCCCTCTCCAACCTCTGCTTCAGTCCAGAGACTTCCGCAGCATGCGAGGTCGCGGCCAACAACGACGCCTGCTCATTCATACATATCAAGTTAGTCTCCTGCAAAGGGTTGATCCTCGGTCCGGCTTCTCTTTCCGAACACAGGACAGTGTCTCAGGGGCTACTGTCAGCATGGGGCGTTCTCTTTTTACGAGACTTACTTCAAAACCTGTCAATAGATTGTTGCAGGCCTCGTTCATTCCGGTCTTGATGGACTGAACCTTCTCGACCACCATACCCATAAGGACACGGTGCTCGTCCACAATGGAGGCGCTTTGTAGCGCCTCCACCAATTTATCCGGTGCCCCTAGTTTGACAGGGGTCACCTATGGAATTGGTGCACCCCTCTTTGAAGGAAGGGACGCGCCGGATTCCGGGGCCGCATCGGTCCCCGGAATCGTATTCGGCTGAGGGCCGAACTGAATACGTCCCTCCTCGCCAGTCTCCATGGGGATCGGCTCCCCCATGTGTCCGGCAACGGAGGTCTCGCCTCACGGCGCCTCCTGGACAGCATCCTGGGTCCCTCCACAGCTCGGAGCGGTCCTCCGAGACAACACTTCGGTGTCGTCCTTGGCCCCAGGGGAGTAAGCGGGCGGCGGCGACATGCTGGGCATTTCTGTTGGGGAATGTAGCAGAAATCAAAAAAAATTCTACGCTTCACCAAGATCAATCTATGGAGTCATCTAGCAACGAGGGAGAGGGGAGTGCATCTACATACCCTTGTAGATCGCGAGCGGAAGCGTTCAAGAGAACTGGATGATGGAGTCGTACTCGTCGTGATCCAAATCACCGATGATCCTAGCGCCGAACGGACGGCACCTCCGCGTTCAACACACGTACGGAGCAGCAACGTATCCTCCTTCTTGATCCAGCAAGGGGGAAGGAGAGGTTGATAGAGATCCAGCAGCACGACGGCATGGTGGTGGATGCAGCGGTATTCCAGCAGGGCTTCGCCAAGCAACACTGGAGGAGGAAGGGGTGTCATGGGAGGGAGAGGGAGGCGCCAGGGCATAGGGTGCGGCTGCCCTCCCTCCCCCCACTATATATAGGGGGCCTAGGGCGGTGCGCCGGCCCTAGAGATCCCATCTCTAGGGGGGCGGCAACCTAGGGGGGGGGGGGACTTGCCCCCCAAGTCATGTGGGGCGCCCCCACCCCTAGGGTTCCCAACCCTAGGCACAGGGGGGAGGCCCAAGGGGGGCACACCAGCCCACTATGGGCTGGTTCCCAACCCCTTTCATCCCATGGGGCCCTCCGGGATAGGTGGCCCCACCCGGTGGGCCCCCTGGACCCTTCCGGTGGTCCCGATACAATACCGGTGACCCCCGAAACTCTCCCGATGGCCGAAACTAGACTTCCTATATATAAATCTTTACCTACGGACCATTACGGAACTCCTCGTGACGCCCGGGATCTCATCCGGGACTCCGAACAACATTAGGGTTACCGCATGCATATATCTCTACAACCCTAGCGTCACCGAACCTTAAGTGTGTAGACCCTATGGGTTCGGGAGACACATAGACATGACTGAGACGACTCTCCGGTCAATAACCAATAGCAGGATCTGGATACCTATGTTGGTTCCTACATGCTCCTCTATGATCTCATCGGATGAACCACGATGTCAAGGATTCAATCAATCCCGTATACAATTCCCTTTGTCTATCGGTATAGTACTTGCCTGAGATTCGATCGTCGGTATACCGATACCTTGTTCAATCTCGTCATGGCAAGTCTCTTTACTCGTTCCATAATACATCATCCCGTGACCAACACCTTAGTCACATTGATCTCATTATGATGATGTCTTACCGAGTGGGCCCAGAGATACATCTCCGTCATACGGAGTGACAAACCCCAGTCTCGGTTCGTACCAACCCAACAGATGCTTTCGGAGATACCCGTAGTGTACCTTTATAGCCACCCAGTTACGTTGTGACGTTTGGCACACCCAAAGTATTCCTACGATATCCGGGAGTTGCACAACCTCATGGTCTAAGAAAAATATACTTGACATTGGAAAAGCTTTAGCATTACGAACTACACGATCTTGTGCTAGGCTTAGGATTGGGTCTTGTCCATCACATCATTCTCCTAATGATGTGATCCCGTTATCAATGACATCCAATGTCGATGGTCAGGAAACCGTGACCATCTGTTGATCAATGAGCTAGTAACTAGAGGCTTACCAGGGACACGTTGTGGTCTATGTATTCACACATGTATCACTGTTTCCGGATAATACAATTCAAGCATGAATAACAGACAATTATCATGAACAAGGAAATATAATAATAACCACTTTATTATTGCCTCTAGGGCATATTTCCAACAGTCTCCGACTTGCACTAAAGTCAATAATATAGTTACATTGTGATGAATCGAACACCCATAGAGTTCTGGTGTTGATCATGTTTTGCTCGTGGAAGAGGTTTAGTCAATGTATCTGTGACATTCATATCCGTATGCACTTTACAAATATCTATGTCTCCACCTTGAACATAATTCCGGATGGATTTGAAACGGCACTTGATGTGCTTGGTCTTCTTGTGAAACCTGGGCTCCTTGGCAATGTCAATAGCTCTAGTGTTGTCACAGAAGAGAGTCATTGGGCCCGACGCGCTTGGAATGACTCCTAGGTCGGTGATGAACTCCTTCATCCAGACTCCTTCCTGCGCTGCTTCGCAAGAAGCTATGTACCCCGCTTCACATGTAGAATGCGCCACGACGCTCTGCTTGCAACTGCACCAGCTGACTGCCCCACCATTCAAAATATACACGTATCCGGTTTGTGACTTGGAGTCATCCAGATCTGTGTCGAAGCTAGCATCGACGTAACCCTTTACGACGAGCTCTTCGTCACCTCCATAAACGAGAAACATATCCTTAGTCCTTTTCAGGTACTTCAGGATGTTCTTGACCGCTGTCTAGTGTTCCATACCGAGATCACTTTGGTACCTCCCCACCAAACTTATGGCAAGGTTCACATCAGGTCTGGTACAGAGCATGGCATATATAATATAACCTATGGCCGAGGCATAGGGGATGACACTCATCTTTTCTCTATCTTCTGCCGTGGTCGGGGATTGAGCCATGCTCAATCTCATACCTTGCAATACAGGCAAGAACCCTTTCTTGGACTGATCCATATTGAACTTCTTCAATATCTTATCAAGGTATGTGCTTTGTGAAAGACCAATGAGGCATCTTGATCTATCTCTATAGATCTTGATGCCCAATATGTAAGCAGCTTCTCCAAGGTACTTCATTGAAAAACTCTTATTCAAGTAGGCCTTTATGCTTTCCAAGATTTCTACATCATTTCCCATCAGCAATATATCATCCACATATAATATGAGAAATGCTACAGAGCTCCCACTCACTTTCTTGTAAATACAGGCTTCTCCCCAAGTCTGTAGAAAACCAAACGCTTTGATCACATCATTAAAGCGAATGTTCCAACTCCGAGATGCTTGCACCAGCCCATAAATTGAGCGTTGGAGCTTGCATACCTTGTCAGCATTCTCAGAATCGACAAAACCTTCCGGCTGCATCATATACAGTTCTTCCTTGAGGAAGCCATTAAGGAATGCTGTTTTGACGTCCATTTGCCATATCTCATAATCATAGAATGCGGCAATTGCTAACATGATTCGGACGGACTTCATCATCGCTACGGGAGAGAAAGTCTCATCGTAGTCAATCCCTTGAACTTGTCGATAACCTTTAGCGACAAGCCGAGCCTTATAGATGGTTACATTACCATCCGCGTCAGTCTTCTTCTTAAAGATCCATTTATTTTCTATGGCGTGCCGATCATCGGGCAAGTCCACCAAAATCCATACTTTGTTTTCATACATGGATCCTATCTCGGATTTCATGGCTTCAAGCCATTTGTTGGAATCCGGGCCCGCCATTGCTTCTTCATAGTTCAAAGGTTCACCGTTGTCTAACAACATGATTTCCATGACAGGGTTGCCGTACAACTCTGGTGCGGAACGTGTCCTTGTGGACCTTCAAAGTTCAGTAGTAACTTGATCTGAAGCTTCATGATCATCATCATTAACTTCCTCCCTAGTCGGTGCAGGCACCAGAGGAACATCTTCCTGTGCTGCGCTACTTTCCGGTTCGGAAGGGGTGACTGTCACCTCATCAAGTTCCACTTTCCTCCCACTCACTACTTTCGAGAGAAACTCTTTCTCCAGAAAGGATCCATTCTTGGCAACGAAGACCTTGCCTTTGGATATGAGGTAGAAGGTATACCCAATAGTTTCCTTAGGGTATCCTATGAAGACGCATTTTTCCGATTTGGGTTCGAGCTTTTCAGGTTGAAGTTTCTTGACATAAGCATCGCAACCCCAAACTATTAGAAACGACAGCTTAGGTTTCTTGCCAAACCAAAGTTCATACGGTGTCGTCTCAACGGATTTAGACGGAGCCCTATTTAAAGTGAATGCGGCAGTCTCTAAAGCATAACCCCAAAAAGATAGCGGTAAGTCGGTAAGAGACATCATAGATCGCACCATGTCCAATAGAGTACGATTACGATGTTCGGACACACCATTATGCTGAGGTGTTCCAGGCGGTGTTTAGGTGCGTGCCAAATTCGTGACTTAAATATTCTCCTCCACGATCCGATCGTAAGAACTTTATTTTTTTGTCACGTTGATTCTCAACCTCATTCTGAAATTCCTTGAACTTTTCAAATGTCTCAGACTTGTGTTTCATCAAGTAGACATACCCATATCTACTCAAGTCATCTGTGAGGGTGAGGACATAACGATAGCCTCCACGAGCTTCAACACTCATTGGACCGCACACATCGGTATGTATGATTTCCAATAAGTTGGTTGCTCGCTCCATTGTTCCGGAGAACGGAGTCTTGGTCATCTTGCCCAAGAGGCATGGTTCGCATGTGTCAAATGATTCATAATAAAGAGACTCCAAAAGTCCATTTGCATGGAGCTTCTTCATATGTTTGACACCAATATGACCAAGGCGGCAGTGCCACAAGTATGTGGGACTATCATTATCAACCTTACATCTTTTGGTATTCACACTATGAATATGTGTAACATCTCGTTCGAGATTCATTAAGAATAAACCATTGACCAGTGGGGCATGACCATAAAACATCTCTCTCATATAAATAGAACAACCATTATTCTCGGATTTAAATGAGTAGCCATCTCGCATTAAACGAGATCCAGATACAATGTTCATGCTCAAAGCTGGTACTAAATAACAATTATTGAGGTTTAAAACTAATCCCGAAGGTAGATGCAAAGGTAGCGTGCCGACGGCGATCACATCGACCTTGGAACCATTCCCGACGCGCATCGTCACCTCGTCCTTCGCCAGTCTCCGCTTATTCCACAGCTCCTGCTTTGAGTTACAAATGTGAGCAACTGCACCGGTATCAAATACCCAGGAGCTACTACGAGCGCTGGTAAGGTACACATCAATAACATGTATATGACATATACCTTTGACGTTGCCGGCCTTCTTATCTGCTAAGTATTTGGGGCAGTTCCGCTTCCACTGACCCGTTCCCTTGCAATAAAAGCACTCAGTCTTAGGCTTGGGTCCATTCTTTGGCTTCTTCCCGGCAACTGGCTTACCGGGCGCGGCAACTCCTTTGCTGTCCTTCTTGAAGTTCTTCTTACCCTTGCCTTTCTTGAACTTAGTGGTTTTATTCACCATCAACACTTGATGCTCTTTCTTGATCTCCACCTCCACTGACTTCAGCATTGAATACACCTCGGGAATGGACTTCTCCATCCCTTGCATATTGAAGTTCATCACGAAGCTCTTGTAGCTAGGTGGGAGCGACTGAAGGATTCTGTCAATGACCGCTTCATCTGGGAGATTAATTCCCAACTGAGACAAGCGATTGTGCAACCCAGACAATTTGAGTATGTGCTCGCTGACAGAACTATTCTCCTCCATCTTACAGCTGTAGAATGCGTCGGAGACGTCATATTTCTCGAATCGGGCATGAGCTTGGAAAACCATTTTCAGCTCTTGGAACATCTCATATGCTCCGTGGTGCTCAAAACGCTTTTGGAGCCCCGATTCTAAGCTGTAAAGCATGCCGCACTGAACCAGGGAGTAATCATCACAACGCGACTGCCAAGCGTTCATAACGTCTTGGTTCGCTGGGGCGGGAGCGTCACCTAGCGGTGCTTCAAGGACATATGTTTTCTTGGCAGCTATGAGGATGATCCTCAAGTTACGGACCCAATCCGTATAATTGCTACCATCGTCTTTCAACTTGGTTTTCTCTAGGAACGCGTTGAAGTTGAGGGTAACATGAGCGTGGGGCATTGGATCTACAAGACATATTGTAAAGATTTTAGACTATGTTCATGACAATTAAGTTCATCTAAACAAATTTAATAAACTCCCACTCAAATAGACATCTCTCTAGTCATCTAAGTGATACATGATCCGAATTGACTAGGCCGTGTCCGGTCATCACGTGAGATGGACTAGTCATCAATGGTGAACATCTTTATGTTGATCGTATCTTCTATACGACTCATGTTCGACCTTTCGGTCTTCCGTGTTCCGAGGCCATGTCTGTACATGCTAGGCTCGTCAAGTGAACCCTAAGTGTATTGCGTGTGTAAATCTGGCTTACACCCGTTGTATGCGAATGTTAGAGCCTATCACACCCGATCATCACGTGGTGCTTCGGAACAACGAACCTTAGCAATGGTGCACAGTTAGGGGGAACACAATTCTTGAAATTTTAGTGAGAGATCATCTTATTTACTACCGTCGTTCTAAGCAAATAATATGTATAAACATGATAAACATCACATGCAATCAAATAGTGACATGATATGGCCTATATCATTTTGCTCCTGTGATCTTCATCTTCGGGGCTCCATGATCATCATCGTCACCGGCTTGACACCATGATCTCCATCATCGTGTCTTCATGAAGTCATCTCGCCAAACATTACTTCTACTACTATGGCTAACATTTAGCAATAAAGTAAAGTAATTACATGGCGTTATTCAGTGACACGCAGGTCATACAATAAATAAGACAACTCCTATGGCTCCTGCCGGTTGTCATACTCATCGACATGCAAGTTGTGATTCCTATTACATGAACATGATCAATCTCATACATCACATATATCATTCATCACATCCTTTTGGCCATATCACATCACATGGCACATGCTGCAAGAACAAGTTAGACGTCCTCTAATTGTTGTTGCAAGTTTTGACGTGGCTGCTATAGGTTTCTAGCAAGAACGTTTCTTACCTACGCCAAAACCACAATGTGATATGCCAATTTCTATTTACCCTTCATAAGGACCCTTTTCATCGAATTCGATCCGACTAAAGTGGGAGAGACTGCCACCCGCTAGCCACCTTATGCAACTAGTGCATGTCAGTCAGTGGAACCTGTCTCACGTAAGCGTACGTGTAAGGTCGGTCCGGGCCGCTTCATCCCATGATGCCGCCGAATCAAGATAAGACTAGTAGCGGCAAGAGAATTGAACAAATCTACGCCCATAACTGCTTTGTGTTCTACTCGTGCAAGATACTACGCATAGACCTATCTCTGATACCACTGTTGGGGAACGTAGCAGAAATCAAAAAAAACTCTATGCTTCACCAAGATCAATCTATGGAGTCATCTAGCAACGAGGGAGAGGGGAGTACATCTACATACCCTTGTAGATCGCGAGCGGAAGCGTTCAAGAGAATGTGGATGATGTAGTCGTACTCGTCGTGATCCAAATCACCGATGATCCTAGCGCCGAACGGACGACACCTCCTCGTTCAACACACATACGGAGCAGCAACGTCTCCTCCTTCTTGATCCAGCAAGGGGGAAGGAGAGGTTGATGGAGATCCAGCATCACGACAGCATGGTGGTGGATGCAGCGTTATTCCAGCAGGGCTTCGCAAAGCAACACTGGAGGAGGAAGGGGTGTCACGGGAGGGAGAGGGAGGCGCCAGGGCATAGGGTGCGGCTGCTCTCCCTACCCCCACTATATATAGGGGGCCTAGGGGGGGTGCGCCGGCCCTAGAGATCCCATCTCTAGGGGGGCGGCGGCCTCGGGGGGGACTTGCCCCCCAAGTCATGTGGGGCGCCCCCACCCACCCATAGGGTTCCCAACCCTAGGCGAAGGGGGGAGGGCCAAGGGGGCGCACCAGCCCACTATGGGCTAGTTACCAACCCCTTTCAGCCCATGGGGCCCTCCGGGATCAGTGGCCCCACCCGGTGGACCCCCGGGACCCTTCCGGTGGTCCCGGTACAATACCGGTGACCCTCGAAACTCTCCTGATGGCCGAAACTAGACTTCCTATATATAAATCTTTACCTCCGGACCATTCCGGAACTCCTCATGACGTCCAGGATCTCATCCGGGACTCCGAACAACATTCGGGTTACCGCATGCATATATCTCTACAACCCTAGCGTCACCGAACCTTAAGTGTGTAGACCCTACGGGTTCGGGAGACACGTAGACATGACCGAGACGACTCTCCGGTCAATAACCAACAGCGGGATCTGGATACCCATGTTGGTTCCTACATGCTCCTCGATGATCTCATCGGATGAACCATGATGTCAAGGATTCAATCAATCCCGTATACAATTCCCTTTGTCTATCGGTAAAGTACTTGCCCGAGATTCGATCGTCGGTATACCGATACCTTGTTCAATCTCGTCATGACAAGTCTCTTTACTCGTTCCGTAATACATCATCCCATGACCAACACCTTAGTCACATTGATCTCATTATGATGATGTCTTACCGAGTGGGCCTAGAGATACCTCTCCGTCATACGGAGTGACAAATCCCAGTCTCGGTTCGTGCCAACCCAACATATGCTTTCGGAGATACCCGTAGTGTACCTTTATAGCCACCCAGTTACGTTGTGACGTTTGGCACACCCAAAGTATTCCTACGGTATCCGGGAGTTGCACAACCTCATGGTCTAAGGAAAATATACTTGACATTGGAAAAGCTTTAGCACTACGAACTACACGATCTTGTGCTAGGCTTAGGATTGGGTCTTGTCCATCACATCATTCTCCTAATGATGTGATCCCGTTATCAATGACATCCAATGTCCATGGTCAGGAAACCATGACCATCTGTTGATCAACGAGCTAGTAACTAGAGGCTTACCAGGGACACGTTGTGGTCTATGTATTCACACATGTATCACTGTTTCCGGATAATACAATTCAAGCATGAATAACAGACAATTATCATGAACAAGGAAATATAATAATAACCACTTTATTATTGCCTCTAGGGCATATTTCCAACAATTTCCGCCAGATCCAATGAACCTCCAGATGAGGATCGCTGGATGCTGTCACGAGCCGGACTGCAATAGCACAACAGACCACGTCAAAACAACAAAAAGGAGAGGCCGAGTACATTTGTATACATGAGTTATAATACTTACGATGCGTCCCGAGGCTTAGTGTGGAGGCGTCGCTCTGGACTGTTGTCAACGTCCCATGCAGTGTTGACCGCAAGGGCGCCCTTCCCCTTCTTGGGTGTTCCCGTCTCTAGATTCGTGGAGGCCCCCCTTTTCTTCTTCCCCTGCTCAGGGGGAGGGTTCTCCTCCTCCTCTTCCTCGTCATCGTCCTCAGGGACAGAGGAATGGGCTTCTTCGTCTTTGGACGTCATGTCCGAAGCACTCTTACGCCAGGGGCCGCTTTTGGTCCCCTTGGCCTTCTTCATGGTCTTCTTCTCCGGCGCCTTATATGGTGCCGGCACCAGCATCTTCGCTAGACGCGGGATGACCGATTCTTTAGGAAGCGGAGCCGGGCACTGGATCCGCTTCGCCCTCTCCACCCAATCCTGAAAAAGCAAATGATAAAAGCTTAGACATCATCCCCCAAATAAACAAGTAGGGGATACGTTAAAAATAACATACATTGCTGGCGAGATGTTTAATGTCGTGCCCACGGTCTGTATATGCGGCCGACGGTTTCTCGTTGCCCTTGAAGAGCAACCTCCAGGCACCCTCGTGGGTGGTTGCAAAGAGCCTCACCAGGGTTTGGTGCTTCTTCGGGTTGAACTCCCACAGAGGGCGACTTCTGCGCTGGCACGGGAGGATCCGGCGAACCAGCATCACCTGAATTACATCGACGAGCTTGACGTTCTTGGCTATCATGCTTTGAACGCGCGTCTGTAGCGCAATCAGCTCATCGGGCGAACACCAGTTCAGACTCTTCTCGACCCAGGAGGTGAGTTGTGTGGGAGCGCCGGAGCGGAATTTGGCAGCTGCGGCCCAGGTGGTGCCACGGGGTTCCGTTATGTAGAACCACTGTTTCTGCCACTCCTTTACTGTCTCCACAAAAGTTCCTTTCGGCCAGGAGACGTTGGACAGCTTACTCACCATGGCTCCTCCGTGTCGGTGTACTAAGGTAGGGGTACCTCAGTACCCCAACTTGTGCACGGGCAGTAGCAGCTTCCCGCGACAGGGCCTACCACGTGCTTGCCGGAGACCTTTCTGCTCCATATAAAGCCATTCAAAAACAAAGTATACAAGACAGAAGATCGAGGCCCCGGCAAGTGAATCTTGCCGGGAAGGCCGTCCTAGGCTCAAGATTACCTCACTAGCTCAAGACCCTGGCAAGAGGAGCTTGCCAGGAAGACTAGAAGATTACATTTCAGAAGACACGCCTCGGCGCAGCATGCGCCCCGGCAGGGCCCGGGGAGCGACAAGCTTCAGAGCCCGACAAGCTTCCGGGCCCGGCAAGGTCAAGGCCCCCGGCAAGGTGCTTGCCGGGGAGAGTTACGTTGTGTGCCCGCGCTCCAGCTCATCGAACCACGCGTCGCCCTGGGGCCATTCCAGGGACGCGTGGCGGATGGCTGTGCAGCCTGGGGGACACGGTGGCACTCCACGGTGACGAAGCTATCACCGTGGCAAACGGAGACGCAAGGGCGGGCGCTTTTGGGGTCGACGGTGACGGGCATTTAATGCTCTTGTCCCCCACTGTCAAAGTAGGTGATGACCACTGTTCATCCACTGTTCCCGCACTGTTACAACTACCACCAAAGTTACATTTTTACCCCTTTCTCCTACGTTGACACCTGTCGGTGACCCCTTGAGCTATAAAAGGAGGCCCATGCACAACGTAGAAAGGGTTCGGAACCTAGATCACTCATTCGCTTGGTGTAGCTAGTTCTTCAAGCTCCCAAGCTCCCCAACTCAATACAATCTAAGCAAGAGTAGGGTTTTACGCGCCCATCGCGGCCTGAACCTGGGTAAACTGCCCGCGTGCTCACTACGATCTGCTCTTTGTGCTCCCTCCGCTCCCTTACCGCACGAACAAGGGGCTCCGGTCCCATAGGTGCTCGTGGTGGACAGTTTCCCCCGACATCTTTGGCGCGCCAGGTAGGGGGCGTCGAGGTTGTGCGAACCTGATCCGGCGTTCACGCGGGCGCATTCTTCATCAACCTCTCCAGCTTCATCAACAACCTCATCAGCAGCAGCATGGCCCCGAAGAAGAAGGCTTCGGAGGTCGCAGGCCCGTCTGCATCTCATCCGCCACCACCGGAACCAACGGTGGGTGGAGGAGACGCCGTCGGAAGGGTGGTCGCCGGCGAGGAAACTCGTGACACCACCAAATCTAAGGACAAAGCGGACGACCGAGCCTCGATGTCCGTAGATGCGCCACGTCCATCTCAGCAGACGACAACCCAGCAGCGCCATGCCACAGGAGGTGGCATCCGCTTGCTGGGCCAAGGGCAAACCGGAGGCTCGCGGGATGCTCCGGGCCATCGTCCTGGCACGAGCAAGGCGCGGTCACCGGGACGGGACCCTGCTCCTTCTAACCCCGTTAGGAGTCCGAGCATATCCCGCTCCTCGCACCGCTCGCCCCCGCTCTCCTCCTCTCCAGCAGAAGCGCTCGCAAGAGCGCAACTGCTCCTCGACTTCCCTCCAGCGGCAGACAAGGCCGAAGACTGGAGGGCAACCATCCAGAGCCTGATCGCCTTCGCCAATAACGACACGCCGCAGCAGCCGGCGACCTCGCGGCCACGGCAAGTCGAGAAGACGAAGGCCGACGGCGACAAGACCGTCGGGGGTGCAACTACCGTGCACTCCCCGCCGCGAAAGCAGAAGACGCCGCCCCGCCGGATCAACGTCGACGACGACTCCACGGTGTCGTCGGATCCGCGGGCTCGTCGGGACCAGCGCCAAGTCCTTGACGACCGGCGACAAGAAGACGCTCGAACGACGATCGAGCGCCGCCGAGAAGCTCGGCGACAATCAGATCAGCGAGCTGGGACCGCTGTCGATACGCACGCGCCCGGTGAGCCAGGCGACTTGCCGTATGCGGCAGGTTGCCATGCGTTTACCCGTGAGCTACGGCGTGTCCAGTGGCCCAGCATGAAGAACTTCAAGCCCGACGTACCGGAGAAGTACGACGGCAAGACGCACCCCTCGGAATTCCTCAGCATCTACACCATCGCGGTGCAGGCTGCCGGGGGGCGCGACGAGAAGATACTGGCGAACTACTTCCCGCTGGTGCTTAAGCCGAACGTTCGTTCTTGGCTTATGCACTTGCCGGAAGGCTCCATTTCTTCTTGGGCAGACCTTTGCCACCAGTTTGTTGGCGCCTTCACGGGCGGCCACAAACCCCACGGCCAGGAGAGTGATCTCCACATATTGGCCCAGAAGGAAGGAGAACCTCTGCGCAAGTACATCCAGCGCTTCAGCCGCGTGCAGCACAACATACCCGACGTCCACCCTGCCGCGGTTATTAGCGCGTTCCACCAGAAAGTGCGTAACCGCCGCATGCGTGAGGAGATGGCCATGACCAAGATACGGGATGTCAGCGAGCTCTACGCTCTAGCTGATAAGTGCGCGCGCGCCGAAGAGGGGAGGAGACTCCCCGGAGAGGATGCTGGCGCAGAGGGAAGCGACAGCGAGGATGCCGCCCCGGAAAAGAAGAGCCGGCGGCGGAACAATAGAAGAAAGAACAAGAAGGAAGTGCTTGCCGTCGAGAAGTCCGGCAAGGAGGCTCCCGCCAAGCAAGCACATGCTAGCAGCTCCGGCAAGGAGCCTGCCCCTGTAGCGGCAGCCGACAAGCAGGACGGCTCCGACAAGCAATACTGCAAAATCCACCGCACCAAGGGCCACGACCTCTCCAACTGCAAACGCGTCGAGTACCTCGTCGAGCAGCAGAAAGCTAAGTACGAGCGGCGCGACAAGGAGAAGGCCCAAGGTGGCGGAGGAGAGCCAAGCAAGAAGCGGCCATTCAATGGCCGGGGAGGACGCCGCGGCAAGGCCAAGCAGCGGCAAGGTGACCGGCCTCCCCGGGGCCGCGACAAGGATGAAGAAGACGACGACGACGACATGGAGGAAGAAGATAACAGCGAGCAGGAGTTCCAGAAGGCCACGGAAGTCCTGTGCGTCGACGGCGGCGCCTCTCTGCATACTTCCCACCGCCAACTCAAGCAGTGGGTGCGGGAAGTAAATGCAGCAGAGCCGCCCGTGGAGTCGCGCAGGCTCCTCAAATGGTCCAGCACGCCCATCATTTTTGATCTTGAGGATCACCCTGACCGCACCACTGCGGTCGGGTGCTTGCCAATGCTGGTCTCACCCACCATCCGCAACCTCAAGGTCACCAAAATGTTGGTTGACGGCGGGGCCGGGCTGAACTTGATCTCCTCAGCTATGATCAAGAAACTCCAAATCCCAGATGGCGAGCTCGAAGAGACCGGTTCGTTCCAAGGAATAAACCCGGGAAGGAGCAAGCCCAAGGGGAAGATCACTCTGCCAGTGACCTTTGGCGGGGAGCTGAACTTCAGGACGAAGAGGATAACCTTCGATGTTGCCGATATCCCATTGCCATACAATGGGATACTTGGACGTCCTGCCCTCGCCAAGTTCATGGCAGCTTCCCACTACGCCTAGAACGTACTCAAGATGCCGGGGCCGATAAGCGTCATCTCTGTTCATGGCGACAAGAAGGACGCGCTTATCTGCGCCGACAAGATATACCGGGATGCAGCAGCCGCAGCGGAGAAGGACACACTTGCCGCTGAAGCTCCCGGGGGGAAGAAGACCAAGACCAAGTCCGGCAAGTGCTCTGGGGCCCACTCCGGCAACCGCACCTCTTCGGAGTGCTGCGTTGCTGTCGAGGACGTCCCATCGAGCTCCACCGGCAAGTGCAAGAAGGGGATGGCCGCTCCTCCGGCAACCAAGAAGGTGTCCGCCAAGGAGGACGGCACTGGTGGTACCTTCACCATCAGTGCCACACTTGACAGCAAATAGGAAAGCGCGCTCGTTGCCTTCCTGTGGGCGAATGTCGATGTGTTTTCCTGGCAACCATCTGACATCCCTGGTGTTCCCAGGAAGGTAGTTGAGCACAAGCTTGCTGTTTGTCCTCATGCGCGGCCCGTCAAGCAGAAGGTCAGAAAGCAGGCCGTGGAGCGCCAAGAATTCATTGCCGAAGAGATCAAGAAGCTAGAAGCAGCGGGCCTAGTTAGAGGCGTGATCCATCCGACGTGGTTGGCAAATCCAGTTGTCGTGCGTAAGGCCAACGGGAAGTGGAGACTGTGTATAGACTTCACCGATGTGAATAAAGCATGTCCCAAGGATCCATTTCCCTTGCCGCGCATTGACCAGATTGTGGACTCCACCGCCGGATGTGAGCTGCTCTCGTTCCTTGATGCATATTCAGGCTACCACCAGATTTTCATGGCCAAAGAAGATGAAGAGAAGACTGCATTTATCACTCCATGTGGCACATATTGCTTCATACGCATGCCCTTCGGATTGAAGAATGCAGGATCAACATTTGCAAGGGTGGTGTACACTGCTTTTGAGCCACAGATCCACAGAAATGTAGAATCTTACATGGATGACATCGTGGTGAAGAGCAAGAGCAAAGATACACTGATCCAAGACTTGGAAGAGACATTTGAGAACCTGCGCAAGATCCAGCTTAAGTTGAACCCCGAGAAGTGCGTCTTTGGAGTCCGCTCCGGCAAGCTTCTCGGGTTCTTTGTGTCACAGAGGGGGATTGAAGCCAACCCCGACAAGATTAAAGCCATCGAGCAGATAGAAGCCCCGAGGCGCGTCAAGGATGTCAGGAGGCTTGCAGGTTGTGTAGCTGCCCTCAGTAGGTTCATTTCAAAGTCTGCAGAACGCGCCCTGCCTTTCTTTAAGATTTTGAAGAAGGCAGGTCCTATGAAATGGACTCCGAAGGCGGAGGCAGCGCTGCAAGACTTGAAACGGTACCTATCCTCCACTCCAGTACTTGTCGCACCTAGGCCGCAAGAGAAGTTGCTGCTATACTTAGCGGCAACTAATCAAGTGGTTAGTGCTGCGTTAGTAGCAGAGAGGGAGGCCGACGAGGAATCTACACCACCGGCAAGCGAATCCAGCGACAAGCAGGGGGCTGCTCCGGCAAGCTCTGGCCCCGACAAGGACAACTCTGCGCAGGAACAAGGAGAAGTGCGGAAGAAGATGGTGCAGCGCCCGGTGTATTTTGTGAGTTCCCTCTTGCAGGGGGCTAGATCAAGATACTCCGGGGTGCAGAAGTTGCTTTTCGGCCTCCTCATGGCCTCGAGAAAGCTGCGCCATTACTTCCAAGCACATGAGATAACAGTGGTCACTCGCTTTCCGCTGAAGAGGATATTGCACAATCCAGAAGCGACAGGCAGGATCGTCGAGTGGGCACTTGAGCTGTCAAGCTTTGGTCTCAAGTTTGAGAGTACCTCAACTATCCAGAGCCGAGCTTTGGCAGAATTCATAGCTGAATGGACCCCAACGCCCGATGAGGAAATTCCAGAAACAAGTGTACCCGTACAAGAAGCGACAAGTGAATGGGTAATGTACTTTGATGGTGCCTTCTCGCTGCAAGGCGCTGGAGCCGGTGTGGTACTCATAGCACCCACCGGAGAACGCCTCAAGTATGTTATCCAGATGCACTTTCCCAGGGAACAAGCGACAAACAATACTGCTGAGTATGAAGGTCTGCTTGCCGGCCTCAGAATTGCAGCTGAGCTTGGGATCAGAAAGCTGATTGTGCGGGGAGATTCCCAGTTGGTGGTCCGACAAGTCAACAAGAGTTACCAAAGCCCTTTGATGGAAGCTTATGTAGATGAAGTGAGGAAGCTTGAAGAGCACTTTGAAGGTCTGCAAATGGAGCACGTTCCAAGAGCTCAGAATGACATTGCAGATGGCCTTTCGAAGTGTGCTGCGATGAAGTTACCTGTGGAACCAGGGACCTTCTTGCTCAAGCTGACTCAGCCATCCGTCACACCATCTATTGGGCAGCACAGGAAAAGAAATTTGGTCTCCGGCGACTACTTGCCGGCGGATCTCCCCGAGGCCGCCGCCAAGGTTCCCAAGATCAACGATCAGAACGCTGAGGAACAGTTTGCTCCTGCAGATCCTGGGGTCTGTACAGTTGAAGCAAGCGTTCCCGACAAGCTTTGCCCCGGCGAGCTTGCCGGGGGTGTTGGGGATCGTTGCAGAAAATCAAAATTTTTCCTGCGCGTCACCAAGATCTATCTATGGAGTAATCTAGCAATGAGCATAAAGGGGAGTGGATCTACATACCCTTGTAGATCGCGATGCGGAAGCATTGCAAGAACGCGGATGAAGGAGTCGTACTCGCTGCGATTCAGATCGCGGTTGATTCCGATCTAAGCGCCGAACAACGGCGCCTCCGCGTTCAACACACGTGCAGCCCGATGACGTCTCCCACGCCTTGATCCAGCAAGGAGAGAGGGAGAGGTTGGGGAAGACTCTATCCAACAGCAGCACGACGGCGTGGTGGTGGTGGAGGAGCGCGGGACTCCAGCAGGGCTTCGCCAAGCGCTGCGAGAGACGAGGAGGGAGAGGGGTAGGGCTGCGCCAAGAGGGAGACCATCTCGTGTGTCTAGCAGCCCCAAAACCCCTACTATATATAGGGGAAGGGGAGGGGCTGCGCCCCCATCTAGGGTTCCCTCCCTAGGGGTGGCGGCAGCCCCCAAACCCATCTAGGGTGCGGCCAAAGGGGGGAGAGAGAGGGGGCGCCCTAGGGTGGGCCTTAAGGCCCATCTGGACCTAGGGTTTGCCCCCCTCCCACTCTCCATGCGCCTTGGACCTTGGTGGGGGGGCGCACCAGCCCACTTGGGGCTGGTCCCCTCCCACACTTGGTCCACGCAGCCTTCTGGGCTGGTGGTCCCACCTGGTGGACCCCCGGGACCCTCCCGGTGGTCCCGGTACGTTACCGATATCGCCCGAAACTTTTCCGGTGACCAAAACAGGACTTCCCATATATGAATCTTTACCTCCGGACCATTCCGAAACTCCTCGTGACGTCCGGGATCTCATCCGGGACTCCGAACAACATTCGGTAACCGCGTACATACTTTCCCTATAACCCTAGCGTCATCGAACCTTAAGTGTGTAGACCCTACGGGCTCGGGAACCATGTAGACATGACCGAGACAACTCTCCGGCCAATAACCAACAGCGGGATCTGGATACCCATGTTGGCTCCCACATGTTCCACGATGATATCATCGGATGAACCACGATGTCAAGGATTCAATCAATCCCGTATACGATTCCCTTTGTCTATCGGTATAACACTTGCCCGAGATTCGATCGTCGGTATACCGATACCTTGCTCAATCTCGTTACCGGCAAGTCTCTTTACTTGTTCCGTAACACATCATCCCGTGATCAACTCCTTGATCACATATTGTGCACATTATGATGATGTCCTACCGAGTGGGCCCAGAGATACCTCTCCGTCATACGGAGTGACAAATCCCAGTCTCGATTTGTGCCAACCCAACAGACACTTTCGGAGATACCTGTAGTGCACCTTTATAGCCACCCAGTTACGTTGTGACGTTTGGTACACCCAAAGCATTCCTACGGTATCCGGGAGTTGCACAATCTCATGGTCTAAGGAAAATATACTTGACATATAGAAAAGCTTTAGCATACGAACTACACGATCTGTGCTAGGCTTAGGATTGGGTCTTGTCCATCACATCATTCTCCTAATGATGTGATCCCGTTATCAACGACATCCAATGTCCATGGTTAGGAAACCGTAACCATCTATTGATCAACGAGCTAGTCGTCTAGAGGCTCACTAGGGACATGGTGTTTGTCTATGTATCCACACATGTATCTGAGTTTCCTATCAATACAATTCTAGCATGGATAATAAACAATTATCGTGAACAAGGAAATATAATAATAACCAATTTATTATTGCCTCTAGGGCATATTTCCAACAGTCTCCCACTTGCACTAGAGTCAATAATCTAGTTCACATCGCCATGTGATTAACACTCATAGGTCACATCGCCATGTGACTAACATCCAAAGAGTTCACTAGAGTCAGTAATCTAGTTCACATCAATATGTGATTAACACTCAATGAGTTCTGGGTTTGATCATGTTATGCTCGTGAGAGAGGTTGTAGTCAACGGGTCTGTAACATTCAGATCCCTATGTACTTCGCAAAACTTTATGTCATATCGTAGATGCTGCTACCACGTTCCACTTGGAGCTATTCCAAACTGTTGCTCCATTATACGTATCCGGTATCTCCTACTTAGAGTTACCCGGATAGGTGCTAAGCTTGCATCGACGTAACTATTTACGTCGAACTCTTTATCACCTCCATAACCGAGAAACATTTCCTTATTCCTCTAAGGATAATTTTGACCACTATCTAGTGATCCACTCCTGGATCACCTTTGTACCCTCTTGCCAGACATGTGGCAAGGCACACATCAGGTGCGGTACTTAGCATGGCATACCGTATAGAGCCTATGACAAAAGCATAGGGGACGACCTTCGTCCTTCCTCTTTCTTCTGCCGTGGTCAAGTTTTGAGTCTTACTCAACTTCACACCTTATAACTCAGGTAAGAATTCCTTCTTTAACTGACCTATTTTGAACTCCTTCAAAATCATGTCAAAGGTGTGTGTTCCTTTGAAAGTATCATCAGGCGTCTTGATCTATCTGTATAAATCTTGATGCCCAATATGTAAGCAGCTTTATCCAGGTCTTCCTTTGAAAAACTCCTTTCAAAAACAACCCTTTACGCTTTCCAGAAATTCAACAACATTTCGGATCAACCATATGTCATTCACATATACTTATCAGAAATGTTGTAGTGCTCCCACTCACTTTATTGTAAATACAAGTTTCTAACAAACTTAGTATAAACCCAAAAACTTTGATCACTCCATCAAAGCGTATATTCCGACTCCGAGATGCTTGCTCTAGTCCATGAAAGGATCGCTGGAGCTAGCATACCTTTTAGCATCCTTAGGATCGACAAAACCTTTCTGATTGTATCATATACAACCTTTCCTTACGAAAACTGGTAAGGAAACTTGTTTTGTCATCCATCTGCCAGATTTCATAAATGCAGCTAATGCCAACATGATTCTGACGGACTTAAGCATCGCTACGGGTGAGAAAATCTCATCGTAGTCAACTCGTTGAACTTGTGGAAAACTCTTTGCCACAAGTCGAGCTTCATAGACGGTGACATTACCGTCCACGTCCGTCTTCTTCTTAAAGATCCATTTATCTCAATGGCTTGCCAGTCATCGGGCAAGTCCACCAAAGTCCATACTTTGTTTCGATACATGGATCCTATGTCGGATTTCTCGGCTTCTAACCATTTGTCGGAATATGGGCCCACCATCACTTCTTCATAGTTCGTAGGTTCATTGTTGTCCAACAACATGACCTCTAAGACAGGATCACCGTACCACTCAGGAGTAGTACATATCCTTGTCGACCTACGAGGTTCGATAGCAACTTGATCTGGAGCTTCATGATCACTATCATTAGTTTCCTCTTCAACTGTCGTAGGTTCCACAGAAACATCTTTCTGTGTTGCACTACTTTCCGGTTGAAGTGAGGGTTCGACAACCTCATCAAGTTCTATCTTCCTCCCACTCAATTCTTTCGAGAGAAACTCCTTCTCGAGAAAGGACCCATTCTTAGCGACAAACATTTTTGTCCTTGGATCTGAGATAGAAGGTATACCCAACTGTTACCTTTGGGTATCCTATGAAGATGTTTTTGTTCGCTTTGGGTTCGAGCTTTTCCCGGCTGAAGCCACAAGCATCGCAGCCCCAAACATTAAGAAAACGACAACTTTGGTTTCTTGCCAAACCATAGTTCATACGGCGTCGTCTCAACGGACTTAGATGGTGCCCTATATAAAGTGAATGCAGTTTTCTCTAATGCATAACCTCAAAATAATAGCGATAGATCGGTAAGATACATCATAGATCGTACCATATCTCATAAGGTTCGATTACGATGTCTGGACACACCATTACGCTGTGGTGTTCCAGATGGCTTCAACTGTGAAACATTTCCACAATGCTTTAAGTGATTGCCAAACTCATAATTCAGAAAATCTCCCCTCGATCAGATCGTAGGAACATGATCTTCTTGTTATGATGACTCTTAATCTTCACTCTGAAATTGCCTTGAACTTTTCAAACATTTCAGACTTTTGCTTCATTAAGTAAATATACCCATATCTACTCAAATTGTCAGTGAAGATGAGAAAATAACGAAATCCACTACACGCCTTAATTCTCATTGGATCACACACATCAGCATGTATGATTTCCAACAAGTCACTTTCCCGTTTCATTGTACCTGAACACGGGATCTTAGTCATCCTGCCCAAGAGGCATGGCTTGCATGTGTCAAGCGATTCAAAATCAAGTGACTCCAAACATCCATCAGCATGGAGTTTCTTCATGCATTTTATGCCAAAATGACCTAAGCAGCAGTGCCACAAGAAAGTGGTACTATCATTATTAACTCTACATCTTTTGGCATTAATATTATCATCATGTGTATTACTATGATCGAGATTCAACAAACCATTGGGTGCATGACCATAAAGGTATTATTCATGTAAACAGAATAACCATTATTCTCTGACTTAAATGAATAACCGTATTGCAATGAACATGATCTAATCATATTCATGCTCAACGTAGACACCCGATAACATTTATCTAGGTTCAACACTAATCTTGAAAATAGAGGGAGTGTGCGATGGTGATCTTATCAACCTTGGAAACACTTCCAATACACATCGTCACCTCGCCCTTAGCTAGTCTCCGTTCAGTCCGTAGCTTTTGCTTCAAGTCACTAATAATAGCAACTGAACCGGTATCCAATACCCAGGTGCTACAAGGAGTACTAGTAAGGTACACATCAATAACAATATACTTTGTTGAAGTTTCCAGCTATCATATCTACCATGTATTTGGGGTAGTTCCGCTATCATGTGACCGTTCCCCGTACAATAGAAGCACTTAGTCTCGAGGTTTGGGTTTAACCATGGGTTCCTTCATCAGAGCGACAACTGGTTTGCCATCCATGAAGTTTCCCTTCCAGCCCTTGCCCTTTTGAAACCAGTGGTCTTGTTAAACCATCAACACTTGATGCTCCTTCTTGATTTCTACTTTCGCGGTCTTAAGAACCGCTAATAGCTCCGGGATCATCTTCATCCTTTGCATGTCATAGTTCATCACGAAGTTCTAGAAGCTTGGTGATAGTGTCTAGAGAATTCTGTCAACCACTATCTCACCTGGAAGATTAACTCCCACTTGGTTCAAGTGATTTTAGCACCCAGACATTCTGAGCACATGCTCACTAGTTGAGCTATTCTCCTCCATCTTTTTGGCAAAGGAACTTGTCAGAGGTCTCATACCTCTCAACACGGGCATGAGCCTGAAATCCCAATTTCAGCTCTTAGAACATCTCATATGTTCCATGGCGTTCAAAACGTCATTGGAATCCCGATTCTAAGCCGTAAAGTATGGTGCACTAAACTATCAAGTAGTCATCAGGACGTGTCTCTCAGGTGTTCACAACATCCACAGACAACGTTGTAGGGGTTTGCACATCGAGCGGTGCATCAAAGACGTAAGCTTTCTGTGCAGCAGTGAGGACACTCCTCGGACTACGGACCCAGTCCGCATCCTTGCTTACAATATCTTTCAACTTAGTCTTTCTCTAGGATCGTATTAAACAGGGAGCTACAACGCAGTTATTGGTCTACAACATAATTTGCGAAGACAACTTAGACTATTGTTCATGACAATGAAGTTCATCTAATGAACTCCCACTCAGATAGACATCTCTCTAGTCATCTAAGTGATACATGATCCGAATCGACTAGGCCGTGTCCGATCATCACGTGAGACGGACTAGTCATCAACGGTGAACATCTTCATGTTGATCGTATCTTCTATACGACTCATGTTCGACCTTTCAGTCTTCCGTGTTCCGAGGCCATGTCTGTACATGCTAGGCTCGTCAAGTGAACCCTAAGTGTATCGCGTGTGTAAATCTGGCTTACACCCGTTGTATGCGAACGTTAGAACTTATCACACCTGATCATCACGTGGTGCTTCGGAACAACGAACCTTAGCAACGGTGCACAGTTAGGGGGAACACAATTCTTGAGATTTTAGTGAGAGATCATCTTATTCACTACCGTCGTTCTAAGCAAATAAGATGTAAAACATGATAAACATCACATGCAATCAAATAGTGACATGATATGGCCAATATCATTTTGCTCCTTTTGATCTTCATCTTCGGGGCTCCATGATCATCATTGTCACCGGCATGACACCATGATCTCCATCATCATGATCTCCATCATCGTGTCTCCATGAAGTCGTCTCGCCAAACATTACTTCTACTACTATGGCTAACGTTTAGCAATAAAGTAAAGTAATTACATGGCGTTATTCAGTGACACGCAGGTCATACAATAAATAAGACAACTCCTATGGCTCCTGCCGGTTGTCATTCTCATCGACATGCAAGTCGTGATTCCTATTACAAGAACATGATCAATCTCATACATCTCATATATATCATTCATCACATCCTTTTGGCCATATCACATCACACGACACATGCTGCAAGAACAAGTTAGACGTCCTCTAATTGTTGTTGCAAGTTTTTACGTGGCTGCTATAGGTTTCTAGCAAGAACGTTTCTTACCTACGTCAAAACCACAACGTGATATGCCAATTTCTATTTACCCTTCATAAGGACCCTTTTCATCGAATCCGATCCGACTAAAGTGGGAGAGACAGACACCCGCTAGCCACCTTATGCAACTAGTGCATGTCAGTCGGTGGAACCTGTCTCACGTAAGAGTACGTGTAAGGTCGGTCCGGGCCGCTTCATCCCACGATGCCGCCGAATCAAGATAAGACTAGTAACGGCAAGAGAATTGACATGATCTACGCCCACAACTACTTTGTGTTCTACTCGTGCAAGATACTACGCATAAACCTAGCTCATGATGCCACTGTTGGGGATCGTTGCAGAAAATCAAAATTTTTCCTACGCGTCACCAAGATCTATCTATGGAGTAATCTAGCAACGAGCATAAAGGGGAGTGGATCTACATACCCTTGTAGATCGCGATGCGGAAGCGTTGCAAGAACGCGGATGAAGGAGTCGTACTCACTGCGATTCAGATCGCGGTTGATTCCGATCTAAGCGCCGAACAACGGCGCCTCCGCGTTCAACACACGTGCAGCCCGATGACGTCTCCCACGCCTTGATCCAGCAAGGAGAGAGGGAGAGGTTGGGGAAGACTCTATCCAACAGCAGCACGACGGCGTGGTGGTGGTGGAGGAGCGCGGGACTCCAGCAGGGCTTCGCCAAGCGCTGCGAGAGACGAGGAGGGAGAGGGGTAGGGCTGCGCCAAGAGGGAGACCATCTCGTGTGTCTAGCAGCCCCAAAACCCCCACTATATATACGGGAAGGGGAGGGGCTGCGCCCCCATCTAGGGTTCCCTCCCTAGGGGTGGTGGCAGCCCCCAAACCCATCTAGGGTGCGGCCAAAGGGGGGGAGAGAGAGGGGGCGCCCTAGGGTGGGCCTTAAGGCCCATCTGGACCTAGGGTTTGCCCCCCTCCCACTCTCCATGCGCCTTGGACCTTGGTGGTGTTGGTGAACGTAGTATTTTAAAATTTTTCTACGACCACGCAAGATCTATCTACCAGATGCATAGCAACGAGAGGGGAGAGTGTGTCTACGTACCCTCGTAGACCGGTAGCGGAAGCGTCAACTGACGCGGTTGATGTTGTCGAACTTCTTCGCGATCCAACCGATCAAGCTCCGAACGTACGGCACCTCCGTGTTCAGCACACGTTCAGCTTGATGACGTCCCACGAGCTCTTGATCCAGTTGAGCTTCACGGGAGAGTTTCGTCAGCACGACGGCGTGGTGACGGATATGATGTGTTCACCGGCGCAGGGCTTCTCCTAAGCTTCGCGACGGTACGACCGAGGTGTGATTCTGTGGAGGGGGGCACCGCACACGGCTAAAACAATCCAACTTGTGTGTCTTTGGGTGCCCCCCTGCCCCCGTATATAAAGGAGCAAGGGAGGAGGGGCCGGCCAACCTCTATGGTGCGGCTAGGGAGGGGACTCCTACTAGGAATAGGATTGCAATCCTATTCCTAGTAGGATTCACCGAAAGGAAGAAGGGGGAAAGGAATAGGAGAGGTGGCGCCCCCCCAATCCTAGTCCAACTAGGATTCCTAGGTGGGGGCGCCGGCCAGCCCTATGGGCTGCCTCTCTCTCACCCTTTAGGCCCACTATGGACCATCCCCTCTCGTAGGGGGTTCCGGTAACCCCCTCCGGCATTCCCGATAAATCCGAAACTTTTCCGGTATACTTCCGGTGTCCGAATATAGCCGTCCAATATATCAATCTTTATGTCTCGGACATTACGAGACTCCTCGTCATGTCCGTGATCTCATCCGGGACTCCGAACTACCTTCGGTACATCAATACTCAAAAACTCATAATACCGATCGTCATCAAACGTTAAGCGTGCGGACCCTACGGGTTCGAGAACTATGTAGACATGACCGAGACTCATCTCTGGTCAATAACCAATAGCGGAACCTGGATGTTCATATTGGCTCCTACATATTCTACGAAGATCTTTTATCGGTCAGAACCGCATAACAACATACGTTGTTCCTTTTGTCAAACGGTATGTTACTTGCCCGAGATTCGATCGTCGGTATCTTTATACCTAGTTCAATCTCGTTGCCGGCAAGTCTCTTTACTCGTTCCGTAACACATCATCTCGTGAATAACTCATTAGTCTTTTGCTTGCAAGGCTTATTGTGATGTGTGTTACCGAGAGGACCCAGAGATACCTCTCCGACACTCGGAGTGACAAATCCTAATCTTGATCTATGCCAACACCACGAATACTTTCGGAGACACCTGTAGAGCATCTTTATGATCACCCAGTTACGTTGTGACGTTTGATAGCACACAAGGTGTTCCTACGATATTCGGGAGTTGCATAATCTCATAGTCATAGGAACATGTATAAGTCATGAAGAAAGCAATAGCAGTTAAACTAAACGATCATAGTGCTATGCTAACGGATGGGTCTTGTCCATCACATCATTCTTCTAATGATGTGATCCCGTTGATCAAATGACAACTCATGTCGATGGCTAGGAAACATAACCATCTTTGATCAATGAGCTAGTCTAGTAGAGGCATACTAGGGACATACTGTTTTGTTTATGTATTCACACATGTACTAAGTTTCCGGTTAATACAATTCTAGCATGAATAAAAGACATTTATCATGATATAAGGAAATACAAATAATAACTTTATTATTGCCTCTAGGGCATATTTCCTTCAGTCTCCCACTTGCACTAGAGTCAATAATCTAGCTCACATCGCCATGTGATTTAATACCGATAGTTCACATCGTTATGTGATTAACACCCATAGTTCACATCACCATGTGACCAACACCCAAAGGGTTTACTAGAGTCAATAATCTAGTTCACATTGCTATGTGATTAATACCCAAGAGTAATAAGGTGTGATCATGTTTTGCTTGTGAGAGAAGTTTAGTCAACGGGTCTGTCATATACAGATCCCTATGTATTTCGCAAATTTCTATGTCTACAATGCTCTGCATGGAGCTACTCTAGCTAATTGCTCCCACTTTCAATATGCATCCAGATTGATACTTAGAGTCATCTGGATTTAGTGTCAAAGCTTGCATCGGCGTAACCCTTTACGACGAACTCTTTATCACCTCCATAATCGAGAAATATTTCCTTAGTCATCCAATTACTAAGGATAATTTTGACCGCTGTACAGTGATCTACACCTGGATCACTATTGTACCTCCCTGTCAAACTCTTGGCAAGGTACACAACGTGTTTTGTACACAGCATGGCATACTTTATAGAACCTATGGCTGAGGCATAGGGAATGACTTTCATTCTCTCTATATTTTTCTGCCGTGGTCTGGCTTTGAGTCTTACTCAACTTCATACCTTGTAAAACAGGCAAGAACCCTTTCTTTGACTGATCCATTTTGAACTACTTCAAAATCTTATCAAGGTATGTACTTCATCGAAAGTCTTATCAAGTGTTTTGATCTATCTCTATAGATCTTGATGCCCAATATGTAAGTAGCTTCATCAGGGTCTTTCTTTGAAAAAACTCCTTTATGCTTTCCAGAAAATTCTACATCATTTCCGATTGACAATATGTTATTCACATATACTTATCAGAAAGGTTGTAGTGCTCCCACTCACTTCTTGTAAATACAGACTTCTCCAAAAGTCTGTATAAAACCATATGCTTTGATCACCTCATCAAAGCGTATATTCCAACTCCGAGATGCTTGCACCAGTCCATAGAAGGATCGCTGGAGCTTGCACATTTTGTTAGCACCTTTAGGATTGACAAAACCTTCTGGTTGCATCATATACAATTCTTCTTTAATAAATTCATCAAAGAATGCAGTTTCGTTATCCATTTGCCAGATTTCATAAAATGTGGCAATTGCTAACATGATTCGGACAGACTTTAAGCATCGCTACGGGTGAGAAAATCTCATCATAGTCAACACCTTGAACTTGTCGAAAACCTTTCGCAACAAGTCGAGCTTTGTAAACAGTAATATTACCGTCTGCGTCGGTCTTCCTCTTGAAGATCCATTTATTTTCGATGGCTTGCCGATCATCGGGCAAGTCAACCAAAGTCCACACTTTGTTCTCATACATGGATCCCATCTCAGATTTCATGGCTTCAAGCCATTTTGCGGAATCTGGGCTCATCATCGCTTCCTCATAGTTCGTAGGTTCATCATGGTCTAGTAACATGATTTCCAGAACTGGGTTGCCGTACCACTCTGGTGCGGAACGTACTCTGGTTGATCTACGACGTTTAGCAGAAACTTGATCTGAAGTTTCATGATCATTATCATTAACTTCCTCACTAATTGGTGTAGGAATCACTGGAACAATTTCCTGTGATGTACTACTTTCCAATCTGGGAGAAGGTACAATTACCTCATCAAGTTCTACTTTCCTCCCACTCTCTTCTTTCGAGAGAAACTCTTTTTCTAGAAAGGATCCAATTTTTAGCAACGAATATCTTGCCTTCGGATCTGTGATAGAAGGTGTACCCAACAGTCTCTTTTGGGTATCCTATGAAGATTTACTTCTCCGGTTTGGGTTCGAGCTTATCATGTTGAAACTTTTTCACATAAGCATCGCATTCCCAAATTTTAAGAAACAACAACTTTGGTTTCTTGCCAAACCACAGTTCTTAAGGCGTTGTCTCAACGGATTCAGATGAGGCCCTTATTTAACGTGAATGCAGCTGTCTCTAATGCATGACCCAAAACGATAGTGGTAAATCGGTAAGAGACATCATAGATCGCACCATATCTAATAAAGTACGGTTACGACGTTCGGACACACCATTATGCTGTGGTGTTCCGGGTGGCGTGAGCTGTGAAACTATTCCACAATGTTTCAAATGAAGACCAAACTCGTAACTCAAATATTCTCCTCCACGATCAGATCGTAGGAACTTTATTTTCTTGTTACGATGATTCTCTACTTCACTCTGAAATTCTTTGAACTTTTCAAATGTTTCAGACTTGTGCTTTATTAAGTAGATATACCCATATCTGCTCAAATCATCAGTGAAGGTCAGAAAATAACGATACCCGCCGCGAGCTTCAACACTCATTGGTCCGCATACATCAGTATGTATGATTTCTAACAAATATGTTGCTCGCTCCACAGTTCCGGAGAACGGAGTTTTTAGTCATCTTGCCCATGAGGCATGGTTCGCAAGCACCAATTGATTCATAATCAAGTGATTCCAAAAGTCCATCATTATGGAGTTTCTTCATGTGCTTTACACCAATATGACCTAAACGGTAGTGCCACAAATAAGTTGCATTATCATTATTAACCTTGCATCTTTTGGCTTCAATATTATGAATATGTGTATCACACGATCGAGATCCAACAAACCATTTTCATTGGGTGTATGACCATAAAAGGTTTTATTCATGTAAACAGAACAACAATTATTCTCTAACTTACATGAATAACCGTATTGCAATAAACATGATCAAATCATATTCATGCTCAACACAAACACCAAATAACACTTATTTAGGTTCAACACTAATCCCGAAAGTATAGGGAGTGTGCGATGATGATCATATCAATCTTGGAACTGCTTCCAATAAAAACATCGTCACTTCATCCTTTAACTAGTTTCTGTTCATTATGCAACTCCCATTTTGAGTTACTACTTTTTAGCAACTGAACCAATATCAAATACCGAGGGGTTGCTATGAACACTAGTAAAATACACATTAATAATCTGTATATCAAATATACCTTTGTTCACTTTGCCATCCTTCTTATCCGCCAAATATCTAGGGCAGTTCCACTTCTAGTGACCATATCCTTTGCAGTAGAAGCACTTGTTTCAGGCTTGAGTTTAGCTTTGGGTTTCTTCACGGGAGTGACAACTTGCTTGTCATTCTTCTTGAAGTTCCCCTTCTATCCCTTTGCCCTTTACTTGAAACAAGTGGTCTGGTTAACCATCAACACTTGATGCTCTTTCTTGATTTCTACCTTCGCCGATTTCAGTATCGTGAAGAGCTCGGGAATTACTTTCGTCATCCCTTGCATATTATAGTTCATCACGAAGTTCTACTAACTTGGTGATAGTGTCTAGAGAACTTTGTCAATTACTATCTTATCTGGAAGATTAACTCCCACTTGATTAAAGTAATTGTAGTACCCAGACAATCTAAGCACATGTTCACTGGTTGAGCTATTCTCCTCCATCTTGTAGGCAAAGTACTGTCAGAGGTCTTATACCTCTCGACACGGGCATGAGTATGAAATACTAATTTCAACTCTTGGAACATCTTATATGCTCCGTGGCGTTTCAAAACGTTTTTGAAGTCCCGGTTATAAGCCGTAAAGCATGGTGCACTAAACTATCAAGTAGTCATCATATCAAGCTTTTGTCAAAACGTTCATAACGTCTACATCTGCTCCTGCAATAGGTTTGTCACCTAGCGGTGCATCAAGGACATAGTTTCTTCTGTGCAACAATGAGGATAATCCTCAGATCACGGAACAATTCCGCATCATTGCTACTAACATCTTTCAACTTGGTTTTCTCTAGGAACATATGAAAAATAAACGGGGAGCAACATCGCGAGCTATTGATCTACAACATAGATATGCTAATACTACCAGGACTAAGTTCATGATAAATTAAAGTTCAATTAATCATATTACTTAAGAACTCCCACTTAGATAGACATCCCTCTGGTCATCTAAATGATCACGTGATCCAAATCAACTAAACCATGTCCGATCATCACGTGAGATGGAGTAGTTTTCAATGGTGAACATCTTATGTTGATCATATCTACTATATGATTCACGCTCGACCTTTCGGTCTCCAGTGTTCCGAGGCCATATCTGTATATGCTAGGCTCGTCAAGTTTAACCCGAGTATTCTGCGTGTGCAAAGCTGGCTTACACCCGTTGTATTTGAACGTAGAGCTTATCACACCCGATCATCACGTGGTGTCTCGGCACGACGAACTTTCGCAACGGTGCATACTCAGGGAGAACACTTATACCTTGAAATTTAGTAAGGGATCATCTTATAATGCTACCGTCGTTCTAAGCAAAATAAGAAGCATAATAAGATAAACATCACATGCAATCAAAATATGTGACATGATATGGCCATCATCATCTTGTGCTTTTGATCTCCATCTCCAAAGCACCGTCATGATCACCCTCGCAAAACATGATCATCTCATACAAGAACCGTATAACTCATCATGTCTTGACCATATCACATCACAACATGCCCTGCAAAAACAAGTTAGACGTCCTCTACTTTGTTGTTGCAAGTTTTACGTGGCTGCTACGGGCTTTAGCAAGAACCGTTCTTACCTACGCATACAAAACCACAACGATGTTTCGTCAAGTATGTGCTGTTTTAACCTTCACAAGGACCGGGCGTAGCCACACTTGATTCAGCTAAAGTGAGAGAGACAGACACCCGCCAATCACCTTTAAGCAACGAGTGCTCGTAACGGTGAAACCAGTCTCGCGTAAGCGTACGCGTAATGTCGGTCCGGGCCGCTTCATCTCACAATACCGCCGAAGCAAAGTATGACATGCTGGTAAGCAGTATGACTAGTATCGTCCACAATCTCATTGTGTTCTACTCGTGCATATCATCTACGCATAGACCTGGCTCTGATACCACTGTTGGGGAACGTAGTATTTTAAAATTTTCCTACGATCACGCAAGATCTATCTACCAGATGCATAGCAACGAGAGGGGAGAGTGTGTCTACGTACCCTCGTAGACCGGGAGCGGAAGCGTCAAGTGACGCGGTTGATGTTGTCGAACTTCTTTGCGATCCAACCGATCAAGCACCGAACGTACGGCACCTCCGCGTTCAGCACACGTTCAGCTTGATGACGTCCCACGAGCTCTTGATCCAGTTGAGCTTCACGGGAGAGTTTCGTCAGCACGACGGCGTGGTGACGGATATGATGTGTTCACCGGCGCAGGGCTTCGCCTAAGCTCCGCGACGGTACGACCGAGGTGTGATTCTGTGGAGGGGGCACCGCACACGGCTAAAACAATTCAACTTGTGTGTCTTTGGGTGCCCCCCTGCCCCCGTATATAAAGGAGCAGGGGAGGGAGGCCGGCCAACCTCTCCTGGTGCGGCTAGGGAGGGAGTCCTACTAGGAATAGGATTGCAATCCTATTCCTAGTAGGATTCACCGAAAGGAAGAAGGGGGAAAGGAATAGGAGAGGTGGCGCCCCCCCAATCCTAGTCCAACTAGGATTCCTAGGTGGGGGCGCCGGCCAGCCCTATGGGCTGCCTCTCTCTCACCATTTAGGCCCACTATGGACCATCCCCTCTCGTAGGGGGTTCCGGTAACCCCCTCCGGCATTCCCGATAAATCCGAAACTTTTCCGGTATACTTCCGGTGTCCGAATATAGCCGTCCAATATATCAATCTTTATGTCTCGGACATTCCGAGACTCCTCGTCATGTCCGTGATCTCATCCGGGACTCCGAACTACCTTCGGTACATCAATACTCAAAAACTCATAATACCGATCGTCATCAAACGTTAAGCGTGCGGACCCTACGGGTTCGAGAACTATGTAGACATGACCGAGACTCATCTCTGGTCAATAACCAATAGCGGAACCTGGATTTTCATATTGGCTCCTACATATTCTACGAAGATCTTTTATCGGTCAGAACCGCATAACAACATACGTTGTTCCTTTTGTCAAACGGTATGTTACTTGCCCGAGATTCGATCGTCGGTATCTTTATACCTAGTTCAATCTCGTTGCCGGCAAGTCTCTTTACTCGTTTCGTAACACATCATCTCGTGACTAACTCATTAGTCTTTTGCTTGCAAGGCTTATTGTGATGTGTGTTACCGAGAGGGCCCAGAGATACCTCTCCGACACTCGGAGTGACAAATCCTAATCTTGATCTATGCCAACACCACGAATACTTTCGGAGACACCTGTAGAGCATCTTTATGATCACCCAGTTACGTTGTGACGTTTGATAGCACACAAGGTGTTCCTACGATATTCGGGAGTTGCATAATCTCATAGTCATAGGAACATGTATAAGTCATGAAGAAAGCAATAGCAGTTAAACTAGACGATCATAGTGCTATGCTAACGGATGGTTCTTGTCCATCACATCATTCTTCTAATGATGTGATCCCGTTGATCAAATGACAACTCATGTCGATGGCTAGGAAACATAACCATCTTTGATCAATGAGCTAGTCTAGTAGAGGCATACTAGGGACATACTGTTTTGTCTATGTATTCACACATGTACTAAGTTTCCGGTTAATACAATTCTAGCATGAATAAAAGACATTTATCATGATATAAGGAAATACAAATAATAACTTTATTATTGCCTCTAGGGCATATTTCTTTCAGGTGGGGGGGGGGGCGCACCAGCCCACTTGGGGCTGGTCCCCTCCCACACTTGGTCCACGCAGCCTTCTGGGCTGGTGGTCCCACCTGGTGGACCCCCGGGACCCTCCCGGTGGTCCCGGTACGTTACCGATATCGCCCGAAACTTTTCCGGTGACCAAAACAGGACTTCCCATATATGAATCATTACCTCCGGACCATTCCGGAACTCCTCGTGACGTCCGGGATCTCATCCGGGACTCCGAACAACATTCGGTAACCGCGTACATACTTTCCCTATAACCCTAGCGTCATCGAACCTTAAGTGTGTAGACCCTACGGGCTCGGGAACCATGTAGACATGACCGAGACAACTCTCCGGCTAATAACCAACATCGGGATCTGGATACCCATGTTGGCTCCGACATGTTCCACGATGATATCATCGGATGAACCACGATGTCAAGGATTCAATCAATCCCGTATACGATTCCCTTTGTCTATCGGTATAACACTTGCCCGAGATTCGATCGTCGGTATACCGATACCTTGCTCAATCTCGTTACCGGCAAGTCTCTTTACTCGTTCCGTAACACATCATCCCGTGATCAACTCCTTGATCACATATTGTGCACATTATGATGATGTCCTACCGAGTGGGCCCAGAGATACCTCTCCGTCATACGGAGTGACAAATGCCAGTCTCGATTCGTGCCAACCCAACAGACACTTTCGGAGATACCTGTAGTGCACCTTTATAGCCACCCAGTTACGTTGTGACGTTTGGTACACCCAAAGCATTCCTACGGTATCCGGGAGTTGCACAATCTCATGGTCTAAGGAAAATATACTTGACATACAGAAAAGCTTTAGCATACGAACTACACGATCTGTGCTAGGCTTAGGATTGGGTCTTGTCCATCACATCATTCTCCTAATGATGTGATCCCGTTATCAACGACATCCAATGTCCATGGTTAGGAAACCGTAACCATCTATTGATCAACGAGCTAGTCGTCTAGAGGCTCACTAGGGACATGGTGTTTGTCTATGTATCCACACATGTATCTGAGTTTCCTATCAATACAATTCTAGCATGGATAATAAACAATTATCGTGAACAAGGAAATATAATAATAACCAATTTATTATTGCCTCTAGGGCATATTTCCAACAGGGGGACCATCTGCTCCGGCAGAACCGGAGGTTCTTGCCGTGGAAGCTGGGGTTCCCGCAGCGGCCCTCATGCCTTTAGTCCTTGCCGTTGAGCCTCGGGCTCCGGCATGGGCACATCAGATCGTCCGTTTTCTGCAAACCGGAGAACTTCCCGACGACCCAGAAGAGATAGAGAAGATAACCAGGCAGTCAAGTATGTACCAGTTTGTGGATAACGAGCTGTACAGAAGAAGACTCAACGGTGTCAGGTTGAAGTGCATTTCCAGGGAAGATGGACAGAAGCTGTTGGCAGAGATACACGGAGGCATATGCGGCCACCACATTGGCGCAAGGGCACTTGTCGGGAAAGCTTTCCGGCAAGGGTTCTTTTGGCAAGAAGCCCTCCAAGACGCAACTGCACTAGTAACTAAGTGTGAGGCGTGCCAGTTCCATGTGAAACAAATTCATCAGCTAGCTCAAGCTCTCCAGACGATCCCTTTGTCCTGGCCCTTCTCGGTATGGGGGCTCGATATCCTCGGCCCTTTCCCTCGCGCTGTCGGGGGCTTTGAGTACTTGTACGTTGCAATCGACAAGTTCACAAAGTGGCCAGAAGTGGAACCAGTGAGAAAGGTGACAACACAGTCAGCGGTCAGGTTCTTCAGGTCGATTGTTTGCCGTTTCGGAGTCCCTAACAGGATCATCACCGACAACGGTACACAATTTACTAGCCGCAACTTCATGCAGTACGTCCAAGACCTTGGCGCCAAGGTCTGCTTCGCTTCTGTTGCTCACCCGAGGAGCAACGGTCAAGCGGAGAGGGCAAATGCTGAAGTGCTGCGCGGACTCAAGACAAGGACCTTTGACAGGCTGCGCAAGTGCGGAAGAAACTGGATAGAGGAGTTACCGGCGGCTCTTTGGTCAATCAGAACGACACCAAGTCGAGCCACCGGACAGACACCCTTTGCTCTAGTCTATGGAGCAGAGGCAGTTCTCCCCACGGAACTCGTATACGGATCTCCTCGAGTGCTCGCTTATGATGAGCTCGAGCAAGAGCAGCTGCGACAAGATGATGCATTGCTCCTCGAGGAGGAACGTCTCCAGGCTGCTGTACGAGCTGCTCGATACCAGCAAGCCTTGCGTCGCTACCATAGCCGCAAGGTTAAGGCCAGGAGTCTCGAGGAAGGCGACCTTGTTCTTCGGCGTGTTCAGTCCGCCAAGAATTCCAACAAGTTGACGCCGAAGTGGGAAGGCCCTTATCGGGTGAGACAAGTAACAAGGCCCGGCGCTGTCCGCCTTGAGACCGAAGAAGGCTTACCGGTGAGCAATTCCTGGAACATAGAGCATCTTCGCAAGTTTCACCCATAAGGCGCGGTTGCCGTGATCCGCTCCGGCAACCACCTTTTGTACAAGCTTTGCCGCTGCTGCATGTAACCCTTTGTACAAAGCCGGGCGCAGACCCCGTGCATCAGTAAAGCTTTTGTGTTTTGCGCTATTTGCCTTTTCCATGCTTTTCTTCGCTATTTGCATGCATTATTTGGCATCTTGTGCAACACACGTATCCGGTAAGCATTAGCACGCCGAAAGGCCATATACTTGTTTCCCTCTCCTTTTTTCTTTCCCTCTTAAGCAGAAGGAATGTTCCTCGCGCACACGTTTGCCGGGGGGGAAGGAGATGGAAGATGAACCAAGTGCTGTTCAAGAAGGAAAAGCCTTGTCGGGGAAGCAAGCAATACACGAAATCTAAGTTACCAGAATTTGAGCAGTTCAAATTTTTAAATTTTAGTTATCTTCCTTGAACAACCACACTTTGTATGGAAAACCTGTGCGCGGAGGAACCTACCCGTGGCTAGCCGCACCCTTATCTTGTTTTCGAGTACGCTCAACGACTTAAGTGAGCTGCGACAAGTGTCGCGCCCTTGCTTCGTTTTCGAGTTCGCTCAGCAAGCTAAGTGCGTTGCGACTAGCTGCGGCAAGGTTGCTTGCCGGTAAGACCTTAGCCAGCAGGCTGCTCAGGGTCCAGCACTCAGCGCTCGCGGCAAGGGCCCCTCGCCGGCAAGTTCCCTAGAAGCGTAGGGTTGAAAACATACAAAGTAGAGGACCAAAACAAGGAAAATAACACTGCATCAATTGATCAAAATAAGATAATATCTTACAAGGGATAACTTGTCACAATGACTAATAAGTTCATGTTTGTGACACACTATGCAGCAACAAAAGAGATAAAGACAAGGAGGCCTAATCCACGCGGTCGCCTTCAACCCTAGAGATCTTGTTCACCTTGGCGATAATGTGGGCGACCTGCGTCTTCAGCGCCTCCATATCCGCGTCGGCCGGCAAGCTGCGGAGAACGTTGACGAGGTTTATACCAGGATTGTGGTACACTATCTTCGTCAGAACGCGCTCCAAGGTTCCCGCGCAGAGCTGGCGTGACTCCTCAGCCAGCTGCGCGGGAAGCTTCTTCTGAAGATTTGCAAGTGCCGGCGTGATCCCTCTGAAGAAGAGACTGAGCTGGGCGCTGTGGGGGAGGTTTGGATCCGGAGAGTATATGAGATGCTCAACCCTCAGCGCCATCAGCTCCTTGTCGATGCTAGCTGCAGAAGCCACCAGATCTTCAGTCCATACCTCGACGGTCTGGCGGAAGTTGTTGGCTGCTGTGGTGGCACTCTCCACCAGGCCTCGCTCTTTGCGGAGCTCGTCCTTCAGTTTGGTTTCGCGGTCCCGGACGGCGCCGAGCGAGTCCTTCAGCGTGGAGACCTTCAGCTCCAGATCTGCAATTGAGTCTTTGGCGGCCTTCAGCTCGTCGCCTTGCTTGGAGAGGCGCACCTGGAGTTCAGAGTTAGTGTGGGCGTCCTTCTCGCGCTCTAGGTTGAGCGCGGTGACCCTCTCCGTGCTCGCCTTCAGGAACTCCTCCAGCTGCGCCACCTTAGCCTCGAGGTCCTTCTTGGCGATCTCCGCGGTGGCGGCGGCGGCCTTCGCCTCCTTCAGCTCTCCGCCAAGGGCCTGCTCCCGGGCGGTAAGGTCTTCCTCGTGAGCGTCGAGGTTGACCTTCCGTTGGGTGAGCTCTCCTTCTTGCCGGGACAGCGCTTCTCCGGCGAGTCGCTGCTGCTCCTCGGCCTCGGCCTTCTCCAGGAGCCACTCTTGGTACTCCCCGGCAAGCCTCTCATGCTCCTCCGCCAGGTCGCGGAGGGCCGCTTGGTTGGCGGCGCGGAGCTCCGCCGCGCGTTTCTCCATGTCAGCGGCGGCCTTGGCGGTGAGGGCCTCCCGAGACTCAAGCTTCACCTGCCTGGCCCGGTAAAGGGCCAGGAGCCGGTGGAGCAACTTCTCTTCCTCGGGCTCGTCGCTCCCGCCAGGCGCCTCGACGATCTTCAGCCCCGCGGAGGCGAGGACCTCTCCATCGAAGGCCTCTCCCTCCTCGGGGGCTCGCGACGAGGATCCCCACGGCACTTGGATGAAGACACCGTTGGGAGCCTCAAGGTAGTAGGCGGACTGCTCCTTCTCGGTGGAGGGGTCGGCGGCCGGCGCAGCGCTTGACGCTCCTGCCGCCTCCGGGCCGGCAGTATGGCCGCCGTTCCCCTCCCCGGCCGCTGCGTCTGCGGTCGGATGAAAGTGCAACTAATCCCCGGGTGGTTTTGGTAATTAATAACAACATATATATCATTGAACTAATATTCTCTTGAGAATCATTTCAGAAAAGTTCGATGATGTGGGTATGGAAATGTCTGAAGAAGTGGACCCCTCAAAATGCTAAGACAAGCATTGGCAAAAGCTCAAGACTCCATTTTTGGTTTAGTGATCAAAGATCACATTGAGTCCATAGGAAAGCCAATACTATTAAAAGGGGATGAGGTTGTGTTAATGTTCTTGTTGCTCAAGTGCTTGGTGATCTAACTCCCTCAACTATCAGCACTATTCACTACTTAACACACACCCATAAGTAATCTCGGTCACACCGATTTCTCCAACTCAGTCCCACCGAGATGAACCACTTCAGTTGTTTCTCCAAACCCTAGCTTCTCGGTCACACCGATTCTGAGTTTCGGTCTCACCGAAAAAGGGCTGCCAACCTTCTGTGATCAGTTGACATCAATTCGGAATATCCGAGTTTATATTTTCGGTCTCACCGAAATGGCAAACCCTAACCTTTGACTCACTTCGGTCTCACCGAGATGGTATTTTCGGTCCCACCGAAAATCCCAACGTTCACTATATTTGAACTTTCGGTCTAACCGAGTTTTCACTTCGGTCTGACCGAGATTGGTCAAATGTGTGTGTAACGGTTGGATTTTGTGTGGAGGCTATATATACCCCTCCACCCCCTCCTCATTCGTGAGGAGAGCCATCAGAAAGTACCACCACTTCTACCACACACTTTCTGAGAAGTGAACCACCTACCCTTGTGTTGAGATCAAGACATTCCATTCCTACCATATGAAACTTGATCTCTAGCCTTCCCAAGTTGCTTTCCACTCAAATCTTTCTTCCACCACAGCCATATTAGTGAGGAGAGTTGAGTGTTGGGGAGTTTATCACTTGAAGCACAAGAGCAAGGAGTTCATCACCATCAACACCGTCTATTACCTTTTGGGGGGTGGTGCCTCCTAGATTGGTTAGGTGTCGCTTGGGAGCCTCCGTCGTGATGTGGAGTTGAACCAAGAAGTTTGTAAGGGCAAGGAGATCGCCTACTTCGTGAAGATCTACCCCGAGTAAGGCTAGTCCTCCGTGGGCGTAGGCCGTGATGGAATAGACAAGGTTGCTTCTTCGTGGACCCTTCGTGGGTGGAGCCCTCCGTGGACTCGCGCAGCCGTTACCCTCCGTGGGTTGAAGTCTCCATCAACGTGGATGTACGATAGCACCACCTATCGGAACCACGACAAAAATCTCCGTGTCACCAAACTGCGTTTGATCTTCTCCACCTCTCTTTTACATGTGCAATTTACTTTCCGCTGCATAAACTCTAGAATTGCATTTGTAGGGTGTTACTTGAACTGATCTTGTTTGTGAAACTGCCAAAAACATTGCATGATCTAAAGGCAGATTTTTTATATTGTCAAGTAGTCTAATCACCCCCCCTCTAGACCTACTTTCGATCCTACAAGTGGTATCAGAGCTTTGGTCTCCATTGCCTTGGTTTCCATTGCATTGGACTCCATAAGCTTGGTTTCACAACCTAGGAGAGTATGGCGTCTAGTGAGGGTAATTACCGTAGAGGTCCTTACTTTGATGGTACAAATTTTGCTAGTTGGAAGCATAAAATGAAAATGCATATTCTTGGTCATAACCCAGCCGCATGGGGCATTATTTGTGTTGGCATGCAAGGTGACTTCTTTGAAGAAGGAAAAGTTCCGGATCGCGAAGCTACACCCGAAGAACTGAAGATGTTGCAAAACAATGCTCAAGCTTGTGACATTCTCTTCAATGCTTTGTGTCCCGAAGAGTTCAACAAAATCAGCCGTCTTGAGAATGCTAAAGAGATTTGGGATACTTTGGTTGAAATGCACGAAGGTACTGAATCTGTGAAGGAATCAAAGCTAGATATTCTTCAAGGTCAACTTGACAAGTTCAAGATGAAGGATGGTGAAGGAGTCGCTGAAATGTACTCTAGGCTTGCTCTCATCACAAATGAGATTGCTGGCTTAGGAAGCGAAGAAATGACCGACCGATTCATCATTAAGAAGATTCTCAGAGCTTTGGATGGAAAGTATGACACCGTGTGCACTTTGATCCAAATGATGCCAAACTACAAGACTCTCAAGCCAACTGAAGTCATTGGAAGGATTGCTGCTCATGAGATGACACTTAAGGATAAGGAAGAGCTTCACAACAAGTCAAGTGGTGCTTACAAAGCTACAAGTGATGCTCCTACTACCTCAAGTGACAAGTTAGTTTCCAATGAAGACATAAGCCTAATGGTCAGGAACTTCAACAAGTTCTACAAGAATAGAGGCAAAGAAAGAAGCTCAAAGTCTAGATCATATGATGGAAAGAGATCTTCTAGTCGTGATCGAAACTGCTACAATTGTGGAAGACCCGGACACTTCTCAAATGAGTGTACGACTCCCCACAAGAGAAGAGAAGAATCTCCAAGAAGAAGAGCAAGAGATGAGTCACCTCGGAAAGAGAGAAGGAGTAGAGATGATCGTTATGAACGAAGACCCTCTCGGAGAAGCAAGGATTCGGAGAGGAAAGACAAGTCATCAAGGAGCTACACAAGAAGAAGACATCAAGCTCATGTTGGTGAATGGGTCTCCGGCTCCGACTCTGACAGTCAATCCGATGGAAGCTATCACTCCGACTCCGACTATAGTCAAGATGAAGGTGTTGCCGGACTTGCACTCGTATCCTCCAACTCCAACTCCTACGACTTATTTGATTCACCAAATGAGGGAATTGGAAGATGCTTCATGGCTAAAGGCCCCAAGGTAACACACCCTGAGTTCATTGACTTTGATAGTGATGAGGATGACTTACTTGGTGAAGATGAGCTCTTGCATGATAAATCTAGTGAGCTTAGTAATGATGACAATGCTAGTAGTCTTTATAGTCGAGAAGAGTCGAATGACAATGCTATGAAGGAGATTGAGCGTCTAACTAAAGAATTAAACACTCTTAAGTTAGCTCATGAAACAACTCAAGAAGATCATAGAGAGCTCCTAAGATCTCATGAGAAGCTACGCTTCGAGAAGCTCACTCTAGAGCAAGAACATGAGTTTCTAAAAGCGATCAATGACGATCTTCGAAAGAAGAGTTCTTCATATCTTGCCAAACGACTTCTCTTGTCTAATTTCTTGCCACCTATTAAGACTAAGCATGACAAGCATAAGAAAAATTCTTCCTCTAGTAGTAACAATAACAATGTTAAATCCAATATTGTTACTTCTAGTAGTTCTCTTGATTCCACTAACAATGTTTCAAGCCAAGTTACACTTGAGCAAGAAAATAGCCTATTGAAGGAAATCATAGAGAAAGGTGTCTACAAGAGTCTTGCCGGAAGCAAGAACTTTGAGGAGATTGTTCGCAAACAAGGAAGACACCGGAAGAATCAAGGTATTGGTTTTGAGCGAAAGTTCAACGCCAAAGGTGTTGAGTGGGAAGAAGGTCAATACCCTACTCCACAGTTTGTTTCACAAAAGGAGAAGTATGATCCTACTTCTTCCAATGTGGAACAAGCTCAAGATGACCTTCCACCACAAGACCACAAGCTAAAGGCCAAGGACAAGCTTCAAGAGGAGATTGATGCATTCATTGAAGCACCTCAAGCCATGGTCAAGTGGGTTCCCAAGGACACATCAAGTTCTACTTCGTCAAGCTCAACTACAACACCAAGGATTCCCATCAAGATGATGTGGATCCCAAAGAAGAAGAACTAGTAGGTTCTTGAGGGTGACTCCGCCAACAAACTTCACTCACATTCATTTTGGCAAGAACTTGTGCAATCAACTTCCACATCATGCACTTGTTCATGGAGTCACAAACCCTCTTGTTGGTAAGTCAAGGGACAAGGTAATCATTGCTTTCATGGACATCATCTTTTGTGCACTTCACTCTATGTCCATGGATATTCTTGTTTGTTCCTTGTGGGACTAACCCATGTAGGTATTGAAAGTGCCCTAATCCAAAGGATTGCTCCCAACTCTTGATGGTCTACATCAACATTGAGCATCCACATCTTCAACATCTACATGAAGTCTTCTACGACAACCCAAGGTTAGTTTGACCCTTTAAAAGGGGTTCTCACATCTAGGGGGAGCTTTGCTCTAAAAATTGAGCTAAAAGCATCTCCAAATGATGTGAACACATAAATGCTTTATGTAAAAGTGGTAACCCCACTTGTGCTTAAACGATGAGTATGACCTATGATCAAATGTTCTCATTTGACTCCTAAGTCAATATACTCATATATAGATGACCTAGTCATCGACAAATTGTGTGCTAGCAGCTAGAGTTTTGGTTGTGCATGTTTGACACATATTTCAGTTGCTATCTTATTGTGTGAGCATGTTGGATGCATGATTTTATCCATTCAAGGACATCCATTTGTTGTTTTGATTGTTTTGGTTTCTTTTTCTGGCCAAATGGATGGACAAGAATGCCTAAGCACTTTCCCTAGCTATCTATGCTATCTTGTCTCAAAATTCTATTCATGCTTATATCACAACTTTGAACAAGTCTTTTTCGGACAGTCCGAGTGAGGAGCACTCGGAACCACCGATTCGTCTAAGGCTGACTTCCAAAACCTTCTAAGTCTATTTCGGTCTGACCGGCTTCTCAATCTCGGTCCAACCGAAACACTTAGATTGATCTAGGTTTCATCTCGGTGAAACCGAGTTCAAAATCTCGGTCTGACCGATATGTGTAACTGCACAGCAGAAATACATCTCGGTGACACCGAGTTTTTCAACTCGGTCCCACCGACAGTACGAGGTTATATATACCGAGGGCTGCGCGCGATCTATTCCTTTCAAACCGTTCGCCCTCCAAGACCCCTGCTGCCGCCGCCCTGATCTAAGGATCGTCGCCTTCGTCGCCTGTGTGCCCTTGCCGCAGGTCTCCGCCGCCGTCAACGGTAATCTTCTCCTCCGTTGCCGCCGTAGAGGGACACCACCAAGTTAGGGTGTGTCTCGATCCCTATTCATGCTCCACTTCTGATTCTTGCATGATAGGACTGCCCTGATTCAATCCACGTTTGATATGATCCCAATACACTGTTCAGATCGTTTAGTTTCGAGGAAAATTCTTAGGTTTAGGTTTCCACGGAATGCATCTCGGTGAAGCCGATTCCTGAAACTCGGACTGACCGATTTGGTCTCTGACCATTGCACTACACAGTTCGGTCTGACCGAGTTGTGTAAATCGGAATGTCCGAATTGAAGTTTCTGTGAAACCCTAAGTTTTCGGTAGGACCGAAACCCATTTCGGTCTGACCGAAAGTGGTGTGTAGGTTCTGTTGAACACTTCGGTTACACCGAAACTTGAAATCGGTTTGACCGAAATACATTCTGTGAAAACTCAAAACTAAGTTTTTAACTCATTTTTTTTGCAAAAACTTCTGCAGTTGTGATAACTCTTCTACTCTGCCTACACCTTATCTATTCACAGGTCTTTCAGCCATGTCAGATGTCAGTGACAGCCAGAACAGGTCCGAATCACCGTTTGCTGATATTCCAGAGGCAGGTACAAGTCCTGAGGCTAGCAGCTCTAGTGATGATGGTGAGAGGAGTACCCCTAGTGGTCTGCCTCCTGCTGCTACGAGAACCAGGAAGAAGAGAACGTCTGATTCTGAGGATTCCGATTTTGTTGCTGAGGAAGTTACCTCCAAGCCAAAGAGGCAAGTGGTTGCCAAAGAGCTCCAAGGGCAGCAGCCAAAGAAAGGCACGAGCAAAGTGAAGCAGTCTGCAGTTGCCAAGAAGCTCAACTTGGAAGAGCCAGCTCCAAGCAAGGTGAAGAAGACTTCCAAAAGGAAGAGAGTTGTTTATGCTGAACCTCAAGTTGATGATGCTGAAGAAGAAGAAGAAGATGCACCCCAGCCTCCTCCTCAGAAAGCTAAGTTCATGGGTGATGCTATTCGGGCTCAAGCCTCCTCCAAGCCCAAGAAGCCTGCTCCAGCTAAGGCAGCTCCAGCGAAGCCTAAGAGGACAACCAGAAGCATTCCAGCTTCTGAGAAGAACAAAGGTGAGATGCCACCTTCTGAGTCAGATGAAGAGCATGTGTTGCTCAAGCTCCGTCCCAAGTTGCCACTCCACAATGATGCTCATCCTCAAGCTGAGGACATGAAGGCAAGAAAGGACAAAGGTCTCAGGCTATGGAGACAGTCTGATCCATATGCCGTAAGAAGAAGGACTGCTGTGGACCCCAGATTCCACACCAAAGAGCAGCAGGATTTCTATGAGACCGTGCTAATGGATAAGAAGCCCATTGTTGCTGACACCAGGTATGTCGACTGGAAGTACATTGACAGCAGAGAGCATCGGGACTTCTTTCCCCATGTGCATGAGAGCTTTACTGCATGTGGAGTTGCTGACTTTGTGGGTCAAGAACTGACAGCATGGAACGACGAGATGATCATGCAGTTCTATGCCACAGCCCATTTCTACCCCGATGGCAAGATCACCTGGATGACTGAAGGTCAACGGTTTTCTTCAACTGTTGCAGAATGGGCAGAACTTCTGAACGCTCCAATGCAGAGAGAGGACGACATTGATGTCTATGGGATTCCTAAGAAGAGTCAAGATTTCATGAAGAATATGTACAAGGAGATCCCAGCTGCTGATTTGGAGGGATGGAAACTCGGCTCAGTGTATTATCCCCAGGCAGGTCTGACCACCACCAACACTATTCTGAGGCATACTTTGATGCCTAAGTCAGGTGACCACCGGATGATACGAGGCTATTCTATCAACATGCTGCACATTCTCGATGAGAAGGCACCTTTTAAGGTGATGGACTTGATGGTAGAGACCATCAAGAGGACTGCAGCTGACCAGAAGAGGTCGTGTGGGTTTGCACCGCAGATACAGATGCTTATCAACGCCAAGTTTGGCACGGGCAAATTCATGTTGGATAGGAAGCACTTGCCACTGCAGCCAGAGCATGAGGACAACGTAGTTGTGATGGATGAAGAGGATCCCACCTCAGTTGAAGGGCAAGCCAAGATCGAAGCTGCAAAGAAAGCCAAAGCTGACAGAGAGGCAGCAGCAGCAGCAGCTAAGCCAAAGAGCTTTGGAGATCAGATTCTTGAAGCAACCCGGAGAATTGAACAACGCCTGGCCAGCATTGAGCAATCTCAGGAGAGCCTTGAGAGGATTGTCGAGGACAAGATCCACGCTCTAGACGTGAAGCTGACTGAGATTCAGGTGTCTGTCAACAAGCTTGAGGCAGACATGGAGGAGACTAGGCAGGAGAGAGCAGAGCTTATGCAGGATGATATAGTCCAGGACTCTCATCGCCAGAATGCTCCGGTTCCCAGAGGATCCAGGTCTGCAGCTATCCCAGTGACAGACTCCAGGGCTACCACTTCAGCACCAGCTACAGCTCCAGCAGTTCCTTCAGCTCCAGCATCCACTCCTCCAGCGCAGACATCAGCAGAAGTCTTCGCCGATGCAGCTATCTCTACACCGACATCGACCCAGACGGGAGCCGCCAGCCGAGCCCGCAGTGACGTTTAGCTCTATACCTTTTCGAACTTTTTGGTAACTTGTTGCCAAAGGGGGAGAAATCGTTATAGATCATAGGGCTTCGAGAGAGAGAGTGCTCTTTTCGTCTTTTCGTTCTTTTGCCGTTTTCCTTGAGATACATTGGTTTCTTTTGGTTCCAGATACTTTAAGTGTGCTTGCTACTACGTTTGATGCTACCTTAATGAGTGCTTAGTCATACTATGCCTTAATGTGTGCTTATTGCTTATCATATGCTATTTCTTATTGTATGGCTATTTACTCTTGTCTTGGTGATTGAGTGCATGTTATTCATTCTTATCATTTTGTGCGCTCCACCAAGATGTATGTGACATGGAAGAGTGACCCATAATCCTAATCGATTGTGCATTTGCATTCAAACGCAAATTTTAAATAATGCACAAATTTAGGGGGAGCTCTTGTTTATCACATACTTCTCAAAGCGACGATATTATTCATTGATTATATCTCTTGTCGAAGCTTTGATCTATATGTTGTCATCAATTACCAAAAAGGGGGAGATTGAAAGTGCAACTAATCCCCGGGTGGTTTTGGTAATTAATAACAACATATATATCATTGAACTAATATTCTCTTGAGAATCATTTCAGAAAAGTTCGATGATGTGGGTATGGAAATGTCTGAAGAAGTGGACCCCTCAAAATGCTAAGACAAGCATTGGCAAAAGCTCAAGACTCCATTTTTGGTTTAGTGATCAAAGATCACATTGAGTCCATAGGAAAGCCAATACTATTAAAAGGGGATGAGGTTGTGTTAATGTTCTTGTTGCTCAAGTGCTTGGTGATCTAACTCCCTCAACTATCAGCACTATTCACTACTTAACACACACCCATAAGTAATCTCGGTCACACCGATTTCTCGAACTCAGTCCCACCGAGATGAACCACTTCAGTTGTTTCTCCAAACCCTAGCTTCTCGGTCACACCGATTCTGAGTTTCGGTCTCACCGAAAAAGGGCTGCCAACCTTCTGTGATCAGTTGACATCGATTCGGAATATCCGAGTTTATATTTTCGGTCTCACCGAAATGGCAAACCCTAACCTTTGACTCACTTCGGTCTCACCGAGATGGTATTTTCGGTCCCACCAAAAATCCCAACGTTCACTATATTTGAACTTTCGGTCTAACCGAGTTTTCACTTCGGTCTGACCGAGATTGGTCAAATGTGTGTGTAACGGTTGGATTTTGTGTGGAGGCTATATATACCCCTCCACCCCCTCCTCATTCGTGAGGAGAGCCATCAGAAAGTACCACCACTTCTACCACACACTTTCTGAGAAGTGAACCACCTACCCTTGTGTTGAGATCAAGCCATTCCATTCCTACCATATGAAACTTGATCTCTAGCCTTCCCAAGTTGCTTTCCACTCAAATCTTTCTTCCACCACAGCCATATCAGTGAGGAGAGTTGAGTGTTGGGAAGTTTATCACTTGAAGCACAAGAGCAAGGAGTTCATCACCATCAACACCGTCTATTACCTTTTGGGGGGTGGTGTCTCCTAGATTGGTTAGGTGTCGCTTGGGAGCCTCCGTCGTGATGTGGAGTTGAACCAAGAAGTTTGTAAGGGCAAGGAGATCGCCTACTTCGTGAAGATCTACCCCGAGTAAGGCTAGTCCTCCGTGGGCGTAGGCCGTGATGGAATAGACAAGGTTGCTTCTTCGTGGACCCTTCGTGGGTGGAGCCCTCCGTGGACTCGCGCAGCCGTTACCCTCCGTGGGTTGAAGTCTCCATCAACGTGGATGTACGATAGCACCACCTATCGGAACCACGACAAAAATCTCCGTGTCACCAAACTGCGTTTGATCTTCTCCACCTCTCTTTTACATGTGCAATTTACTTTCCGCTGCATAAACTCTAGAATTGCATGTGTAGGGTGTTACTTGAACTGATCTTGTTTGTGAAACTGCCAAAAACTTTGCATGATCTAAAGGCAGATTTTTTATATTGTCAAGTAGTCTAATCACCCCCCCTCTAGACCTACTTTCGATCCTACATCGGAGCAGTCTCCTCCGCGGCAGGCTCGGCGGCTCCCGCCGTGTCTTCAACGACAGGGGCGTTGCCGCCGTCGCCCTGCGCGCCCTCCTCCTCGACGATGATTTCCGTCTCCATCTGCTCTGGGGGAGGAGGATCTAGAAGAAGAAAAAGAAGAAGTTCAAGCAAATATCCAAAAAAAGACAAATCCAAGAAAACAGGGTTACAAGACTTACCTTGGCGGACTTCGTCGACGGCAGGCTCCCTCGCGGGGGAGCTCTCCCTTGGCGGGGTGGCCACCCTCGCCGGGCTGCTCGCCCTTGGCGGGGTACTCGCCCTTGGCGGAGTACCCGCCCTTGGCGGAGCGCTCTCCCTCGCCGGAGAGTTTGTCCTTGGCAGGGACGGCGGGGCCTGCGGCTCCTCGGGAGTGGTCTTCGGGCGCCCCTGTGGCTGCGGCTCCACCTCTGCACAAGACAATCAAGACAAAACAGAACAACAAGATGTTAGTACAAGACAAAATCCTCAAGCGCGCCCGACGAGCGGAAAGTTCAAACCAGACTTACGCTGGGGGCTGCGCTGGGGGCTGCTCCTCGGAGCAGCGCTCGGGTCCGGCAAGCTCGTTGCCGGCACGTCCCCTGTCGCCGCGACGGGCGAGTCGTCCCCGACCTCAACCACGGGAACCTTGGCCTTCTTCGCCGCTCGTTGGGCCAGGGTCCTGAAACCAAAGCAAGAAGCAATATCAGAATCATTCAAGAAGGAATCAAGACGAAATTAAAGAAGATACAAAAACTTCAAGTCCTTACTCCTGTTCCTCGTCATCGTCGTCGCTCAGGGCGGAGAAGTCGAACTCCACCTGAGGCGCGTCCGCGCGAGGAGCGGGAGGAGAAGGCTCCCTCGGGCGCTTGGCGGTCCCCGAGGCTGGGGGCTGCGAAGACCCAGCCCCTGTGGGCGCCGAGGCCCGGGGAGCAGGCGGAGCAGCTGCTCCGCTCTGAGAAGACCCTCCTCCACTTGGCGCTGACGTACGGGGCGCCTCCGCCGTAGCCTGTGTGCGGGTCGCCTCCGCCGCGGTTGGTGCGCCGGGCGCTCCCGTCGCAGCTTGGCTCCCCCGGGTAGCTCGCGCCGCCCGGCGAGCAGGTTGTTGTCGGGGCGCCTGCGCCCTCGTCGTCGTCGCCTTGTGGAGGCGCTTCAGCGGAGATCGCCTGGGACTTGCCCGGGGCGGGGAGGTCTCCGAGGACGAGGAGACGTCGTTGTTGTAGAGCCCCAGAGACCCACTGGAGTCCTCGCCGGCCCCGGCGTCCTCCTCCTCCTCCTCGGCCGGCTTGCTAGGCCCAGCGCCCTGCCCTACGGCCGTGCTCCCTCCTGCGCCTCCGCTCCCTCCGGCACCTCTGTTTCCTCCGGCAACGCCGCCCCTCGCGGCGGCCTCGCTCACGACCCCGGGGATCCCAGCATGCCTCAGAGAGGGGACCCCGGCGAGCTTGTCGGGTGGAAGCTTGAGTAGCCTACGGATCTCCGCCTCCTCTGCTTGGCAGGACGCTTCCGCAGCCTCTGCCTCTTCAACTGTGAACCCGAACTCTCCTGCCGCTGCGGCTGCGGCGGCCTCTTCTACCCGAGAAGCTATATAAGCAATCTCCCGGTCAGTGGTGGCCCGGATGAGACCCTTGATCTCCTCCTTGTTCTTCGGCACCTCCACCAGGTTGTCGAAGAAGCTCATGATGGCATCCGGCTTGGGCGCTATCCATGTGGGATCGACGCCGTGCGAGTCGCATGCGGGCATCATTGCGCGTAGGGGATCCCGGGCCGTGCTGTTGCAAAGGGGCACCACTCCCCGGGGAGCTCTAAACCACTCTGGGTGGGCCGGGTCATGCTTAAAAAGTTCCCGGACCATCCCCTTCAGCTCCAGCGACGTGAAGTTGAAGTTCAGTCCTGGGCGCAGTCTCATAATGTCCGCCGCCTTGCCGTACTCCCATGCTGGCCTCTTCCTCTCCTGGAGAGGGGCAATGCGGCGGCGGAGGAAGTCTGCTCCTACCTCTCCGATGGTCAGCTTGGCTACCCCGAGACGAAGAATTTTGACAAGGGCGACGTTGAGCTTGATGTCGTCCGAGTCCAGCTCACTCCAGTCCCTGCCGCGCACGATAGCTGTTGTGCGCGGCGCAATGAAGGGTTGCGGCTCGTCCTCAACTACCCAGCACCAGTCCGCGCGCCACTCCTCCCACTTGCCGCGGAGCTCCCCTTGCAGATAGGATTCTTTCTTGTTCAAGCGGAAGACCCAAGAGATCCCTCCGGAGAGGGGGGCGCCGGCCTCTACTCTAGGCGTAAAGAAGTGCCTAAAAAGTGCTACATTAGGATAGATCCCTATATAGTTTTCGCACAGATGTGCGAAAACCGCCATCGTGAGGATGGCGTTGGGGGTGAAGTCTAGAAGGTGGAGGTTGTAGGTGTTCATGATATCGCAGAAAAATTCAGAGAAGGGAGGACAAAGGCCGCAGTGGAAGAAAACAGCGAAGAAGAAATACCCGCCGGGGTACAGATCCTTGGCGGCGGCGGGATAAACTCTGGTCCGAGGATGTGCCTTGGTCTTCTTGGCCCAGAACAAGTAGTACTTGTTCCAGAGCTCCCGCGCGCTGAGCCTCGGCGCGAAGACGACATTCCTCTTCCGCAGCAGAGCAAGCCTCGCCGCCTGCTCGGATTTCTCCTTCTTGGTCTTCTCCGCCTTCGCCTTCTCGGTCTTCGGGGCCATGGCGGAGGCGGCGAGGGAAGGGAAGCGAGGAGTCCGGCGGCGCCGCAGATGCAAGAGACGGCGGAGGAGGTGTGGAGGCGGAGCGCAGGGGGGAATTTCTGGAGATGGAAGAAGCAATGAAGACGAAGTAAGGTAACGGCCCCTGCTTCCTCTGCTTTTAAGGGGGAAGTGGGGGACGCTCCGCATTTCCCATTAAAGAACGTGGCCACGTTCCCTCCCACGACGCCGCAATCGACGCGTGCCGTTACGGAGGGACGCGGCGGATGCGGAAGGGGATTCGGCGCGCCGTGGGCCGCGCGTGCCCGTGCACTGTTTTGGGCCTGGCCCAACAGCGTTCGACACCATGTGTGGCCCAGGCCCGAGGGCTCCTGTCGGTGTACTAAGGTAGGGGTACCTCAGTACCCCAACTTGTGCACGGGCAGTAGCAGCTTCCTGCGGCAGGGCCTACCACGTGCTTGCCGGAGACCTTTCTGCTCCATATAAAGCCATTCAAAAACAAAGTATACAAGACAGAAGATCGAGGCCCCGGCAAGTGAAGCTTGCCGGGAAGGCCGTCCCAGGCTCAAGATTACCTCACTAGCTCAAGACCCTGGCAAGAGGAGCTTGCCAGGAAGACTAGAAGATTACATTTCAGAAGACACGCCTCGGCGCAGCATGCGCCCCGGCAGGGCCCGGGGAGCGACAAGCTTCAGAGCCCGACAAGCTTCCGGGCCCGGCAAGGTCAAGGCCCCCGGCAAGGTGCTTGCCGGGGAGAGTTACGTTGTGTGCCCGCGCTCCAGCTCATCGAACCACGCGTCGCCCTGGGGCCATTCCAGGGACGCGTGGCGGATGGCTGTGCAGCCTGGGGGACACGGTGGCACGCCACGGTGACGAAGCTATCACCATGGCAAACAGAGATGCAAGGGCGGGCGCTTTTCGGGTCGACGGTGACGGGCATTTAATGCTCTTGTCCCCCACTGTCAAAGTAGGTTATGACCACTGTTCATCCACTATTCATCCACTGTTCCCGCACTGTTACAACTACCACCAAAGTTACATTTTTACCCCTTTCTCCTACGTTGACACCTGTCGGTGACCCCTTGAGCTATAAAAGGAGGCCCATGCACAACGTAGAAAGGGTTCGGAACCTAGATCACTCATTCGCTTGGTGTAGCTAGTTCTTCAAGCTCCCAAGCTCCCCAACTCAATACAATCTAAGCAGGAGTAGGGTTTTACGCGCCCATCGCGGCCCGAACCTGGGTAAACTGCCCGCGTGCTCACTACGATCTGCTCTTTGTGCTCCCTCCGCTCCCTTACCGCACGAACAAGGGGCTCCGGTCCCATAGGTGCTCGTGGTGGACAGTTTCCCCCGACACTCCGCACTCCGCCTGCTAGCGATCCACCACCTTCGGCTTCACATTGTAGACTTTGAGCCACAGCCCGAAGTGGGGTTGGATGCGGAGGAAGGACTCACACACGACGATAAACGCCGAGATGTTGAGGAAGGAATTCGGGGACAGATCATGGAAATCTATCCCGTAATAATACATCAGCCCGCGGACGAAAGGGTGGAGTGGAAACCCTAGTCCGCGGAAGAAATAAGGGATGAATACCGCCCTCTCATTGGGCTTCGGTGTAGGGACGACTTGCCCCTCGGCTGGCGGACGGTGGGCGATTTCCTTCTCCAAGTATCCGGCTGCCCGAAGCTCACTAATGTCCTCCTCCTTGACGGAGGAGACCATCCACTTGCCCTGACCTCCGGATCCGGACATGGTTGAGTGCTAGCTCGAGTGGAAAGGATATGAGAACTTGGGCGCTGGAGCTCGAGATTGGAAGGGCGGAGATAGAGGGAAGGCGTGGGAGAGGAAGAGGGAGTCCTTATCTCCTTATAAAGGCAACAAATATTGAACGCCTCCTCACTCGCCTCAGAATTCGCCTATTCCCAAGGCCTGTGTAAACGACACGATTGGGTTACCCATACCCGCATTGATGAGAACCCCGCAATAAGGGGACACGATCTCTGCTTTGATAAGACGAGCCGATAGCAACCACGTCTCGGGACGTGGAGCGGCGGACATAGAACAGTCCAGAATTATGACCGGTTGGACGTGATGTCATGTTACAAAAATTTGTCAGCAGATTGGACTCGTGTAAAATTATATTCTCTCTGCGGTTGTGTATGGTGTGTGTGACAGTACCGAATACTATCATCGCGTTCGAAGACTATCTTGGAGTTCGGGAAGAAGGGAACCCGTCTTGCAATGCCGAAGACAATCTGCGTGCCAGACTCCTCGTCATTGAAGCCAGGTTCAGGGGCTACTAAGGGAGTCCTGGACTAAGGGGTCCTCGGGCGTCCGACCTGTTATCCATGGGCCGGCCTGATGGGCTGTGAAGATATGAAGGTCGAAGACTGCACCCGTGTCCAGATTGGACTCTCCTTGGCGTGGAAGGCAAGCTTGGCGACCAACTATGAAGATTCCTTCTTATGTAACCGACTCTATGTAACCCTAGATCCCCCCGGTGCCTATATAAACTGGAGGGAGTAGTCCGGAGAGGACAGACACACATTACCATAGTCGTACAGGCTAGGCTTATAGGGTTTAGCCATTACGATCTCGTGGTAGATCAACTCTTGTAATATTCATATTCATCAAGATCAATCAAGTAGGAGGTAGGGTATTACCTCCATAGAGAGGGCCCGAACCTGGGTAAACATCGTGTCCCCAGCCTCCTGTAACCATCGACTTTAGACGCACAGTTCGGGACCCCCTACCCAAGATTCGCTGGTTTTGACATTGACAGAGACCGCCTACTTCATGAAGAACTACCCTAGTGAGGCAAGTCCTTTGTGGGCGACGGCCATGGTGGGATAGACAAGGTTGCTTCTTTGTGGACCCTTCATGAGTGGAGCCCTCCGTGGACTCGCGTAGCCATTACCCTTTGCGGGTTGAAGTCTCCATCAACATCGATGTACGATTGCACCACCTATCGGAACCACGCCAAAAACATCCGTGTCTCCAATTGCTCTTGCACACTCCAATCCCATCTCTTTACTTTCTTGCAACTTGCATACTTTACTTTCCGCTGCTCATATACTATTTCCATGCTTGCTTGAAATGTATTGTGAATGTTTGAAATTGTGCTAAAAACTCCACCTCAACTTAAAGAACTTAAAACTGCTACTTTTCTAGTTGCGTGTCTAATCACCCCCCTCTAGACACCTCTTCTTCGATCCTCTCAATTGGTATCAGAGCTTTGGTCTCCATTGCTTTGGTTTAATCACCATTGGAGGAAGATGTATGAGTCTACGATTGGGAGTATTAGACGTAGAGTGCCTATGCTTGATGGAGAGTTTTATAAGGAATGAAAAAATGACATGCTTGAGATCTTCAATGAATATCATTTGAACAAGTATATTGTTAGCCCTTATGTGCCTCCCATTGACCCTTTGAATCCAACTTCCAAGGAACATCTTGACATGGTTCACAATCTTATAACTGTTGATCTTATCATCAGAGCATTGCCTAGAAATTTGCTTGTTTGCTTGCCAACTTTCAAACATGCTTACACTATATGGAAATTCCTTGAGGAACGATTTCCAGACTAGTCTTTGAAAAATCTAGATGTGATCCTTCAAAAGTCTATTGCTTTAAATAAAATGAACACCACTGGTCCCAAATTTGATTTATGTTTATTTGAGCTTCGTGACCTTATGCGTGCTAAAGGAGATGTAGGAATCATTAGTAATATCATCTTAGAAGTCACTAGAATTCATAAAGATGAACATTGTCATGATCACATAACTAATGAATCACTCTCTCTAGGAGTTGATCAATCACAAGACAATATTGAACATGGATATTATGATGAGGATGATGATAGTGACTTTGACCTTGATGAAATGAGACATTTTGGTCCTATGGCTAATCTTCGTGGTTACGCAACGAGAGGAAAGGAATGGGTACTTGATAGTGGATGCACAGATCATATGACCGGAGATAAGGACATGTTTGATGAGCTTGCTAGAAACAATGGTCCACGAAAGTATGTTACCTTTGGTGACAACTCCAAGGCTAAAGTTGTTGGCCTTGGTAAGGTGGCCATATCCAACGATAGCTATATCAAGAATGTCATGCTTGTTGAATCTCTCAGCTATAATCTTCTTTCCGTGTCTAGATTAGCTGATTTTGGTTTAAATGTGCTATTCACTCATGTTGATTGCCAAGTTTTTCATAGAGATAATCATAATATGGTCTTTACCGGCATTCGTAGAGGCGACCTATACATTGTTGACTTCACTAAGAAAGCCCAATCTCGCACTTGTTTTATTGCTAAATCTTATAAACGTTGGTTGTGGCATAGAAGGTTAGGTCATGCCGGCATGAGAAGTCTTGATAAGCTTATTATAGGTGATCATATACTTTGTGTTAAAGATGTTATATTTGACAAGGATAGACTTTGTAGTGCTTGTCAAGCAGGAAAACAAGTTGGAGGAAGTCATCCCGTGAAGAACATCATGACCACAAGAAGACCTCTTGAGCTACTTCCCATGGATCTTTTTGGTCCCAATGCTTACAAGAGTCTCGGTCATAACTCTTTTGGATTGGTCATTGTTGATGATTTTTTAAGATGTACGTGGGTGTTCTTTCTTGATGACAAATCGCAGGTCCAAAAGATCTTCAAGGACTTCACTAGGAAGGCCCAAAACCAATTTGAAGTGAAGATCAAGAAGGTTGAGAGCGACAACGAAACATATTTCAAGAACGCCAATGTGGATACCTTTCTTGACGAGGAAGGGATTTCACATGAGTTCTCGCCTACGTACACACCTCAACAAAATGGAGCTGTTGAGAGGAAGAACCGGACACTCATCAAAATGGCGAGAATGATGCTTGATGATTACAAGACGCCAAAACACTTTTGGGTGGAAGTGGCTGAGACAGCTTGTCATGCTACAAATCGACTATATCTTCACAAGCTTCTCGGCAAGACGGCAGATGAGCTTCTCACCGGTAACATACCCGAAGTTGGATACTTTCAAGTATTTGGCTCAAAGTGTCACATTCTTGACAAGCATCGTCATTCAAAATTTGCTCCTAAATCTCATGAAGGTTTTCTACTCGGTTACGGCTCAAACTCTCACACTTACCATGTCTACAACAATTTCACCCGAAAGGGTGAAGAGACGGTAGATGTAAAGTTTGATGAATCTAACGGCTCGCAAGTAGAGAAATTGCCAGTTGATGTAGGAGACAAAGACCCTTCGGAGGCGATACAAGACTTGTCTATTGGGAAGATTCGCCCAATGGAGGTGAAGAAGAATACTTCATCCATTCAAGTGGAAGCCTCAACTTCAAGTCAAGGTGAACCACAAGTTGACTTGGAGGCATCCACAAGTGGGACACACCAAGATGAAGGAAAAGAGGAAGTGCTACAAGATGAACCTCATCAACCTCCTTCTTCACCTCCACAAGAGGACAACAATGCCAACAACAATGAATAAGGACAAGAAGAAGAAGAAAATGAAGAGGATGTTCCACCCCGACCCAAGCAAAAGCTCTCACAAGTTAGAGCAAGAATTGCTAGAGATCATCCCATAGAGGAAATCTATGATGATATCCAAACCGGTAGAATCACTCGCTCTAAATCTCGTTTAGCTAACTTTTGTGAACATTACTCTTTCATATCTAACCTTGAACCTATGAAGGTTGAAGATGCTCTTGATGATCTGGATTGGGTGAACGCTATGCACGAAGAACTACATAACTTAGAGAGAAACCAAGTTTGGACATTGGTTGAGAAGCCTGACAACAACCACAACATCATCGGTACCAAATGGGTGTTTCGCAATAAGCAAGATGAAGATGGAAAAGTTGTACGCAACAAGGCATGTCTCATTGCCCAAGGCTACACTAAAGTCGAAGGTATGGATTACGGTGAGACATATGCCCCAGTTGCTAGACTTGAGTCCATACGCATCTTACTTGCTTATGCCAATCATCATGATATCACTTTATATCGAATGGTCATTAAAAGTGCTTTTCTCAACGGTGAAATTGAGGAGGAAGTTTATGTTAAACAACCTCCCGGCTTTGTTAATCCCAAGAAACCTAATCATGTTTAAAACTTCACAAAGCTCTTTATGGTCTTAAACAAGCTCCTAGAGCATGGTATAAATGCTTGACCAAGTTCCTTATTGAAAAAGGCTTTGAAATTAGGAAAATTGATTCAACACTTAATACTAAAAGAGTTAATGGTGAATTGTTTGTGTGTCAAATTTACGTTAATGATATCATATTTGGCTCGACTAACCCTCATTTTAGTGAAAAGTTTGGAAGACTAATGTCGGAGAAGTTCGAGATGTCTATGATGAGTGAACTCAAGTTCTTTCTTGGTTTTCAAATCAAGCAAACTAAGGAGTGTACCTTTGTTTCTCAAACAAAGTATACCAAGGAATTATTCAAGAAGTTCAACATGCAAGAATGCAAAGGTATGAATACACCCATGCCTACTAGTGGACATCTTGACTTGACTAAGGATGGCAAACCGGTTGACCAAAAGGTTTACTGCTCTATGATTGGTTCATTGTTATATCTATGTGCCTCCCGTCCCGACATTATGCTAAGTGTGTGCATGTGTGCACGATATCAAGCGCCCCCCAAAAATGTCATCTTAAGGCTATGAAAAGGATAGTGAGATACTTAATTCACACACCAAACTTTGGCATTTTGTATCCTAAGAGGTCTTATTTTGATATTGTTGGCTACTCCGATTCGGACTATGCCGGAGACAAGGTTGATAGAAAGTCCACTTCAGGTACTTGTGAATTTCTTGGTAGATCTCTTGTATCTTGATCCTCCAAGAAACAAAGCTCAGTATCCTTATCCACCGCCGAAGCGGAATACATTGCCGCCGGTTCATGTTGTGCTCAGTTACTTTGGATGACCCAAACTCTTAAGGACTATGGGATCTATGTGAAACATGTTCCATTGCTTTGTGATAATGAAAGTGCTATTAAGATTGCTCACAATCCCGTGCAACATTCTCGAACTAAGCATATTGAAGTTCATCATCATTTCATTCAAGATCATGTTGCTAAGGGATACGTTGATCTTAAACATGTTCGTACGGATAATCAATTGGCGGATATATTCACCAAACCACTTGATGAGAAAGTATTTTCCCGTTTGGGAGGTGAATTGAACATTATTGATGCCTCAAACTTGGAGTAGTAAATCCTTTTGAATGTATGCAAGACATTATTCTTTGACTAATCCTTGATATTTCTCTTATGATGATGATCATATGTCTTGGATCTACTTGTACCCTTGCGTGCTATCTAACCCTTGTAAGTACTTGGAAGAACCCAAATCTATGAGATTGCAACTCACTCACATCCTAAGCAATATTTACATCACCAAGTCTCTACAATATGGTGGTTGAAGTCAAGGAAGCATGAACCCTTTTGATATATCCTTTGACAATTTCTATATATCAAATTTCATTTGGTATCAAATTCTCATGATTATCATTTTGGATACACAAGTGCTCTTCCTTGCGAATCTAACCCATGTAGGTAGATGAACTCAAATTACAAGTGGTGCTCCCAACTCTTGATGAACTACATCAACCTTGATCATCCAACACAAGTTCAACTACATGATCAAGATCAACACCACCACCCAAGGTATGTTATTCCATCTTAGAGAAGCTTTACCCCAAGACATGGGTCAAAGCAGCTCAACAAGATGTGAATACATCAAAATGCTTAAACGAAAAATGGCAACCCCATTTTGAGCTTAAACGATGAGTATGACCTATGATCAAGTGTCCTCACTTGACTCCTAAGTCAATATACTCTAACATAGGTGACGCTATCACCGACCAGTTCTAGATGAAGTTCTCTAGTGTTTCTCTATGTTCTTGCATTCATCTTTTGCGTGCTTGTTCCCCTTTCAAAAAAAATCATCTATATTTCTTTTATTTTCTTTGTTATTCTCTGCATTAAATTCATTGCAAATTCTCCAGTTAATTCCCTGCAAATCTTTGTGAGATCTTATTTGCCTAGGTGAGCTGAGATGACAAAATCCTTTCTTTGTATTGAACTCGGTCTCACCGATTTCTGCCTCTTGGCTAGACCGAACTGTAATGCTACATTGCAGATTGTTCATCGGTCCAACCGACAAGGACAAACCCTGTTTGACCGATATGCATCATTCCTGACACTATCAACTCAGTGTCACTGATGCAAATAAATCGGCCGCACCGATTTCAACACTGAGCAAAGATTTTGCCATTTGTATCCTGCATATCTATTTCAGCTCCACTCAATTATTCGTATCCTCTACTAGCATCTTAAAATCACATGTTGCTTTTTAATGTGACTCAAGGACCAAACCTACTTGACTCATGCTCCAGAAGATCCCTTCTTGGAAATTGATGTCAAAGGGGGGGAGAGTGCACATCAAAGCTTATCACACAAATGGGGGGGGGG
>LR738712.1:509082004-509164570 GCA_902687465.1 Secale cereale
GGGAGAGAGAGAGAGAGCACATCAAGGCTTATCCCCAGATGCTTATTATCCAAAGAGGAGAGAAGACACATGTCTTCAAGAGGGGAAAGACATGTTAAATATGTATTATGATTGTTTTGCTCTGTTTTTCTATTTTGTTAGTTTGCTCTAATTTTATTCTATCTTATCTTCTCATTATCCAATATAAGATTCACGGGGAGAAAGACTCTTAAGGGAAGAAAATATTTGGGGACATGTCTATATCCATATAGAGTACTAAGTACTCACTCTTTACATGTCATCCCAATCTTTGTACTTTTGTGGTTACTCATTGTGCTTTGTTTAGTAGGTGATATTGTGTTATCTAACCCTGTGTTCTCAAGTCCACCCTCTCCAAAGCCAGCTCAAGACCACAAGGTAAGTATATGCATCACATCCATGTGCATGATTATCTCTTGTTGCTGTACATATTGTTTGCAAGGAGGACTCATGAACATGGAGGTACATTTCCTATATTCAACACCATTTGCTCTGATGCATATAGCCAAGATACATGTAACTCATTGCTTGCTCTAACATGCTTATGCATTCACATGCTCTTATATTCTATATTCACATGATTGCATACATGTAGGGGAGCATATGCTTGTTACATGTTTTTCCAAAGCTTTACTAGTTATCCTTCATATCTTTATCTGAAGCTTTGATGTATGATTGTCATCAATTACCAAAAAGGGGGAGATTGAAAGCACAAGTGCTCCCTGGGTGATTTTGGTAATTAATGACAACATATCTCTTATTGGACTAATATTTTCATCTCGTATATTTCAGATGAGTTCAATAGTGGAGTGGCAGGACAAGAGAATGTGGAACCCTTCTCAAAATGCTAAGGACAAAGATTGGCAAAAGCTCAAGACTCTACTTTTTCATTTTAGTGATCCAAGATCACATTGAGTCCATAGGAAAATCCAATACTATTAAAAGGGGATGAGGTGTTGCTTAATGGTCTAATTGCTCAAGTGATTAGTAATATGCTTCAAATCACTCAACCACTTTCTAATTTCCACATATGTCGCAAACCTAAAAGTCAAACTCGGCCCCACCGATTTGATCTATCTGGCGCCATCGAGTTCACTTGACATAGCCACTGCCAAAAACCCTAATCAGTTCGGTCTCACCGATAGGGATCTCGGTCTCACCGAGATGGGAATGCAAACTCTCTGTTTTCTCTTAGTGACGTTTCGGTGTAACCGAGATTAGCGAATCGGTATCACCGAGTTGGCATTGCAAACTCTCTGTTTCCCCTTCGTAACATTTCGGTCCCACCAAGATGAGCGAATCGGTCCCACTGAGTTTGCCTGGCCAACACTATGTTAGACTATTACTAGAATCGGTCTCACCAAGTTTGTGTAATCGCTCTCACCGAGTTTGTGTAATCGGTCAAACCGAGTTGAGGTTTTGCCATAACCCTAACGCATGGGTCTCACCGAGTTGATACTGTCGATCGCACCAAAATGTCTAACATTCACATTTTGAACTGCTTTGGTCTCACCGAGTTTGTTTATTCGGTCTGACCGAGTTGGGTCAAATGTGTGTAACAGCTAGATTTCGTGTGGAAGCTATATATACCCCTCCACCTCTTCTCAATTAGAGAGAGAGCCATCAGAACGTGCCTACACTTACACTATTCATTTTCTGAGAGAGAACCACCTGCTCATGTGTTGAGACCAAGATATTCCAATCTAACCACAAGAATCTTGATCTCTAGCCTTCCCCAAGTTGATTTCCACTCAAATCTTCTTTCCACCATATCCAAATCTATGAGAGAGAGTTGAGTGTTGGGTAGACTATCACTTGAAGCACAAGAGCAAGGAGTTCATCATCAACACACCATTTATTACCTTTTGGAGAGTGGTGTCTCCTAGATTGGTTAGGTGTCACTTGGGAGCCTCCGACAAGATTGTGGAGTTGAACCAAGGAGTTTGTGAGGGCAAGGATATCGCCTACTTTGTGAAGATCTACCCTAGTGAGGCAAGTCCTTCGTGGGTGACGACCATGGTGGGATAAACAAGGTTGCTTCTTCGTGGACCCTTCATGGGTGGAGCCCTCCGTGGACACGCACAGTCGTTACCCTTAGTGGGTTGAAGTCTCCATCAACGTGGATGTACGATAGTAACACCTATCAGAACCACGCCAAAAATATCTGTGTCTCCAATTGCGTTTGCACACTCCAATCCCATCTCTTTACTTTCTTGCAACTTGCATGCTTTACTTTCAGCTGCTCATATACTCTTGCCATGCTTGCTTGAAATGTATTGTGAATGTTTGAATTTGTGCTAAAAACTCCACCTCAACTTAAAGAACTTAAAAACTGCTACTTTTCTAGTTGAGTGTCTAATCACCCCCCTCTAGACACCTCTTCTCCAATCCTCTCAAGTTCACATCGCCATGTGATTAACACCCAAAGAGTTCACCAGAGTCAATAATCTAGTTCACATCGCCATGTCATTAACACCCATAGAGTTCACTAGAGTCAATAATCTAGTTCGCATCGCCATGTGATTAACACCCAAGAGTTCACTAGAGTCAATAATACAGATCACATCGCCATGTGATTAACACCCATATAGTTCACTAGAGTGTGATCATGTTTTGCTTGTGAGAGAGGTATTAGTCAAATGGGTCTACAACATTAAGATCCATGTGTATTTTGCAAATCCTTACGTCAAATTGTAGATGCTGCTATCACACTTTACTTGGAGCTATTCCAAATGACTACTCCATTATACGTATCCAGTTTGCTACTCAGAGTTATCTAGATCGGTGTCAAAGGTTGCATCGACGTAACCCTTTACGACGAACTCTTTATTACCTCCATAATCGAGAAACATTTCCTTAGTCCTCTAGTTACTAAGGATAATTTTGACCGTTGTCCAGTGATTCACTCCTGGATCACTCTTGTACCCCCTTTGCCAGACACATGGCAAAGCACACATCAGGTGTGGTACACAACAAGGCATATCATATAGAGCCTATGGCTAAGGCATAGGGAATGACTTTTATTCTCTCTCTATCTTCTGCCGTGGTCGGGCTTTGAGTCTTACTCAATTTCACACCTTCTAACACAGGCAAGAACCCTTTCTTTGACTGATCGATTTTGAACTTCTTCAAAACTTTATCAAGGTTATTTGTGAAAGTCTTATTAAGTGTCTCGATCTATCCCTATAGATCTTGATGCCCAATATATAAGCAGCTTCACTGAGGTCTTTCATTGAAGAATTCTTATTCGAGTATCCTTTTATGCTATCTAGAAATTCTATATCATTTCCAATCAACAATATGTCATCCACATATAATATCAGAAATGCTACAGAGCTCCCACTCACTTTCTTGTAAATACAGGCTTCACCGTAAGTCTGTATAAAACCACATGCTTTTATCACCTCATCAAAGCGTATATTCTAACTCCGAGTTGCTTGCACCAGTCCATAGATGGATCCCTAGAGTTTGCACACTTTGTTAGCACCTTTAGGATCAAAAAAACCTTCTGGTTGCATCATATACAACTCTTCTTTAAGAAACCTGTCAAGGAATGCAGTTTTGACATCCATTTGCCAGATTTTATAATCATAAAATGTGGCAATTGCTAACATGATTCAGACAGACTTAAACATTGCTACGGGTGAGAAAGTCTCATAGTATTCAACCCCTTGAACTTGCCGAAAACCTTTCGCAACAAGTCAAGCTTTGTAGACAGTGATATTACCATCAACATCCATCTTCCTCTTGAAGATCCATTTATTCTAATTGGCTTGCTGATCATCGGGCAAGTCCACCAAAGTCCACACTTTGTTCTCATACGTGGGTCCTAGCTCAGATTTCATGGTCTCAAGCCATTCATCGGAATCTGGGCTCATCATAGCTTCTTCATAGTTCGAAGTTTTGCCGTTGTCTAACAACATGACTTCTAGGACATGATTACCGTACCACTCTGGTGCGGTACGTGTTCTGGTCGACCTTCGAGGTTCAGTAGTAACTTGATCCGAAGTTTCATGATCATCATCATTAGCTTCTTCTCTAGTTGGTGTAGGCATCACGGGAACAGTTTTCTCTGATGTGCTACTTTTCTATTCGAGAGAAGGTACAACTACCTCATCAAGTTCCACTTTCCTCCCACTCACTTCTTTCGAGAGAAATTCCTTCTCTAGAAAGGACCCATTCTTAGCAACAAAGTTCTTGCCTTCGGATCTGTGGTAGAAGGTATACCCAATAGTTTCTTTAGGGTATCCTATGAAGACGCACTTCTTCGCTTTGGGTTCGAGCTTATTGGGCTGAAGCTTTTTAACATAAGCGTCGCATCCCCAAACTTTAAGAAATGACAACTTAGGTTTATTGCCAAACCATAGTTCATATGGTGTCGTCTCGATGGATTTAGATGGTGCCCTATTTAACGTGAATGTGGCTGTCTCTAATGCATAACCCCAAAACGATAGTGGCAAATCAGTAAGATACATCATAGAACCCACCATATCTAATAAAGTACAGTTACGATGTTCGGACACACCATTACGTTGTGGTGTTCCAGGTGACTTGAGTGGTAAAACTATTCCACGTTGTTTTAAATGAAGGCCAAACTCGTAACTCAAATATTCACCTCCCCGATCAGATCATATAAACTTTATTTTCCTGTTACGATGATTCTCCACTTAATTCTGAAAATCTTTGAACTTTTCAAAAGTTTCACACTTGTGTTTCTTCAAGTAGATATACCCATACCTACTCAAATCATCTGCAAAGGTTAGAAAATAACGATACCCGCCGCATGTTTCAATACTCATCGGGCCGCATACATCGGTATGTATTATTTCCAATAAGTCATTAGCTCGCTCCATTGTTCCGGAGAACGGAGTTTTAGTCATCTTGCCCATGAGGCATGGTTCGCAAGTATCAAATGATTGATACGTCTCCAACGTATCTATAATTTTTGATTGTTCGATGCTATTATTTATGAAGTCTTGGATGTTTAATGGGCTTTATCTTACACTTTTATATCATTTTTGTGACTAACCTACTGACCCAAAGGCCCAGTCTAGATTGCTGTTTTTTGCTTGTTTAAGGGTTTTGCAGAAAAAGAATATCAAACGGAGTCCAAACGGAATGAAACCTTCGCAAGAGCTATTTTTGGAGAAAATGACGCACGGAAAACATGAGAACCACGTCAGAAGAGCCACGAGGGGCCCACGAGGGTGGGGGGCGCGCCCCCCTTCCCAGGGTGCGCCCCCTGCCTCGTGGGGCCCCCGCGACTCCCCCGGTGTCCTCCTTCCTCCTATATAAGTCTACGTACCCCGAAACCATTAGCAACATAGAGAAAACCCTAATTCCACAGCCGTAACCTTCTGTTCTCGTGAGATACCATCTTGGAGCCTGTTTCGGAGCTCCACCGGAGGGGGATCCATCACGGAGTTCTTCTTCATCATCATCATCGCCCTCACCATGAGTTGTGAGTAGTTTACCACAGACCTTCGGGTCCATAGCTAGTATCTAGATGGCTTCTTCTCTCTCTCTGGATCTCAATACAAAGTTCTCCTTGGTCTTCGAGGAGATCTATTCGATGTAATCTCTTTTTTTGCGGTGTGTTTGTCGAGATCCGATGAATTGTGAGTTTATGATCAAGATTATCTATGAGAAATATTTGGTTCTTCTCTGAACTTATTATGTGTGCTCATAATATCCTTGCAAGTATCTTTGAATTATTGGTTTGGTTTGGCCTACTAGATCTATAGTTCTTACAATGGGAGAAGTGCTTGGCTTTGGGTTCAATCTTGCGCTGTCCTTTCCCAGTGACAGTAGGGGCAGCAAGGCACATATTGTATTGTTGCCATCGAGGATAAAAAGACAGGGTTTATATCATATTGCTTGAGTTTATCCCTCTACATCATGTAATCTTGCTTAAGGCGTTACTCTGTTCTTATGAACTCAATACACTAGATGCATGCTGGATAGCGGTCGATGTGTGGAGTAATAGTAGTAGATGCAGAATCATTTTGGTCTACTTGTCTCGGACGTGATGCGTATATATAATGATCATGCCTAAATAGTCTCATAATTATTCGATTTTCTATCAATTGCTCGACAGTAATTTGTTTACCCGCCATAGAATATCGCTATCGTGAGAGAAGCCACTAGAGAACACTATGGCCCCCGGGTCTATTCTCAACATATCAATCTACATCTACTTTACTTTTACCGCTTTTATTTTCTGTTCTTATAAACAAAAATACCAAAAATATAAATTATCATCTCTATCAGATCTCACTTTCGTAAGTGACCGTAAAGAGATTGACAACCCCTTATCGCGTTGGCTGCGAAGTTCTTATTTGTTTGTGCATGTGCGAGGGACTCGCGCGTGGTCTCCTACTAGATTGATACCATTGTTCTCAAAAACTGAGGGAAATACTTACGCTACTATGCTGCATCTCCCTTTCCTCTTCGAGGGAGTACAACGCAAGCTCGAGAAGTAGCAAGAAGAATTTCTGGCGCCGTTGCCGGGGAGGCTTACACAAAAGTCATATACCAAGTACCTATCACAAACCCTTATCCTTCGCATTACATTTATTTGCCTCTCGTTTTCCTCTCCCCCACTTCACCCTTGCCGTTTTATTTGCCCTTCTTCTATCGTGTGTTTACTGTTCGCTTGTTTCTTGCTTGCTTGTGTCTCCATGTGCCTTTTATGTGCTTGCATCTTTGCTTGCTAAAAATCTACTGTTATGGATCATCTCAAAGTGTTCTACTTGGATCATCTTCGATCCCTATGCTCTCGTTCTGAAACCCCAACTAGCCTAGTTGGTGGGAAATCTTTAGATGAGCATGCTCATTTTGTGCGTCACCGTTTGTCTGAAAAAGGGAGACTCTTATGGGATCAAATAAACAGATTGCTGTGTTATGCTTGGAATCTTTGTGAAATTTGTGATTTTACTTTTTGCTCTAAGAACTCTAAAAAACACCTACCCTACCTATGTGAGTTTAATGACAATGAAATCTTATCCTCTTATGCAAAGGGTGTTTATACTTACTACGATATCGAATAAATTGAAGAATTTGTTGCTTTTAAGGGTGCTTATGAAGTTGCTTCTTTGATTGAAAAGTATGATATTACTCTCTACGAATCTGAAATTTTTGACATACTTAGGTATTGCTTTGAAAACTATGCTCATATTGCCTATGTCAAACAATTTATTGAAAGAATGACCGCTGCTTTGAAAGAAAATAACGATATGCATGAACCTATAGATAATTTTGATTCCGATGATTTGATTGAAATATCCATTGATGAACATGATGCTTGCTATCCTTGTGGCCATGATGCCAATATTTATGAAGATGAATTTGCTATAGTTCCTTATGTTAAACATGAGATCGTTGCAATTGCACCCATACTTGATAGTTCCTTCGATGAAAATCATGATTGCAATGATGTTATTATAAATTCTCTTAATTCCAATTGTGATAATGATATGCAAAACCCTAAGCTTGGGGATGCTAGTTTTGCTATGACTACTATTTGTTGCAATGATCATGATTGGGGTGATTCTTCTTATGATGTTGAAAATTTATTTAAGCCCCATGATGAATATGAGACTGATAATAATGTTTGCAATAATATTAAAAGTGGGTTTAGAAGATTGTCAACTTTAGATCCCACATATTTGGAGAATGTTCAACCTTATGATTTTTTTTGATAAAAGTGGGTTTGGAGATGTCACGATTTTAGTTAATGTTGATCCCACTATTTTGGAAGAGTATCTACTTCGTATGCATGTGGATCGTGTTGAGAATATGTTATGTGATAGCTTTATTGTTGCATTTGCTTATGATCCTACATGCAACTATTATGAGAGAGGAAAATATGGTTGTAGAAATTTTCATGTTACTAAATTACCTCTCGTTATGTTGAGATTGCTATTGTTTCTTTCTTCTTCATTGCATATGCTCGATCTTGCTTGCCTTGATAATTTGTTTGCTTATAAAATGCCTATGCATAGGAAGTATGTTAGACTTATATGTGATTTTCACATGCTTTATGATGCTCTTTTTGTGCCTCAAGTCTTGTCTTTCGTGAGAGCATCACTAAAATCGTGCCTAGCTAGGGGCGTAAAACGATAGCGCTTGTTGGGAGGCAACCCAATTTTATATTTTTTGTTTTTGTTGCTGTTAGGGAATAAATATTGCATCTATCTTCTGTTTAGATTTGTTTTCATGTTTTTTTTAGTGTTTGTGCCAAGTAGAACCTTTGGGAAGATGTGTGTCAAGTTTATGTGATCTTGCTGTGAAAAACAGAATCGTTAGCGCTCGCTAGAATGGTCGTCAGATTTTACTGGAGCGTGCTATTTAGTTGATTCTTTTTGAAGATGATTAATAGACAAATTCCTCACATCTACCAATTTAGTTTGATTTTTTTGGAGTTACAGAAGTATGTGAAACCTGCAGATTACTACAAACTGTTCTGTTTTTGATAGATTCTGTTTTTCGTGTGTTGTTTGCTTATTTCAATGCATATATGAGTAATATTGGCAAGTATGAACCATAGAGAAGTTGGAATACAGTAGGTTTAACACCAATATAAACAAATAATGAATTCATTGCAGTACCTTTGAGTAGTGATTTGTTTTTTATACTAACGGAGCTCACGAGAATTTTTGTCTAAGTTTTGTGTTGTGAAGTTTTCAAGTTTTGAGTATTGCTTTGATGGACTATGGAACAAAGAGTAGCAAAAGACTAAGCTTTGGGATGCCCATGACACCCCAAGTAAAATTAATGGATAATCAAAAGCCTAAGCTTGGGGATGCCCCGGGAAGGCATCCCCTCTTTCGTCTTCATCCATCGGTAACTATAGTTGGAGCTATATTTTTATTCACCACATGATATGTGTTTTGCTTGGCGTCTTGTATAATTTGCTTGTTAGTTTGTCACAATCATCCTTGCTGAACACACCTATTTGAGAGAGTTAAATATGGCCTAGGAATTGTTAGAACACTCTATGTGCTTCACTTATATCTTTTGAGTTGAATAGTTTTTGCTCTAGTGCTTCACTTTTATCTTTTAGAGCACGGTGGTGGTTATATTTTGTAGAAATTGTTGATCTCTCATGCTTCACTTATATCTATTTGAGAGTCTATTAAAACAGCATGGTAATGTGTTTAGGCTATAAAACTGGTCTTCACATGATAGACATCCAATGTCAATGTAGTAAAAACAATTCACACAAAGTGCATTGAATAGAATGAGATGTTGGATGCTTGATAATTGTTTTGAGATATGAGGATGGTGATATTAGAGTTATGCTAGTGGAGTTATTATGTAATTGAGAAATTCTTGTGTTAAGGTTAGTGATTCCCGTAACATGCACGTATGGTGAACCGCTATGTGATGAAGTTAGAGCATGAGGTATTTGTAAAGTGTCAACCTCTATGTGGAGGTCGGGGGAGCGCGATGGTTAACTCCTACCAACCTCCCCCCTAGGAGCATGCGTTGACTACTTTGTTTTGATGACTCGTAGATTTTTGCAATAAGTATATGAGTTCTTATGACTAATGTTGAGTCCATGGATTATACACACTCTCACCCTTCCACCATTGCTAGCCTCTCTTGTAACGCGCAACTTTCGCCGGTACCGTAAACCCACTATATATCCTTCCTCAAAACAGCCACCATATTATTCCTCAAAATAGCCACCATACCTACCTATCATGGCATTTCCATAGCCATTCCGAGATATATTGCCATGCACCTTTCCACCGTTCCGTTCATATGACACGCATCATATTGTCATATTGCCATGCATGATCATGTAGTTGACATCGTATTTGTGGCAAAGCCACCATGCATAACTTTTCATACATGTCACTCTTGTTTCATTGCACATAACGGTACACCGCCGGAGGCATTCATATAGAGTCATACTTTGTTGTAGTATCGAGTTGTAATGAAAGTGTGATGATCATCATTATTAGAGCATTGTCCCATGGGAGAAAAGGCTAAATCAATAAAGCCGCTCCGAAAAAAAGGCCAAAGAAAAAAAGAAAGGCCCAAAAAAAGAAAAAAAAAGAAAAAGAAAAGAAAAAAAAGGGACAATTGCTACCATCTTTGTTTCCACACTTGTGCTTCAAAGTAGCACCATGTTCTTCATTGTAGAGAGTCTCATGTTTAGTCACTTTCATATACTAGTGGGAATTTTCATTATAGAACTTGGCTTGTATATCCCAACGATGGGCTTCCTCAAATGCCCTATGTCTTCGTGAGCAAGCAAGTTGGATGCACACCCACTAGTTTCTTTTGTTGATCTTTCATACATATTTAGCTCTAGTGCATCCGTTGCATGGCAATCCCTACTCACTCACATTGATATGTATTGATGGGCATCTCCATAGCCCGTTGATACGCCTAGTCGATGTGAGACTATCTCCCTCCTTTTTGTCTTCTCCACAACCACCTCTATTCCACCCATAGTGCTATGTCCATGGCTCACGCTCATGTATTGCGTGAAAGTTGAATGGTTTGAAAGAATAGAGTATGAAAACAAGTGCTTGGCTGAAATCGGGGTTGTGCATGATATGAATATTTTGTGTGATGAAGAGGGAGCATAGCCAGGCTATATGATTTTGTAGGGATAACTTTCTTTAGCCATAGTATTTTGAGAAGACATGATTGCTTTGTTAGTATGCTTGAAGTATTATTATTTCTTTTGTCAATATAGACTTTTATCTTGAATCTTTCAGATCTGAACATTCATGCCACAATTAAGATAATTACATTGAGAAACTATGTTGGTTAGCATTCCACATCAAAAATTATTTCTTTATCATTTACCTACTCGAGGACGAGCAGGAATTAAGCTTGCGGGTGCTTGATATGTCTCCAACGTATATATAATTTTTGATTGTTCCATGCTATTATTTATGAAGTCTTGGATGTTTAATGGGCTTTATGTTACACTTTTATATCATTTTTGGGACTAACCTACTGATCCAGAGGCCCAGTCCAGATTGCTGTTTTTTGCCTGTTTCAGGGTTTTGCAGAAAAAGAATATCAAACGGAGTCCAAACGGAATGAAACCTTCACAAGAGATATTTTTGGAGAAAATCATGCACGAAGAACTTGAGAACCACGTCAGAAGAGCCACGGGGGCCCATGTAATGCCCAGGATGGAGTTATACCTCCTACGTGTCGAGGCACGACTTAAAGGCATAAGTCCATCCTAGAATGATCTCAAGTTTGGTAATCTTTGCACATCTCATGTAAAAGAGGGGATTGTAAACATAAATAGTCGGCTTACACTCGCCACGTCACACAATTACATAACATGTCTCAACCATCATACATTAAGAATATCACAACCCTCTAAGGGCAAAATCCAAATATCAAGATACCAAACTTAGATAAATAAACCACAGGCGGATCGAATCCTAGTAGAAGTCTCCACTACTGATCATCCGGATAACGAACATAGTAACGGCTACGCTCCTCGTCGTACTCCCAATCCAGCTCGGTGCCATCACCTGGATAGCTCACAACTGGACCTGCATCTGGTGTGGTGAAGTAACTGTGAGACACAGAGGACTCAGCAATCCCGTTCCCGGGTAACAAGACTATTCAAGCCTTGGGAGAGGATAAGGCTGAAGAAAAGAATAAGTGTCTGCAGCAGCAACTAGCAACTAGTTTACGTGAGTGAGAGCGAGAAGAGAAAGCCTCGGTCGAGAAGTGATCACGAAGTGATCCTAGCTACAAGCTCCACAAACATAACCCCTCCGTGTTCAACTCCCGAATCCCTATTCGGAAATTGACGGTCACGGAACACACGCTGGCAGTGTATTAGAAACATCGCGTCAAGTTGTCTACAACCGGATATTAACAAGCTCCTATCTGTCACATAACCGCGGGCACGGCTTTTGAAAGTTCAAACCCTGCAGGGGTGTTCCAACTTGACCCATTACAAGCCCACGATCCGTGGAGTCGCAACTCCAAAGTGGGAAGACCCGAGTATTCTCGGAATCCCGTGCTCAAGATATACCGAACTAAGGTAAGGCTAATCCAGCAAATCCTCCCGGCGTGTCGACACCCTGATAGTAGCCGCGCGTATCTAAGTCTCAGGACACGACCGGATGGGTGAAGCTACGGGTTTTTACCAGACCTTGAGTTTCATCGAGGTGGCCCCGCAGGCTCCCCGTTTCGGACCAACACTCATGTGGAGCACTGGCCCGGGGTTGTTGATTAAGAAAAAAAGGGTTTATAACTCCCTGTGCAAGTTATTTAGTTATTAGGCAAATAGTACCAATGTTGGGACTTGTTGGAAAAGACTTAGCACTTAGCGATTTATCGAGGGGGTCCCATACACCCCAACCGTGTTAGGAACGCATAATCAAGGAACATAACACCGGTTTATACGGTTCCTAACGACATGAGTGGAAAAATCACCAAGCAAAAGGCTTAGCCTTCCACCCTTGCCAATATATAGATGATTTCATTTTAAGCATTTATATAGTGTGATTAAACCCAACCAAACTTCAACATGAAGCAAGCATCTTCGATCTTCACCTGCAACTAGCAACGCTATAAGAAGGGCTGAGCGAAGCGTACTTAGCCAAGCAACGGTTTGCATAGGTAGGTTGGTTAAACATGGCAATGGTTACAAGTAGGAGGCTGACAAGAAAAATCATGGGCATCGAGGCAAAAACTATAGAGCGGATCTACTAGCAATAGGCAAAGATAGTAATGTTATCGGGGTTCGGTCATCTTGCCTGAAGAGAAGTCGTTCGGATCGTAAGAAGGGTCCTCGTGCTCAACCTCGTTGGAAACCTCGTGCTCGTACTCGTACTCGGTCTCAGGTTCCAGCTCTAAACAAAACAATCACACCAAGCACAAATCAACAAGATGCAATGCGCACTCGAAAATGATGGATGCATGATGGATGCACTAAGGATGCACACAGAGCACGTAAAATAGCACTCAAGCAAAACACCTCAAAACATGATAAAAATATGATATTATGAATCTACACAGAAAATCAATCAAGTTTCATATAAGATTCGCTGAAATCGGAGTTACGGGCTAAAAGTTATGCCCGAAACAAGAAATGAGCGAAAGCTGAAAATTACAGCAACATAGCAACTTCGGAGCACAAAATAATTAAGCTACAGCACTCAAACAACATGGCAAAGGACATGAACACAAACTAGACATATACTACATCAATTAAGTCCAAAGGTGCACCCCCAAAGGAGTCACGGATCAATAGCAATGAGTTTGGACATATTGAACTTGACAATAAAATTCTGGCAGCAGAATTTTATTGAAACTTTGGAGCAAAAGTTAAACATGCTACAGCCACTCAAATAAGCATGTGAGAACATGAATGGAAAGCCAACAATATAAACTACAAGGAACAATCAAGATCCACTCAAAATCTATCATGGTTTGTCCTAGAGCAGCAAGCAAACATGGCATCGGAACGTTACAGATTTCAGACTTAGTGAAAATCCACTAAGTCCTAAAACAGCAATTTCATCATGGCATCTAAAAGAGCAAGTTTAAGTCACCTCTAAAATAAACATGGCAAGTGGTAAGCACCTCATCAAAGTACACATGATGGTGATTCCGAAACACACAAGCATGCTTCATGGAGATAAACACAACGATAGCAACGAGCTCAACAAGATGGCATTTCATAACAAGTGAAACAACATCATAGCCACATGGCACTTTGCAACGATGATAAGCATGGAAAGAATAAATCTATCATGCAACCTATCACCAACAAAATGTAGAGCATGGCAAGACGAACACATGGACATGTCATTTGCATCATTCAGACAAACGAGCTAAAAGATATCACATGGCAAAGATGACATAAAAACATCACATAACAGCAGTTTATATCACGATGCACCCTTGCAGCAGCAAAACAAGCACCTAGATGATCTCTAACATGCATGACACAAAGAGATAAAACGTAGTGCTATTCACCATGAACGTCTGGACATGCTATTTGCGCGAATCGGAGCAACACACAAAAAGATATCACTGTTTGAAAATAGCATCAGACACAAAAATTACTGGGGACTTAGAGTTTAAAATAGCAACCTCTCACACAGATCTATAAATCGAAGAAGTCAACGGCCCGGTGGAGATGGATCCGGCCCAGGCTGGCGGAGGAGATCGGGCCCAGCGGTGCGGTGAGGGCGGGGCCTGGCGCGGCCCGCGGAGGCGAGGAAGACAGGCCGCGGCGGCGCACCGGCCTCGCGCGGTCTGGTGCAGGGGAGCCGCCGGCTGGGCCTGAAGGCGAGGCGGCCCGAGCTGCGGCTGAGAGCTGGGGCGACGCGGCCCAGCTGGCTGCGATGCGGCGATCGGGCCCAGGAGGGGAGGCGAGGAGAGGCCCGGTGGGGCTCCGGCGCGCTGGCCCGCGCGGTCGAAGGAGGTGGCGGCCCGCGAACTGCGGTGGCCTCCGATCTGGCGACGCTGGCGATTGGAGCGGCGAAGGGAGGTAGGCCGGGGCGACTCGGGGCTGTCGAGGGAGGAAGGCCGAGCGGAGGCGCGGGGATGTGGTCCTCGGTCGCTGGCGCGGGGATGTCTCGAAGGGATCCAGCGATGCGGTGATGCGACGACGCGTTGACCCGGTTGCCTGGATCGATCGAAGGGGCTGGCGGCTGGATCGAGGGGATCTGGTCGCCCTCGACCCCAGGTGCGGGAACTGCGGGATGAGCTGCCAAGTGGCTGTGGGTGGCTGGTCGATCTGAGAAATTGAGGGGGAGGGATCTAGAGGAAGAAGCTAGATGCCCAAAATAGACTAGGGGGGTCTATATATAGCAGATTTGCTAGGTTTAGGGTTGTGGGGGTGTTTAGAGCCCTCCGATCGCGATCCGACGGATCCGATCGCGGGGGAAGTCTAGATGGTCCTAGGAGAGGGTAGTGGGTTGCTGTAGGGGTGTTTCCGGGACACAAAGTGAAGGCACTTTGGACCCACACGAATAACTGATGGGATAGCCAACGGAGTCCAAACGCGACGAGAATTGAGAGGCGGGTTGCACACAACAAAACAACAACACACACAACAACCTCGTGGCACACCGGCAACGTTACACGCCCAAACAATAAAGTAGGCCTACGGGACGTCACGGACACGTGAGGGAGCTCCGGAACGCGAAACGGACAACGGGAAGGAACGCGTGGAACCGGATGCAACCGACAACACAAATGCAATGCAATGCACATGTCTACATGATATGAATGAATGCCACACACGCACACAACAAAATGACGAAAACCCGAAACACGAAGAACCCAGAATGGAAATAGATGAAGCCGGAGATATATTATATACCCAGAAGGGAAAGTATTACATCCGGGGCATTACAAATTCTCCTCTACTACAAAAAGATCTCGTCCCGAGATCTAGGACTGGAAAAAGGAAGGGTACTCGGAACGAAGATGATCTTCTCGTTCCCACGTAGCCTCTCGGTCGGTGTGATGTGACCACTTGACTTTCAAGAATTTGATGGACTTGTTGCGGGTCTTGCGTTCGGTTTCTTCGAGAATGGCAACTGGATGCTCTCGGTAGGACAAGTCTTGTTGAAGATCAATCTCTTCAAACGGAATCATGCGCTCAGGTGCCTTGAAGCATTTGCGAAGTTGAGACACATGGAAGACATCATGAACATTGGTGAAGTTTGAAGGGAGCTCAAGTTGATAGGCTGGATCGCCTCTTTTGCCAAGAATCTTGAAAGGCCCGACGTATCTAGGAGCAAGCTTTCCTTTGATACCGAATCTTTGGGTGCCTTTCATCGGAGACACACGGAGATAGACATGATCATCAATGTTGAATGCCAAATCATGATGCTTGCCATCATAGTAGCTCTTCTGACGCGACTGAGCGGCCTTGAGATTCTCACGTATGACTTTGCACATTTCTTCGGCTTCTGAGATCAAGTCATTGCCAAGAAGTTGACGTTCGCCTGTTTCAGACCAGTTGAGAGGGGTACGGCACTTTCTGCCATAGAGGATTTCAAACGGAGCTTTTCCGGCACTTGCTTGAAAGCTGTTGTTGTAAGAGAACTCGGCAAATGGAAGGCAGTCTTCCCATTTCATGCCAAAGGAGATGACACAGGCTCTGAGCATGTCTTCTAGAATCTGATTCACTCGCTCGACTTGACCACTAGTCTGAGGGTGAAAAGCAGTGCTGAACCTGATCTTAGTGCCCATGGCGGACTGAAAGGAGTCCCAGAACCTTGAAGTGAACAAACTTCCACGGTCTGAGGATATAACTTGAGGAATGCCATGTAAAGACACAATTCTGGAAGTGTACAGCTCTGCCAATTGAGCTGCATTGATTGATTCTTTGACTGGCAGGAAGTGAGCGACTTTGGTAAGCTTGTCAATCACCACAAAGATAGCATCATTCCCTTTCTTGGATTTAGGAAAGCCAGTGACGAAGTCCATTTCAATGTGGTCGAACTTCCACTCGGGAATAGGAAGAGGTTGGAGAAGACCGGCTGGACGTTGATGTTCTGCTTTCACTCTTCTGCACACATCACATTCATTCACGAATTGGGCAATCTCCCTTTTCATGCGTGTCCACCAGTAAGATTGCTTGAGGTCTTGATACATCTTGGAACTGCCAGGATGAATGGAAAGGAGAGAATCATGAGCTTCTTCCATTATGAGCTTCCTGAGATCACCTTTGGGAACAACGAGTCTGTCCTCGAAGAACAAGGTATCTCTCTCATCAACACGGAAGCACTTGTATTTTGGAGTGCCCTTTGCAATACCATGTTTCACCTTCTTCACCATGGTATCCCTGAGTTGGGCCTCACGGACTTGATCTTCCAAGGTAGGAGCAATTTGAAGATTTGCAAGAAAACCCTGCGGAACAACTTGGAGGTTGAGCTTCCTGAAAGCTTCACAAAGCTCAGGCTGGTACGGCTTGATAAGAAGGCTGTTGCAATATGCCTTTCTGCTCAAAGCATCTGCAATCACATTCGCCTTGCTAGGAGTGTATTCAATGCTGGGATTATACTCTTGGATCATTTCAACCCAACGAGTCTGACGGAGGTTCAGATGTGGCTGTGTGAAGATGTACTTCAAGCTCTTGTGATCAGTGAAGATGTCGACCTTTCTGCCCAACAACAGATGTCTCCACGTAGTCAAAGCATGTACCACAGCTGCTAGCTCGAGATCATGTGTGTGATAGTTCTTCTCACTTGGCTTGAGCTGCCGAGAAGTGTATGCCACAATTCTCTTATCTTGCATAAGCACACCACCAAGACCTTGAAGAGAAGCATCACAGAATACTTCATAGGGCCTGGATTCATCTGGAGGAGTCAGAACTGGAGCAGAGACGAGCTTTTCTTTGAGGGTTTTGAATGCCACTTCACACTCTGGAGACCAAAAGTATTTGACATTCTTCTGAAGCAAGTTGGAAAGATGCTTGGCAATCTTGGAGAAGTTCTCAAAGAACCTTCTGCAATAGCTGGCAAGACCCAGAAAACTGCGTAGCTGCTTGACGTTCTGAGGAGCTTCCCAGTTGACAATTGCTTCAACTTTCTCGGGATTAACCGCAATACCGTCAGCTGAGATGATGTGGCCCAGGTACAAAACCTTATCGAGCCAAAACTCGCACTTGGAGAACTTGGCATAGAATTTTTTTCTCGGAGTCGATCAAGAACCAGACGTAAGTGCTTTTCGTGATCTTCTTCATTCTTGGAAAACACCAGAATATCATCCAGATACAAAAGCACAAACTCGCCAGTATAGGGGTTGAAGATGTAATGCATCATCCTCGAAAAGGTAGGAGGAGCATTGGCGAGACCAAAAGACATGACGGTATACTCGTATGAACCGTAGCTCGTTCTGAAAGCCGTCTTGGGAATGTCTTCCTCGCGAATGCGAATTTGATGATAGCCCATTCGGAGGTCGAGCTTAGAGAACACTTTAGCTCCTTTGAGCTGCTCGAAGAGTTCATTGATGTTGGGGAGCGGATATTTGTTCTTAATCGTCTTCTTGTTCAATGGCCGGTAATCAACACAGAGACGCTCCGTGCCATCTTTCTTCTTGACAAATAAGACACCACAGCCCCAAGGAGACGTACTAGGTCTGATGAGACCCATACTCTCCTGTTTATCAAGCTGCTTCTTCAGTTCCTTCAATTCGTCGGGAGAGAGCTTGTACGGACGCCGGCATGCTGGCTCAGTACCCGACTCGAGTTCAATGACAAATTCCACCTGACGGTGTGGAGGCATGCTTGGAAGTTCTTCAGGAAAGACGTCTTGATATTCGTTCACCACCGGAATTTGAGATATGGCATTAATTTTGCCCTTATCATTGAGAGAGAAAAGCCTGATAGTGTTATCCCTGGAGGCAAAGATAATCACATCTTCATCAGGATGAGTCATCTTGAGTTCTTTCTGTGCACAATCAATGTGAGCATCATGCTGAGAAAGCCAATCCATTCCGAGGATGAGGTCGATGTCGGAATTACCAAGAACCACCGGAGAAGCCAAAAATCGATAATCACCCATGCGAATAGACACATCCGGAGCATAGACACTAGAAGACATACGTCTCCCCGGAGAAATAACTTGCAACTTCTGAGGCAGACTTTGGACGTCAACATTATACTTGGATGCAAATGGTTGAGACATGAAAGAACATGAAGCACCCGAATCAAACAAAACTTTAGCAGGGATGGAGTTAACTGGAAGGTTACCCAAAATGACATCAGAAGAATTCTCCGCTTGTGCTGCATTCATCAGATTGACCCTTGCTGCCTTTGGATCATGCCTGACAATAGCTGAACTCACAGGTGGAGGTGGTGGAAGACGCTTCGAATTCGGACATCTGTTGGCATAATGACCTTTCTGAGTGCATTTGTTGCAAGTCACTTCTGAGAGAGGACGGAAATGAGAGCCACTTGACTTGGAGCCTTGAGACTGAAACTGCTTCTTCGACTGGTTGCTCGGGTTGGGTGGGTGGGAGAAACCACGTCCACTAGAGTTCTTGTTGTTGGAGTTGTTGGAGTTGTTGGAGTTGTTGTATGGAGCTCGAATCACTGGAGGAGGAGGAAGCCATAATTTCTGATGCTTCGAGACCATCTGAGACGATGAGGAAGAGTGAACGACATCTCGAATTCTCTTCTTAGAAGCCTCCATCTTAAGATGAGCTGCCTCTTGTTTCAAAGCCATGTTATAGAACTTGTCGAATTCATCGGGTTCGAACAAGGTGAGAGCAAGTTGAAGTTCACCTTTGAGACCTCCACGGAACTAGTAGATTTTACTCTTGGCATCAGGAATGTCTTGCTTAGCATAGCGGGCGAGGTTTTGGAACTTGACATTATACTGATAGACTGTCATGGAGCCCTGCTTCAGGTTGCGGAATTGCTCACGCATACCCTCGATGACACTTGTAGGAATGTGGTGCGAGCGAAAATCCTTGCAGAAATTCTCCCAAGAGATCACTTGACCTGGCCTGGAGTCTTTGTACTGCTGCCACCAGTCGGCTGCTTGATCTTTGAGTTGGAAGGCTGCAAACTTCACATAATCATCTTCCTTCACGTTACTGCACTCAAAATGCTTCTTTATGTCGGTTAACCAATCTTCAACATCAAGAGGGTCGACACAGTAACTGAAAGCTTTAGGATTGTTGGCCAAGAACTGATTGAGAGTAGCATGGTGCTGCTGGTTGAAGAAGTTGCCTTGGTTCCCTGGAACACCCTGATTAGCTTGATTAGCTTGCATCTGCTGCATCATCTGCATCAACAACTGGGTGTTCTGAGCTGTAGTCTGCATAATCGCTCTCCAAGCCTCAGGCAGAGGAGGAGGGGAAGGAGGACGATCTGGGACCTCTTCCACCTCTGGGTTAGCGTTGGGAACCTTTTTCGGAGACATCCTGAAAGAGATGACCACGAATCAGCAATTGATTGACAAAAGGTATAAGCTGAATCAATGGAATGAATTGCAACAAGTCTTCACAATAATCATTCGAACAATAAGAACGAATGAAATCATTCGAACAAGAGGAACGAATGAAATTCTCAGTTGAATGATAACATCAATCTTCACGAGAAGCCACATAGTGGACAAAATGAAAATAAGAAAACAACAAGGTACAGACGGGAACAAACACAAGATAGGAGCTTCGTTCTAACATCTTTGTGCTGAAAGCATATGAACGCGTTACGAAAAGGTTTTGCAATCCCCGGATCAGCATAGCCAAGGACCCTTTAAGATGCAACTCCTGATAGTAACATCGGTCATAAACCACTTCACTCAATGTAGAACCCGAACTCACTAACCTGCATTCGTTGGAAGAATGCCTACGATCTACTGGATAAACCCACCTATAGATTTCCGAAAGATTCCAGTTATGCAATCAGGTGTTGGGGATACACGGGAAGCACCGCGCAATCAACTCTAAACCTACATCCAGGTGTATCCATCCTTCAGCACATAACCAGTCTTTCCCGGAAACTGTGTACCTCGGACCTTCGAAAAGCATCCACTATAACAAGCTATGGCAATACTCCCGAACTACCTCCCCAGTACTGGGTGATGTCGGGGTTATCTTGCCACTAGCCGTATAGGAGAGATTTTCGATGTCGGCTGTCTTAAGTATTTAGTACTGCCGCGATATGCTTGTGACGACAATACCCCGAAGCTCAAATCCCCGGGACACTACCACAACCCCTAATGTCAGGAGGCATCGAGAACAATATCCTCGTCACAAGAACATCGAAACAATCCCAGAATACTCGCGGGATTCCTAAAAAAAAATTGGTGCAATTTATGAAGATAGGAGAGACAAGAGTAGTCGTCAGGAGTCCTCACCAGAGAGAAAGGGGATGAGAAGCAAAGAAATCCTACACTCCGATATAATATAGGACTCAAAATATTTTTCAGTGTGTGCCTAGACTCGACCGTCAACGATTCGATCAAACAGTGGGGGCTCCTAGGTCGGAGAAGGCTCAGAATACCAACTTGTAATGCCCAGGATGGAGTTATACCTACTACGTGTCGAGGCACGACTTAAAGGCATAAGTCCATCCTAGAATGATCTCAAGTTTGGTAATCTTTGCACATCTCATGTAAAAGAGGGGATTGTAAACATAAATAGTTGGCTTACACTCGCCACGTCACACAATTACATAACATGTCTCAATCATCATACATTAAGAATATCACAACCCTCTAAGGGCAAAATCCAAATGTCAAGATACCAAACTTAGATAAATAAACCACAGGCGGATCGAATCCTAGTAGAAGTCTCCACTACTGATCATCCGGATAACGAGCATAATAACGGCTACACTCCTCGTCGTACTCCCAATACAGCTCGGTGCCATCACCTAGATAGCTCACAACTGGACCTGCATCTGGTGTGGTGAAGTAACTGTGAGCCACAGAGGACTCAGCAATCCCGTTCCCGGGTAACAAGACTATTCAAGCCTTGGGAGAGGATAAGGCTGAAGAAAAGAATAAGTGTCTGCAGCAGCAACTAGCAACTAGTTTACGTGAGTGAGAGCGAGAAGAGAAAGCCTCGGTCGAGAAGTGATCACGAAGTGATCCTAGCTACAAGCTCCACAAACATAACCCCTCCGTGTTCAACTCCCGAATCCCTATTCGGAAATTGACGGTCACGGAACACACGCTGGTAGTGTATTAGAAACATTGCGTCAAGTTGTCTACAACCGGATATTAACAAGCTCCCATCTGCCACATAACCGCGGGCACGGCTTTCGAAAGTTCAAACCCTGCAGGGGTGTTCCAACTTGACCCATTACAAGCCCACGATCCGCGGAGTTACAACTCCAAAGTGGGAAGACCCGAGTATTCTCGGAATCCCATGCTCAAGATATACCGAACTAAGGTAAGGCTAATCCAGCAAATCCTCCCGGCGTGTCGACACCCTGATAGTAGCCGCGCGTATCTAAGTCTCAGGACACGACCGGATGGGTGAAGCTACGGGTTTTTACCAGACCTTGAGTTTCCTCGAGGTGGCCCCGCAGGCTCCCCGTTTTGGACCAACACTCATGTGGAGCACTGGCCCGGGGTTGTTGATTAAGAAAAAAAGGGTTTATAACTCCCTGTGCAAGTTATTTAGTTATTAGACAAATAGTACAAATGTTGGGACTTGCTGGAAAAGACTTAGCACTTAGCGGTTTATCGAGGGGGTCCCATACACCCCAACCGTGTTAGGAACGCATAATCAAGGAACATAACACCGGTTTATACGGTTCATAACGACATGAGTGGAACAAATCACCAAGCAAAAGGCTTAGCCTTCCACCCTTGCCAATATATAGATGATTTCATTTTAAGCATTTATATAGTGTGATAAAACCCAACCAAACTTCAACATGAAGCAAGCATCTTCGATCTTCACCTGCAATTAGCAACACTATAAGAAGGGCTGAGCGAAGTGTACTTAGCCAAGCAACGGTTTGCATAGGTAGGTTGGTTAAACATGGCAATGGTTACAAGTAGGAGGCTGACAAGAAGAATCATGGGCATCGAGGCAAAAACTATAGAGCGGATCTACTAGCAATAGGCAAAGATAGTAATGTTATCGGGGTTCGGTCATCTTGCCTGAAGAGAAGTCATTCGGATCGTAAGAAGGGTCCTCGTGCTCAACCTCGTTGGAAACCTCGTGCTCGTACTCGTACTCGGTCTCAGCTTCCGGCTCTAAACAAAACAATCACACCAAGCACAAATCAACAAGATGCAATGCGCACTCGAAAATGATGGATGCATGATGGATGCACTAAGGATGCACACGGAGCACGTAAAATAGCACTCAAGCAAAACACCTCAAAACATGATAACAATATGATATTATGAATCTACACAGAAAATCAATCAAGTTTCATATAAGATTCGCTGAAATCGGAGTTACGGGCTAAAAGTTATACCTGAAACAAGAAATGAGCGAAAGCTAAAAATTACAGCAACATAGCAACTTCGGAGCACAAAATAATTAAGCTACAGCACTCAAACAACATGGCAAAGGACATGAACACAAACTAGACATATACTACAGCAATTAAGTCCAAATGTGCACCCCCAAAGGAGTCACGGATCAATAGCAATGAGTTTGGACATATTGAACTTGACAATAAAATTTTGGCAGCAGAATTTTATTGAAACTTTGGAGCAAAAGTTAAACATGCTACAGCCACTCAAATAAGCATGTGAGAACATGAATGGAAAGCCAACAATATAAACTACAAGGAACAATCAAGATCCACTCAAAATCTATCATGGTTTGTCCTAGAGCAACAAGCAAACATGGCATCGGAACGTTACAGATTTCAGACTTAGTGAAAATCCACTAAGTCCTAAAACAACAATTTCATCATGGCATCTAAAAGAGCAAGTTTAAGTCACCTCTAAACTAAACATGGCAAGTGGTAAGCACCTCATCAAAGTACACATGATGGTGATTCCGAAACACACAAGCATGCTTCATGGAGATAAACACAGCGATAGCAACGAGCTCAACAAGATGGCATTTCATAACAAGTGAAACAACATCACAGCCACATGACACTTTGCAACGATGATAAGCATGGCAAGAATGAATCTATCATGCAACCTATCACCAACAACATGTAGAGCATGGCAAGACGAACACGTGGACATGTCATTTGCATCATTCGGACAAACGAGCTAAAAGATATCACATGGCAAAGATGACATAAAAACATCACATAACAGCAGTTTATATCACGATGCACTCTTGCAGCAGCAAAACAAGCACCTAGATGATCTCTAACATGCATGACACAAAGAGATAAAACGTAGTGCTATTCACCACGAACGTCTGGACATGCTATTTGCGCGAATCGGAGCAACACACAAAAAGATATCACTGTTTGAAAATAGCATCAGACACAAAAATTACTGGGGACTTAGAGGTTAAAATAGCAACCTCTCACACAGATCTAGAAATCGAAGAAGTCAACGGCCCGGTGGAGATGGATCCGGCCCAGGCTGGCGGAGGAGATCGGGCCCAGCGGTGCGGTGAGGGCGGGGCCTGGCGCGGCCCGCGGAGGCGAGGAAGATGGGCCGCGGCGGCGCACCGGCCTGGCGCGGTCTGGTGCGGGGGAGCCGCTGGCTGGGCCTGAAGGCGAGGCGGCCCGAGCTGCGGCTGAGAGCTGGGGTGACGCGGCCCAGCTGGCTGCGATGCGGCGATCGGGCCCAGGAGGGGAGGCGAGGAGAGGCCCGGTGGGGCTCCGGCGCGCTGGCCCGCGCGGTCGAAGGAGGTGGCGGCCCGCGAACTGCGGTGGCCTCCGATCTGGCGACGCTCGCGATTGGAGCGGCGAAGGGAGGTGGGCCGAGGCGACTCGGGCATGTCGAGGGAGGAAGGCCGAGCGGAGGCGCGGGGATGTGGTCCTTGGTCGCTGGCGCGGGGATGTCTCGAAGGGATCCAGCGATGCGGTGATGCGACGGCGCGTTGACCCGGTTGCCTGGATCGATCGAATGGGCTGGCGGCTGGATCAAGGGGATCTGGTCGCCCTCGACCCCAGGTGCGGGAACTACGGGATGAGCTGCCAAGTGGCTGTGGGTGGCTGGTGGATCTGAGAAATTGAGGGGGAGGGATCTAGAGGAAGAAGCTAGATGCCCAAAATAGACTAGGGGGGGTCTATATATAGCAGATTTGCTAGGTTTAGGGTTGTGGGGGTGTTTAGAGCCCTCCGATCGCGATCCGACGGATCCGATCGCGGGGGAAGTCTAGATGGGCCTAGGAGAGGGTAGTGGGTTGCTGTAGGGGTGTTTCCGGGACACAAAGTGAAGGCACTTTGGACCCACAGGAATAACTGATGGGATAGCCAACGGAGTCCAAACGCAACGAGATTTGAGAGGCGGGTTGCACACAACAAAACAACAACACACACAACAACCTCGCGGCACACCGGCAACGTTACACGCCCAAACAACAAAGTAGGCCTACGGGACATCACGGACACGTGAGGGAGCTCCGGAACGCGAAACGGACAACGGGAAGGAACGCGTGGAACCGGATGCAACCGACAGCACAAATGCAATGCAATGCACATGTCTACATGATATGAATGAATGCCACACACGCACACAACAAAACGACGAAAATCCGAAACACAAAGAACCCGGAATGGAAATAGATGAAGCCGGAGATATATTATATACCCAGAAGGGAAAGTATTACATCCGGGGCATTACAGCCCATGAGGTTGGGGGGCGCGCCCCCTTCCCAAGGCGCGCCCTTGCCTCGTGGGGCCCCCGTGACTCCCCCGGTGTCCTCCTTCATCCTATATAAGTCTACGTACCCCGAAACCATCAGCAAGAGAGAGAAAACCCTAATTCCACCGCCGTAACCTTTTGTTCCCGTGAGATCCCATCTTGGAGCCTGTTCCGGAGCTCCACTGGAGGGGGATCCATCACGGAGTTCTTCTTCTTCATCATCATCATCGCCCTTACCATGAGTTGTGAGTAGTTTACCGTAGACCTTCGGGTCCATAGCTAGTATCTAGATGGCTTCTTCTCTCTCTCTGGATCTCAATACAAAGTTCTCCTCGGTCTTCGAGGAGATCTATTCGATGTAATCTCTTTTTTGCGGTGTGTTTGTCGAGTTTCGATGAATTGTGAGTTTATGATCAAGATTATCTATGAGAAATATTTGGTTCTTCTCTGAACTTTTTATGTGTGCTCATAATATCCTTGCAAGTCTCTTCGAATTATTGGTTTGGTTTGGCCTACTCGATCTATAGTTCTTGCAATGGGAGAAGTGCTTGGCTTTGGGTTCAATCTTGCGGTGTCCTTTCCCAGTGACAGTAGGGGCAGCAAGGCATGTATTGTATTATTGCCATCGAGGATAAAAAGATGGGGTTTATATCATATTGCTTGAGTTTATCCCTCTACATCATGTCATCTTGCTTAAGGCGTTACTCTGTTCTAATGAACTCAATACACTAGATGCATGCTGGATAGCGGTCGATGTGTGGAGTAATAGTAGTAGATGCAGAATTGTTTCGGTCTACTTGTCTCAGATGTGATGCCTATATACAATGATCATGCCTAGATAGTCTCATAATTATTCGCTTTTCTATCAATTGCTCGACAGTAATTTGTTTACCCGCCATAGAATATCGCTATCATGCGAGGAGCCACTAGAGAACACTATGGCCCCCGGGTCTATTCTCAACATATCAATCTACATCTACTTTACTTTTACCGCTTTTATTTTCTGTTCTTATAAACAAAAATACCAAAAATATAAACTATCATCTCTAACAGATCTCACTTTCGTAAGTGACCGTAAAGGGATTGACAACCCCTTATCGTGTTGGCTGCGAAGTTCCTATTTGTTTGTGCAGGTGCGAGGGAATCGCGCGTGGTCTCCTACTGGATTTATACCTTGGTTCTCAAAAACTGAGGGAAATACAAACGCTACTATGTTGCATCTCCCTTTCCTCTTTGAGGGAATACAACGCAAGCTCGAGAAGTAGCAATGATTCATAATCAAGTGATTCCAAAAATCCATTCGCATGGAGTTTCTTCATGCGCTTTACACCAATATGACCTAAACGGCGGTGCCACAAGTATGTTGCACTATCATTATCAACTTTGCATCTTTTGACATCAATATTATGAATATATGTATCACTATGATCGAGATTCAATAAACCATTCACATTGGGTGTATGACCATATAAGGTTTTATTCACGTAAACACCAAATAACATTTATTTAGGCTCAACACTAATCCCGAAGGTAGAGGAAGTGTGCGATGGTGATCATATCAATCTTGGAAACACTTCCAACACACATCGTCACCTCGCCCTTAACTAGTCTTCGTTTATTCTACAACTCCTGTTTCGAGTTACTAATCTTAGCAACTGAATGGGTATCAAATACCTAGGGGCTATTACGAGCACTAGTAAGGTAGACATCAATAATATGCATATCAAATATACCTTTGCTTACTTTGCTATCCTTCTTATCTGCCAAGTATTTGGGACACTTCCGCTTCTTGTGTCCATTTCATTTGCAGTAGAAGCACTCAGTTTCAGGCTTAGGTCCAGCTTTGGACTTCTTCACGGAAGTGGAAACTTGTTTGTTGTTCTTCTTGAAGTTCCCTTTCTTTCACTTGCCCCTTTTTTAAAACTGGTGGTCTTGATAACCATCAACACTTGATGCTCTTTCTTGATTTCTACCTCAGCAGATTTCATCGTTGCGATTGGGAATCATTTTCTTCATCCCTTGCATATTTATAGTTCATCACGAAGCTCTAGTAGCTTGGTGATAGTGACTAGAGAAATCTGTCAATCACTATCTTATCTGGAAGATTAATTCCCACTTGATTTAAGTGATTGTAGTTCCCAGACATTCTGAGCACACACTCACTGACTGAGCTATTCTCCTCCATCTTGTAGGAAAAGTACTTGTCAACGATCTGATACCTCTCAACATGGTCATGAGCCTCAAATACCAATTTCAGCTCTTGGAACGTCTAATATGTTCCATGGCGTTCAAAACGTCTTTGGAACCCCGATTCTAAGCCGTAAAGCATGGCGCACTAAACTATCAAGTAGTCATCAGATCGAGCTTGCCAAACATTCATAATGTATGCATTAGCTCCTGCAATAGCTCTATCACCTAGCGGTGCATCAAGGACATAATTCTTCTGTGCAGCAATGAGGATAATCCTCAGATCACGGACCCAGTCCACATTATTGCTACAACCATCTTTCCACTTAGTTTTCTCTAGGACCCTATCAGAAAACAGGGGAGCTACATCGCGAGCTATTGATCTACAACATAATATGCAAAGACATTTTGACTATGTTCATGATCAATTTTAGTTCAGTTAATCAAATTACTAACAAACTCCCACTTAAATCAACATCCCTCAAGTTGTCTAAGTGATACATGATCCAAATCAATTAAACCATGTCCGATCATCACGTGAGATGTAGTCTTCAATGGTGAACATCTTCATGTTGATCATATCTACTATATGACTCATGTTCAACCTTTCGGTCTCAAGTGTTCCGAGACCATGTTTGTACATTCTAGGCTCGTAAAGTATAACGCAAGTATTCTGCGTGTGTAAAAGTGGCTTACACCCGTTGTATTTGAATGTAGAGTGTATCACACCCGATCATCACGAGGTGTCTCGAAACAAAGAATTGTATCAATGGTGCATACTCAGGGAGAACACTTTTATCTTGAAATTAAGTGAAGCGATCATCTTATAATTGTACCGTCGATCTAAGAAAAATAAGATGCATAAAGGATAAACATCACATGCAATCAAAATATGTGACATGATATGGCCATCATCATCTTGTGCTTTTGATCTCCATCCCCAAAGCAACGTCATGGTCTCCATCGTTGCATCGGGGTCATCTCGCCAACTATTGCTTCTACAACTATTGCTAACTCATAGCGATAAAGTGAAGCAACTACATGGCGCTTGCATTTCATACAATAATTAAGAGACAACCCTAATGCTCATGCCGGTTGTCGATATTACAAAACATGATCTTCTCATACAACAATGTATATCACATCACGTCTTGACCATATCATATCACATCATACCCTGCAAAACTAGTTAGACGTCCTCTACTTTGTTGTTGCAAGTTTTAAACGGCTGCTATGGGCAACTAGCAAGAACCGTTCTTACCTACGCAAAACCACAACGGTGATTTATCAAGTTTGCTATTTTAACCTTCTTCAAGGACCGGCCGTAGTCAAATTCAATTCAACTAAAGTAGGAGAAACAAACACCCGCCATCCACCTTTATCCAAAACAAGTTGCATGTCTGTCGGTGGAATCGGTCTCATGTACGTGGACATGTAAGGTTGGTCTGAGCCACTTCATCCCACAATGTCGCCGAATCAAAATAAGACATTGGTGGTAAGCAGTATGAACATCACCGCTCACAACTCCTTTGTGTTCTACTCGTGCATATCATCTACTCATAGACCTGGCTCTGATACCACTGATGGGGAATGTTGCATGGAAAACAAAAAAATTCTACGCACATGCAAGATCTATCCATGGAGATGCATAGCTATGAGAGAGGGAGAGCATCTTCATACCCTTGAAGATTGCTAAGCGGAAGCATTTATCAACATGGTTGACGTAGTCGTACACCTTCACGATCCGTCCCGATCAAGTACCGAACATACGGCACCTCCGCGTTCAACACACGTTCAGCTCAATGACGTCCTCGCCTTCTTGATCCAGCAAAAGGGGCGAAGTAGTAGATGAGTTATGGCAGCACGACGGCGTGGTGACAGTGGTGGTCAAGAACAATCTCCACAGGGCTTCGCCAAGCATAACAGAAACTAGACGGAGGATAAACTAGAGGGGACGGGGTTGCCGGCACATGGCTTGGTGAATCTTGATGTGTTCCGGGTGCTGGCCCTGCCCCTCTATTTATATGTTGAGCCATGGGATCGTATCTTGGAGAAAAAGCCTCCTCAAAGTCAGGTTAGACCGCAAGGAAGAGTCCTTCTCGGACTTCCAGGACCAGACGCCACAGTCCTTGGCGTCTGGCCCAGACGACATGGGCCTCGGCGTCTGGTACCGACCTCCGCAAAACTTCCTTTCGCACGACCTAAAGCCTCATGGGCCTTATCCCTTGGCCCAACCATATCATCTAATATATCAATTTATACCTTCGGACCATTCTGGAGCTCCTCGTCATATTTGTGATATCATCCGGGACTCTGAACAACATTCGGACACACACATACAAAACTCATATAATACTATATCGTCAACAAACGTTAAGCATGCAGACCCTATGGGTTCGAGAATGATGTAGACATGACCAAGATGCTTCTCCGGTCAATAATCAATAGTGGGACCTAGATGCCCATATTGGTTCATACATATTCACTACTGCAGGATGTTGCTAACAAGACACAACGATCAGAGACCCTTCGACGAAACTGTGTGTGATGTCGTAATCGCAAACGGTGGTGTAAAAAACCGTCAAAAAGGTGCAAAACATTTGCGATGGAGGATGCATCAAACACAGTTTAGATTTTAGTTGCATGTGCGATGCAGGGCATGCAGTTCAGTTCAATTAACTATTTGTGATGGGGAGGAACAAAAGAAACGGGTAGCCAGATGAAGGTGTGTGCGATATACATCATACGGTTCACTCAAATGAACTGTTTGTTATTAGGGAACAAAAAAGAAACGGTCAGCCAAATCAAGGTGTGTGCGATATACGGCATGCGGTTCACTCAGATGAACTGTTTGCGTTGAGACATGAGAACAGAAATGGTTCAACTTAACAAGATGTGTGTGATACGCGGCAAGCAGGTTTGTAATCGAAAATGTGTGCGAAGACCGATAACAACACAAATGATCACTGCTAACAAGCCATGTGTGTTGTGAGCAAACAATTGCTGGTATACAATTGTGAGTGATTGATGAAAACATCACCGACGGGTTCCATTGTTTAGTCCGTGTGCCATGTGATTTTCTTTGTCCGCACAACATCTATGCTCTGTCTACAGAGCATCAACATATATACTTAAAAAGACAACATTGCATTACTAAATTAAGCATACAATTACACAAGTGACTACACACATAACATTTCCACACACCAAAGTAAGCAATTACATGCATACTAAAGTAAGAGAAACAAGGATCTAATCATCTACTTATTGTTGCAACGACGCTTGCCATTGCTCTGCTTCCGGTTGGACCCCTGGCCGTTTTGGGGAAGGAGGCACTTCCTCTTGTCAACGATCCGCCTGTACATGTCATTGCTCGTGAATGCCTCCTTGGCCGCGTACACGACGTGAGCATTGTCGGGTTTCTCTATCCAGGCTGAGTGCCACGCACGCTTGTCCTTGTTGCACAAATCCTTCATGTCTCTGTAGTAGGGGTCGATGATGGCCTCGGCGAGGTGAACCAGTGAGTCCTTCTCATGCTCCTTGTTGCCCCAGATCTTGTATTGGCCCTGGATGTCAATAAGATTCAAGCAGGCGATTCCCAAATTCTCGAGCGCCTTTACATCGTTGGTGATGTCCACGGTAGTGAACATGTAGTGGGGGCTGTTGATAAACATACACTACAAAAAAAGACACATCCGTGACATTTTGGGCCGAACGAAATTTTTTCTGTCATACTTATGACACTTCTATGACAATAATTGTGACAAAACACAGTAACATCATAGATGTGGTGGGGTCCTACTTCTATGACAAAAAATCATGACAGAAAATGGGCTTTTCGTCCTGGGCGGGCTGGAGACGCAGCTGCATGACATTCTTTGGGCCGTCCATGACGGAAAAAACCGTGGTAGAAGCAAGGGCGAGGAAAATATCAGGGTGTTCCCGGTTACGGTGGGTGGTCGGGGCCGAGCGATGCACGTTTCTCTCGTACACGCACGCGCGTGGGTGCGAGGCGTTGGGCTCTAACTAAACCGGAGCGAGGCGTTGGGTTCTAACTGAACCCGAGCGATTGCACTACGCGTTACTGAACCCGAGCAATTGATCGATGGCTGTTAACTGAACCCGATCGAGCGATTCCTTCGCTACTACTGCTAACTGAAGCCGATCGATGCTGCCTCTGGATGAACAGTGAGCGTTGCTGGGGGGTTTGGATGTACAGTTCCTGGTGGGGGTGGATGAACAAGACCCCGTGGTGTTGCCTCAGGATGAATAGGACCCCGATCGATCGAGTCGGTTGGGGCTAGATGAACAGGACCCCGTGGAGGGCTGGATGAATAGGAATACCCCGTGGAGGGCAGGATGAACAACAGATGGTGGAGGGCTGGATGAACAGTAACCCGTGAAGGGGTGGTTGAACAGGAGCCCGTGGAGAGGGCTAGTTTAACAGTAGCCGGTGGAGTAGCGCGCGGTGGAGGCTGGATGAACAGGAGCCCGTGGATGAACAGTCGCAGGTGGAGGCAGGAGGAGGTCGACGGTGGATGAACAGTAGCCCATGGAGGCTGGAGGGGGTCGACGGTGGAGATGAACAATATCCCGTGGAGTCCCGTTTTGCGGTACGCCACACCCCTCCCGATGAACAGGATGCCCGGTTCGATTGTAGCGCTCCAACACAAGTCCGTTTCCTCTGTTTTGCGGTACGCCACACCCCTCCCGATCAACAGGACCCCCGTTTCGACCATAGAAGGTCCGTTTCCTCCGTTTTGCGGTACGCCAGACCCCTCCCGATGAACAGGATCCCGTTTCGGCCGTTTCCTTCGTTCTGCGGTATGCCAGGCCTTGTTTCCATCAGCTGTTTCATCCAAGCCCTCCCGGTGAACACGACGACGCATTCCGTTCGGACCCAGCCAGTTGGCTCCCCATGAACACGACGACGACGCTGTTTCTCCGTTCCGACCCAGCCATGTACACAAGCCTTGGCCGTACGTATGCGCGAGTAGGCATTCGAAACCCTGCCCGTATGTACGTACGTGGCCGTATTTTCTTTCTTGCACACTTACCGCTGTACGTACGTGTATATGCTATGTGCGCGCCTCTACTACGACATGTGCGCGCCTCTACATCGACCAGTATGTACGTACATGTTCGCGACCAGGATGACAACGCTATGTATGCTTCGACCAGGTGGGTCCCGACTGTCAGGCACTTCCTTGCCTGCAAAGATGTAGCTGGTGTGTCCAAGTAGTCAGGGGGGCGAATCATTTTTTTTTACCCGGACGCACTGCCTTGCGTGCGAAGATGTAGCTGGTGGGTCCCAGCAGTCAGGGGGGAATGTTTTTTTCATGAAATATGGTGGCCTGTCCGGTGGGTCCCCGCTGTCAGGTGGAGGAATAATTATTTTGCACGTAATAAGGAGGCACTTCCTTGCTGCGGCCGTGGACCCAGCTGTCAGCCTCTCCACGTATAGTCCACGTCCGATAGAAGCCGTTCCTTGACCACGTTGACCACGCCGCACCGAGAGCACCAGGGCGATGGACGACGGCGAGGCCTAGGAAGGGGACGACGCGGAGCCGGGGAAGACGCGGCAGTGGATGCCCACGCGTAGAGGAGTATGAGGGTTCACTGGTTCACTGCGGTGTGAGGCTACCGTCGTCGCAGAATAACAGGGGGTGTGGTTGAGTAGAGGGATGGCCTGGCCAGCGGTGGGAGTAGTAGGGGGCGGTGAGGCCTCCGCCGCATCGCAGTCGGCCACGGGAGGCAGGAGCACGAGGCACGACCAGCGCTGGTTTGGGCGGCTGGAGCAAGAAGACCAGAGGTTGAAGAAGCACTACAGCCGTTGGATGGACATCGTACGGTCACTGGAGCTAGAATCGTGCATATTGACTAAGTTGACAAAGCCCTCCATCCCCGTCAACTTAGTAGGCCCACAAGTCAGCCTGCCACTATACTGGGTCCCAGCTAGCAGGGGGAGTATTCATTTTTTTCTGCGTAATAAGGAGGCACTTCCTTGCGTGCGAAGATATAGCTGGTGGGTCAAAGCTGTCAGCGGCGGCAACATTTTTTTTGTGAAATACAGAGGCCCTTTCAGTGGGTCCCAGATGTCAGGTGGAGGAATCATTATTTTGCGCGTAATAAGGAGGCATTTCCTTGCGTCCGGCCGTGGACCCAGCTGCCAGCCTCTCCACGTATAGTCCACTTCATATGCATGTCGGTTGTTGACCACATTGACCAGGCCGCACTGAGAGCACCAGGGCGGTGGACGACGGCAAGGCCTAGGAAGGGAATGACACAGAGGCAGGGAAGACTCGGAAGTTGTTTCCCACACGGAGGGGAGTACGACTGTACGAGGGTTTACTGGTTCATTTGCCACCGCCGGAGAATAACAGCAGGTGTGGGTGAGTAAAGGGATGGCTAGGACAGCGATGGGAGTACGGTGGAGCGGTGAGGCCTGCGCAGCAGCACAGCCGGCCGCGGGGAGGAGGGAGCAGGCAGTCCGCCGGCGCTTGTTTGAGCGGCCGGAGGAGGAAGAGCAGAGATTGAAGAAGCACGACGGCCGTTGGATGGACATCCAACAGCCACTACTTGTGCTTCAACCTTTTTTTAGGAAAGCCTCAAATCTGTGGAAAACATCATACAACCCATTTGCCATTATTTCTAATAATTTACAACCCATTTGCTAATTCTTAAGGTTTTTTTGGAGCTCATATTCTTTTTGTTAGCATTACAGCCCATATTGTGGCCACGGTTAAAAAATTATACGAAATTTTGCATATTTCGGTGCGGTCCGAACTGTTTTTAATCCCGAAATTTCGAGTCACATTCAAACTGATTTAAAAAATAAATGTATATCAATATAAAATCCAACAAATTGTCCATGCATAAAAATCAATGCAACTTAAAATCTCGAAATTAAAAAAAGAAATTTGAAATTAATTGTCGGTTTGATGTGTTTTAAAAATGTACAACCCATTTCTCATTACTAATAGGCCATTTTCTCGGCCAGCCAAATGAAGCTCTCCTCGTCTTAAAAGATTTGCTGCCCAACAGGCCTGACAAAGCGACTTACTCGGAAAATCACAAAAAACTGGGCTGTGGCCATGGACCCAACTGTCAGCCTCTCCACGTACAATACTCTTCCGATGGAAGTCGCTCGTTGACCACATTGAGCATGCCGCGCCGAGAGCACCAAGGCGGTGAATGACGGCGAGGCCTTGGAAGGGGACGACGCAGAGCCGAGGAAGACGCGGAAGTGGATGCCCACACGGAGAGGAGTACGAGGGTTCACTGGTTTGGTTGCGGTGTGAGGCTGCCGTCACCGCAGAATAATAGGGGGTGTGGGTGAGTGGAGGGATGGCCTGGCCAGCGGTGGGAGTAGTATGGGGGCGGTGAGGCCTCCGCGGCAGCACAGCCGGCCACGGGAGGTAGGAGCAGGCGGCACGACCGGCGCTGCTTTGGGCGGCTGGAGCAAGAAGACGAGAGGTTGAAGAAGCACTAAGGCCGTTGGATGGACATCGTATGGTTAGTGGAGCTAGAATCGTTCATATTGACTAAGTTGACAAAGCCCTCCGTCCCCGTCAACTTAGTAGGCCCACAAGTCAGCCTCCCACTGTGGTGGGTACCAGCTGGCAGGGGGGTATTCATTTTTTCTGTGCAATAAGGAGGCACTTCTTTGCGTGCGAAGATATAGTTGGTGGGTCCGACCTGTCAGTGGAGGGAACATTTTTTTCGCGAAATACAGAGGCCCTTCTGGCGGGTCCTAGATGTCAGGTGGAGGAATCATTATTTTGCGCGTAATAAGGAGGCATTTCCTTGTGTGCAGCCATGGACCCAGCTGTCAGCCTCTCCACGTACAGTCCACTTCCGATGGATGTCGTTCGTTGACCATGTTAACCACGCCGCGCCGAGAGCACCAGGGCGATGGACGATGGCGAGGCCTACGAAGGGAACGACACAGAGCCGGGGAAGACACGGCAGTGGCTGCCCATGCGGTGGAGAGTACGAGTGTTGACTGGTTTGGCTACCGTCACCAGAAAATAACAGGAGGTGTGGGTGAGTAGAGGGATAGACAAGCCAGGGATGCGAGGATATGATGGGGCCGTGAGGCCTGCCCAGTAGCACAGCCGGCCACGAGAGGCGGCAGCAGGCGGTTCCGACGGCGCTGGTTTGGGCGGCTGGGGCAGGAAGATCAGAGACTGAAGAAGCACGATTGCCGTTATATTGACATCTAACGGTCTGATGCTGGTAGAGTCGATTGTTGACTAAGTTTCGTTTTTGATAAACCTTGTGTACGCATGAACTTAGTAGGCCCACGAGTCAGCCTCCAAATCTGTGGCAGACAACATAGAGCCCATTGCTATTTTTTTAATAATTTGCAGCCCATTTGCTAATTCTTAAGTAATTTATTACAACCCATTTTTTGCCCAGGACCACGGTCAAAAAGTTCAACCTTATTTTGCATATTTCGGTGGAGTCCGAACTTTTGTAATCCCGAAATGATAAACATTTTTTAAGAACTTATTGATTTACCAAAAAAATCATTTTGTTTTTGTAAGAAAATAAGACGTGGGACAATTGAGTTGGTTTAAGGGAAAACCAGTGGTAAAAAAAATCAGTGCTGGGAGGGAAAACAACAACAAAAATAAGGATGTAAATATGAAAAGTGAATTTTATGTATTTTCAATATAATTATACGTGTATATGAACATGTTAAACTATAGGTAGAGGAACGGATGTAGGACATGTGTTTCAAGAGGAAAATAGAACTGGGCTGTGTGTTTGATTCAGTAAAAAAAGTGCCTGCGGATGTTGTAAGACAAATTATAACTAATGCTGGCGGGCCAGAGGCCAATAGATACCTGCTGAATCTTTGTGCCCCATTGTTGTCATGGGCTGGGCCTATTAAAAACAAAACCAAGCCTGGGCAGTCTACAACCCAGTTGAAACTTGCTCGACCTGAAAAAACAATATATATATATATATATATATATATATATATATATATATATATATATATATATATATATATATATACGTGCTCAATAAACGAGAGAATTCTGCAAGTACAGACTGATAACTGGGATACATCAGGGATATTGTTTTCTCATCGTGATAATAAGAGCATGCACTTGTTTCAAAAAATTTGGAGAACTAGGAATTCGAACGGCAGACGCGTTATTCTGCTTGCACCTGTAGGGCCATACTTCTGGGAGTGAACATGTTACATGTGCTAAATTACATACCAGTGCACATATAGTTAATATGCTTTAGTTTTGTCCTAACTATTACTATACGTCCTAGATATCACTGCCTACTATTTTACTTTTGCATGCTATATTTATGATAATGGTGTTGTTCTGATGCCGCCTGTTGGTTCCATCAGACTGCTTCATGTTCTCTATGCTTAATTACACATCAGCAAACTAGCATGTGGTTCCGCTGGTTTTTGTTCGTTTTACCCTACATTTTCTGATGCTAGCTATTACATCACTGCTACGAACCTCCGTTCATTACTTTTTTGTGTGTTATTGGTCTTCCCAAGTTGCATGACTAATTTGATGCTTCTATTAATTATGGAGCTGCCAACCCCATCAAGCAAAATATTTGTTCTTTTGGGGCTGGCACCTCGAACAAGCATAGAAATAGAGGGAAGCAGATATATTGTCGTGTATGCACACACCCTTCTTTCATTAGTTTAGATGAACCATTGATGATCAATTCGAACCAGTGCATGCAATTAAAATTAATTTTACCTAAATAGAGGGTGCAGAATAAATTACAACAAGTAGATTTGCAACCACGGGATGCTGACGATATCTTCAAAGAACATTGCAACAGCAGCGAGGCTTCACAGCAACATATGGTAAGCCAGTGTGTTTTAGTACATGTGAAATGTAATGCGTGTGGGATGCTTTCTTGGCTTGTGCCCTCAACCTGTAATCCTACAGAATAACAAATAGTTCAGCTATCTGCTTTGCTGTATTGCTTGATTCGAATGGTTGTTTGTTACTTGTTACGCTATACCTGAGTTGGCCAATATGTCAGCAGTGCCTGTTTTACTATCGTAAAGAAATGCATGCCTAGTTCATTTGAGTCCTTAACTTTTCCTATGAACTTCATCACAAGACTGTCTTCGTAGTTTATATGATGCCACACTGTTAAGTGCTTTCTCAGATTATTTCAACTACTTAGATGCCTTAGCAACTTAAATATAGCGGTGGTACACTCCCTTTCAACTAGGGATGTCAACTGGGTCCCGTTTAATCCCGATTAAAGTCCACTAGTGGTACGATAGTTCAAAAGAGTTTTTGTTTTTTGAGGAAAATGAACCAGTGAGCTAGCAAAAACTAACTAGATGGGACTGGCGGATGTCGTTTATTTTCCACTTACATCCCTAGTTTCATCTTACCATTTTAATTTCTTTTCGGCTGATGCTGCTTCGAACCATTTAAATATAGCTTGCCATGCTCGGCAATAATTTGTATGTCGTTTACCATGTAAGCTTACTACCTGGATCATGCGATAACTATCTCTTACTTATGTCCAGCGGAAACCTTTCAGGATGCCGTTCACACTAGGACACAATGTACAACCCCAAAATCTATTTGTGGAAGCAGTGCGCCATCCATGTTACCAGATGGTAGCAGTTCAGAGGCAACACCACCGGAGAGCAGTCTGAGCACATATATTATAGTTCTTGAGGCTCTACTAGAGGCAGAAAGAGATGGTGTGGCTGCCATGAATGGGGTAATCTCGATCTTGAAGCTGGAAATTATGCAATTAGCTGCACGCATTATGCAAGCAACCCAAGAATTGGAGGAAGTAAGAATGTTGCATTTGAAGACGGAGGAGGTCCTGCTGCTTCTGCTATCTGAAGCCCAGGGTAATCCCAGTTCTTCTTTAGATAGAAGTTGAAATTGTCATTGGATTATTGTACTTGCATGTTGTGTCATGTCTCTGAATGGATTATGTTGTAAGACCCCCTATGTTGTCCATGTGTTGTAATGATCCGAATTTTGTAGGCTAGGTAATCCTCAGTACTTGTATCATTGACATAAGGTGAACTGTTTTTTGTGTGAGCATATTGTATTGGATGAAATAACTGTTTGACTCAAAGTGTATCCAACCTACTGAATTCGAAGATCACGGCATTTCTAAACCATAATCATATATAAAGGTGGAATAAATCTTTGTTGTGGTTTTGAAGAAATAAATAACAAAACGTAGAATTATCTGTGGATATTCGTAATCGAATAAAAATTGGATTTGGATTTAGTTGCGAGGGCCCAGGGAAAACGTGAATGCTAATTCTCCCAAGTTTTGAACGAAGCGGGTAAACACCCACTATCATTTGTGGGCTGCCCGAAGCAAGTGTGTGCGACATGGAAATTACTGTCTACCCCTGACACTTGACATACTTATCGACCGGATTTACACTACTGTAGATAGGGGTAGACTAGTAACTTCAATCAGACATGACACGACGGCCTCTGAGCCCATTCAGACACGATGGGCGCCAAACGTGGGCGGCAAAACACATTTGATTCAAGCTCGTTCGAAAGACATGTGTCTCTCCCTCCATTTCCCCATTCATCCACGATGGGCGGCAAAACAAACTCTCCTCGTACGAAATCGATGTAGGCTAATATTTTAAATAGGGGCAGATGTGTAACTTCCCTCAGACGTGACACAACCGCCCTACCTGTCAGCCCCGTTCATACACCGTGGGCGCCAACCGTGGGCGACAAAACACCCTCTCCTCACCCGAAATCGTTACCGGCAAATATTTGGGAGATGCGAGATTATCGTCCTATTCCCAACCGACGTGATGTCCGAAATTTTAAAGGGGGGATAAGTTCGTAACTTTGCCACATTTCAGACAAGCGCGGCCCAAAGTTTGAGATCCCCATCCCCCTCCATTTCCCCATTCATACACCGTCGGTTCCACGACAACCTCCCCACTGCGGCCAGCCTCCTCCGTCTGCCACCCCATCCTCCACCTTGCCGGAGCCGCTACCCCTACCCCGTCGTCCACTTCAAGAGATGGACGTCTCTCATCCACGGCGCCGGACCAGGATCCTTTCATCCCGTCATCTCGCTTCATCGGCGCCGTCGTCCACTTTGCCGTTGCCGCTCCTACGGCCGCCTCGTCCACGACAACATGATTTATCCCGCAACCCGGTCGTCTGCCATCTAAAGTCTTCTTCCCCGCCGCCGACATCCATCGCACCCGCAGCACCCTCAACATATCAGCAGGGGGCCTACACGGCGTCGCAAGAGAGGTGGTACTCTTCCATATGTGCTTAAGTTATTGATCTCACCCGTAAAATAGATCTTAAATTGTTTACTGTACTTTTCTTGTCCGTACAAATCGTAGTGGCTAGTTGAATGCAAACATTGGTTGCGAAGTAGCTTTGTCCGGTTTGCGCCTTCAGATCCGCCATGTCACGGTCACTATACTCGTAAAGCTTATGGTTTTCCCCCCTTTATATTCACTACCATCATCGTATGTGCTTCACTGCTTCGTGTCGTGCTAGCACTGCTCCTCAAGACCTCAACCCATCAAGCGAAACAACATGCCACTCATAATTCCAAAGCTTACGTGTTGAAATACGAACCTGATATGATGCTCATATTACTAAAACAGAGAACGTTTAATTGGTCGCCTAATGTTCCTATATTCGTTTCGAAAAGCATGTGCGCCACCCACTAGTCCATCTAGTTCCACTTTCCTGATTTTACTCTTGATGCTTAGGGTTTTCCCCTTTTATCTACTCTACTATGATCTGCGTAGGTGCTTTCTGTCATACTAGCTTTACTCCACCCTTCAAGCTAAACAACACAACACTCAAAATTCCAAATCTTAGTTGTTCAAATATGATTGTGATATGATACTAATATTAGTTAACAGATACATTTAATTGGTTAGCTAAAGGTCCCACTTGAGTTTCCAAATGCATGTCGCGACATATAGAGAGACAGCAGAATTGCATTTCTTTGTCACTTGTTGACTGTACTTTCTTGTCCATACCAAATCTTAGTTGTTATTTCAAATCAAATATCGGTTGCTAACTACCTTTTGCGCGGTTTGGAGCTTCAGATCTGCCATCCCACTGCCACGGTCAACACTATACTCATCATGCTTACGATTTCCCCATTTTATGATGACCACGATCAGCCTACGTGGTTCGTGTCGTAATAGCATTGCTCCATCCATCGAGCTAAACAAGCTTAGTTGTACAAATTCAAATATGATATTAGTAAAACTGAGAGATGTTTAATTGGTCAGCTAAATGTTCCTAGTTTAGTTTCGAAATGCATGTGAGCCACATATGGAGACACCGGAAGGAATATTATTTCTCTATGCGCTCTGGTTCATCATGGGTGTCCAATCGACATTGTATAGAAAGACTTGTAATATCTTCAATCTGCTTGCTCTTCTGCTCTTCTTTAAGACGATCCTCTTCTATTACGGTCGACTGGTCAGGTCGAGTTATTCTCCCTTAGTATATTTTGAATCTGTCAGGTCAGGTCGATTTGTTCTTCTTTACTATATGTTGAAGCTGTCAACTGCGAAGTATCATCACTTCTGGAGCTCTCATATTTTGAGTAGTAGGCCACATTATATTAATGCACACACCAAATTACAGCATGCATGGCACCTCTTAGAAGAATTGCAGAGATAGAACGAAGGGGTTTACAGGGAGGAGGTATTGGATTAGAATCACTTCTGCATTACAAAGATAATCCACTTGTTTTTATGTTTTCATGCATGTCAAGTATTGAATATTATCAAAATGAATATGAGAATGGGCGCACTAGAGGAATATTGCGGAACAATCCACTGGCTAACAAACTTGGCATGGTGGAGGATGGCCTATCTTATTCACCCATCAAGGTGCATGCTCTAACTTGGCAAGGTTGTATTGGTCGCACATATTTTGCATCTGACCTCTTGCATTACTTCTACTTTGTTACACCATCTGCTTAGTTTAAGCATCATATATGAGTATATGCCATACCTATCCATTTTCTGTACCTATTCCATGTGTCGTCATACTATATTTTTCCAGTCAAATGTTGTTCTTTTGTAATAGATGTCCAAAAGGAAGAGGGTGATTGCAGATCCTCAAGGAGTACAAACTAGGTATTTGGAAAAGGTAGTGATACCTGTTAAATCAGATAGATCTGCAGCCACAGAAAACACAGGCCCAACTGTAACAGACTTTACCCCTACTCCAGTGGCCAAACCCCTATTAGAACTGCTGACAGCCCAGCGTCAGGTACTGTCTATGACATCAATTCAAAATTTGAACTCCTAGATTTCTGCATGTGCCTTACCTTCTCTCTTGTATGAAAACTAATTTCAGATGGATCTCCTTGCTCAAAAAATCATAGGATCTCACGATAATACTGGGCTCTGCATTGCTCTTGTCAGTACCTCTTGCCCTTTGTCAGCATACTTACACTCATTGCTGTTTGATTATGTAGCATCACTGTAAATGTTCGCTTCTTTATCCTCCCTTTGCTTGAAATTATAAGATCTATATTTACTCTTAGATAAATGTAGAATTAACACAATGATTATGAAGTTTTGGATTGCTCATGTAAGTACCTGTTGTCATGTACTCCCTCTGTATCGAATTAATTGTTGATCAATTGGATGTATTTAGAACTTAATAGTGCTAGATACATCCATTTGAGCGACAACTAATAACGAACGGTGGTGGTATTACTGTACATGCATCGCGAGATAGTTGATTGTCTAGCATTAGTCTGCATCTTATCTGCCCTGCCCTCCACTTTCTCCAAATTATCATATCTACATTTACTCTTACCAAAATGTTGAATAAAGCCAATGCCACTTCACACGTTGGTGTCTGCATTCCTCTTGTCAGTACCTTTTGCCTTGTAACGCTGTACTTAATTATTGCTATTTGATTATGTATCATCAGTCTGCACCCGAGCTTCATTATCCTCTATTTCTTTCAATATTATTTGATCTATATTTACTCTTTGCAAAATGTAGAATAATGGCAACGCTTATAAAGAATTTTCTTTGGGGAGTTTATTGAATTATCTTTCCATCAACATGGAGAAGGGCTTTGTCCAGCCCGTGTCAACATGTAATGTAAGTTCATCCTTCTCAAGCCTTCAAACTTTGTTCTAGTATAGATTTGGATATGCATCATTTCCTCCACTGCTGTTTACATCTGATTGGATGTTTGCAACAACTACCAGTTTTAAATTGTAGTTGTAAAAACATATTCCTTGTGCAGAACAGATCCATTTATTTGCTTATATAATTGTGAAACCTGTTACATGTCTCCTTGTTTCTCCTTCAGAGTCGTATCTCTTATGCTAGGCAGAACTTTAGGAAAGATAGTGAGCCAAACCATCTTGAGGACAACGAGATGACCCCAAGGTCCTGTCTTGATGAAGAAAGTGAGTTGAAGATACTCACCAGCAGGTGTGAGATAACCTCTGTGCAGTCGCTGCCTCAATTAGTTCGACTTCTTCAGTCTCAACTTAAACCGGAAAGGCTTGCTTCATCTCAGCTCCGACTTAAAGGCAAAGATGTAATGAAGATGTCAGGGGACTACCTTGCACACTATGGTGCCATACAGGTAGGGATGAAGCATCTATCATTTACACAACTGAGATCTCATCACGTTGTTCGGCTGCTTGCGGGGCCCGAGCTTGCCAGGTCTAGTGTCTTCTGAAGTGCTCTCAGTTTTGTATATTCTTTTGTCGGCGCATTTATATGCACTGGTGGCGACCTTTGATACCCAGTGTATGTAATCCGCGGTCATGTTGCACTTTATTATCACCGATAGCGAACTTTGATTCCAAGTGGATGTAATATGCCGTAATTTCTTTGTTGTATAGTCTAGGTTTATTCTTTGGTCGGTATACTGTAATTTAGGCCGGAAGGTTCAGTGGATCTCAGTGTTGTCGGTCTTCAGGCCGGCCCGTTACTCATATGGGCCAAAACATGGGCCTATAATCATCTTAGGCCATTAGCAGGCCATGGGCTACATATTTACAGTAGTGACACTAGGCTTCCTACAGGCCGTAGAAACAATGGGCCTCCTATGGTCCGTAGAAACAATGGGCCTTCTACGGGCCATAGAAACAATGGGCCTTCTATGGGCCATATCATCAATGGGCCTTAGATGGGCCGTATGATCGATTGGCCAAAAATAGACCGCATTATGGCCGTAAATGGGCTAGAGTTTGAGTCGTCCGTTCATGGGCCGACCATAACGGGCTGTTGTTAATAGGACGTATTTGATGACGCTATGAAAATGGCCCAACGTATTAACGGGTCACAAACGGGCCGACTGTAACCACGGGCTGAATTTGGCCCACAAGCAGAAAATTGCAGTAACGGGCCGTAAGTAACCGAATGCTGGAAATGAGCCCAAGAATAAATGGGCCCTGAGAAGGCCGAAAGATAACATGGGCTGCAAACGGCCCAATGGATTAATGGGCTGTTAATGGGTATAAAGTGATACACTATTCATTACGGGCCAGTTTCACCACGAGCCGTTAATGGGCCAAGAGTTACAAAGGGCCTCATATGGGCCGAAAGACGTCATGGGCCATACATGGGCCGGAACTTAAAATGGGCTGGTATCATATTGGACGACCCAGATGACGCTACTGGGCCTAATTCAGATAGGTCGTAACGGGCCCTGGGTTAGTAGGCTGTAAATGGGCTATATGCGAACATGCCGTTAACATGCTTTCCGTGGGCCGAGCCGCCACCTTTTGACCAAGTCAAATGGGCTGGCCTTTTCACAAGAATGGGCCTCTGTTCGGCCGTGCCACGTGTCGACATATCATAGGCGCCTTCGGTCCAATGAGTGGATGACATCTGTCCCAATGGTGAGCCGACACGTGTTTCCTCCATCCAATGATGATTTTACACGTGGAAAATCCCCATTGGTCGCGGCTGTTAGCGGGTTATCGGGTCCAAAACCGGACTCGATAGCTTAACGGCGTTCCGTTACGGTTGATGCCACGTGTCGGTCACCCTTGACGAAAGCACTTTTCTAACGTGCGATTTATCGTCAAGGAAGTGGACACTTCCGTGATGATAATTTTGGTAATGTCATGGAGCACTTCTACGACAGCATGCTACTTCTCGAGCTTGCGTTGTATTCCCTCAAAGAGGAAAGGGTGATGCAGCATAGTAGCGTAAGTATTTCCCTTTGTTTTTGAGAACCAAGGTATCAATCCAGTAGGAGAGCATGCGCGAGTCCCTCGCAGCTGCACAAACAAATAAGAACTTCGCAGCCAACGCGATAAGGGGTTGTCAATCCCTTTACGGTCACTTACGAAAGTGAGATCTGATAGATATGATAGTTTGATATTTTTGGTATTTTTGGATAAAAGAACAAAAAGTAAAAACGGTAAAGTAAAGTAGATTGTAGATTGATATGTTGAGAATAGACCCGGGGGCCATAGGTTTCACTAGTGGCTTCTCTCATGATAGCAGAATTCTACGGTGGGTAAACGAATTACTGTCGAGCAATTGATAGAAAAGCGAATAATTATGATAATATCTAGGCATGATCATTATATATAGGCATCACGTCCGTGACAAGTAGACCGAAACGATTCTGCATCTACTACTATTACTCCACACATCAACCGCTATCTAGCATGCATCTAGAGTATTAAGTTCATAAGAACAGAGTAACGCCTTAAGCAAGATGACATGATGTAGAGGGATAAACTCAAGCAATATGATATAAACCCCAACTTTTTATCCTCGATGGCAAAAATACAATACGTGCCTTGCTGCCCCTACTGTCACTGGGAAAGGACACCGCAAGATTGAACCCAAAGCCAAGAACTTCTCCCATTGCAAGAACTATAGATCTAGTAGGCCAAACCAAACCAATAATTCGAAGAGACTTGCAAGGATATTATAATCATACATAAAAGAATTCCGAAAAGAGCCAAATATTTCTCATAGATAATCATAAACCCACAATTCGTCGGATCTCGACAAACACACCGCAAAAAGAGATTACATCAAATAGATCTCCTCGAAGACCGAGGTGAACTTGGTATTGAGATCCAAAGAGAGAGAAGAAGCCATCTAGGTACTAACTATGGACCCAAAGGTCTATGGTAAACTACTCACAACTGATGGTGAGGCGATGGTGTTATTGTAGAAGCACTCCGTGGTAGACCCCCCCCCTCCGGCGAAGCACCGGACCAGGCCCCAAGATAGGATCTCACGGGAACAGAAGGTTGCGGCAGTGGAACTAGGTTTTTCTGTCCTCTTATGATGTTTTCGGGGTACATGGGTATATATAGGAGGAAGGAGGGCATCGGGGGACCAACATGGGGTCCACGAGGCAGGGGGCACACCTTGTAGGGGGGGCGCCCCCACCCTCGTGGACGCCACGTGTTCCCTATTCTGTGGTTCTCAAGTCTCCCGTGAAGATATCGCTCCAAAAATATCTCTCCCGAAGGTTTCATTCCATTTGGACTTCGTTTGATATTCTTTTTCTGTAAAACCCTGAAATAGGCAAATAACAGCAATCTGGACTGGGCCTTTGGGTTAATAGGTTAGTCCCAAAAATAATATAGAAGTGAATGACAAAGCCCATTAAACATCCAAATCATCATAAATAATAGCATGGAACGATAAAAAATTGTAGATACGCTAGAGACGTATCAAGCATCCCCAAGCTTAATTCCTGCTCGTCCTCGAGTAGGTAAATGATAAAAACATAATTTTTGATGTGGAATGCTAACCGACATAATTTTTAGTGCAATTCTCTTTATTGTGGCATGAATGTTCAAATCTGAAAGATTTAAGACAAAAGTCTATATTGACATAGAAAATAATAATACTTCAAGCATACTAACAAAGCAATCATGTCTTCTCAAAATACCATGGCTAAAGAAAGTTATCCCTACAAAATCATATACTCTGGTTATGCTCCCTCTTCATCACACAAAATATTCATATCATGCACAACCCCGGTTTTAGCCAAGCACTTGTTTTCATACTCAATTTTTTCAAACCTTTCAACTTTCACGTAATACATGAGCGTGAGCCATGGATATAGCACTATGGGTGGAATAGAGTGGTGGTTGTGGAGAAGACAAAAAGGAGGGAGATAGTCGCGTATCAACGGGCTATGGAGATGCCCATCAATAGGTATCAATGTGAGTGGGTAGGGATTGCTCATGAAGACCTAGGGCATTTGAGGAAGCCCATCGTTAGAATATACAAGCCAAGTTCTATAATGAAAAATTCCCACTAGTATATGAAAGGACTAAACAAGAGACTCTCTATCATGAAGAACATGGTGCTACTTTGAAGCACAAGTGTGGAAAAGGATAGTAGCATTGTCCCTTCTCTCTTTTCTCTCATATTTTTTTTGGAGGGGCTTCCTCTCTTTTTTAGCCCCTCTCTATATTTTTTGGGCCATCTTTTTTTTTTGGCCTTTCCTCACATGGGACAATGCTCTAATAATGATGATCATCACACTTTTATTGATTTACAACTCGATACTAGAACAATGTATGACTCTATATGAATGCCTCCGGCGGTGTACCGGGATGTGCAATGAATCAAGAGTGACATGTATGAAAAATTATGCATGGTGGCTTTGACACAAATACGATGTCAACTACATGATCATGCATGGCAATATGACATTATGAAGCGTGTCATATGAACGGAACGGTGGAAAGTTGCATGGCAATATGTCTCGGAATGGCTATCGAAATGCCATGATAGGTAGATATGGTGTCTATTTTGAGGAAGGTATATGGTGGCTGTTTTGAGGAAGGTATATAGTGGGTGTATGGTACCGGCGAAAGTTGCGCGGTACAAGAGAGGCTAGCAATGGCGGAAGGGTGAGAGTGCGTATAAACCATGGACTCAACGTTAGTCATAATAACTCATATACTTATTGCAAAAAATTATGAGTCATCAAAACAAAGCAATCAACGCATGCTCCTAGGGGGGAGGTTGGTAGGAGTTAACCATCGCGCGCCCCGACCTCCACACAAAGGATGACACTCTACAAATACCTCATGCTCTAACTTCGTCACATAGCGGTTCACCATACGTGCATGCTATGGGAATCACAAACTTTAACACAAGTATTTCTCAATTTCATAATAACTCCACTAGCATGACTCTAATATCACTATCCCCATGTCTCAAAACAATCATCAAGTATCAAACTTCTCATCATATTCAATGCACTTTGTATGAAAGTTTTTACTACATTTATCTTGGATGCCTATCATATTAAGGCTAGTTTTATAACCAAAGCACATTACCATGCTGTTCTAATAGACACTCAAAAGGATATAAGTGAAGCATGAGAGATCAACAATTTCTACAAAATAAAATCACCACCATGCTCTAAAAGATATAAGTGAAGCACTAGAGCAAAAACTATTTAGCTCAAAAGATATAAGTGAAGCACATAGAGTGTTCTAACAATTCCTAGGCCATATTTATCTCTCTCAAAAAGGTGTGTCCAGCAAGGATGATTGTGGCAAACTAACAAGCAAAGACTCAAATCATACATGATGCTCCAAGTAAAACACATATCATGTGGTGAACAAAAATATAATCCCGAGTATAGTTACCGATAGATGAAGACGAAAGAGGGGATGCCTTCCCGGGGCATCCCCAAGCTTAGTATTTTGGTTGTCCTTGAGTTTTACCTTCGGGTGCCTTGGGCATCCCCAAGCTTAGGATCTTGCCACTCTTTGTTCCATAGTCCATCAAAGCAATACTCAAAACTTGAAAACTTCACAACACAAAACTTAGCCAAAAATCTCGTGAGCTCCGTTAGTATAAGAAAACAAACCACCACTCAAAGGTACTGTAATGAACTCATTCTTTCTTTATATTGGTGTTAAACCTACATTATTCCAACTTCTCTATGATTCATAATCCCCAATACTACTCATAGATTCATCAAAATAAGCAAACAACACACGAAAAACAGAATTTGTCAAAAACAGAACAATTTGTAGTAATCTGTAACTTGCACATACTTCTGTAACTCCAAAAAAATGAAATAAATTGGTAAACCTGGGGAATTTGTCTATTAATCATCTGCAAAAAGAATCAACTAAATATCACACTCCACTAAATTCTGATGACTATTCTAGTGAGCGCTAACGTTTCTATTTTTTTTACAGCAAGATCATATAAACTTCACACAAGTCTTCCCAAAGGTTCTACTTGGCACAAACACTAATTAAAACACAAAACCACATCTAAACATAAGCTAGATGCAATATTTATTCCTAAACAGAAGCAAAAACAAAAAACAAAAAATTGGCTGCGTCCCAGCAAGCGCTATCGTTTAACGCTCGTAGCTAGGCACGATACAAGGATAGATCTAGGTATTGCCATATTTGGAAGGCAATCCATAAGTGGCTCTCATAATAGATTCATAAGGTAATTTAATTTTCATTCTAGGAAAGTGTTCCATGCCTTTCCTTAACGAAAATTGGAATCTAATATTTCTTTCCTTCATATCAATAATTGCACCAATCGTTCTAAGGAAAGGTCTACCAAGAATAATAGGACATGAAGGATTGCAATCTATATCAAGAACAATGAAATCTACGGGCACATAATTCCTATTGGCAACAATAAGAACATCATTAATCCTTCCCATAGGTTTCTTAATGGTAGAATCCGCGAGATGCAAATTTAAAGAACAATCATCAAGCTCATGGAACCCTAGCAAATCACACAAAGTTTTTGGGATAGTAGAAACACTTGCACCCAAATCACACAAAGCAAAGCATTCATGATCTTTAATTTTAATTTTAATAGTATGTTCCCACTCATCATAAAGCTTTCTAGGGATAGAAACTTCTAATTCAAGTTTTTCTTTATAAGATTGCATCAAAGCATGAACTATGTGTTTGGTAAAAGCTTTATTTTGACTTTAAGCATGCGGAGAGTTTAGTACGGATTACAACAAGGAAATACAATCAATCAAAGAGCAATTATCATAATTGAATCCCTTGGAATCCAAAGTAGTGGGTTCATCACTATGCAAAGTTTTAATCTCTTCAATCCCATTTTTAACAATTTTAGCATCAAGATCTAAAAACTCCGAATCATTGGGACACCTTTTAATTAAAGTAGACTCATCTCCAATCCCATCTTTATCAAGATTCATACTAGAAAACAAGGATCTAATAGGAGACACATCAATAAATTTAAGATCTTCATCTTTATTTTCATGATAACTAGAAGAACACGCTTTTATATAACTCTCTTTTTTAGCACGCATCCTAGCGGTTCTTTCTTTGCATTCATCAATGGAAATTCTCATGGCTTTGAGAGACTCATTGATATCATGCTTAGGTGGAACCGTGGAATAGATCTAAGTTTCAAACAATTAACATCAAGAGTAATTCTATCCACACTTCTAGCCAATTCATCATTCTTAAGAAATTTTTCTTCAAGCAAAGCATTTAAATTCTTTTGCGAATTCCTAAACTCCTTAACACTAGTTTCAAATTCAGAAGGCATCTTTCCATAAGAGTTATTGTAGGAATTACCATAATTATTAGAGGAATTACTAGGAAAAGGCCTAGGATTAAAGTTTCCTCTATAATCATTGTTACCAAAATTATTCCTACCAACAAAATTCACATCCAAAGATTCATTATTATTTTCAATCAACGTGGATAAAGGCATATCATTAGGATCATAAGAAGCATTCTTAGTAGCAAATAATTTCATAAGTTCATCCATCTTTCCGCTCAAAACACTAATCTATTCAATAGCATGCACTTTTTTACTAGTAGATCTTTCGGTGTGCCATTGAGAATAATTAACCATAATATTATCTAGGAGTTTGGTAGCCTCTCCTAAGGTAGTTTCCATGAAAGTGCCTCCTGTGGCGGAATCTAAAAGATTTCTAGAAGCAAAATTCAAGCCATCATAAAAGTCTTGAATAATCATCCATAAGTTCAAACCATATGTAGGGCAATTACGTATCATTAATTTCATTTTCTCCCAAGCTTGTGCAACATGCTCATGATCTAGTTGCTTAAAATTCATAATATTGTTTCTAAGAGAGATGATCTTAGCAGGAGGAAAATACTTAGAGATAAAAGCATCTTTGCACTTATTCCACGAATCAATACTATTTCTAGGCAAAGAGGAAAACCAAGTTTTAGCACGATCTCTAAGTGAAAACGGGAATAGCTTCAATTTAACAATATCATTATCCGTATCCCTCTTCTTTTGCATATCACACAAATCAATAAAGTTGTTTAGATGGGTAGCGGCATCTTCACTAGGAAGACCGGAAAGATCTCACAAGATTCAGCATCGGTAATAGGAGCAATCGGAGTGCTAATAAAATCATTATTGTTGGTATTGGAGAAGTCACGCAATTTGGTATTGTTCTGAGCCATAGTGACAAGCAAGCAATCCAACACACAAGCAAACAAGAAGCAAGCGAACGGTAAACACACGGCAAAAAGAAGGGCAAATAAAACGGCAAGGGTGAAGTGGGGGAGAGGAAAACGAGAGGCAAATAAATGTAATGCGAAGGATAATGGTTTGTGATAGGTACTTGGTATATGAATTTTGCGTAAGCCTCCCCAGCAACGGCGCCAGAAATTCTTCTTGCTACTTCTCGAGCTTGCGTTGTATTCCCTCGAAGAGGAAAGGGTGATGCAGCACAGTAGCGTAAGTATTTCCCTCAGTTTTTGAGAACCAAGGTATCAATCTAGTAGGAGACCACACGCGAGTCCCTCACACATGCACAAACAAATAAGAACTTCACAGCCGACGCGATAAGGGGTTGTCAATCCCTTTACGGTCACTTATGAAAGTGAGATCTGATAGATATGATAGTTTGATATTTTTGGTATTTTTGGATATAAGAACAGAAAGTAAAAACGGTAAAGTAAAGTAGATTGTAGATTGATATGTTGAGAATAGACCCGGGGGCCATAGGTTTCACTAGTGGCTTCTCTCATGATAGCAGAATTCTATGGTGGGTAAACGAATTACTGTCGAGCAATTGATAGAAGAGCGAATAATTATGAGAATATCTAGGCATGATCATTATATATAGGCATCACGTCCGTGACAAGTAGATCGAAATGATTCTGCGTCTACTACTATTACTCCACACATCGACCGCTATCCAGCATGCATCTAGAGTATTAAGTTCATAAGAACAGAGTAACACCTTAAGCAAGATGACATGATGTAGAGGGATAAACTCAAGCAATATGATATAAACCCCATCTTTTTATCCTCGATGGCAACAATCCAATATGTGCCTTGCTGCCCCTACTGTCACTGGGAAAGGACACTGCAAGATTGAACCCAAAGCCAAGCACTTCTCCCATTGCAAGAACTATAGATCTAGTAGGCCAAACCAAACCAATAATTCAAAGAGACTTGCAAGGATATTATAATCATACATAAAAGAATTCAGAAAAGAACCAAATATTTCTCATAGATATTCTTGATCATAAACCCACAATTCATAGGATCTCGACAAACACACCGCAAACAGACCGAGGAGAACTTGGTATTGAGATCCAAAGAGAGAGAAGAAGCCATCTAGGTACTAACTATGGACCCGAAGGTCTGTGGTAAACTACTCATAACTCATGATGAGGCGATGGTGTTGATGTAGAAGCACTCTGTGGTAGATCCCCCCTCAAGCAGAGCACTGGAACAGGCCCCAAGATGGTATCTCACGGGAACAGAAGGTTGCGGCGGTGGAACTAGGTTTTTCTCTCGTCTTTTGATGTTTTCGGGGTACATGGGTATATATAGGAGGAAGGAGGTCATCGGGGGACCAATGTGGGGCCCACGAGGCAGGTGGCGCGCCCTGTAGGGGGGGGCACCCTCGTGGATGCCACGTGTGCCCTATTCCGTAGTTCTCAAGTCTCCCATGAAGATATCGCTCCAAAAATATCTATCCCGAAAGTTTCATTCCGTTTGTACTTTGTTTGATATTGCTTTTCTGTAAAATCCTGAAATAGGCAAAAAACAGCAATCTGGACTGGGCCTTTGGGTTAATAGGTTAGTTCCAAAAATAATATAAAAGTGTATGACAAAGCCCATTAAACATCCAAAACATCATAAATTATAGCATGGAACAATAAAAAATTATAGATACATTGGAGACATATCACAGCACATGTATGACTATCTTGATTCTGTCATAAAATTGTCATGGATGTACATGCATGACAAAAAACGCGACCTACTGTGACAAACACGTGTCATCACGGAAGTATTTTTTTTGTAGTGCTAGCGAAATGCTCGCAAGGCCTTGTGGCCAGGTAGTAGTGGTAGACGAGGACATGGTGGCGCACGCACATCTGGGCGACGACGACCTTGGGACAAGACCCGGCACGCGCGTGGGTGTACTCGAGGTCGAACCCAACCACCTTGTACTTCTCCTCGACAAGCAGCAGCTCCATGATGTGGATGGAGTGCTCCACCTAGACCAGGTCGTTGGTGTGCACCATCGAGGGGTCCATGAACCTTCTGTGGGTGGCACGCATGGTGAACCGCTGCTCGTCGTCGGCAGCTGCTCGGAGCGCCATTGGAGCCACACAGAATACCCTCTAAGAATTTCTCGTGGTGGGTGTGCTTCTTGAAATGGTGGGCCGCGATCGAAAGGTTGGCCGCTGTAATAAATGGGGGCCGACCGGCGTGTAATCGTCACGTCTTGTCACAACGTTCATAGCGGAGGATTCCAGTGCACGCTTGACAACACCGCACCGCACGCGTGGGCTCGAAGAGGCGCCAAATGTATCATCGGTGAGCCTGTTCCCGTGCTAACACATAGTTTACCGCGCAAGGTTCCCGCCCGTCTAGTTTGGCCATGCATCGGCTAGAAAAGGGACAAATCGTGGGCGTTTATTGGTAAAAGGCTTTGTAAAAATGAAGTATGTGGAATGACTTCGGTCATAAGTTTACCCATCGATGATAAGGTCAAAGTTACACAGAAGGGTGATGATGGACACTCGAGTGCGATAATTAATTATGTGCTCTATAGGGCACACAGTGGAAGAAACCAACTATGTGCAATAATGTTGAAGATCGCAGTCAAGTTAGCTATACAGATCGTGTGCTATGAGATCGACAAGGTAAACATATTCGAGAATGGTTAATAAAATCTAAGACCATTGCATATTAAGGTCAAAATAGTGCTACCAATATACGAGTCTCATACGATGCCATTTCAACGATTGTACCACAAAAGCTCGAAATATTACAAGGTTCAAATTCCAGAGTTATATGGCTCAAATTCTAAGATTACAAGGTTCAAACTGATATTAGAAATGAAATTTAGCCCATCAGCTGCAAATGCTCGTGTTGATCCGCTGAACATGGATATCAGAGAGGTTCAAACTAATATTACCACTTCTAAGTTTGGTTTCGAAACCTCACAATTTTTGCAAAGGGGTCAGCCACTGAGAAGTCATGTATGGGGTTGACACGATAACTTCCGATTACTCTGTCATCTGAAGTTCCAAAAAGAAATCCAGCATTTTCGGAGCCTATTCCATTCTGCCGCAGGCGCTGGCGCTGATCAACAACCATTCATTTTTGCGAAATAAATGTAGGGCAAACCTCATTTCCTTCAGCACCCTTGCTCTGAGAACAAAGAACCTGGCAAATATAATCTCCAGTAAGGTCCCTCGGTAGGAGTTCAAAGTAATTTCTGAGGATGCAGATCTAGGCATTCGACGTGATTGTTATATTGTATCACATTATCCACCACTGGGCCTAATCTTATCTGCAAAAGAAGAAAACATGTTAGTGCCTACATGCAATTTTGAACAATACTACATGCCTATTTGGTTTGCGGGATTTGTAAAATGCACTAACATGCCATCTTCGATCTGACATGATTAACATGGGCATTTGATTGCATTCTAGAAAAATGTAGCCTTCTTCACAAGAGGTTGGAGTGGATGAAAAGTTCCCTAAGAAAACTAGTACAGATGACTCCAAAGGAGAAATGCTTATTGATTGTAACCATATGGATCAAGCAACCAATATGGGGGGGGGGGGTTTGGAACATGTATGTACTGAAATCCTCCAAAAGAATCCTTCAGAAATCATAGTACATTGTCATTATAAACTTGGAAAAAGGTGTCACAAATTGAACTCCCTTATGGTTAACATTTAATAGGAAAGGAACATCACCTCGATATATAGCTTCTCCAGGCATGGAAAGCATCTCAGGAAACTGACAACTTGCTCCAGGTTGGGGCTGATAGATTCTAGTGCCAAGACCTTCACTGTGCGCAGTTCTGGGGTCAAGCATGTCGGAATCATTTTCTGAATGACAGACAAACAAACATCTTCAAAATTACAAATAATGTTAATTTGTAGAGAGGTAGAAGGCGGATGTTGTACCTGAACGGGTGTGGATCCAATAACAAGTTCGGAGTATTTGTCAAACAAGTAGCCCACCACTGTCAATTTCGGTGCAGAAAGGACATTGATCTCGTTGGACCTTCTTGATCAACTACAAGTAATCTCTCAAGTGCAGGTCTGTAATGCCCCGGATGTAATACTTTCCCTTTTGGGTATATAATAAATCTCCGGCTTCATCTATTTCCTTTTCGGGTTCTTTGTCTTTCGGGTTTTCGTCGTTTTGTTGTGTGAGTGTGTGGCATTCATTCATATCATGTAGACATGTGCATTGCATTGCATCTGTGTTGTGGGTTGCATCCGGTTCGTGGCGTTCCTTCCCGTTGTCCGTTTCGCGTTCCGGAGCTCCCTCACGTGTCCGTGACGTCCCGTAGGCCTACTTTGTTGTTCGGGCGTTTTACGTTACCGGTGTGCCGCAAGGTTGTGTTGTGTGTTGTTGTTTTGTTGTGTGCAACCCGCCTCTCAAATCTCGTCTCGTTTGGACTCCGTTGACTTTTCCCTCCGTTGTCCGTGTGGGTCCGATGTGCCTTCACTTCGTGTCCCGGAATACCCCTACTGCTTTCTTTTATCTCCGTCTAGGCCCTTTTATTCTATCCCCGCGATCGGGTCCGTTGGATCACGATCGGAGGGCTCCTAACACCCCTAGTCTCCAAACCCTAGTCTAAAACTGCTACTTATAGACCCCTCGTCTATTTGGGCATCCTCTTCTTCTTCCCCCTTCTCCACTTTCTTTTTTTCCTTTTTTCTCAGATCCAATCCTCCATTTTCTTCCAGATCCCGAGGGATCCTCGAGCCGCCGCCGGATCCCGATCTGGGATCGATCCCCAGGTCAACGCTCCTTCGCTGGGCGCCTCTACCGCGTCGGCCTCGATCGCAGCCGGGCCCGTACGTCGCTTCGACGCGCCGGATCCCGTACTGGGGACCAGATCCCCGTCGGCCCAGCCCCTTCTCCGAGCGGTCGGGCTCCACCGCGCCAGCCAACTGGGCCGGGGACCGCTTCACCGCGGCCCATCGCCGCCTCCGTTCCTCCACCGCGCCCAAGCGCCTCCAGGCGCCAGCGCTCGCTCTCGCCTCTCGCCTCGCCCCGCTCGCCGCGCGTCCTGGGCCGCGGCCCGTCCCTTCGCCGCCGGCTGGGCCTCGCGCCTCTGCGGGCCACCGCCTCCAGCTCCGCACCGCAGGCCGCCAACGGGCCGCCGACCGCCTCCGCGCCACCTGGGCCGCCGCGCGCCGCGGGCCGCCGCACAGTGCCCCTCCGCAGCCGGGCCAGATCCGGCCTCCCGGGCCCGTGGACTTCCAGATCTGGGCCGTCGTCACTGTTCATCCAGCCGGCCCGCTACTGTTCATCCGCTACTGTTCCAGATCTGATCCAGAGGTTGACCTAAATCCCTCTAAGTCCCTGTTTTCTTGATCTGATATGCAAACTTTGAACTGCTGTAATTTCTTGCCTGTTGCTCCGTTTTGCGCGTGTAGCATGTCCAGATGTTCGTGGAGATGTCCTCTACGTTTTACCTGTTGTAGTCATGCATGTTAGAGATCATCTTGACACTTGTTTTGCTGTTGCAAGAGTGCATCATGATATAAACTGCTGTTATGTGTTATTTTCATGCCACCTTTGACTTGTGATAACTTTTAGCTCGTTTGTCCAAACGATGCAAATGACATGTCCACGTGTTCGTCTTGCCACGAACTACGTGTTGCTTGTGATAGGTTGCATGGTAGATTTATTGTTTCCTTGTTATCATCGTTGCAAAGTGCCATGTTCATATGTTGTGTTTTAACTTGTTATGAAATGCCATCTTGTTGAGCTCGTTGCAATCGGTGTGTTCACCTCTATGAAGCATGCTTGTGTGTTTCGGGATCACCGTCATATGTATTTTGATGAGGTGCTTACCATTTGCTATGTTTAGTTTCGATGTGACTTAAACATGCTCTTTTTGATGCTATGATGATGTTGCTGTTTTAGGACTTAGTGAAATTTCATTAAGTCTGAAATCTGTAACGTTCCGATGCCATGTTTGTGTGATGTTGTAGGACAAAGCATGATAGTTTTGGGGTGGATTTTGATTGTTCCTTGAAGTATATATTGTTGTCTTTCCATTCATGTCCTCACATGTCCATTTGAGTGGCTGTAGCATGTTTATCTTTTGCTCCAAACTTTCAATAAAATTCTGCTGCCAGAATGTTATTTCAAAGTTCAATATGTCCAAGATCATTGCTATTGATCCGTGACTCCGTTGGGGGTGCACTTTGGACCTAGTTGCTGTACTATATATCTAGTTTGTGTTCAAGTCCTTTGCCATGCTTTTTGGGTGCTGTAGATTAATTATTTTGAGCTCCCAAGTTGCTATGTTGCTGTAATTTTCAGTTTTCGCTCAAATCTTGTTTCGGGCATAACTTTTAGCCCGTAACTCCGATTTCAGCGAATCTTATATCAAACTTGGGTGATTTTCTGTGTAGATTAATAATATCAGGTTGTTATCTTGTTTTGAGGTGTTTTGCTTGAGTGATGTTTTACGTACTCCATGTGCATCTTTAGTGCATCCCTCATGCATTCATGTTTTTCGAGTGCGCATTGCATCGTGTTGATTGGTGCTTGGTGTGTTTGTCTTGTTTAGAGCCGGAAGCTGAGACCGGGTTCGAAGTTGAGCACGAGTTTTCCAACGAGGTTGAGCACGAGGACCCTTCTTACGATCCGAACGATTTCTCTTCAGGCAAGATGACCGAACCCCGATAACTTTACTATCTTCGCCTTTTGCTAGTAGTCTCGATCTATAGTTTTGCCTCGATGCCCATGTTCTTCTTGTCAGCCTCCTACTTGTAACCAATTGCCATGTTTAACCACCCTACCTATGCAAACCGTTGCTTGGCTAAGTACGCTTCGCTCAGCCCTTCTTATAGCGTTGCTAGTTGCAGGTGAAGTGAAGATGCTTGCTCCATGTTGAAGTTTGGTTGGGTTATATCACACTATATAAATGCTTTAATTGAAATCATCTATATATTGGCAAGGGTGGAAGGCTAAGCCTTTTGCTTGGTGTTTTGTTCCACTCATGCCGTTAGGATCCGTATAAGCCGGTTTTATGTTCCTTGATTATGCGTTCCTAACACGGTTGGGGTGTATGGGACCCCCTCGATAAATCGCTAAGTGCTAAGTCTTTTCCAGCAAATCCCAACATTGGTACTATTTGCCTAATAACAAACTAAACATGCATAGGGAGTAATTAACCCTCTTTCTTAATCAACAACCCCGGGCCAGTGCTCCACATGAGTGTTGGTCCGAAACGGGGAGCCTGCGGGGCCGCCTTGAGGCAACTCGAGGTATCTGGTATCCACCCGTAGCTTCGCCCATCCGGTCGTGTCCTGAGACCTAGATACGCGCGGCTACGATCAGGGTGACGACACACCGGGAGGATTTGCTGGATTAGCCTTACCTTAGCTCGGTATATCTTGAGCACGGGATTCCGAGGATACTCGGGTCTTCCCACTTTGGAGTTGCGACTCCGCGGATCGTGGGCTTGTAATGGGTCAAGTTGGAACACCCCTGCAGGGTTTGAACTTTCGAAAGCCGTGCCCGCGGTTATGTGGCAGATGGGAGCTTGTTAATTCCGGTGGTAGATAACTTGACACAATGATACTAATACACTACCAGCGTGTGTTCCGTGACTGTCAATTTCCGAATCGGGATTCGGGAGTTGAACACGGAGGGGTTATGCTTGTGAGCTTGTAGCTAGGATCACTTCGTGATCACTTCTCGCGATGCCTTCTCTTCTCGCTCTCACTTGCGTAAGCTAGATGCTAGTTGCTGCTGCAGACTTGTTCTTTCTTCAGCCTTTCCCTCACCTAAAGGCTTAAATAGTTCTGTTACCCGGGAACGGGATTGCTGAGTCCTCTGTGGCTCACAGTTACTTCACACACCAGATGCAGGTCCAGCTGTGAGCTATCCAGGTGATGGCACCGAGCTGGATTGGGAGTACGACGAGGAGCGTAGTCGTTACTATGTGCGCTACCCGGACGATCAGTAGTGGAGTCTCTTACTAGGATTCGATCCGCCTGTGGTTGTTTTATTTATCTGAGTTTGGTACTTTGACATTTGGCTTTTGCCCTTAGAGGGTTGTAGTGATCTTAATGTATGATGTTTGAGACTTGTACTGTTATTCTGTGACGTGGCAAGTGTAAGCCAACTATTTTCAGTTTACTATCCCCTCTTTTACATGAGTTGTGCAAAGATTACCAAACTTGAGATCATTCTAGGATGGACTTATGCCTTTAAGTCGTGCCTCGACCCGTAGGAGGTATAACTCCATCCTGGGCATTACAAGTTGGTATTCAGAGCCTTCTCCGACCTAGGAGCCCCCACTGTTTGATCGAACCGTTGACGGTTGAGTCTAGGCACACACTGAAAAACTTTTTGAGTCCTATATTATATCGGAGAGTAGGTTTTCTTTGCTTCTCCTCCCCTTTCTCTCTGGTGAGGACTCCTGACGTCTACTCTTGTCTCTCCTATCTTCAAAATTTGCACAAATTTTTTTTTTAGGAATCCCGCGAGTATTCTGGGATTGTTTCGATGTTCTTGTGACAAGGATATTGTTCCCGATGCCTCCTGTTACCGAGGATTTGAGCTTCGGGGTATCGTTGTAACAAGCACATCGCGACAGTACTAAATACTTAAGACGGCCGACATCGAAAATCTCCCCTATACGGCCAGTGGCAAGATAACCCCGACATCACCCAGTACTGGGGAGGTAGTTCGGGAGTATTGCCATAGCTTGTTATAGTGGATGCTTTTCGAAGGTCCGAGGTACACAGTTTCCGAGAAAGACTGGTTATGTGTTGAAGGATGGATACACCTGGATGTAGGTTAGAGTTGATTGCGCGGTGCTTCCCGTGTATCCCCAACACCTGATTGCATAACTGGAATCTTTCGGAAATCTATAGGTGGGTTTTATCCAGTAGATCGTAGGCATTCTTCCAACGAATGCAGGTTAGTGAGTTCGGGGTTCGACATTGAGTGAAGGGGTTATATGACCGATGTTACTATCAGGAGTTGCATCTTAAAGGGTCCTTGGCTATGCTGATCCGGGGATTGCAAAACCTTTTCGTAACGCGTTCATATGCTTTCAGCACAAAAATGTTAGAACGAAACTCCTCTCTTGTGTTTGTTCCTTTCCGTACCTTGTTGTTTTATTATTTTATCCTTTTGATCCCTATGTGGCTTCTCGTGAAGACTGATGTTATCAATTAACTGAGAAATTCATTCGTTCCTCTTGTTCGGATGATTTCATTCGTTCTTATTGTTCGAATGATTATTGTGAAGACTTGTTGCAATTCATTCCATTGATTCAGCTTATTCCTTTTGTCAATCAATTGCTGATTCGTGGTCTTCTCTTACAGGATGGCTCCGAAAAAGGTTCCGAATGCCAACCTAGAGGTGGAAGAGGTTCCAGAGCATCCTCCTTCCCCTCCTCCTCCGCCTGAGGCTTGGAGAGCAATTATGCAGACTACAGCTCAGAACACTCAGTTGATGATGCAGATGATGCAGCAAATGCAGGCTATGCAAGCTAATCAAGCTAATCAGGGCGTTCCAATGAACCAAGGCAACTTCTTCCAGCAGCACCATGCTACCCTCAACCAGTTCCTGGCTAACAATCCTAAAGCTTTCAGTTACTGTGCCGACCCTCTTGATGCTGAAGATTGGCTGACCGATATCAAGAAGCATTTTGAGTGCAGTAACGTGAAAGAAGATGACTATGTGAAGTTTGCAGCCTTCCAACTGAAAGATCAAGCAGCTGACTGGTGGCAGCAGTACAAAGACTCAAGGCCGGGTCAAGTGATCTCGTGGGAGAATTTCTGCAAGGATTTCCGCTCGCATCACATTCCTACAAGTGTTATCGAGGGTATGCGTGAGCAATTCCGCAACCTCAAGCAGGGCTCCATGACAGTCTATCAGTATAATGTCAAGTTCCAAAACCTCGCTCGCTATGCAAAGCAAGACATTCCTGATGCAAAGAGCAAAATCTATCAGTTCCGTGGAGGTCTCAAAGACGAACTTCAGCTTGCTCTCACTTTGTTCGAGCCAGACGAATTCGATAAGTTCTATAATATGGCTTTGAAACAAGAAGCAGCTCAGCTTAAGATGGAGGCTTCTAAGAAGAGAATTCGAGATGCTGTTCACTCTACCTCATCGTCTCAGTTGGCTGCGAAACAACAGAAATTCTGGCTTCCTCCTCCTCCAATGATTCGAGCTCCATACAACAACTCCAGCAACTTCAACAACTCCAACAACAAGAACCCTAGTGGTCGTGGTTTCTCCCACCCACCCAACCCAAGCAACCAGTCGAAGAAGCAGTTTCAGTCTCAAGGCTCCAAGTCCAGTGGCTCTCATTTCCGTCCTCTCTCTGAAGTGGTGTGCAACAAGTGTGGCCAGAAGGGTCATTATGCAAACAGATGTCCGAATCCGAAGCGTCTTCCTCCTCCACCACCTGTGAGTTCAGCTATTGTCAGGCATGATCCAAAGGCTGCAAGGGTCAATCTGATGAATGCAGCACAAGCGGAGGCTTCTTCTGATGTCATTCTGGGTAACCTTCCAGTGAACTCTTTTCCAGCTAAAGTGTTATTTGATTCGGGTGCATCATGCTCTTTCATGTCTCAACCATTTGCATCCAAGCACAGTATTGCCACTTCAAATTTGCCTCAGAGGTTGGAAGTTATTTCTCCAGGGAGACGTATGTCTTCTACTGTCTATGCTCCGGATGTTTCCATTCGCATGGGAGATTATCGTTTTATGGCTAAACCGGTGGTTCTTGGTCATTCTGACATCGACCTCATTCTCGGAATGGATTGGCTTTCTCAGCACGATGCTCACATTGATTGCGCTCAAAAGGAAGTCAAATTGACTCATTCTGATGAAGATGTGATTATCTTCGCCTCCAAGGATAATACTATTCGGCTTTTCTCTCTTAATGATAAGGGTGAAATTAATGCCATAGAGCAAATTCCAGTGGTGAATGAATATCAAGACGTCTTTCCAGAAGATCTTCCAGGCATGCCTCCACACCGTCAGGTGGAGTTTGTCATTGAACTCGAGCCGGGCACCGAACCTGCTTGCCGGCGTCCATACAAGCTCTCTCCGGATGAATTGAAGGAATTGAAGAAGCAGCTTGATAAGCAGGAGAGTATGGGTCTCATCAGACCGAGTACATCTCCGTGGGGCTGTGGTGTCTTATTTGTCAAGAAGAAAGATGGCACGGAGCGACTCTGTGTTGACTACCGTCCACTGAACAAGAAGACGATTAAGAACAAGTATCCGCTCCCCAACATCAACGAACTCTTTGAGTAGCTCAAAGGAGATAAAGTGTTCTCTAAGCTTGACCTCCGAATGGGCTATCATCAAATTCGCATTCGCGAGGAAGACATTCCCAAGACGGCCTTCAGAACGAGCTACGGTTCATATGAGTATACCGTCATGTCCTTCGGTCTCGCCAATGCTCCTCCTACCTTTTCAAGGATGATGCATTACATCTTCAACCCCTATACTGGCGAATTCGTGCTTGTGTATCTGGATGATATTCTGGTGTTTTCCAAGAATGAAGAAGATCATGAAAAGCACTTGCGTCTGGTTCTTGATCGACTCCGAGAGCATAAATTCTATGCAAGTTCTCCAAGTGCGAGTTTTGGCTCGATAAGGTTTTGTACCTGGGCCACATCATCTCAGCTGACGGTATTGCGGTTAATCCCGAGAAAGTTGAAGCAATTGTCAACTGGGAAGCTCCTCAGAACGTCAAGCAGCTCCGCAGTTTTCTGGGTCTTGCCAGCTATTGCAGAAGGTTTGTTGAAAACTTCTCCAAGATTGCCAAGCCTCTTTCCAACCTCCTTCAGAAGAATGTCAAATACTTTTGGTCTCCCGAGTGTGAAGTGGCTTTCAAAACCCTCAAAGAGAAGCTTGTCTCTGCTCCAGTTCTGACTCCTCCGGATGAAACCAAGCCCTATGAAGTGTTCTGTGACGCTTCTCTTCAAGGTCTTGGTGGTGTGCTTATGCAAGATAAGAAAATTGTGGCATATACTTCTCGGCAGCTCAAGCCCAGTGAGAAGAACTATCCCACACATGATCTCGAGCTAGCAGCTGTGGTACATGCTCTGATTACGTGGAGACATCTGTTGTTGGGCAGAAAGGTCGACATCTTCACTGATCACAAGAGCTTGAAGTACATCTTCACACAGCCGCATCTGAACCTCCGCCAGACTCGTTGGGTCGAGATGATCCAGGAGTACAACCCCAGCATTGAGTACACTCCAGGCAAGGCGAATGTGATTGCAGATGCTTTGAGCAGAAAGGCATATTGCAACAGCCTTCTTATCAAGCCGTACCAGCCTGAGCTTTGTGAAGCTTTCAGGAAGCTCAACCTTCAAGTTGTTCCGCAGGGTTTTCTTGCAAATCTCCAAATTGCTCCTACCTTGGAAGATCAAGTCCGAGAGGCCCAGCTCAGTGATACCATGGTGAAGAAGGTGAAACATGGGATTGCAAAGGGCACTCCAAAATACAAGTGCTTCCGTGTTGATGAGAGAGATACCTTGTTCTTCGAGGACAGACTCGTTGTTCCCAAAGGTGATCTCAGGAAGCTCATAATGGAAGAAGCTCATGACTCACTCCTTTCCATCATCCTGGCAGTTCCAAGATGTATCAAGACCTCAAACAATCTTACTGGTGGACACACATGAAAAGGGAGATTGCCCAATTCATGAATGAATGTGATGTATGCAGAAGAGTGAAAGCAGAACATCAACGTCCAGCCGGTCTTCTCCAACCTCTTCCTATTCCTGAGTGGAAGTTCGACCACATTGAAATGGACTTCGTCACTGGTTTTCCTAAATCCAAGCGAGGCAATGATGCTATCTTTGTGGTGATTGACAAGCTTACCAAAGTCGCTCACTTTCTTCCAGTCAAAGAATCAATCAATGCAGCTCAACTTGCAGAGCTGTACACTTCCAGAATTGTGTCCCTACATGGCATTCCTCAAGTGATATCCTCAGACCGTGGCAGCTTGTTCACATCAAGGTTCTGGGACTCCTTTCAGTCCGCCATGGGCACGAAGATCAGGTTCAGCACTGCATTTCACCCTCAGACAAGTGGTCAAGTCGAGCGTGTGAATCAGATCCTAGAAGATATGCTCAGAGCCTGTGTCATCTCCTTTGGCATGAAATGGGAGGACTGCCTTCCATTTGCCGAGTTCTCTTACAACAACAGCTTTCAAGCAAGTGCAGGCAAAGCACCGTTTGAAATTCTATATGGCAGAAAGTGCCGTACCCCTCTCAACTGGTCTGAAACAGGTGAACGCCAACTTCTTGGCAATGACTTGATCTCTGAAGCCGAAGAAATGTGCAAAGTCATACGTGAGAATCTCAAGGCCGCTCAGTCGCGTCAGAAGAGCTACTATGACGGAAAGCATCGTGATTTGGCTTTCGACATCGGTGATCATGTCTATCTCCGAGTGTCTCCGATGAAAGGAACCCAAAGGTTCGGTATCAAAGGAAAGCTTGCTCCTAGATACGTCGGGCCTTTCAAAATTCTTGGCAAAAGAGGCGATCTAGCCTATCAGCTCGAGCTCCCTTCCAACTTTGCAAATGTTCATGATGTCTTCCATGTGTCTCAGCTTCGCAAATGCTTCAAGGCACCTGAGCGCATGATTCCGTTTGAGGAGATTGATCTTCAACAAGACCTTTCCTACCGAGAGCATCCAGTTGCAATTCTCGAAGAAACTGAACGCAAGACTCGCAACAAGTCCATCAAGTTTCTGAAAGTCAAGTGGTCACATCACACAGACCGAGAAGCTACCTGGGAATGAGAAGATCATCTTCGTTCCGAGTACCCTTCCTTTTTCCAGTCCTAGATCTCGGGACGAGATCTTTTTTGTAGTAGAGGAGAGTTTGTAATGCCCCGGATGTAATACTTTCCCTTTTGGGTATATAATAAATCTCCGGCTTCATCTATTTCCTTTTCGGGTTCTTTGTCTTTCGGGTTTTCGCCGTTTTGTTGTGTGAGTGTGTGGCATTCATTCATATCATGTAGACATGTGCATTGCATTGCATCTGTGTTGTGGGTTGCATCCGGTTCGTGGCGTTCCTTCCCGTTGTCCGTTTCGCGTTCCGGAGCTCCCTCACGTGTCCGTGACGTCCCGTAGGCCTACTTTGTTGTTCGGGCGTTTTACGTTACCGGTGTGCCGCAAGGTTGTGTTGTGTGTTGTTGTTTTGTTGTGTGCAACCCGCCTCTCAAATCTCGTCTCGTTTGGACTCCGTTGACTTTTCCCTCCGTTGTCCGTGTGGGTCCGATGTGCCTTCACTTCGTGTCCCGGAATACCCCTACTGCTTTCTTTTATCTCCGTCTAGGCCCTTTTATTCTATCCCCGCGATCGGGTCCGTTGGATCACGATCGGAGGGCTCCTAACACCCCTAGTCTCCAAACCCTAGTCTAAAACTGCTACTTATAGACCCCTAGTCTATTTGGGCATCCTCTTCTTCTTCCCCCTTCTCCACTTTCTTTTTTTCCTTTTTTCTCAGATCCAATCCTCCATTTTCTTCCAGATCCCGAGGGATCCTCGAGCCGCCGCCGGATCCCGATCTGGGATCGATCCCCAGGTCAACGCTCCTTCGCTGGGCGCCTCTACCGCGTCGGCCTCGATCGCAGCCGGGCCCGTACGTCGCTTCGACGCGCCGGATCCCGTACTGGGGACCTGATCCCCGTCGGCCCAGCCCCTTCTCCGAGCGGTCGGGCTCCACCACGCCAGCCAACTGGGCCGGGGACCGCTTCACCGCGGCCCATCGCCGCCTCCGTTCCTCCACCGCGCCCGAGCGCCTCCAGGCGCCAGCGCTCGCTCTCGCCTCTCGCCTCGCCCCGCTCGCCGCGCGTCCTGGGCCGCGGCCCGTCCCTTCGCCGCCGGCTGGGCCTCGCGCCTCTGCGGGCCACCGCCTCCAGCTCCGCACCGCAGGCCGCCAACGGGCCGCCGACCGCCTCCGCGCCACCTGGGCCGCCGCGCGCCGCGGGCCGCCGCACAGTGCCCCTCCGCAACCGAGCCAGATCCGGCCTCCCGGGCCCGTGGACTTCCAGATCTGGGCCGCCGTCACTGTTCATCCGGCCGGCCCGCTACTGTTCATCCGCTACTGTTCCAGATCTGATCCAGAGGTTGACCTATATCCCTCTAAGTCCCTGTTTTCTTGATCTAATATGCAAACTTTGAACTGCTGTAATTTCTTGCCTGTTGCTCCGTTTTGCGCGTGTAGCATGTCCAGATGTTCGTGGAGATGTCCTCTACGTTTTACCTGTTGTAGTCATGCATGTTAGAGATCATCTTGACACTTGTTTTGCTGTTGCAAGAGTGCATCATGATATAAACTGCTGTTATGTGTTATTTTCATGCCACCTTTGACTTGTGATAACTTTTAGCTCGTTTGTCCAAACGATGCAAATGACATGTCCACGTGTTCGTCTTGCCACGAACTACGTGTTGCTTGTGATAGGTTGCATGGTAGATTTATTGTTTCCTTGTTATCATCGTTGCAAAGTGCCATGTTCATATGTTGTGTTTTAACTTGTTATGAAATGCCATCTTGTTGAGCTCGTTGCAATCGGTGTGTTCACCTCTATGAAGCATGCTTGTGTGTTTCGGGATCACCGTCATATGTATTTTGATGAGGTGCTTACCCTTTGCCATGTTTAGTTTCGATGTGACTTAAACATGCTCTTTTTGATGCTATGATGATGTTGCTGTTTTAGGACTTAGTGAAATTTCACTAAGTCTGAAATCTGTAACGTTCCGATGCCATGTTTGTGTGATGTTGTAGGACAAAGCATGATAGTTTTGGGGTGGATTTTGATTGTTCCTTGAAGTATATATTGTTGTCTTTCCATTCATGTCCTCACATGTCCATTTGAGTGGCTGTAGCATGTTTATCTTTTGCTCCAAACTTTCAATAAAATTCTGCTGCCAGAATTTTATTTCAAAGTTCAATATGTCCAAGATCATTGCTATTGATCCGTGACTCCGTTGGGGGTGCACTTTGGACCTAGTTGCTGTACTATATATCTAGTTTGTGTTCAAGTCCTTTGCCATGCTTTTTGGGTGCTGTAGATTAATTATTTTGAGCTCCCAAGTTGCTATGTTGCTGTAATTTTCAGTTTTCGCTCAAATCTTGTTTCGGGCATAACTTTTAGCCCGTAACTCCGATTTCAGCGAATCTTATATCAAACTTGGGTGATTTTCTGTGTAGATTAATAATATCAGGTTGTTATCTTGTTTTGAGGTGTTTTGCTTGAGTGATGTTTTACGTACTCCATGTGCATCTTTAGTGCATCCCTCATGCATTCATGTTTTTCGAGTGCGCATTGCATCGTGTTGATTGGTGCTTGGTGTGTTTGTCTTGTTTAGAGCCGGAAGCTGAGACCGGGTTCGAAGTTGAGCACGAGTTTTCCAACGAGGTTGAGCACGAGGACCCTTCTTACGATCCGAACGATTTCTCTTCAGGCAAGATGACCGAACCCCGATAACTTTACTATCTTCGCCTTTTGCTAGTAGTCTCGATCTATAGTTTTGCCTCGATGCCCATGTTCTTCTTGTCAGCCTCCTACTTGTAACCAATTGCCATGTTTAACCACCCTACCTATGCAAACCGTTGCTTGGCTAAGTACGCTTCGCTGAGCCCTTCTTATAGCGTTGCTAGTTGCAGGTGAAGTGAAGATGCTTGCTCCATGTTGAAGTTTGGTTGGGTTATATCACACTATATAAATGCTTTAATTGAAATCATCTATATATTGGCAAGGGTGGAAGGCTAAGCCTTTTGCTTGGTGTTTTGTTCCACTCATGCCGTTAGGATCCGTATAAGCCGGTTTTATGTTCCTTGATTATGCGTTCCTAACACGGTTGGGGTGTATGGGACCCCCTCGATAAACCGCTAAGTGCTAAGTCTTTTCCAGCAAATCCCAACATTGGTACTATTTGCCTAATAACAAACTAAACATGCATAGGGAGTAATTAACCCTCTTTCTTAATCAACAACCCCGGGCCAGTGCTCCACATGAGTGTTGGTCCGAAACGGGGAGCCTGCGGGGCCGCCTTGAGGCAACTCGAGGTATCTGGTATCCACCCGTAGCTTCGCCCATCCGGTCGTGTCCTGAGACCTAGATACGCGCGGCTACGATCAGGGTGACGACACGCCGGGAGGATTTGCTGGATTAGCCTTACCTTAGCTCGGTATATCTTGAGCACGGGATTCCGAGGATACTCGGGTCTTCCCACTTTGGAGTTGCAACTCCGCGGATCGTGGGCTTGTAATGGGTCAAGTTGGATCACCCCTGCAGGGTTTGAACTTTCGAAAGCCGTGCCCGCGGTTATGTGGCAGATGGGAGCTTGTTAATTCCGGTTGTAGATAACTTGACACAATGATACTAATACACTACTAGCGTGTGTTCCGTGACTGTCAATTTCCGAATCGGGATTCGGGAGTTGAACACGGAGGGGTTATGCTTGTGAGCTTGTAGCTAGGATCACTTCGTGATCACTTCTCGCGATGCCTTCTCTTCTCGCTCTCACTTGCGTAAGCTAGATGCTAGTTGCTGCTGCAGACTTGTTCTTTCTTCAGCCTTTCCCTCACCTAAAGGCTTAAATAGTTCTATTACCCGGGAACGGGATTGCTGAGTCCTCTGTGGCTCACAGTTACTTCACACACCAGATGCAGGTCCAGCTGTGAGCTATCCAGGTGATGGCACCGAGCTGGATTGGGAGTACGACGAGGAGCGTAGTCGTTACTATGTGCGCTACCCGGACGATCAGTAGTGGAGTCTCTTACTAGGATTCGATCCGCCTGTGGTTGTTTTATTTATCTGAGTTTGGTACTTTGACATTTGGCTTTTGCCCTTAGAGGGTTGTAGTGATCTTAATGTATGATGTTTGAGACTTGTACTGTTATTCTGTGACGTGGCGAGTGTAAGCCAACTATTTTCAGTTTACTATCCCCTCTTTTACATGAGTTGTGCAAAGATTACCAAACGTGAGATCATTCTAGGATGGACTTATGCCTTTAAGTCGTGCCTCGACACGTAGGAGGTATAACTCCATCCTGGGCATTACAAGGTCTATCCTCAATGACCATACCGTGGTACACATCTTGTGATGTCTTCCTGCCGCACCAGCAACACACATAAATAGTCCGGAGAGTCATGGAGGCGATGTAGAAGATACTCAACCCATTGATCGCCTGAAGGCGAAGGTACTCGAGTGCGGTATAGCCACGGAGCAGGCGCTCCATGTCACCATTTGAGAGGCAAACGATGACGAGCTCGAGGTGCTTCAGTCGTGGAAGAATAAGAGCGGGCGCGTCATTAAGGGGGGGGTGGCAGTTCTTGAACTTGGCGATGCGCAGCGTGGGCGCAAGGCGGTGTACGGACGTTGGCAGCGACCGCATATGCCCGTCATCAAAAGTGAGCTCCTCGAGCTGATCTAGGGCGGGGGATCAGAACCAGTCATCAATCTTGGCTTGGTCCTTGCCGTTGGAACGGAACTTGCCAATTCTAAGGCCTCTGGTTGGGCCAAGGTGACTACCGAGGATCTTAGGGAACGCATCCAAGCTTTTGCGATAGCCATGTCAGAGCTCGTGGGTGTTGATGAGGTCGAGAGGGCTGGAGTTCCATAGGGAGTGCCACCATCGAGAAAGGATGGTTGTCCATGCCCCATATTTGATTGGGAGGAGGGAGATGATGACTTTCAACATATCATCGGGGAGGCTGCCGATGAATTCCAGGCCTGCTGGAGTCGCTTGCGGTTCTAGCTTGCCCCGCCTTCGCTTCTTGGCAGCCCCGTTCTCCACCTCCTGAGTCTCCTTGTCAGCGGCTCTTTCTGATAGAAATGGGGGTACATGGAATATTTAGTTAAAACAGGGCAATAGAAAAGTGTATTGGTAACTAGAAGTTATTAGGTAGGAATATAGTAAGAAAAGGGAATAACAATTGGTTTCTTAAATACTACACAATTCATTTCACATTGCTGGGTAAGTCAACATGCAGATAGTTGAAAAGAAAACTTACTCCGAACAAAGTCTGGACGGATAATTTTGTCGGGGAGGTTAGCATATATCTTATGACCAGGCTCTTTTATGTGCCGTGCAATTTTAGTGCATGCTTTCAGTACATAAAACTTAGAAATTTCTTTCCAAAAGGCAGTGCCAAAATAGGAGTCACCACGTTCATCAAGTTTTACAGTAGCAATGATTGTAAATCCATGGTTTGTGTGCAGTATGACATCCGTGTAGTCTTGATCTATGTAAAGGGAAAGATTGTGCACTACATAATATGTTCCATAGCAAGGGATGCGTTGGAAAAAATGGTAGGATTGTTAAAGAAAATATGGTAACATGCAAATATGAGCCCAAATTGAAAGAACTATACATCAGTTGAAATTGAAGGACAAAAATATATAATTAAACAGATAGGGTAAATATGATGTCATGGAAATATGAGAGTAATCGAAAGAATAATACATCATTAATTTGCCTCATATAGAAAGAAGAGGGGGGGGGAATCCCCTTTGACGTATATGGTGCATGTGGCACCTTTTATCCAAATGTAGCAATATTTAGAATATGTTTAGGAAAGTAGGCCATGCCAACCGATTTAGGGTGAGATTGAACATACCACGCGCGTCCTCAAGTAATTTGGTATGGTGAGATGGAATCTCTAGCGGAGGTCGCAAAGTCCTGATGTGTCGGCGCACTGTACATTGTATGAATGAAAGAAAACCCTCAAAACAGCTCGAATAAAAATGAATCCACGGCGATTTCCGCCGGGTGATTAAAGGAGGCAGATGAACTGGGATAAGAGATGAGATAATATCTCATTAAATTAGTTACCTTGTCGTCCATGAGAAAGAACCCTCAATACGGCAGATTCCCCAACCGAGCGGAGCTGGGTCGACCGCGACCAGCGTCAGGAAAGTCAATGGCGATAGGCGATGGCAAGCGGTAGTGGAGAAATGCGATGGGCTTTGCCGGCATCCTGTCGGCGGCGGCATGCATTGAGCTAAGTGTTTACCGCCGCGATAGGCGGTGCCATGGCATAGACGCGTAGGAGCTTGTGCATGTGTGAATGGGGACCGGAGGGGGTGGCGGGCGGGGTGAGGGTTTTTGTGACGTGGGGATGGTGAGGGTTTTCTTTTTTCTTTTTTGAATTGGGTGGTGAGGATTTTCTGTCCCACGAAGAATTTTGGAGGCAACATTTTGCTAGAGGGAACCGTGTGTGATTGCCGCAACAAGCAAAATGGAAGTCATTGCACACGATTCCAATTTTGGGAACAGTGTGTGATTGATGTACTACCTCCGTCCTGGTTTATTGGCCCCCCTTTGTAATTTTTACTAAATTTTGACCAAATATTTAACTAAGAAATGTTTATGCATGTCACCAAAAATTATATCATTGAACACTATGCTCAAATACCCATCCAACGATATAATTTTTCCTGACCTGCACTAACATTTTGTCAGTTAAACTTTTGGTCAAAATTTAACACAAATTACAAAGGGGGCCAATAAACCAAGAAGGAGGTAGATTTCATCAACCGAACTGGTTGCATCCATATCCCACGGTTAGACATAAGTAAACATAGATTAAACATACTCAGACATAGATAATAAGTGTACACGTACACAAGCATAGTTCAACCATAAGTACATAGTTCAACCGTCATTAAACATTGCTCAAGCGTACATAGTTCGATCCCACATCTCATCTCACATGCTGGCACGATCCTGAAGCTTCTCGAGGTACTCGGCTACGAGCCGTGCTCCACCCTGCGAGAATACTTCTGCTTGAAGGAGACAACAACATGTTCCAGAACACTTTGATACGCATCATGAAGCTTGTGGTAGCAAAATGGGCATCGATAGCTGCCGTTCCAGGTCCTAATACGCCTGTTATGCATTCCCGCATAAATCTCCCTCATGATTTGCCTCTTGTACCTCCTCTGGCCATTTTCATCCTCGTAGTCCACATCGTCAGACATCACCTATACAAATAGTAAAACAAATTTGACATCAAATCAATGATTACATGCTGTGAAGTAGGATTAGGAATTTATGGCTATTTATTTATACATATCAAGAGATTATGGTTCGATTTTTAAGCACAGTCGTCTATGTATGGACTAATCTTGAAGAAAATAATGGCATAAACATATGTAGGTCATTCAAAATCATTGTCAAGTCCTGGCTAGGAATTATTAGCACGAACACTAACCCTAGTCGGATTACTAGGAGAAATCATTTGCACAGATGAAACAACTAATCACTTATCACTTGTACCATTCTAACAATCAATACACTACATGGATCTAACGAAACTTACTCGGATTTCATGGATTGGGAGAACATAACCATAGGATTTCTATTCTAAAAAAGGTGAGGCAGGAGTTACCAGAGAAACCCCATGATCTATTTGACACATAAATGGGTATAGATGACTAACTAACTGTCCGTCATCGTCAGAGTCGTCGTCGGAGTGGTTGTCAGAATCGTCGCCGGGGTCGTCACCAGAGTCGGTGTGGAACTCCGCCTCCGGCTGAGGAAGCTCAACGACGTCAACGATGTCAGGGTGCAGCGATAACTCGCCGGTGGTGACGACAACCTCTGTCTCCATCTCCACGCCGTGCTCCGGTGCTGTAGCAGCCCCGACGTCGCCACTCCCTTCGATGGGGCGCTTTGGCGGCGTCCTCATACACTGACGGCTTTGAGGACTGAGAGCGGCGTCGAGGATGCAAGCGGAGAGAGAGAGGATTGTGTGTGCGTGGCGAGGATGGGGGTGCGGCCGCTCGAGCGCACCATTAATATGGAGTAGTGGGACTTGTGGGAGAGAGGTGGGCGGCGGTTAAACCGATGGCTCACCTCCCGGTGAGCCTGCACACCGGACTGCTGGCATGCCTACCAAAGTTTCACACAGCTACTCGCAAGCCTCCTGATGACACTGCGCAGCGAGCACACCTCCCCGTCTGCCTGCGCGGCGGACTGCTCGCAGGACACACAGGTCGCGCGGCGACACGTATATTGTTTTTCTATTTGGATGATTAATGATGTCGCTTTATTGGTTAACCGAAGCATGGCACATATCCATCGTTGATCTAACGCTCACCGTTCGAATAAATAATCCGTTTGGGATATTGGTTCCCAATTATTAATAATCTCCCATTTGTAATTATATAAAGATTGCATCAAAACTGGTCTCAAATTTGACAAAAAAGAAGTACAATGCCACTTTGTATTGGTGTCCATATGACAACACGATAAGTTTCTTGAACTTCAAATAAGTTTTGGATGTACGAGAATTTAAAAATCAAGATTCTCAATGTTTGAAATTTATTGCACCGGGAGTAAACATGCACCTAGTGAGACACATGTGTTTTTGCAATCCATTTAGGTGCACTGTCACGTGTGCATGTAGCTCAAATTTGATTTTTGCATATTATACTCGTAGAAAATCAATCAATTAATGTACTAAAACATCTTAATGATCTCTGTGATTTTTTCGAAATTAAAACGTCCCTCCTTTGGTAACATATGTTCACCACGGGATAATTAATTTAACATGCATCGTAGTTGCGGTGGATTCACGGTGTGTGTGTGGGTGTGTGCGTCTGGGGTGGTGGGTGGCTCATAGTACACTACGAGTTGTGAGCCACCGTATGGGTTGGTCGTTTTGTTAGGCAGGCCGGTGCCACATCAGAGTCGTGAAATCGTTATTTAAAACATTACACAACCCTTTCATACATACATGTTTTGGCCACATGCAGTTGATGGTTGTCCTACACGACACTCGATACTCGCGTGTGACGCTTTCTGTGGGCCCGCGAGGTCGTCATCCATCACTTTGACGAACAACCGACAATGAGGTTAATTTGACCAGCTAGGTAGAATCTTTTTTGTTTGTGTTATGGTGGTATATAGTATGCGTCGAAGAGGTGGGAGGGGACTAGCATATATACTATACATACGCGTCCATGAACAAGTACACCTCACTCAGTGTCGGGACTTTTTGGTTTCTGAGGCACGTGCCACATCAAAATTGTGAAATTGGCTATTCAAACATCACACACCACCTCTTTGGGCCACATGCATGCATGCGGTGGTTATCCTAGCTAGGACACTCACGTGCGACGCTTCCATATGTGGGCCCATGAGGCCATCGTCGATGCATGCATGCATCACTTTGACTGTCACGCCCAAGATGCGATTCTATCCCGATCACGTGATAACTTCATGAATGGGGCACAACCGCATTTCGGGCGCTTAGCAAGATGGATATCATTACATCGTACCATTACATACATAATTCGGGATACAACAAATCATACAACTCCACATGAATACAACAACATATACAGAAGACATCCAACTATGGATGAAAAACTCATGAAAACACACAACATCCATCCCGCTATCCCAGGCTGCCGACCAGGAACCTATCCCTAGATCGACGAGGAATAAGAAGAAAGAACTCCAACACAAGTAAACATCGCTCTTGCATCTAGTCATCAGAAACATGCACCTGCAACTGTAGTTGTAGTATCTGTGAGCCACGAGGACTCAGCAATCCCATAACCATAGGTATCAAGACTAGCAAAGCTTAATGGGTACGAAGAGGATAAGTGGTGAGGTTGCAGCAGCGGCTAAGCATATGTATGGTGGCTAACTTACGAGTACAAGAATAAGATGAGCATCTACGCAAATGGTCGCAAACTAGTAATGATCGCTAAGTGATCATGAACTACCTACGAGTCAAACATAACCCCATCGTGTTCTCTTCTCAAAAATGAAAAGAGACGGTCATGGTTACTCACGTGGTAATTGTGTGTTTTATTTCGGATCCTATGTCAAGTTTTCTACAACTGTACATTAACAAATTCCAATCTGCCACATAACCGTGGACACGGCTTCCGAAAGATCATAACCCTGCAGGGGTGTCCCAACTTAACCCATCATAAGCTCTCACGATCAGCAGAGGTAAAAACCCCTTATCTTAGGGACAACCCGATCAAACTCGGAATCCTGGTGCATAAGACATTTCGACAATGGTAAAATAACTCCAGCAAGACCTCTCGGCGTGCCGACACCCTGATAGTAGCCGCACGCATCTCGTCTCAGGCCACGTTCAGATAGGTCAAGCTAAGGGTAAAACCAGATACCTCGAGTTTCCTCGAGGCGGCCTTGTAGGCTGCCCGTTTGGGACCAACACCATCAGCACTGGCCCCCCTGTATGTAGAAAAGAATCCCCGGGGACACGACCCCCTATGCAATTTAATTAATTAATTAATAGTTTTATTATGTTGCAAATTAAAACCAAAGTTGGGCCTTGCTGGAGGAGTTTTATTCAAAGCAAACTATCAAGGGGGTCCCATACCCCCAACCGTGTTAGGAACGCAAACTCAAGGAACATAACGCCGGTTTATCGGTTCTTAAGGCGGCATGAGGGGAACAAAACACCGAGCAAAAGGCCAAGCCTTCCACCCATTGCCAAGTATATAGGTGCGTTAATTATAGTAATAGATATTGTGATATTCCAACAACCAAGTTTCAACATGGAGCAATCTTCATCTTCACCTGCAACGAGCAACGCTGTAAGAGGGGCTGAGCGAGCAGTAACATAGCCAAACAACGATTTGCTGGGATGATGTCAAAGGTTAGAGGTTTCATGGCAACAAGGAGAGGCTGACAACAAATAGATAGGTAACGCGACATTTAGCGATAGCATCGAGACACTAGCATAGCAATGATAGTAATGAGATCCAAGGTGACGGTCATCTTGCCTGGAATCCCGCAAGGAAGAAGAACGAGTCTGTCGGGGAAACTGATCGCCCACGAACACCTATGGGACCGGAACCCCTTTTCGGTACGGCAAGGGAGCGAAGGGTGCACGAAGAGCGGATCGAGACGGACACGCGAGCAGTTTACCCAGGTTCGGGCCGCACGGATGCGTAAAACCCTACTCCTGCCTTGGTTTGTATTGCGTTCTTGGCTCGGGAGCGAGAAGAGTTACAGTACTTATCGCTAGCAACACCGAGCATGAGAGTGATCAAAGATCGGAACCCCCTCTACGTTGCGCATGGGCCTCCTTTTATAGGTCAAAGGGGTCACCGACAGGTGGCAACGCAGTCGAGGGTAGAAATGTAAAATTGGTGGTAGTTGGAATAGTGTATGCATAGTGCTCTATACCTAACCCTGACGGCAGGGGACAAGGGCATTGAATGCCCGTCGCCGTCGCCCCAAACAGTGCAAAAAGTGTCCGTCAGGGCGTCTCCGTCCGCCACGATGGTGGCCTTGTCACCGCAGCTCGCCACCGTGTACCCCAGGCTGCACAGCCTTCCGCCACGTGCGCCTGGAAGGGTCCCAGGGCGACGCGTGGGCAGATGAGCTGGAGCGTGGGCACTTAGTGGGAGTTCGCCACAGCAAGCGCCTTGCCGCGGCTGTTATCTTGTCGCGCCCGGAAGCTTGTCGCTCTCCGGGCCTTGCCGGGACACGGGGGTGCGTCGCGGCAAGTCTGTTGAAATGCCGTGTTTGGCCTTCCCAGCAAGCTCCTCTTGCCAGGGTCTTGTGCAAAAGAAGTGGTCTTGAGCCTGGGGCGGCCTTCCCGGCAAGCTCCTCTTGCCGGGGCCTTGTCTCTTTTAACTTGAATACTTTGTTCTTGAATGGCTCTAAAGGAAACACAGTGGGCCTTGGCGGACGCGCGGCAAGCCCTGCCACGGGACGCTGCGACTGCCCGTGCACAAGTTCGGGATACTAAGGTACCCCTACTTTAGTACACCGACAGGGTCCTTGAAGAAGACGAAGCCATGCAGACGAACAAGTGTAGTCGAACGAATCCTCACGATCGCAACGAAACAAGAACTAACGAGAAGAAGCAAACAACACGGTAAACACCCAACACATAACAAGACATGATGCGCAACCAAGTATGATGCATGACAAGGCTACATGATGCTACTCAAGGTAAGAGATGATGCAAACAAGAACATCACACAAGGCAAGTTTAAATGAGGCCGGAAACAACATATAACAATTCCGGTAAGTCCTCATATGCAAATTTGGAAATTGGTCCAGATCTGAACAAACCTTATGTTAAAGTTGTTAAACAGCAAGTTAAAATGCAGCATGATGATCTACACGAAATTCTAGTCAAGTTACATATAAAGTTCATTTAATTCGGAGCTACGGCCTAGAAGATATGAGCAAAACAAATCAAGCATGACATTGATGAAAAATGCATACAAATATCAAGCAAACACACTCAAAACATGGATGCAACATTACATGATGCATCTACATGAAAATATAAGCAAGTTTCATTTAGAGCACGCTCAAAACGGAGCAACGGTTCAACACATACACACGAAACAAGATATAACAACAACCTGTCCGAAAACATCAACTAAGCACTTTGCAATCATCAAAGCAACATGCTACATGAACATTTCATGGCACCAAAGGGCGTGGCAAGCATGTACATGTCAAGCACTACAAACATGATCACTGGGCTACTGCCAAATACCACTAGAACATGTTCAAAACATCATGGAAAGATTGCAAATGATAACATTTTCACAGACTTAGTGAAATAAACTAAACATGGCAGCAACAACGACAAGTAGGCATGTTTGCAAGCTTGTGCAACTCATCTCAAAGCATATCATGGCATGTGAACATAACCAACAGTACGAAGACATGTTTATGCAGCTACTCATGGCAAGAACATGGTCATAGGATGCATAAAACACTAGCTATTCACATAGCAAAAATGAACTTACTGTTAACAGGCTGACAGAAACATTATTTAGCAATCTGAGAGCAAGAAAGAGACAAGCTACAGCAACCTATAATTGCAAACAAGGGCATGGATGGATAGAGCATAACATGGACTTCAAGACATGCCCACTGGACGTACCAAAACATGCATAGATATGACTGTAGCATCAAGCAAACATGGCATCACAATATAACAGTTCCAGACTTAACAGTTTTCAACAAGTCTCAGAAAACAACAAACAGCGAGTAGATCACTTTGCAAGCTTGTTGCACTCACCACAAGGCATATCATGAAAAGTGGATTGCACCACAGCAAAGATGACATGATTTTGCTCCTAACACATGTTGACATGATGCTCAAACAAAAATCACACAAAAAGATACGAAAAAGAAAAATCAGCAAGTTATATAAGTTTTCAACACTTAACAGCAATTAGCACTTTTGCAACAGATATTATGGCATCAAGATTAACAGTAACATGCATTCAAACTACACCATCATCTATAGCATCAAGAAACTAACATTTTGACATATTATACACACAATTTGGACATACATGCACAAAGTTACATTCACCACAAGATGCACATATGACATGAGTTTTCTGGGACCATGTAGAAATCGACCTCGGGAAGGATGGACATGTTCGTGTCCCGGCGGACATGTCTGGTGTCCGCGGCCCACGTGGCAGTGGCATGGGCAGAGGGAAGGGGTCGGACACGTTCGGGCCCCTCCGGACATGTCCATCGGCGGCGGTGGTGGTTGGCCGGCCGGAGGAAGGGTAGGACGACGAGGGAGCGGCGCCGGACGAGGCGGAGGCGGCGGATCCGGGCGAGGCGCGGCCGGATCTGGCTGGAGGTGGCCACGGGGCTGAGGGGCGGCACGGATCTGGCCGGCGGCGGGGTCTCGGCGCCGGCGACTTCCAAGGCGGCATCGGAGCTCACGCAGCTGCGGGAGAAGCGGCTGGCGGCGCGTCGCGGAGGCGAGAGCATGGGGCGGCGGCGGCGCTCGCCTGCTCGGAGGAGCAGCGGCTGGATCAGGCGCATGAAGGCGGGGACGAGCGGGGGAGGGAGCCAGGGAGGCGGGCTCAGCTGTGGTGCCTCGGGCCCGGGTCGGCCCGGGGGCGGGCCTAGCCTGCGTTCGATGGGCCCCGGTAGCGGGGAGGTTGGCCGGGATGCATGGTGCCGTCCCGTTGGCTGCAGGCATCTGTGCGGTGGCGGCTAGCCACTAGGAGCCCACCATGTGGCGCTGGAGGGGTGGCCGCCGATGAATTTTGAGGTGGAGGTGGCTGGCGCCTGCGGGATCTCGAGGAGGAGGGGTCTAGGGATAGGGAAGGCTAGGGAATGCCAAATTTGGTAAGGGGAGGTGTATATATAGGGTAGGGGGTCTAGGGACTAGGGTCTTAGTCCATTTTCGGACCGTTTGATGTCGATCGGACGGTCCACAATGGAGGGGTAGTGTAGGAGGGCTAGATGGGCTGTGTAGAGGGGTTGGGCTGAGAGAAGAGAAGAGAAGTGCAGCCCGAGAAGGTTTTCGGAGACCGAAAACGTCCGACATTTTGTCCGGCTATATTGCCGCTATAGGTTTAACGATTGGGTTATCAAACGAGCTCCGAATGCGATGAAATTTGGGAGGCGGTCTACCTATAATATAATAAGACCACACGCCAAGTTTCAACCGATTCCGAGAACATTTTCTGGCCACTTATAAAATAATATTTCAGAGGTGCCGCGGGCGCGTGCAAGTGTGTCTGGGCTCCGAACGGACAACGGAGAGGACGAGGGGGCTCGGCAACTACAGATGGATGCGAGTTTTGAAAACGATGCAGATGCAATGCACGTGATGACATGGCGAAGTGCAACACGCAAGCAAATGACATGGCAACGACATCGAATAAGAGGAAGACACCTGGCGCATCGGTCTCGGGGTGTCACATTGACCTACATCGGGAGAGGTTAATTAATATCACCATCGATGAGGATTCTTTTGGGTTGTACATATTACGACAGGAGCATATAATAGCGGTGAAGAGGGGGGAAGGGGACCATCATATGTAGTACGCTTCATGAACCTCGCTTTGTGTGGGTGCATAGTTTACGATTTTTTAGGCATGTGGCACATCAAAGTTGTGCATTTTGGGTATTTGATACGTCTCCAACGTATCTATAATTTTTGATTGTTCCATGCTATTGTTTATGAAGTCTTGGATGTTTAATAGGCTTTATCTTACACTTTTATATCATTTTTGGGACTAACCTACTAACCCAAAGGCCCAGTCCAGATTGCCGTTTTTTGCCTGTTTCAGGGTTTTGCAGAAAAAGAATATCAAACGGAGTCCAAACGGAATGAAACCTTCGCAAGAGATATTTTTGGAGAAAATCATGCACGGAGAACTTGAGAACCACGTCAGAAGAGCCATGAGGGGCCCACGAGGGTGGGGGGCACGCCCCCTGCCTCGTAGGGCCCCCGTGACTCCCCCGGTATCCTCCTTCCTCCTATATAAGTCTACCTACCCCGAAACCATCAGCAAAACAGTGAGAAAACCCTAATTCCACCGCCGTAACCTTCTGTTCCCGTGAGATCCCATCTTGGAGCCTGTTCCGGAGCTCCACCGGAGGGGGATCCATCACGGAGTTCTTCATCATCATCATCACCCTCACCCTGAGTTGTGAGTAGTTTACCACAGACCTTCGGGTCCATAGCTAGTATCTAGATGGCTTCTTCTCTCTCTCTGGATCTCAATACAAAGTTCTCCTGGGTCTTCGAGGAGATCTATTCGATGTAATCTCTTTTTGGGGTGTGTTTGTCGAGATCCGATGAATTGTGAGTTTATGATCAAGATTATCTATGAGAAATATTTGGTTCTTCTCTGAACTTTTTATGTGTGCTCATAATATCCTTGCAAGTCTCTTTGAATTATTGGTTTGGTTTGGCCTACTAGATCTATAGTTCTTGCAATGGAGAAGTGCTTGGCTTTGGGTTCAATCTTGCGGTGTCCTTTCCCACTAACAGTAGGGGCAGCAAGCCACGTATTGTATTGTTGCCATCGAGGATAAAAAGATGGGGTTTATATCATATTGCTTGAGTTTATCCCTCTACATCATGTCATCTTGCTTAAGGCGTTACTCTGTTCTTATGAACTCAATACACTAGATGCATGCTGGATAGCGGTCGATGTGTGGAGTAATAGTAGTAGATGCAGAATCGTTTCGGTCTACTTGTCTCGGGCGTGATGCCTATATACAATGATCATGCCTAGATAGTCTCATAATTATTCGCTTTTCTATCAATTGCTCCACAGTAATTTGTTTACCCGCCGTAGAATATCGCTATCATGAGAGAAGCCACTAGAGAACACTATGGCCCCCGGGTCTATTCTCAACATATCAATCTACATTTACTTTACTTTTATCGCTTTTATTTTCCATTCTTAAAAAAAAATACCAAAAATATAAACTATCATCTCTATCAGATCTCACTTTTGTAAGTGACCGTAAAGGGATTGACAACCCCTTATCGCGTTGGCTGCGAAGTTCTTAGTTGTTTGTGCAGGTGCAAGGGACTCGCACGTGGTCTCCTACTGGATTGATACCTTGGTTCTCAAAAACTGAGGGAAATACTTACGCTACTGTGCTGCATCTCCCTTTCCTCTTCGAGGGAATACAACGCAAGCTCGAGAAGTAGCAGTATTGAACATATATATGTTTGGCCGACATGCAAAGCAGTGGTGATTGTCCTCTTGCACCCACTTAAGCGGTTATCTGTGATATCGATGCTTTCCATCTGTGAGCCCGCTTGGTCCATCACTACTTTTTGTTTGACAACAAGAGAGATTAATTTGACTTAGGAGGGGATTATTATTTTTGCTTGTAATACGGTATATATATAGGTCATGCTCTGGGATGAGATGCATGCATGATACAGTTTGAGCACACACACATGCATGTGTACGCATGAATCCCTCCCATCGAGTCGAAGTGGCTAGTACAACGACACATCATGAACCGATCTCGCTCTGTGTGGGGAGCTACTGTATTTTTGACGCACACGCCATATTAATGTTGTGAAATGGTATTCAAACATGCATGCACGCATGACCTCTATACATATGCATGTAGTGGTTGCCATCGAACAGTACACTCCCTCGCGTGGTTATCGGAGACAAGCCTATATATTCGTGGGCCCACGTGGACATCCATGATCACCTTGACCAACAACAAGATAGGTTACCATGGCAGATTCTTCATTTGGTTCGTGTTATCGTAGTATAGGTCATGGTGAGATTCAGACCTTAAGTTTGAGTGCATATACTATGCATGCATGCATGCATGAATCCCCGTCGTTGGCTTGAAGTGTGGTGCAACATACATATGCATCGTCAACCTGACCCTCACTCGGTGTGGGGATTTCTAGTTCGAAATCACGGTGCCACATCAAAGTTGTTCCGGTTTTACTCAGAAACACACCTCTCCATACATATGTTTGGGCCACACGCATGCAGTGGTTGTCTTCGGGGACTAGCTACTTGCGTGATTATTGGTGAGCTAGCCCATCTCCGGGGTCGCATGGACGGCCATCACTTTGACCAACAACAAGAGAGAGGTTGTATGACCAAGGTGGATTATTCTTGATCCGTTTTACGATCCATCTTGGTGAGATATGCCTCTCTGGCCTGCCGACTAAAAGTGTGTGTGTGGGGGGGTGCTACTTCGCACTTTGCTAGGTGAACCTCGGTTGGGGGGCATGCATTCACAACTTAGGATTCCCTTCGTGCCGACATGAGGGAGGGGCGCTGCTAGCTACTTCGCACTTTGCTAGGTGAACCTCGGTTGGGGGGGCATGCATTCATAGCTTAGGATTCCCTTCGTGCCGAA
>LR738712.1:509165877-509177822 GCA_902687465.1 Secale cereale
AAAAATGAGAAGGCACAGAGGAAAATTATACAAGACAAGGGAGATTGATATGAACAAGTTCAAATCATTCTGGGGCCTAATGTCAGGGATATGACTAGCAGGTATGAACCGGCTAGTGTAAACCGGATTAATTATAATATGTTTGGTTGTAATATTTAGTAAAGGCTACGGCCCATGAGATCTTAGGACCCATGTATAGAATTATGGTTTGTAAACCGCCAAGCGATGTAACTTGAGAGATAAGGAAGAAAGGACAGAGACCGAGGCGGACACAAGTATGAGCCGGCCTCGGGACTCTGTAAACCGGACCAAGCGTCACCTCTATATAAAGGGACGACCCGACGATGATACAAGGACAAGCAAGAATCAACCCGTCGAGACTACAGGCAAGCGATCCGCTCCCTGTAAACCGACGCCCAAGCAATACCAAACCAACTAGACGTAGGCTTTTACCTTCATCGAAGGGGCCGAACTAGTATAAACTCTCTGTGTCCTTTGTGTGCTATGAACCCCTTCAAGCTAACCCGTGCGATGGTTCCATCATCAAGTCCGTTAAACCGGACATCTGCCGTGCTAATTCCACGACAGTTGGCGCCCACCTTGGGGCCTCCGCACGATGGTTTCAAGTTCTTGAAGGGCAACTTTGAAGGGCTCAAGGGTTACGCGGTCAGCCGGATGACCAAGAATCGCCGCGGTCGGATCTACATCAACGACGCAGGTTGGGGACCGGAGGCCGATTCAATCGAATACGGGTACCGGGTTCCCTTCGGCGGCATCCACGTCTTCATCGGCAAGATCGGCGAACCGGGACCTGAGCCGGACGTCTTCTCCAACATCGTCGAGCCGGCTCAGCGTGCGAGTTCAAACCGAATTCAGCCCGCTGTGAGGCACGTTTTCGTTGGAGCAGTCCAGGGGGTTCGAACCGAGGACGGATCGGAGTCCGATGGTGCAACAGTTGTCTACTCCGACGACGAATCTTCATCCGGAGAAACTGAGTCTTTGTATCAGTTGCGGGACGGCCGGTCTGAGGGCGAGTCCGATGGAAACAGTATTTCGGACCCCTTCGACCCGCCAAACCGGGTGGCTGTCTTTATGGCCGGTTCACAGCCCACGGTGAACGGGGCGACAGCAGAAGCTGGTGTAGGGGGGAGTGGCCCGGCCCTCTCACCTACTGACGTTCTATCCACCTTGATTGAGGAGTTCACAGCTAAAGCGGTGGAAACAATAGCTCCAGCAGACAAGGCGCAGCATGATGCAGAGCTCCTTCAGTTAAAAGGCTGGATTGATCAATTAAAGGAGGATATGAAAACAGAGAAGGCAATGATAGCGGTAAGACAAGCGGAGCTGAATGATCAGGCTTTTTATCTAAGGATGGAGCAGGCCTCTATGCAAGGAGTAAGGGGTCGAAAATACCAATCTCGTCTGCCGCCGGTTTATGAAGCGAAGGATCTGTTCAGGACACCTGGGGCTGGGACTAGCAATGATCCGGCTTTAAACCGGAGGGCACCCCCAGCCAGGGAGGAGCCGGTTCAGCAGCCCACCGCAGAGCAAGATCGGCGGATCACGTCCGCACCTTATGTTCCCACCCCTCCAGCTCATTATTCAAATCCTTTGGATAACATCGCTGCTGCTGCTGCACGTTTAGCCGCTTTACCCGTGGAGGAGACGTCCCCAGTGGCATTGGAGGCACGCAGGGTCAAGGAGCTGCTTAATACGGCGTTAATACAGCAGCAAGCATACTCTCATAGCAGGGAAAGGCTACATTCAACACCACATCCCAACCGGAGTTCCACTCGGCATTGGGAGGAGCCGGAAGTGTCTAGCAGTGAGCGCAGGCGACATCGGCGCAGACAGGATAATCCGGCGGGTGTGGATGCTCAAGCTCAAGATGCAAACCGGGTTAGGTCAGGAGCCCGGGAGGAGGTTCGTCAAACGACGCCGGTTCACATAGCCACAGCAGAAACATGAGTTACGACGAGTTCTTTTGGGTTGCAATGTCTTATCCCCGCTTTACGGAGTGTCAAGCTGCCTAAGGATTTTAAAGGGCCCCGCAAGGTACCTAATTACACAGCGATTTGGCTCCAGAAGCTTGGATTGAAAGTTATGAGATGGCCATGGAGATGCTGGACGTGGATGAATCGGCTTGTGCAAAGTACTTTACTATGATGCTTGAGGGTACAGCCCGGACCTGGCTGAAGGGTTTACCCCCGAATTCCATCGGATCATGGGGGGAACTACGCAGCCACTTTATCGAAAACTTCAAGGATACATGCAAGCAGCCGATGTCAGTGGTGGATCTAGCAGCTTGTGTGCAAGGAGAGCAGGAGTCTACAGGTGCTTGGGTGCGGAGAGTAGCGGAGATCTTGCACTCTTCAAATGGTATCAATCCTAGTACATCGATAGTGACTTTGGAAAACAATTGCCAATTTGAATCTTTAAAGTTAAAGCTAGGACGGCTTAAAAGGGATTGCAATGATATGGGAACTCTCATGAGTGCTTTGGTAAAGTATGGGGACTCTGATAATACCAAGTATCCAGAAGCTGAAGGAGACAAGGCAGGGAAGGTTAACAAACCTGGTAAACCGGCGCAAGTTAACCCGGCTACTGCAAGTTTCTTGGGCAAGCGAAAGGCAGAAGGTGGTTCTGATTTCGTAGCCAACACCCAAGTTCAAGGGGGTTTTCAGCGTAGTATGGGCAACCCACCTCCACAAACCGGCGGAGGGGATGTTAGTTGGGACCAAGAGTTAGATCAGCCTTGTCCGAATCATGGCTCGAAACAACGACCGGCGAAACACACTATAAGAGAGTGCATGCCCTTTATGGAAGCCATGATGGGCCGCTTTAAACCTAATGACAGGCCTCCAAATGGTGGTTCGGGACCAGGGTTTTATGGTCCGGGTTATCAGGGGAACAGCTCCGGATCAGGATATAGAGGCAACAACAATGGTTATCAAAACCGGGGCGGTAATCAAAATGGTCAAGGAAGTTATAACAACCAGGGCAATCAGCCACGTAATCAGGGTGGTTACAATAACCAAGGCAATCAACAGCAGGGCCAAGGTAACTACAATAATCAAGGTAATCAGCAGCGTCAGCAACAGCAACCACAGTCCGGGTATCAGAGTAATCCGAAGGAGTTGAGTAGTGGGCAGTACCATGTATTCACCACAAGTCTGTGTAAACGAGATCAGAAGGTTTTGAAGCGGGCAGTTAACGCGGTTGAACCGACAACACCGCAATTTCTGCGCTGGTCAGAGCAGCCCATTGTATGGAGTAGGGAAGACCACCCAATGCGGGTGGATAATCCGGGCCACTTGGCCTTGGTGGTGGCACCCCAGGTGGGAGGTTATAAATTCACTAAAGTTCTCATGGACGGTGGTAGCAGCATCAACATCTTGTACTATGAGACTTTCCGTCGTATGGGCCTGACGGATAAGAAGTTAAGGCAATCAAACACGGTATTCCACGGGGTGGTTCCAGGTAAGTCGGCTTATCCAGATGGAAAGATTGACTTGGAAGTTACCTTTGGAGATGAGCATGATTCCAGGTCAGAGATGATAACTTTAGAAGTTGTCAAGATCCGGAGTCCCTATCACGCTTTATTCGGGAGAACGGTTTATGCCAAGTTTATGGCTAGACCATGTTATGTTTATCTGCAACTCAAAATGCCGGGTCACAAGGGCACGATCACGGTTCATGGAAGTCACAAGATAGCAGTGGAGTGTGAAGAAGGAGATGCAGCCTACGCGGAGGCAGTATGTGCCACAGAGGAGTTGAAGTTTTATAAAGATAATGTTGATCCGGCAGATATGACTCTGCTGAAGAAGCCTACTACAGAGCATGATCCGGCTTTGAAGTTTAAATCGGCAGAGGAGACCCAGCAAGTTGATTTTGTGCCAGGTGATTCATCCAAGCAGTTCACTATCAGCGCTAACCTTGATCCCAAATAGGAAAGCGCGCTCATCGAGTTCATCCGTGAGAACCGGGATATATTTGCGTGGAAGCCTTCTGACATGCCAGGTATACCGAGGGAACTCGCTGAGCACAGCCTTAACATTGATCCGAAATACAAACCGGTTAAACAATATTTGCGCCGCTTCAACGAAGAGAGGCGCAAGGCTATAGGAGAAGAAGTGGCCAGGCTTTTGGCCGTAGGGTTCATACTGGAAGTCTTTCACCCAGAGTGGTTGGCTAATCCGGTGCTGGTATTAAAGAAGAATGGGAAGTGGAGAATGTGTGTGGACTATATAGACCTCAACAAAGCTTGCCCAACTGATCCTTTTGCTCTCCCTTGCATTGATCAGATTATCGATGCCACAGCGGGATGTGAGCGGCTAAGTTTTTTGGATGCATATTCAGGATATCACCAGATCAAGATGGCAGTTAAAGACCAAGAGAAGACAGCTTTCATAACCCCTTTTGGTGCTTTTTGCTATGTGTCTATGCCTTTTGGACTTAAGAGTGCTCAGGCAACTTATCAGCGTTGCGTTCAGAATTGTCTTAAAGGGCAGATAGGGAGGAATGTTCATGCCTACGTGGATGACATCGTGGTTAAATCAAGGAAAGAAGAGACAATGATAGAGGATCTTAAAGAGACTTTTGACAATCTTCAAGCTTATAAGATGATGCTTAATCCGGAGAAGTGTGCCTTTGGTGTTCCGGCAGGTAAACTACTGGGATTCTTGGTCTCAAACAGAGGAATAGAAGCCAATCCAGAGAAAATCAAGGCCATCACATCTTTGACTAAGCCAGTTTGCATCAACGATGTTCAGCGTATCGCTGGCCGGATCACAGCATTAAGCCGGTTCATCAGCCGTTTGGGAGAGAAGGCGATCCCGCTTTACCAGATGCTGAGGAAAACATACCGGTTTATATGGAGTGATGAGGCGAATGCGGCATTTGAGGATCTAAAACGGCAACTGGCAAAGCCGCCGGTCCTGGCTGCCCCTGTTGATAAGGAGCCGTTGCTGTTATACGTCGCTGCCAATGCACGGGCAGTCAGCGTTGCAATTGTCGTTGAGCGCAAGGAAGCAGGAAAGGAATATCCGGTTCAGCGCCCGGTTTATTATGTGAGTGAAGTACTCATCGAGTCCAAGCAAAGGTACCCACATTGGCAAAAGCTGGTATATGGTGTGTTCATGGCAAACCGGAAGCTGAAGCACTATTTTCAAGGTCATCCAATAACTGTGGTTAGTTCAGCACCATTGGGGGACATAATCCAGAACAGGGAAGCTACAGGAAGAGTGGCGAAGTGGGCCATTGAGCTCAGCCCACATGAATTAAAATATGTGCCACGCACCGCTATAAAATCTCAGGCATTGGTGGATTTCATCAATGATTGGACAGAATTGCAGACCCCTGAGGAGAAGCCAGATCTTACTTACTGGACGATTCACTTTGACGGTTCAAGACAGTTGGAAGGCTCGGGGGCTGGAGTTGTCTTAACTTCCCCCCGAGGTGATAAATTTTGTTACGTCCTCCGCCTATTGTTTCCTTGTACTAACAATGCAGCGGAATATGAAGCATTACTTCATGGCTTGCGGCTGGCAAAGGAGATGAACTTGAGCCGGGTTAAGTGTTTTGGCGACTCAGATTTGGTGGCACAGCAAGTTTCAGGCAAGTGGGATTCAAGAGATCCCCTCATGGCAGCTTATAGACGAGAAGTTGAAGCAGTCGCAGGATATTTCAAAGGGTATCAGGTGGATCATATAGACCGGCGACGGAATGAAGCGGCCGATGCTCTAAGCCGGCTGGGCTCCCAACGTAAACCGGTGCCGCCAAATACTTTTTTGGATGAATTGCACAGTCCTTCAGTTCAAATACCATAGGAGGAAGACCTAGTTGTTCCTGATCCGGAGGCATAGTTAGTTGCAGCACTTCATGTTATTCCAGATTGGACGCTGCCTTATTTGGCATATCTGAGCCGAGGAGAGCTACCGGACGATGAAGAAGAAGCACGGCAGATAATCCGGCGTTCTAAGTCCATGACAATTGCAAACGGAGAGCTTCATCATCGCAGTACTTCTGGAGTATTTCAGCGGTGTGTATCAGCTGAGGAAGGTTGTGAGATTCTTCGCGAGATCCATGAAGGGGATTGTGGTCATCATGCCGGTTCAAAATCATTGGTGGCTAAAGCGTTCCGGAATGGTTTATATTGGTTAACCGCTCATGCTGATGCGGCAGATCTGGTCCGGAAGTGTGATGCTTGTCAGAAATTTTCGAGACGTGCTCTAGTTCCGACGCAGGAGCTCCGGATGATACCAATAACTTGGCCGTTTGCGACTTGGGGGCTTGATGTGGTTGGACCTTTCAAGCGATCCCAAGATCAGAAAACCCATCTACTAGTAGCAGTGGATAAGTTTACAAAGTGGATTGAGGCAGAGCCTATAAGCAAGTGTGATGCGGCAACGCCAGTCAAACTCATCAAAAAGGTAATTTTCCGGGTTGGCTTTCCACATAGCATCATCACAGACAATGGCACCAATTTATCTCAGGGTGAGATGGAAGAATTCTGTCAACGGGAGCATATTCGCCTAGATGTATCTTCTGTGGCCCACCCCCAATCCAATGGACAGGCTCAAAGGGCAAATCAGGAGATTTTGCGAGGTATCAAGCCCCGGCTTATGACTCCTTTGCAGAGAACCCCAGGATGTTGGGTTGAGGAGTTACCATCTGTTCTTTGGAGTATCAACACTACACCAAACCGGTCCACATGTTACACACCTTTCTTCATGGTATATGGTGCTGAAGCGGTCCTTCCAAGTGATATCCGTCATGATTCACCAAGGGTAACGGCTTATGTTGAAGCGGCCAACGAGCAAGCAAGGCAAGATAGTTTGGACCGGCTGGATGAAGAGCGTGAAATAGCTGCGGCACGATCTGCAATTTATCAACAAGACTTACGCAGATATCATAGCCGCCGGGTCAGGACAAGGACGTTCCAGGAGGGCGACTTGGTACTCCGGCTCATCCAAGATCAAACAGATATGCACAAATTATCCCCACCTTGGGAAGGGCCCTTTGTGGTCAGCAAGAATCTGCACAACGGCTCATATTACCTGCTGGACGTTCGAGAACACAAGGACTCACGGACATCAAAGGAGGAGACGAAGAGGCCATGGAACATCGCCCACTTACGCCCCTACTATACTTGAGCCATGAGCTCCACTGTATCCTATGTATATATTATGATCAATGAATAAACCGGCACCCTCGGTAAACCGGGGGCTCAGCCTTTTTTCCAATACAAATATCTTGTGAAAACAACCAGGTATATCATATGTTATATTTCAACATATTGGCCGGTTTAAAACTGATTTTTTGCAGAATATACACAGAAGCAATAAAACTCTCTAAAGAGCATGAGGTCACATCCGGTTCAAGAGAGGACGCTTCAAGATCTACCCATGATTCCATGGAGCCAAGGAAAACTATATGGACAGTCGGGTTTACCCGCATCCATCGACCGGCCCTCTGGACAGTCGGGTTTACCCGCATTCAGTGATTGGCTAGGCCCTCTGGACAGTCGGGTTTACCCGCATTCAGTGATTGGCTAGGCCCTCTGGACAGTCGGGTTTACCCGCATTCAGTGATTGGCTAAAATTCTTATGGACAGTCGGGTTTACCCGCATCCATCGACCGGCCCTCTGGACAGTCGGGTTTACCCGCATTCAGTGATTGGCTAGGCCCTCTGGACAGTCGGGGTTTACCCGCATTCAGTGATTGGCTAAAATTCTTATGGACAGACGGGTTTACCCGCATCCATCGGCCCTCTGGACAGTCGGGTTTACCCGCATTCAGTGATTGGCTAGGCCCTCTGGAAAGATGGATAATCCACATCCAGTGATTGGCTAATTTTTTTTTTCTGGTTCATATGGAAAGATGGATAATCCACATCCACCGGCCCTCTGGAAAGATGGATAGTCCACATCCAGTGATTGGCTGAACCTTGCTTTGAGCCTGTCAGCTCTTAAAAAGCCTCGACTACATGGTTTTATTTGCAAATTCGCATCTTTGGTGTTTATGTTTTATGACTCTTTAAACCGGAGAGGAACAGCTACAAAAGTTGGCCACATATCTATAAAGTGAAAAGTCTGGGTCATGAATACCAGCATGAATAAACCGGTGTTCATTATAACCTGGATCATCCATCAGGCAACAAGCTACAAATTTCTGAACAAAGTTTCAGAACGAGATAAACCGGTGTCTGTTATCAAAACCCGGGTTTGTTATTGGATCCATGAAGATCTTCATCAAGAGACTTTAAGTTCTACCGGATTAAGAGTATTGAGCATACTTGATCTCAGGTATAACATTATTTCTGGTATAGGTATATACTTGTTTGATATCTTGAGAGAACAATTTAATCTGTCCAGTGGTAAACCACTAGGACATGTTTTCAGTATTACTTCTGCAGGAACAAATGATACGCAAGATAAGCGACATCAGACAAAATTTAAATTGGCAAGCCTCAAACACAAGAAGTCAGAATATCCGGATCAAAGCGGATAAATTTTCAACTATCCTATTACAAGGCATAGCAAGCCTGACGGTTTAAAGATTGTTTGATAAAGTGGGGCTGCAACTACAACAATAAGTTATGAGCTATGCTCCCTCCCGCCGCGACGGCTGGGCATCGACTTGATCCGGAGTTTCTTCTTCTTCTTGAAGCGGTTGGAAGTCCGGAACACACCAGTCAATCTTCGTCAGGGCCCGGAAGTACATCTCTTCACTGATAAGTTCAGAAGGTTCGATATCTGGAGCAAAGGTATGAGGGCGAACTGGTGGGATTAAATTGACGGTGTCATAAACCGGCCGCTCCACCCGTTCGTTTTGCAAGTCGTATCCCGGATGATACCTGGATAAGTCGGATTCAGCTGCAAGCTTGCTGGCAAGGGGACGCATCTCCTTCGTCAAGGCATGGAGGTCCTTCGCGGTAAAAGTGGATCCGTCTTCTTTAGTGTCAGGAAATCCAGTCAAAGCTTCTTCCGGATCAAGATCCGGGACCCAGGCTTTAGCCCTGGTAAGTGCCATGAGGGCACCGGCTCGAGCAACACATTTTTTAACTTCTTCTAGACGCACGGGCAGAACAGACAACTTTTCCAACGTGCCTTGGATGGTCGTGGGGGCCGGTTTACCGAAAGATGTGTCACTGATGATCCTCTGAGTGCCGGAATACAGCTGCTCGACCAAAGTGTAACATGCCTTAAGTTTCTTCCGTAGGTCATCCCCAAGATGGGTGACACGGCGCCCTGCATATAAATATCACAGTTAAACCGGCACAGATGGAAGATTGCAAGGATAAAGCAGGAGTTCAGATTATACTTACCAAAGATTGCAGAAGTCATCAACTCAATTTGCCGCTTTAAGCCGGTTAATTCTTCAGTAACCGGATTAAGCGCCCCCTTAGCATCCTGAACCCTTTTCTCCAGCTCTTTCTTCTGAACCTCAAAAGTGGTACGCTCTTCTTCAAAGAATTTTTTCAGATCTTCGGCAGTCTTTAAACTCACTTGAAGATCTTTCTTGGCTTTCGAAGCAGCAGACTCTGTCTCAGCAAGACGGCTCCGAAGTTCATTGATCACATCAGCATTCCGGTTTAAGTCAGCCTGCAGGTATAATCAAGTGATAAGAAGCGAAAATCAGACAAGTCTCAAGCACACAAACAAGTTGTCTACTTGACACTTGGGGGCTAATGGGCAGTTGAAGCAACAAAAAGCAGCAATTCAAAGTCAAAAGTCTCAAGCACACAAACAAGTTGTCTACTTACACTTGGGGGCTAATGGATAATTGAAGTATCAGAAGAGACTCTTACAAGTATCAAATACATAACCAAGTTATCTACTTGATACTTGGGGGCTAATGTAAGGTCAAATTGTTCAAGTTATAAGTTCCGGATCACCTTCAACATGCAGCTAAACCGGAACTTGGGGGCTACTATGAGATAGAGGCATATCAAAAGCACAAAGTCAGACGGAAAGGATTACCTCATATTTTTCCTTCATCAAGTTAACCAAGCCCGCTTCATAATCTCGGCTACTATGGAGCCGGTTCAAGTACCCGGAATAGATTTCTTGGGCACTCATATCAACAAGATTGGATAACTCGGTACTCCATTTACCCTTCTCTTTATATAGTTTTTCCGTTTTAGCCGTATGTTTGGCTAAAACGGTGGGCTCAGCCGGAGCAACGAAAGCAGCCCCAGTCACTACAACTTCTGGAGAAGCAGGTGTAGTTGGTGGAGTTGCAGTATGAACCGGACTGGGAGAAGCCGGATTGACCTGAGGAGAGTTGACCCAGGCAGGACTTGGCGGATTGTGGATATCATCAGCAGTAGGGTTCTCGGGCACTGAGATATGATCCGTAGGCGCAGGATTATCAAGAGGAATTTTGTGTTCGCCTTCCGGGGGGACGGTTGTCGCCGGATCAACAGCCGGATCATCAATATTAGTCTCAGCAGTGGGTTTATTGGCCTTGGGTTTCTTGCTAGGCTTTGGCTTGCTGGAAGAAATTTGGAAAATGAGTTAAGATTATGAAGCAAAAGGTAATCATAAACCAGATATGTTAAAAAGACTTACCCTGGAACAGTTTTCAGTGGGGGAAGTTGTGTGGCAGTCGATTCACCAGAGGAGGATAATGGAGTCTCCTGATAATCAGGGTCAGACGGTTTAAGAGGTTTGCGGATAAGCCCGGCCTTGGGATAAAGGAGAGTTGGAGAGAGTATAACCTCAGAGCGGCGCCTCCGAGCCGGAGTGAGAGAGATTCCGGATGACTCCACTGCCAGGCCGCTATGGCGAGTGGTCCGGCGAAGAGCTTCGTGTTGTTGCTTCTTCAAAAGAAAATTAGGATCCAATTGAGCATAAGGGTGAGAAAATTGATATTTCCGGACTGTCCGACGACTTTTTTGTGGAAGTGGTTCTGAATCGGAAGAAAGGATAGTTACCTCAACTTCGGCCGGTTTATCACCTTCAGCCAACTCCTGTGGAAAGTTATCATTAGATGCAGATATGAGTACAAACAAGCAAATTAAAGCCGGATTAGTTCATACCTCAGAGTCCGGATCGTCCTCCTCAGCATGAGAACTAGAGCCTCCGGCCGCTTTTCTTTTCTTATTAGCAAGGGTTTTTCGGCGTGTCTGCTTGCCGGTTTTCTCCTGAGGTTTTCTTTTCCAGAAAGGATCATCGGCCTGCTCAGATAGAGAGACAGTTAGAAGACGGTTTATATAAACGGATTAAAATATATATACAAGAAGGCAAGGCTTACTGCAGGCAGTCTGTTCTTCTTATAATACGGAGCCAACCTGACTTTACTGCAATCTTCTAAGGTGACGTTGAGCATCTTCTTAGCCGATTCAATAACCTCCGATTCAGAAAGTTTATCCTTGGTGAATCATTGAGGGTCGTCCGGTTTACCAGAATACTGGCACATCAACTGTGATCGCCGACTCAAGGGAAGAATACTCCAAGAGAGCCAACAACGCATAAGATCAGTTCCAATTAGACCATTGGCCATAAAGGCTTTCAGTCTGGAAAACTGGGACGCAAACCGGGTCCGTTCGACGGAGCTGAGTCGTTGTGGCAGAGGATGATCCTCCGGAAGACGGTGCTCGCGATAGCCCGGGAGTGGGTTCTCCCCTTCTGGAGAAGTGTCAACATAGTAAAACCATGATTTGTTCCACTCCTTCGGGTGCGTGTGGAGAGCGGCGTGGGGAAAGACAGTGTCTCTCCTTTTCTGGATGCTAACCCCGCCGAGTTCTAGATGCGGTCCGCTGGTGAATTCCGTACGCCGGTTCAAGTGAAAGAAGTCCCGGAACAGATCAACAGACGGTTCTTCTTGCAGATACACCTCTGAAAACACTTGGAAATCACAAATATTGGAGACAGAGTTTGGACCTATGTCCTGAGGATGGAGTTGAAAGGCAGCAAGAACATCCCGGAAAAACTTTGAAC
>LR738712.1:509177888-509312874 GCA_902687465.1 Secale cereale
AAAGAAAACAATAACCTCCCCTTTCCTGGGAGTAGGAGGGCATTCGTTTCCTGGAGCCCGCCACTTCAAAACGGATTGAGGGCCTAAAGTACCAATTTCAGCAATTTTGACCAAGTCTTCTTCCGTGATGATGGAAGGAACCCAGTCACAAGACACAAATTGTTTGGCCATAATGGCAGATGAACGAGTGCTGAAAAGATAAAGTGCAAAAAACGGATTATGCGGGTACAACAGTATAAACCGGAAGATATCTACGAAGATTACGCAACGGTTTAGACAGGGGACTAATGATATGGTTAAACCGACAATAATAGGGAGCTATGTCACTGCCGGTTCATGACAGCAAAAGAGGAACAGCTAAACCGTCACGTTCAACTTCGAATTTTTTACAGAAAACAGGGCATGACAGTATAAACCGGAGTATACTTAGCAGATTTATAAAGGGAAAGAAACAAGTTTTGAGAGACAACTAGGGCAGAACAGATCTGAATATGCAAGAAAAATAAAAATAAATACGTGAAGATACGGGAAGAACTACAAGGGTGATAGACGGAGCGGATGAATCTAAAGGTTATGTAAATTAACGAGATCTAAAGCATAGAAGCAGCAAAATAAAAGCAAGATCTAAGGGCAGGACATAAAGGTTAAAGTTTCTGTGTACAAGGCGAAGCTCTCGTGGAGGCTCTAATGGCGGAAGTGCGAGGAAGAACCCTAGAAGACACGGATCTATAATGAGGAGGAAAGACATACCTGGAACGGTGGAGATCAGCGGCGGAGTTCTCTGGTCAAAAGTCAGGTTGATGCAGCGGCTAGTGAAGTCTCGGACTCGGCGGTCGACGGCGGCGGTTCGAAGCTCGGGTGTCAATGGCGTCTTGAAGCTCAGGCGACAAACGAGGAAGAAGATGCGAGAAGAGGATAATGAATGAGGATGGCGGTATTTATAAGGGAAGGTCAGATATGAAGCGACATGTGCGGGATTCGAGGGAGCAAAGATCGGATAAAGATCCCTTGACCCCTCGATTTTCGGGATAACCATTAAAACAAAGTCACAGTACAACTCGCAGCGTTAAATGCGGAGATGATGTCACGGTCAGATTCAATGATTCTCGAGGATGACGTCAGAGCCGGTTTACAAAAAATGAGAAGGCACAGAGGAAAATTATACAAGACAAGGGAGATTGATATGAACAAGTTCAAATCATTCTGGGGCCTAATGTCAGGGATATGACTAGCAGGTATGAACCGGCTAGTGTAAACCGGATTAATTATAATATGTTTGGTTGTAATATTTAGTAAAGGCTACGGCCCATGAGATCTTAGGACCCATGTATAGAATTATGGTTTGTAAACCGCCAAGCGATGTAACTTGAGAGATAAGGAAGAAAGGACAGAGACCGAGGCGGACACAAGTATGAGCCGGCCTCGGGACTCTGTAAACCGGACCAAGCGTCACCTCTATATAAAGGGACGACCCGGCGACGGTTCAAGGACAAGCAAGAATCAACCCGTCGAGACTACATGCAAGCGATCCGCTCCCTGTAAACCGACGCCCAAGCAATACCAAACCAACTAGACGTAGGCTTTTACCTTCATCGAAGGGGCCGAACTAGTATAAACTCTCTGTGTCCTTTGTGTGCTATGAACCCCTTCAAGCTAACATGTGCGATGGTTCCATCATCAAGTCCGTTAAACCGGACATCTGCCGTGCTAATTCCACGACACCTCCCTTGCTCGAAACCCTAGCAAGGTCCTCGCTGCTGCCGCCGCCGCAAGGCCTCCATTGCCAACATCTGTCGGTTTGCCCGTGCAACTTACCCTTTGATCTCCATACCCAGGTCGCCCTGAGTTTCTTAGATGTCTGCCAAACGCCCCCTTTCCCACAGATCCCCATCCCCATCGCCATCCCCCACTCCAGAGCATCACAGCCTAAGCCCGGCTACGCTTCCCATGGAACTCGAGGAGCGGCTGGCAGGTGTATGGTCTCTTCGCCCGACAGCACCGAGGAAGGTGACAACCATTACTGGCGGCAGACACTCAAGTAGCGGGCTAGAGTATGCAGACATGACTCGGCCGCCGGCTATGTCACATGTTAAGTGGCCCACCCCAACCCCTCGGGTTCAACCGCCGTCGATCTCATCCATGGCCCCGCCGCTGATCTCCTCTGGCTCGCTGTCAACAATTTGCCATCCTACATGGCCATCGAGCCCCTTTTGTCATTTTGAAGGACACGTTCTGCGATGGTGGCTTGGGATCCATAGCTTCTGAGACAGATCTCATCGACGACGACCACGAGGAGGGCACCCTCTTCGGCTCTTCCAAGGGGAAAGAGCCCATATGATCTTCCAAGGGCAAAGCACCCTTCTGGGACATCATGGAGGGCGCCCTACAGCCGTGCTCTTCCAAGGGGAAGGAGCCCATCTGCGACAACATGGAGTGCATCCAGGGTTCGTGCTCTTCCCATGGGAATGAGCCCATCTGTGACAAGTGAGGAAACCCATGATTTGTTTTGCCATGCCTCTTCACAGGGGGGAACCCATGATTTGTTTTGTCATGTCCCTTGTGTAGTGTAGTGAGAATATGTCCAGTTTTAATTGCTATATTTGGTTGTCTGCAGTATGCCTTGTTTATTTCAGTTGTTCACAATGTGATGTTCTATATGTGAAATTATTTACTGTGCAGTACATTTCATCAATCCAGTTTTAAACATACCGATATGAATACATATATTTGCTTGCTGTTAAGCCTGTTATAGCTAGCATATGCCACTTTTAAAGTTTTTTGATTGTTTAGTTGTTTGTAGTTAGCATATGTCCAGTTTCAAATGCTATCTTTGGTTGTTCGTAGTATGCCTTGTTTATTCCAATTATTCACAATGTGATGTTCTATATGTGTGAGTATGAACTGTGCAGTTCAATTTCATCAGTACCAGTTTCAACAATACCACTATGAATGACTACATTTGGTTGCTGCATCTTGTAGTTAACACGCCTTTCCATTTTTATGTAACAATAACCAGTGTACTTAGACCGGCACAATACAAGTTTGAATGACTATGTTTGCTTGTTGTTAAATGTTAGTCCTGATGTAGTTAACACACCTTTCCACTTGTTTTGCTTTACTAGCGTGCTTAAACCTGCACACTGAAGCTATCTTTTGGATATTATTTTGTGTGCCATGGATGATTTTGGTTGATGTTTAGCCTGTTGTGCTTAACATGCTTCTCGATGTACCTACACGGGACAATTTTGGGAATGACTGCTGTTTTCCATTGAGGTTAGTTTCATCCCATGGCTTATATCTGCTCACTAATCAGGATATCGGTAGCTGGTACCATATAGGTCAGGGGCTGATAAGGGACTAATCGGTGAATCAAACTTTTAACTGAATATATCTGTAACCCATTTATCCTTAGGTTAACTAGGGCCATATGTAATATATCTGAGGATGCAGATGTCTGACTTTTAACTAAACATGCACTGTACTTAATGTCTAAATATGCAATCCTAGGCTACATAGCAACAAGGAAGAGTGTTACATTAATGTTCTAAAAATGTCTATATATACGTAGAAGAGCAGCAACAACAACAACAACCCAGCCCGGTTTGGATACTCAACTTAGCTAGAGGTTAGAGTTAGTTTCTAGATCATGACTAACCCTGAACTAACTCCATCCAAAGAGTTTTTTGGATGGCAGGGTTAGATTGACAATAAATGCACTAGGAGAACTAGCTCTAATTAGCACCTCTTGGGTTGGATAGTTTTTTTGGGTGGTTTATAGATGCAACTAGCTAAAACTAGCCCTCATGTCTAGATATACTTTAGGGCTATTTGAGCCCGAACTAGCTCAAACTAACTGTAACCCATTGATACAACAACAGTTAATCAGCCGATAATTTGTAAGAATGCACTAAACTCCTTCCGGCCCAAAATAAATGATGTTAGTTCATCTAATATGTGAGTATATTGGATGTTATAAGATACTCCCTCCGTTCCTAAATATTTGTCTTTTTAGAGATTTCAAATGGACCACCACATACGGATGTATATAGACATATTTTAGAGTGTAGATTCACTCATTTTTCTCCATATGTAGTCACTTGTTGAAATCGCTAGAAAGATGAATATTTAGGAACCGAGGGAGTATTATAAAAGAGTATTGTACTACATCATTGTGCAATTTTTGTTTAGCTTCTAATATTAACTTGGTGCTTTTGGGTACATATGTCATTGGTAAAGATCCGCGCTTCGACCCTTTCTGCGTATGGGGCAATGAGATATCGATGTTCCAACATCAAATGAGGAAGCTGATAAAGATTGTTAGTAAAATGGGTCCAAAGATGGCAATTAAACTATTTGTTTACACTTATCCAAGACAACAACGAACTACAGGATGGTAAGTAAGAACTCTATAGCCTTCTTTTTACTACCCATAATGAGTTGTGTTAGATGACAATGTCTGAATCTTTTTCCTTTGAAGTGGTTGCCAAAGCAGTTTACTCAAGATTACCTCTCAAACTACATGATTGGTGGGTATACGGATGTTAAAGTATTTCTACCAGACACGATGATTATCTAGATGTTTTCATGAAGACCGCGAAGGAGGGGCGGTCGGCCATCACAAGGGGTTGGAATAGAGTCATGCGTGCCTTCTGCATGGAGGAGGGCACAATATGGGCATTCCGCTTCACCTTGTTCAGCAACCAGAATGTATTTCGCCTCTTTCTTTATCGTCTTTATCATTACAAGTATACAAATGTGGTTCATCATTCTTTATTTGGTTCTTATGTAATTCTTGAACATATGTACCTATGAATCAAATAATGCATTGGTTGTTTGAACCTGATGGATATGAATAAAGCTATAGCATACATTCAAATTCAAATTCAAATCCGGTACAATTTGAAATAGTAGCAATTAAATTACGGTGAAATTACGCTCTCCAGGTTGTTACGGGACACATGGTTGGTTAAACACAAACGTTTACGATATACACCATAATCCGAGATGGTTCACAAAGAGGAAACGTGTGCAAGCATGCACACAGTTGTCGTTTGCAAAGCGTGTGCGATGTCAGACAATATCACAAACGGTGCGGGCAAACTAAACATTTTTGTTAGTTGCCTTATCGTGCACAATTCGCAACCATGAACTATTTCTGATGAAGTATGCATCGTAAACGTTGCACCACATAATGGCATGTGCGATAGTTGTCGTGTACGACGATGTTACGACAGTCTGACGTTTTGTAATCCTGTTTGTCAGGGATATACCCCGCGGCGTAACCTGGATGGAAATATAACTCGGCCGGACTTGGCGAATCATGGGTGACCCAGCGAGCGGGTCAGAGGAACGACAGGACCCGGTGGCCTAGAAGGCGGTTTATGGAAGGCCGATTCATGTTATGGTGGGCCGGTTTATGAGGAAAGCACAAGGAACATTCTCCTACAAAGGAAGCAAGACTAGGACTCCACTTGTAATAGAGTAATCCTAATCGTACTAGGACTAGTTATGTAACCCGCCCCTTCAACATATATAAGGAGGGGCAGGGCTCCCAAAAGAGAGAGCGAGAGAGAGAGAGAGGCAAGAAGAAACAATCTCTAGGGCTAGACACAAAGAGTCGGTTTACCGGCGACTCCCTCGTGATGATAATGAGACCTAGCCTCAAATAGCATGTAGGGTTATTACCAGATGATGTTTCCCGGGGCCTGAAGCTGTCTAAATCTTTGTCTTGCGTGTTGCGTCTCTCGATTCCGATCAACCCCTCTCAAGCTACCACATAGATGCGCGAACTCATGACTAAGTCCTCACACTAGGACATCTGCCATGACAATTCCACGACAGTTGGCGCCCACCGTGGGGCTTGCGCATGGTGGTGTTGAGTTCTTGGAGGGATTTCTTTAGGGATCAAGAAGTTCGCGACATGTCGGATGGAAAAGAGTCGGCGCAGAAGATAACATCGTCGATGAATAGTCAAAGCAACATGTACAAGAAAATTAGGGTTGCGTTTAGGCGTCGGCGCACGCGATCAGATGATCCGTCAAGACCGGGTAAATTTCCATGGCCGCTACAGGTCAAAGTTTCACATCTGAAATCAATCGGTCCCGAAGTCATGTCCGGGTCATGCTGCTACTACATCCATCAAACCAGCAATAAGACAAAAGTGTTACACATCAACAAACATGGACGTGGATGGTCAAACCAAGAACGCCAAGACAAGGACGTGGAGGGAAGTTGGAATCGGCCAGCCGCTGCCTCATTTCCGCCGGCGCGCCTCCGCTGTGGTTTGCCACGACTGATGCAGATGGTTGCCCTCGTGGCCCGCCTGAGTTTGCTGGCCCTGTTTCTGCCGTGGCCGCTCTGAGCCGCCGGCAATGCTGAGACATCATCTTGAGCCGCCGCCAAGACACCGCTGAACCAACTCCAAGTCGGTCTCTGATGTCTACTACGCACCCTTCTTCTTGTAGACATTGTTGGGCCTCCAAGTGCAGAGGTTTGTAGGACAGTAGCAAATTTCCCTCAACTGGATGACTTAAGGTTTATCAATCCATGGGAGGCGTAGGATGAAGATGGTCTATCTCAAACAACCCTACAACCAAATAACAAAGAGTCTCTTGTGTCCCCAACACACCCAATACAATGGTAAATTGTATAGGTGCACTAGTTCGGCGAAGAGATGGTGATACAAGTGCAATATGGATGGTAGATATAGGTTTTTGTAATAAGAAAATATAAAAACAGCAAGGCAGCAAGTGGTAAACGTGAGCATAAGCGGTGTTGCAATGATAGTAGACAAGGCCTAGGGTTCATACTTTCACTAGTGTAAGTTCTCTCAACAAGGATAGCATAATTGGATCTTATTACTAGCCCTCAACAATCAACAAAGAGTCACTCCAAAGTAACTAATAGCGGAGAACAAACGAAGACATTATGATAGGGTACGAAATCGCCTCAAAGTTATTCTTTCTGATCGATCTATTCAAGAGTCCATAGTAACGTTCAATCTATCATAGAATCCGTACTAGAATAACACCTTAAGACACAAATCAACCAAAACTCTAATGTCACCTAGATACTCCATTGTCACCTCAAGTATCCGTGGGCATGATTATACGATATGCATCACACAATCTCAGAAACATCTATTCAACCAACACATAGAACTTCAAAGAGTGCCCCAAAGTTTCTACCGGAGAGTTAAGACGAAAACATGTGCCAACCCTTATGCATAGATTCCCAAGGTCACGGAACCCACAAGTTGATCACCAAAACATACATCAAGTATATCACATGATATCCCATTGTCTCTACAGATAAGCATGTGCAAGACATACATCAAGTGTTTTCAAATCCTTAAAGACTCAATCCGATAAGATAACTTCAAAGGGAAAACTCAATCCATTACAAGAGAGTAGAGGGGGAGAAGCATCATAAGATCCAACTATAATAGCAAAGCTCGCGATACATCAAGATCGTGCCCTCTCAAGAACACGAGAGAGAGATCAAACACATAGCTACTGGTACATACCCTCAGCCCCGAGGGTGGACTACTCCCTCCTCGTCATGGAGAGCGCTGGGATGATGAAGATAGCCACCGGAGAGGGATTCCTCCCCTTCGTTAGGGTGCCAGAACGGGTCTAGATTGGTTTTCGGTGGCTACAGAGACTTTCGGCGGCGGAACTCCCGATCTAGGTTAATTTCCGAAGGTTTCAGTATTTATAGGATTTTTTGGTGTAGGGCACGAGTCAGGGGGCCTTCCGGGCCGTCCACGAGATAGGAGGGCGTGCCCCCTGCCTAGGGCGCGCCCGCACCCTCGTGGGCAGCCCGTGGCTCTCCTGGCCCAACTCTTTTACTTCGGGGGCTTCTTTTGGTCCAGAAAAAATCATAAAAAATTGGCACGTCAATTGGACTCCGTTTGATATTCCTTTTCTGTAAAACTCAAAAACAAGGAAAAAACAGAAACTGGCATTGGGCTCTAGGTTAATAGGTTAGTCCCAAAAATCATATAAAAGTGTATATAAATGCCCATAAGACATCCTAGAAGGATAATATAATAGCATGGAACAATAAAAAATTATAGATATGTTGGAGACGTATCAAGCATCCCCAAGCTTAATTCATGCTCGTCCTCGAGTAGGTAAATGATAAAAACATAATTTTTGATGTGGAATGCTAACCAACATAGTTCTTTCAATGTAATTCTCTTAATTGTGGCATGAATGTTCAGATCTGAAAGATTCAAGAAAATAGTCTATGTTGACATAAGAAATAATAATACTTCAAGCATACTAACAAAGAAATCATGTCTTCTCAAAATACTATGGTTAAAGAAAGTTATCCCTACAAAATCATATAGTCTGGCTACGCTCCCTCTTCATCACACAAAATATTCATATCATGCACAACCCTGATTTCAGCCAAGCACTTGTTTTCATACTCTATTCTTTCAAACCTTTCAACTTTCACGCAATACATGAGCGTGAGCCATGGACATAGCACTATGGGTGGAATAGAGTGGTGGTTGTGGAGAAGACAAAAAGGAGGGAGATAGTCTCACATCGACTAAGCTTATCAACGGGCTATGGAGACGCCCATCAATAGATATGAATGTGAGTGAGTAGGGATTGCCATGCAACGGATGCACTAGAGCTAAAAATGTATGGAATCTCAACAAAAGAAACTAGTGGGTGTGCATCCAACTTGCTTGCTCACGAAAACCTAGGGCCTTTGAGGAAGCCCATCGTTGGAATATACAAGCCAAGTTCTATAATGAAAATTCCCACTAGTATATGAAAGTGACTAAACATGAGACTCTCTATCATGAAGAACATGGTGCTACTTTGAAGCACAAGTGTGGAAAAAGATAGTAGCAATTGTCCCTTTTCTTTGTTTTTTTGGGCCTTTCTTTTTTCTTTGGCCTTTTTTGGAGGGGCTTTATTGATTTAGCCTTTCCTCACATGGGACAATGCTCTAATAATGATGATCATCACACTTTCATTGAATTACAACTCGATACTAGAACAAAGTATGACTCTATATGAATGCCTCCGGCGGTGTACCGGGATGTGCAATGAATCAAGAGTGACATGTATGAAAAATTATGCATGGTGGCTTTGCCACAAATACGATGTCAACTACATGATCATCCATAGCAATATGACAATATGAAGCGTGTCATATGAACGGAATGGTGGAAAGTTGCATGGCAATATATCTCGGAATGGCTATGAAAATGTCATGATATGTAGGTATGGTGGCTGTTTTGAGGAATATATATGGTGGCTGTTTTGAGGAAGGATATATAGTGGGTGTATGGTACCAGCGAAAGTTGCGCGGTACAAGAGAGGCTAGCAATGGTGGAAGGGTGAGAGTGCGTAATATCCATGGACTCAACATTAGTCATAAGAACTCATATACTTATTGCAAAAATTTACGAGTCATAAAAACAAAGCAATCAACGCATGCTCCTAGGGGGGAGGTTGGTAGGAGTTAACCATCGCGCGCCCCCGACCTCCACACAAAGGTTGACACTTTACAAATACCTCATGCTCTAACTTCGTCACATAGCGGTTCACCATACGTGCATGCTACGGGAATCACTAACCTTAACACAAGCATTTCTCAATTTCATTATAACTCCACTAGAATGACTCTTATATCACTATCCTCATATCTCAAAACAATTATCAAGCATCCAACTTCTCATCATATTCAATGCACTTAGTGTGAAAGTTTTTACTACATTGATATCGGATGTCTATCATGTGAAGGCTAGTTTTATAGCGAAAGCACATTACCATGCTGTTCTAATAGACTCTCAAAAAGATATAAGTGATGCATGAGAGTTCATCTATTTCTACAAAATAAAACCACCACCATGCTCTAATAGATATAAGTGAAGCACTAGAGCAAACAACAAACTACTCCGAAAGATATAAGTGAAGATCAATGAGTAGTTGAATAATTATGTAACTATGTGAAGACTCTCTAACATTTAATAACTTCAGATCCTGGGATATTATTCAAACAGCAAGCAAAACAAAATAAACTAAATTGACTCTCCAAGCAAAACAGATATCTTGTGGTGAATAAAAATATAGCTCCGAGTACAGTTACCGATGGATGAAGACAAAAGAGGGGATGCCTTTCCGGGGCATCCCCAAGCTTAGGCTTTTGATTATCCTTGAATTTTACTTGGGGTTCCTTGGGCATCCCCAAGCTTAGGCCCTTGCTACTCTTTGTTCCATAGTCCATCAAAGCAATACTCAAAACTTGAAAACTTCACAACACAAAACTTAGACAAAAATCTCGTGAGCTCCGTTAGTATAAGAAAGCAAACCACTACTCAAAGGTACTGCAATGAATTCATTCTTTGTTTATATTGGTGTTAAACCTACTGTATTCCAACTTCTCTATGATTCATACTTCCCAATATTACTCATAGATGCATTGAAATAAGCAAAGAACACACGAAAAACAGAATCTGTCAAAAACAGAACAGTCTGTAGTAATCTGCAGGTTTCGCATACTTATATAACTCCAAAAAATTCAAACTAAATTTGTAAACGTGAGGAATTTGTCTATTAATCATATTCAAAAAGAATCAACTAAATAGCACGCTCCAGCAAAATCTGATGACCATTCTAGCGAGCGCTAACGATTCTGTTTTTCACAGCAAGATCATATAAACTTCACACAAGTCTTCCCAAAGGTTCTACTTGAAACAAACACTAATTAAAACACAAAACCACATCTAAACAGAAGCTAGATGCAATATTTATTCCCTAACAGAAGCATAAACAAATAAACTAAAATAAAGTTGGGTTGCCTCCCAACAAGCGCTATCGTTTAACGCCCCTAGCTAGGCATGATGATTTCAATGATGCTCGCGTAAAAGATAAGAATTGAAACATAAAGTGAGCATCATGAAGAATATTACTAGTACATTTAAGTCTAACCCACTTCCTATGCATAGGGATTTTGTGAGCAAACAACTTATGGGAACAATAATCAACTAGCATAGGAAAGCAAAACAAGCATAACTTCAAATCTTTAAGCACATAGAGAGGAAACTTGATATTATTGCAATTCCTACAAGCATAAGATCCTCTCTCATAATAATTTTCAGGAGCATAATGAATGAATTCAACAATATAACCAGCACATAAAGCATTCTTTTCATGATCTACTTGCATATAAATTTTACTACTCTCCACATAAGCAAAATTCTTCTCATTCGGAATAGTGGGAGCATCATAAGAGACTTGGATACTATAGATTGTTTCCACATTAAAAGAGTAATGTTCAGAGAAAGGGTAATCATAATCATGACAAGTTTGATAAATATAATCATCACTACTTTTTATAGCATAAGTTTCATCACAATAATCATCATAAATAGGAGGCATGCTTTCATCATAATAGATTCGCATATCAAGACTTGGGAGGCTAAAAAGATCATCTTCATCAAGCGTAGCATCCCCAAGCTTGGGAAAAACATTAATTGCAGCAAATAAACTCTCAAATATATCATTCTCATCAAACATAGCATCCCCAAGCTTGGGCCTTTCCATATCATAGGCATACTCACTCTCATCATTAATAGTATGGATAGCACCGATAGCATAGCAATTATTATCATCACAATGAGTAATAGGAGCAACATCATTTGGGAGGGATACCTTTTTATCTTTCCCTCTCCGTCTTTTCTTTTTCTTCTTCACATTAGATATGGGTTTAATCTTCTTTTTGGAGCTCCTTATAAATGAGATTGGTAGAATAGAAGGCTCCTCCTCGTTACCTGATTCATCATAAGAAAGAATAGGAGGATATTGGGAAATCTCTTCCCTTTCATTAGTATTCTCTTCATCACCTATTTGTTTTCTTGACTTAACGTAATTGGCAATATAAGGATTTTCAATGCAATTCACCGCACAATACATATATATTTCCTCTATATCAATATCAAGAAGTTTATCAAGATTAAATCCTGGAAGATGCTTAGTTCTACATTTGATTTCTTCATAACCCAAAAGCAAGATAAGTTCATTATGATGTGCAAGGGAAATCAAGTCATCACAATTTTTGGACACGATTCGATCATGAAACAATTCGCATTGGGTAATGAAATGACCACGTTAATTGCAAAGTTCACAAGTACGGCTAAGATATTTTAATTTTTTAGCATAATCATCTAGCATATGTAGCAACCATTTAGTTTCTAAATACTTATGCCTCTTGCAAAATCTATCTTCCCTCTTTGGTATGTACTTGCAAACTCTATACACTCCGCAAAAATCAACATGCTTATATGATATATTTTCATCATGACTAGTGCAATCATCATTAGTACCATGGATATTCAAAGGATTCACACTAACAACATTGCAAGCATGCTCATCATTCAAGTCTTTAGTGCCAAGCATTCTATGTAATTCTTCTTCTAGTACTTCAGCACAATTTTCCTTTCCATCATTTTCACGAAAGATATTAAAAAGATTAAGCATATGAGGTAACCTTAATTCCATTTTTGGTAGTTTTCTTTTACTAGTGATAAAACAAGAAACTAAAAGATTCGATTGCAAGATCTAAAGATATATCTTCAAGCACTCACCTACCCGGCAACGGCGCTAGAAAAGAGCTTGATGTCTACCATGCACCCTTCTTCTTGTAGACGTTGTTGGGCCTCCAAGTGCAGAGGTTTGTAGGACAGTAGCAAATTTCCCTCAAGTGGATGACCTAAGGTTTACCAATCCGCGGGAGGCGTAGGATGAATATGGTCTCTCTCAAACAACCCTGCAACCAAATAACAAAGAGTCTCTTGTGTCCCCAACACACCCAATACAATGGTAAATTGTATAGGTTCACTAGTTCAGCGAAGAGATGGTGATACAAGTGCAATATGGATGGTAGATATAGGTTTTTGTAATAAGAAAAATATAAAAACAGCAAGGCAACAAGTGGTAAACGTGAGCATAAACGATGTTGCAATGATAGTAGACAAGGCCTGGGGTTCATACTTTCAATAGTGCAAGTTCTCTCAACAAGGATAGCATAACTGGATCATATTACTAGCCCTCAACATGCAACAAAGAGTCACTCCAAAGTAACTAATAGCGGAGAACAAACGAAGAGATTATGGAAGGGTACGAAACCACCTCAAAGTTATTATTTCTGATCGATCTATTCAAGAGTCTGTAGTAACGTTTAATCTATCATAGAGTCCATACTAGAATAACACCTTAAGACACAAATCAACCAAAACCCTAATGTCACCTAGATACTCCATTGCCACCTCAAGTATCCGTGGGCATGATTATACGATATGCATCACACAATCTCAGGAAACATCTATTCAACCAACACATAGAACTTCAAAGGGTGCCCCAAAGTTTCTACCGGAGAGTCAAGACGAAAACGTGTGCTAACCCCTATGCATAGATTCCCAAGGTCACGGAACCCGCAAGTTGATCACCAAAACATACATCAAGTAGATCACATGATATCCCATTGTCACCACAAATAAGCACGTGCAAGACATACAACAAGTGTTCTCAAATCCTTAAAGACTCAATCCGATAAGATAACTTCAAAGGGAAAACTCAATCCATTACAAGAGAGTAGAGGGGGAGAAGCATCATAAGATCCAACTATAATAGCAAATCTCGCAATACATCAAGATCGTGCCATCTCAAGAACACGAGAGAGAGAGATCAAACACATAGCTACTGGTACATACCCTCAGCCCCGAGGGTGGACTACCCCCTCCTCGTCATGGAGAGCGCTGGGATGATGAAGTGTGGGGACCCCGACTTAGAAGTCGATATCACCGAATGCACGTGTACAGTGATCCCAGAGATCAATGCTCACTGAACACACAGAAGCTGAATAACAAGAGTCTTACATCCATACATATCGTCTTACACAAATTATGGCCATTATGGCCAAGTCTTACATAGATAAAGCCTCAAGGGCTGAATAGCAAATAACTCAAATAGTGGAAATCTTCGATGATAGGTAGAACCCATGCCATCTGCCTTAACCCTACAGGCATTCTGACTGGGATAGCGTCCTAGTTCGCATGTTCGTCTCCAAAGAACTCTTCCTCATATTCCTGTTCCTCCATGCCTGACCAATTAAATAACCAGTGGCAAGCCAATGAGTACTTTGAATGTACTCGCAAGCAACCCATGATGTGGTTCAAAGTAACAATGCAATTGAACAATAATGAGCAATCTAGCAATGGGCTAGAATAAATATTCTACCATCAAGTGTATGCATCAACGAGTTCACGTAACCTCGAAAACAGGTTACCGATATCAACATGAATATGATTCAACTCATCGAGTCATGTCACCACCTTGACTCATCACACACATACTTTCATCGATGAAGTAAAATTTTGGACATAGTTTAAGTGGCACCACCCAACTGTCCATGACCGTGGACACGGCTATTCGAATAGTTTACACTCTGCAAAGGTTGCGCACTTTACCCACAAGATCCGGGAAGCTTTCGTGTCATCCACGATCCCGCAGTACCTCAAGTACTCGGGGGAAGCACCCGGACATTATGTTTCCTTAGACGACACTAACATGGAGTCCACTCGTTGGTACACGGCCCTCGAGTACAAACAGTAGATCACGGGACTTGCCCTAATTTCGATGTCACGCGTACCCGAAGGGACCAACGGTGTGTCCGGTGCCCTGTGAAAACAGTCATGGTCGTCTATCCAAGCACGACCCCGTCCCGGGAAAGACCTCAAGTCTTCCCGTCACTAGTGATGCGGGCACCATGCTAGTATCGACCTAAGTATTCAATAAAGCCCCGTCCCATAAGGGGTAGAGTGGTTGCACATGTTTGGTTGGGACGGTAGACACACATAAATCTAATCCATTATTTCACCCATGCACAAGGTTTTACCGGCACATCACTTCTTCCTCAAGTGATGACCTAACTCAACATCACCCTCGGGCATTAGGGGCACCCGATGGGGTCTAGGCAAAGATTTCAACCACAAAGGTTTCATGTCACACATGCATCACTAAGCATCACTACTAACCATTTGCATAACATCTAGCACATAGCAAGATCATGAGTAAGCATGCATCATGTGGTGGTTTCAACTAGATCACCACCGTCATTCTTATCACTATGCATTCGGAAACAAACGGGTTCCGAAGAACACAAGTGTATCATGGTCAAAGGGCTGCTTGCCTGGATTGGCTTGGTCTTCAAAGTCTTCAAATCCTTCTCCTTCTCCTTCTTCAGCAACTTCGTCAAATACGGGATCTAATCGTCGCAAAATAACAATGGGAAAATAAGACCACAATGAAAACGGAAAAATCAAAGTGCTCAGAAAAATGTCAACTTATTTTTGTTAAATACTAGAGGGAAAACTAAGATGGAGAAAATTCTTAGTTGGAGTTTTCGAGTAACAGAATGGAATCTAGGGATTTTAGAACAGGAGTTTTATTGCTCAAATTTAAATTTAAATTTGAACAGGACAGAAAAGTTTCATAGATATGTGTGAAAGTGATACCATTAAATAGGTTGGAATATTACAAGATTTTAGGAGTTGGAATTAATTTATTTGGACTAATATTCATTTCTGTAAAATTAATTGAATTAATTACAGAAAGAATAAAAAGAAATGGCCATGTGCCACTAGGCCAGAGCGGCCACAGTGCACGGCCCAGGGCATCCAGCCCAGCCGCTCGGGCGCCAGCGCGCGCATGTCAGGATTTCAAACCTGACGGGCGGGGCCCGGCGGTCAGCGGCTGCGAGGGGAGAGAGAGGGCGGTGAGGATGACAGGCGGGGCCCGTCTGTCATCTCCAACCTCTTGGCCACGGCGACGGCGAGCTCACCGGCGACGAATCCGGGCACGGCGGGGCAAATAGATGGCAGGGATGGACTCAGCAGCGAGTCGCGGAGGTAGTGGAGGTAGTGCGGCTCGCCGGGGAGGTCTGGTTCGCCGGCGGCGAGGTGGGACGGCGGAGGAGCTTCGGGAGGTCGCTGCTCCGGCCGATTCCGACAGCTATAGAGAGGGAAAAATGAGGGGAAAGCATCAGTAGGGTGTGGCGGTTCCGAATCGAGCAAAAGGAGGGGCTGAGAGGGCCTGTACCTCGAGATCGCCGGCTGCCCGACGCGGCGGAGCTCCGGTCGATCCCGAGCACTGGGGCTCTTCGGGGATGGATGAGTGGTACTGGCGTGTTGCTGTGAGTGTGGGGAGGTTGTTGATGCAGAGTAGAGGGCTCGGGGGTGCTTATATAGCCGAGCCCACGGTCCATCGTGGACTCGTGCGCCGGCGAGGTTGCAGGCGAGGCCAGTGGCCGTTCTGGGGCTCGGGATAGAGTCGGGGAGGTTCATGGACGAGTCCTACGTCTAGTAGAGGGGAGAGGATGAGCGGGGAGGCTTCCAGACGGTGCGCGCGTGTGAGGCCGACGAGTGGAGGCTGCGGGCGGCCAACGCGTGTGTGACAACGGCCACTGGAGGGCGGAGGAGGAGGGGGGACAGCGCCGGGGAAGTCGCGGACGTCGAGGGGCATCGACTGGCGCGAGGGGAGTGCTCGAGGCTGTCGGGGGCAGGTGATTGGGCGAAGCTACAGTGCTGGGGCGCACTGTAGCGCGCTCTGGAGCGGCCTTATCGCATGCCACGGCATGCCATTGGCCCTCTAGGCGCGTCCACCGTGTCTGGGGGTCCAGGGTGATGCAAGCAATACGGATGAGGCTTTGGATGTTCTGGAGAGTCAAGGGGAGAGAGGGGAAGCTGGTGACTTGGTAGAAAATGGCTGTCCAGCAAGGTGATCTAGGGTTTTTACCCCTCAATCATGGAGCTGGGGTCATGGGGGAGTTACTGGAGGTAGATAGTAACCAGATGAAGCTGTGGTAAAAAGTTGAGGCCAAGGTAAATAGTAAAATTGGTCAAGATGGTAGTTTTGGTAAAATTGCAGAAGGTGTTTGATCAAGTTTTGATCAAGCAAATGATCTCCACTTGCCATGACACTTAACAGGATTGAATGTTATAAGAAAATAGGGTGTTTCACCAAATTTCGGCTCATTTGAAGAAACTAGCCAATGTAACTTTGGTGAACCATAGAAATCAACAGAAATGGCTTCATCTTGTTTGAGTCAAGCTAATCATCTCCCCTTGATGCACCACTTGGTTTAGTTTCATCATTTGGGGTATTGATCATGCCCACAAAGTTTGAAGCTCCAAGTAAAAAGTTGGTAATGTAAAGTTGTTCAAATTTGCATTTGAACAGAAATGGTTTTGGGGTATTCTGATCAAGTTGCCCTACTCCAAATCTTGTGCCACTTGGTCTAGATGCCTTATTAGGCCATTCTAGCATGTGCACCAAGTTTGAGAGCATTTGGACAAGTTTGGCAATGTAGAGTTTCTCAAACTTCAAATATGGACAGAATGGTTATGAAGGGTTTTGAGGATGTTTTCTTGCTTCCCAAGGCATGGGACTTGGCAAGATCATCCAATATGTCATATATGACATGATAGAATTTCCCTGGAATTTTTGGAGAATATTTCCTTTGTAAATATTTCAAAAGCTTGAAATATCCAGAAAGGGTTTTGGAGGGATTAGCCCATTATTTTGAACATGACCAAGTGTTGAAATTCTTATATATGGACAATATATGTCCTATGAGTCTCCCTGAATTTTGGCAAATATTTTTGGAAATACTTAAATAATTTTCCCCTATTAAAGACCATTTCTGGCCTTAAGAAAAAGCTTTTAAATAAAATAGGAAAATAACTTTTTAAATTATACTTTTGTGGTTTCTGGGAGTCCTATGACTACTAGGTCTCAAATACACCTTTTGAAATGATTTTCTCACCCTAAATCAAGTACTTGCAGTGCAAACCTCAATTCAGGGGTTTTAGGAATACTATGTTTATAAAATATATTTTAGCCAAATTAATTTTGTAAGAAAATACTATACTGTTATATAACACTTGGTATGATCATTGGGCAGAAGTTTTGGGTATGGAGATGAATTCTACAAGAGGTAGTAGTTGACTTTAATGAGCACATAAAAAGCACATGAAGAAAAACTCAATATCCAAATAAAAGCCAAATGATGCCAAAAAAAATTGCTGGTCCAAGTTTTCATGCTACATTGATGCAAATAACATGTTACAAAATGCAGGGTGTGACAGACCTACCCCCCCTTACAAGAATCTCGTCCCCGAGATTCCTAAACTAGGTCTTAAAAGAGATCGGGAAACTCGGATCTAAGATAGTCTTCACGTTCCCAGGTTGCTTCTGCTTCGGTGTGGTTGCTCCACTGAACCTTGAAGTACTTGATGGTGGGGCTTCGCGTCCGACGTTCTGCTTCATCCAGAATGCGAATGGGCTTCTCGCGGTAGGTAAAATCAGGCTGCAGATCAATGGCTTGGTGATCAACATCCTAGTAGAGATTAGGCTTGTCTGGAACTTGGAGACATTTCCGGAGTTGTGACACGTGGAATACGTTGTGCACATCGGATAGCTCAGGTGATAGTTCCAACTGGTAAGCCACTTCTCCTCGTCGTGCAGTGATCTCAAAGGGTCCAATGAACCTTGGTGCGAGCTTTCCCTTGACGTGGAAACGCTTGGTTCCCTTCAGAGGATTTACCCGCAGGTACACATGGTCCCCGACATGGAAACTCATGTCTCGACGGTGAGTGTCAGCATAGCTCTTCTGCCTTGACTTGGCTGCCTTCAAATGTTCTCTGACTAGTTGGACTTGCTCTTCTGCTGCGCGGAGATTATCCGGTCCAAAGACTAGCCCTTCTCCAGTCTCCGACCAGTTGAGGGGTGTGCGACATCTGCGTCCGTACAACACCTCAAATGGTGCCATCTGAAGGCTCGACTGATAACTGTTGTTATAGGAGAACTCGGCAAAAGGGAGACAATCTTCCCACTTGGCTCCATATGCCAAGACACAGGCTCGGAGCATGTCTTCGAGAATTTGATTTACTCGTTCCGTCTGACCTCCGGTCTGTGGGTGGAAAGCTGTACTGAAAGACAATTTGGTCCCCAAGGCTTCTTGAAACTTCTTCCAGAACCTTGAGGTGAACTGGGTTCCTCGATCTGACACAATCTCCTTGGGAACTCCATGAAGGCTTACAATTCTGTCGATGTAGAGAGCTGCCAGCCGGTTGCCATCATAAGTGGTCTTGACAGGAATGAAATGGGCCACCTTGGTCAAATGATCGACTATGACCCAGATAGAGTCATGTCCTCTATTTGACCTTGGTAATCCAGTGATGAAGTCCATTCCGACTTTATCCCACTTCCACTCAGGAACCTTGAGTGGTTGAAGCAATCCAGCGGGTCGCTGATATTCAGCCTTGACCCTTTGGCACACATCACACTTTGCAACATAGGTTGCAATCTCTCTTTTCATTCCCGTGTCACCAGAATCTTTCCTTCAAGTCTTGATACATCTTGGTTCCTCCGGGGTGGATGGAATACGGAGTGTCGTGGGCTTCTTGCAGGATCAGGTTCTTCAGCTCCATCTTGTTTGGTACGCAGATGCGACCTTTGTACCAAACAATCCCATGCTCGTCTTCGGAGAATCCTGGGGCCTTGCCTAGCTTCATCTTCTTCTTGATGCCTTCAATGCTTGCGTGTCCATCTTGTGCCTTCTTGACTTCGTCCATCAGGGTCGGTCTGACTTCCAAATGATCCAGAAATCCAGGGGTGACCAATTCCAAACTGAATTGTTCGAGTTCCTTAAACAAGGCTGGCTGCCTTTCTTGAATAATGGCATTCAAAGAGCAAGCCTTCCTGCTTAAGGCATCGGCCACCGCGTTAGCCTTCCCGGGGTGATATTGAACACTGAGGTCATAATCCTTGATGAGTTCCAACCATCTTCGCTACCTCATGTTCAATTCCTTTTGGGTGAAAATGTACTTCAGACTTTTGTGGTCTGTGTATATCTCACACCGTTTCCCTAGGAGGTAATGCCGCCATGTCTTCAAGGCATGAACCACAGCCGCTAACTCAAGATCGTGAGTAGCGTAGTTCTCCTCATGAGGTCGTAGCTGCCTGGAGAGGTAAGCTATGACTCGGCCTTCTTGCATCAGAACGCTTCCCAATCCGGTTCGAGAGGCATCACAATATATCACGAACTCCTTGTGAATATCAGGTGTTGCCAGAACTGGGGCGGTGGTCAATCTCTTCTTGAGCTCTTGGAAGCTCTCTTCGCATTTTGGCGTCCACTCGAACTTTTTGTCCTTCTTGAGGAGCTGAGTCATTGGCCGGGAAATGCTAGAGAATCCTTCCACGAATTTGCGGTAATATCCCGCAAGTCCGAGGAAGCTTCTGACTTCCTTGACGGTCATTGGAGATTGCCATTGGGTCACAGCTTTGATCTTCGCGGGATCAACTAATAGTCCTTCTTCGGTCAAGACATGACCTAAGAATCCAACTTTATGCAGCCAGAACTCACACTTGCTGAAATTGGCATAAAGTTGGTGCTCCCGAAGCTTGTCTAGGACCATCCTCAAATGCTGCTCGTGCTCCTCCGTCTTCGAGAAGACAAGAATGTCATCGATGAAGACAACAACGAACTTGTCCAAATATTCCATGAAGACTTTATTCATGAGATACATGAAGTAAGCTGGGGCATTGGTTAACCCAAAGGACATGACTGTGCACTCGTACACGCCATATCTGGTTACAAATGCCATCTTCCGAATATCTTGGGGTCTGATCTTCAGCTGGTAGTACCCAGATCTGAGGTCGATCTTGGAGAACACCTTGGCTCCGCTGAGCTGATCAAACAGATCTTCAATCTTGGGAAGTGGATATTTGTTCTTGATTGTAACTTCATTGAGGGAACGATAGTCAATGCATAAGCGGATGATACCGTCCCTCTTTGCCACAAACAGAACGGGAGATCCCCAAGGGGAGGCACTTGGGCGGATAAATCCCTTCCTCAGCTGCTCTTCCAGCTGCTTCTTCAACTCGGCTAATTCTTCCGTCCCCATAATATAAGGCTTCTTATAGATGGGTCCTGCTCCGGGCACGAGCTCGATGATGAACTCAATGTCACGACCAGGGGGCATTCCCGGTAGTTCGTCCGGAAAGACATAGGGATACTCGCATACCATCGGTACTTGCTCTAGCCCAACTTCAGACAGACAGTTGACTTGAACGGATTGAGCGGAAGAGGAGTTGGGAGCAAACTTGACTTCGACTCCTTGGTCATTGGTCACGGTGACTGTCCGATTGGCACAGTCTAATAAGCCTGGGTGCTTACTGAGCCAATCCATCCCTAGGATCACATCCAAGCCTTGTGATCTCAGGATGATAAGGTCTGCTAGGAAGTCTACACCGTTAATGGTAATACCGACTCCTTTACAGCCTATCTTGGCTCTCATCTCTGCTCCCGGGGTTTGTACCACCATAGGGTTATTCAGGGGTGTAGGGGTCATGCCACTTTTTAATGCAAATCTTTGAGTGATAAATGAATGCGTTGCTCCAGAATCAAAGAAGATAGTTGCAGGTGCTGAGTTGACAAGGAACGTACCCAGCACGACGTCCGGGTCTTCCTGGGCTTTTTCAGCAGTGACATGATTCACACGCCCCTTCCCATGGTTAGGCGGGTTGCGAGGAGCTGGGTTCTTTGGTGGCATCCCGCGGCCTTGTCCTTGGTTCTGCGCATTGGGGCGCGGGGCATCAGGCTTCTTGTTGGGGCACACCCTTGAGATGTGTCCTGACTGACCACATCCAAAGCAAGTGACTTGGTTTGGATTGTTGATCTTGTTGCCACCACCGGTATTGGGGTTGAAAGCTGGCCTTGGGTTGGCATACTGCTGAGGCTGAAAGTTGGTGCGAGGTGCAGGAGCTCTTGGTTGCTGATAGGTTGGCTTGGCCGGGGCTGACTGCCACGGACGAGGCTTCTGGTTGCTGGAACTTCCCTTGCTGACCATCTTGCGCTTGCGAGTGTCTTCCAAAGCACGCCGCTTGTCTTCAAGCATAAGTGCTTTGTTCACCAGGTCAGGGAAGGTTGGGCAGTCGCACACGACAAGCGAGTATTGCAGAGTCTGATTGAGGCCTTCCATGAAGCGCTCCCTTTTTGCAGCATCAGTGCTGACATCTTCAGGGGCATACCTTGATAGAACACTGAACTTCTGCATGTACTCTTTGACAGTGCCACTACCTTGCTTCAGAGCTCGGAACTCACGCTTTTTGATAGCCATGATTCCGGAAGGAATGTGGGCTTTGCGGAATTCTGCCTTGAAGTTAACCCAAGTGATGTCTTGTTCAGCATGCATGACCTTGAATCCATCCCACCAAGGTCTAGCAGTCCCCCCGAGACAGTGGGCTGCATAAGCCACCTTCTCGCGGTCTTCGGTGCATCCGACTAGTTCCAGTATGTCCTCAATGGTGCGGACCCAGTCGTCTGCATCCAGGGGTTCAGCAGTCTCGATAAAGGTTGGCGGTGCATGCTTCTTGAACTCTGCCAACGTGGAACGTCCATTGCCATTCCCCGCCGGCTGCCGGTTGTTGGTGACAGCTTGAGCAATCAACTGAAGGGCTGCGGTGTTGGCTTGGCGTTCCTCTCGGAAAGCTTGGAGAAGCTGAGCCATGTCCATGTTCGGAGGAGGTGGTGGTGGTGGAGCTTGGTCGTTGGTTTGGTCGTGGCCTGCCTCTGACTGAGCGGATGCTCCGGCTTCAGGCTGCTGGGTAGAGGTACCAGTACGAGTTACAACAGGCATCCTGTTGGAGCGGTAAAAGGTCCCATGACTTGGAAGAGGGAAAGCAAGATAGATGGGTGCCTAGTAAGGGGGTGGGTGTGACACTAATCAAATCATGCAAGGACCAAAAGGCCAAAACACATTCATTAGATTCCAAATGGGTGATGCAGTCGTTTACACATTCCTGAAGGAAGAATACGACATACATCCAGACGCAACAAAAGCAAACACTAGATGGTTTCATATGAACCATACAAGGACTCGATTGCGCATAGGGGTTACACGACCTATCCTACTGTAGAGGTCACAACTGGCATATCCGAGTAGCGAATAATGCCTAAGCGGCGGAATGCTCGGTCGCGTATTCCGGCTCTTCTGGGTCTTCCTCCTTGTCTTCATCTGTCTGGGCCCCCTTGTCACTTAGGGGTGTGGGGGAGTGGAGGAGTTGGATACGACGGTGCTTCGTCGGTGGTGTAGGGAAAATCTTGCGATATTCCCTTGCCGTCATCCAGCGTCACCGAGGTGGTTCTTCATTCTTGGAAGATACATCTTCGGAGGGCCTTCCGCCTCGGTATGCGATAGCGGACTGTTCGGAAGGTGCTCCTTCCTTCTTGATCCTATTTGTATTCTCTTGAGCTCGGAGAAGAAGTGCCTTGGTCTTGTGAAGTTCTTCTCGAAGCTTCATTGATTCCGAGGCCAAGTCTTGTGCCAAGCTGTCGGCACATAGACTGAAGTAGGTCTGGAACCGAAGCGAGAGTCCTTCCTTCAGTGGAGGGGCTAGTGCGCTGCTTTCATCTTCACCTTCCTTCCGGTAAGGTAAGAAGCGGGTTGTCATCTTGGCTGCCATCTCCGGAAGAAGCTCGCGGAGATGGGTTAGTGCCTTGAGTGCAGCAGCCTCGACAGCGAGAGGTAGTGTTGCCATCTGGGGTCCCTCGAAGAACCAACTTGTGGGAGGATCATTTGCCTTTACGATCACTTCCACATGGTACTCCACCTCAGTGTCGCTAACCCAATGCTCAAGGTAGGTGAGGATGGGCGCTCGGTGGAACTGACACTCCTGGAGGCTATCCTCGAGAAGCAAGGGAAACCCAGTGGTCAAGTGCTCTTCGGGTACAGCAGCCATCTACAAAGGTGGAATAGGACGGGTTAATAAGCTGATGAAATCTCAGGTTTAGAAAAGAAGAGAGGTTCAGAAGGTTTTTGAAAAAGGGTCTCATCTAACTAACGCCCATGCTAACTAAGGCTTCCTACAGTCAGGATGGCTCTGATACCAGCTCTGTGGGGACCCCGACTTAGAAGTCGAGATCACCGAATGCACGTGTACAGTGATCCCAGAGATCAATGCTCACTGAACACACATAAGCTGAATAACAAGAGTCTTACATCCATACATATCGTCTTACACAAATTATGGCCATTATGGCCAAGTCTTACATAGATAAAGCCTCAAGGGCTGAATAGCAAATAACTCAAATAGCGGAAGTCTTCGATGATAGGTAGAACCCATACCATCTGCCTTAACCCTACAGGCATTCTGACTGGGATAGCGTCCTAGTTCGCATGTTCGTCTCCAAAAAACTCTTCCTCATATTCCTGTTCCTCCATGCCTGGCCAATTAAATAACCAGTGGCAAGCCAATGAGTACTTTGAATGTACTCGCAAGCAACCCATGATGTGGTTCAAAGTAACAATGCAATTGAACAATAATGAGCAATCTAGCAATGGGCTAGATGAAATATTCTACCATCAAGTGTATGCATCAACGAGTTCACGTAACCTCGAAAACAGGTTACCGATATCAACATGAATATGATTCAACTCATCGAGTCATGTCACCACCTTGACTCATCACACACATACTTTCATCGATGAAGTAAAATTCTGGACATAGTTTAAGTAGCACCACCCAACTGTCCATGACCATGGACACGGCTATTCGAATAGTTTACACTCTACAAAGGTTGCGCACTTTACCCACAAGATCCGGGAAGCTTTCGTGTCATCCACGATCCCGCAGTACCTCAAGTACTCGGGGGAAGCACCCGGACATTATCTTTCCTTAGACGACACTAACATGGAGTCCACTCGTTGGTACACGGCCCTCGAGTACAAACAGTAGATCACGGGACTTGCCCTAATTTCGATGTCATGCGTACCCTAAGGGACCAACGGTGTGTCCGGTGCCCTGTGAAAACAGTCATGGTCGTCTATCCAAGCACGACCCTGTCCCGGGAAAGACCTCAAGTCTTCCAGTCACTAGTGATGCGGGCACCATGCTAGTATCGACCTAAGTATTCAATAAAGCCCCGTCCCATAAGGGGTAGAGTGGTTGCACATGTTTGGTTTGGACGGTAGACACACATAAATCTAATCCATTATTTCACCCATGCACAAGGTTTTACCGGCACATCACTTCTTCCTCAAGTGATGACCTAACTCAACATCACCATCGGGCATTAGGGGCACCCGATGGGGTCTAGGCAAAGATTTCAACCACAAAGGTTTCATGTCACACATGCATCACTAAGCATCACTACTAACCATTTGCATAACATCTAGCACATAGCAAGATCATGAGTAAGCATGCATCATGTGGTGGTTTCAACTAGATCACCACCGTAATTCTTATCACTATGCATTCGGAAACAAACGGGTTCCGAAGAACACAAGTGTATCATGGTCAAAGGGCTGCTTGCCTGGATTGGCTTGGTCTTCAAAGTCTTCAAATCCTTCTCCTTCTCCTTCTTCAGCAACTTCGTCAAAGACGGGATCTAATTGTCGCAAAATAACAACGGGAAAATAAGACCACAATGAAAACGGAAAAATCAAAGTGCTCAGAAAAATGTCAACTTATTTTTGTTAAATACTAGAGGGAAAACTAAGATGGAGAAAATTCTTAGTTGGAGTTTTGGAGTAACAGAATGGAATCTAGGGATTTTAGAATAGGAGTTTTATTGCTCAAATTTGAATTAAATTTGAACAGAACAGAAAAGTTTCATGGATATGTGTGAAAGTGATACCATTAAATAGGTTGGAATATTACAAGATTTTAGGAGTTGGAATTAATTTATTTGGACTAATATTCATTTCTGTAAAATTAATTGAATTAATTACAGAAAGAATAAAAAGAAATGGCCCTGTGCCACTAGGCCAGAGCGGCCACAGTGCACGGCCCAGTGCATCCAGCCCAGCCGCTTGGGCGCCAGCGCGCGCACGTCAGGATTTCAAACCTGACGGGCGGGGCCCGGCGGTCAGCGGCTGCGAGGGGAGAGAGAGGGCGGTGAGGATGACAGGCGGGGCCCGCCTGTCATCTCCAACCTCTCGGCCACGGCCACGGCGAGCTCACCGGCGACGAATCCGGGCACGGCGGGGCAAATGGATGGCAGGGATGGACTCAGCAGCGAGTCGCAGAGGTAGTGGAGGTAGTGCGGCTCGCCGGGGAGGTCTGGTTCGCCGGCGGCGAGGTGGGACGACGGAGGAGCTTCGGGAGGTCGCTGCTCCGGCCGATTCCGACAGCTATAGAGAGGGAAAAACGAGGGGAAAGCATCAGTAGGGTGTGGCGGTTCCGAATCGAGCAAAAGGAGGGGCTGAGAGGGCCTGTACCTCGAGACCGCCGGCTGCCCGACGCGGCGGAGCTCCGGTCGATCCCGAGCACTGGGGCTCTTCGGAGATGGATGAGTGGTACTGGCGTGTTGCTGTGAGTGTGGGGAGGTTGTTGATGCAGAGTAGAGGGCTCGGGGGTGCTTATATAGCCGAGCCCACGGTCCACCGTGGACTCGTGCGCCGGCGAGGTTGCAGGCGAGGCCAGTGGCTGTTCTGGGGCTCGGGATAGAGTCGGGGAGGTTCATGGACGAGTCCTACATCTAGTAGAGGGGAGAGGAGGAGCGGGGAGGCTTCCAGACGGTGCGCGTGTGTGAGGCCGACGAGTGGAGGCTGCGGGCGGCCAGCGCGCGTGTGACAACGGCCACTGGAGGGCGGAGGAGGAGGGGGGACAGCGCCGGGGAGGTCGCGGACGTCGAGGGGCATCGACTGGCGCAAGAGGAGAGCTCGAGGCTGTCGGGGGCAGGCGATTGGGCGAAGCTACAGTGCGGGGGCGCACTGTAGCGCGCTCTGGAGCGGCCTTATCACATGCCATGGCATGCCATTGTCCCTCTGGGCGCGTCCATCGTGTCTGGGGGGGGGGTCCAGGGTGATGCAAGAAATACGGATGAGGCTTTGGATGTTCTGGAGAGTCAAGGGGAGAGAGGGGAAGCTGGTGACTTGGTAGAAAATGGCTGTCGAGCAAGGTGATCTAGGGTTTTTACCCCTCAATCATGGAGCTGGGGTCATGGGGGAGTTACTGGAGGTAGATAGTAACCAGATGAAGCTGTGGTAAAAAGTTGAGGCCAAGGTAAATAGTAAAAGTGGTCAAGATGGTAGTTTTGGTAAAATTGCAGAAGGTGTTTGATCAAGTTTTGATCAAGCAAATGATCTCCACTTGCCATGACACTTAACAGGATTGAATGTTTTAAGAAAATAGGGTGTTTCACCAAATTTGGGCTCATTTGAAGAAACTAGCCAATGTAACTTTGGTGAACCCTAGAATCCAACAGAACTGGCTTCATCTTGTTTGAGTCAAGCTAATCATCTCCCCTTGATGCACCACTTGGTGTAGTTTCATCATTTGGGGTATTGATCATGCCCACAAAGTTTGAAGCTCCAAGTAAAAAGTTGGTAATGTAAAGTTGTTCAAATTTGCATTTGAACAGAAATGGTCTTGGGGTATTCTGATCAAGTTGCCCTACTCCAAATCTTGTGCCACTTGGTCTAGATGCCTTATTAGGCCATTCTAGCATGTGCACCAAGTTTGAGAGCATTTGGACAAGTTTGGCAATGTAGAGTTGCTCAAACTTCAAATATGGATAGAATGGTTATGAAGGGTTTTGAGGATGTTTTCTTGCTTCCCAAGGCATGGGACTTGGCAAGATCATCCAATATGTCATATATGACATGATAGAATTTCCCTGGAATTTTTGGAGAATATTTCCTTTGTAAATATTTCAAAAGCTTGAAATATCGAGAAAGGGTTTTGGAGGGATTAGCCCATTATTTTGAACATGACCAAGTGTTGAAATTCTTATATATGGACAATATATGTCCTATGAGTCTCCCTGAATTTTGGCAATTTTTTTTGGAAATACTTAAATAATTTTCCCCTATTAAAGACCATTTCTGGCCTTAAGAAAAAGCTTTTAAATAAAATAGGAAAATAACTTTTTAAATTATACTTTTGTGGTTTCTGGGAGTCCTATGACTACTAGGTCTCGGATACACCTTTTGAAATAATTTTCTCACCCTAAATCAAGTACTTGCAGTGCAAACCTCAATTCAGGGGTTTTAGGAATACTAAGTTTATAAAATATATTTTAGCCAAATTAATTTTGTAAGAAAATACTATATTGTTATATAACACTTGGTATGATCATTGGGCAGAAGTTTTGGGTATGGAGATGAATTCTACAAGAGGTAGTAGTTGACTTTAATGAGCACATAAAAAGCACATGAAGAAAAACTCAATATCCAAATAAAAGCCAAATGATGCCAAAAAGATTTGCTGGTCCAAAATTTCATGCTACATTGATGCAAATAACATGTTACAAAATGCAGGGTGTGACATGAAGATAGCCACCGGAGAGGGATTCCCCCCCTCCGGCAGGGTGCCAAAACGGCTCTAGATTGGTTTTCGATGGCTACAAAGACTTTCGGCGGCGGAACTCCATATCTAGGTTAATTTTCAAAGGTTTCAGTATTTATAGGATTTTTTGGCATAGGGCACAAGTCAGGGGGCCCTCCGGGCCGTCCACGAGATAGGAGGGCGCGCCCCCCACCCTCGTGGGCAGCCCGTGGCTCTCCCGGCCCAACTCTTTTACTTCGGGGGCTTCTTTCGGTCCAGAAAAACTCATCAAAATCGGCACGTCAATTGGACTCTGTTTGATATTCCTTTTATGTAAAGCTCAAAAACAAGAAAAAAACATAAACTGGCACTGGGCGCTAGGTTAATAGGTTAGTCCCAAAAATCATATAAAAGTGTATATAAAAGCCCATAAGGCATCCTAGAAGGATAATATAATAGCATGGAACAATGAAAAATTATAGATACGTTGGAGACGTATTAGTCTCGCCTCGACTCATCCTGAGTCACCCGTGGCCTCAATCCGGTTGGCCATCGTGGTATCAAGACAACTCTGACTCATTTTCGCTCTAGGCCACCTCCGCATCAGCGAGCAGTGTCCGCCTCTAAACCACCCTGATGGCATGTATCTACTACGTTTTTTCCGGCGCGCCAAGCCACCGTGATGCTGCCGGGAGCTATCGCGTTTGCTATAGCCTCGCCATAGCGGCCTCACTCTGCCGTTGTGGCTCGTCCAGCCTCTACTAGGCTACGCTGTCGAAACCGCCCTGGCCTTCGTTGCCGTGGCCAAGCCGCCGGCCTCCGCTGCTTGATCGGTCCACCTTCACAGCCGCGATCTCGCCTGCGCCAGCAAGTTACCGCTGCCGCCACCCACTTTCAAGCTGCCCCGCGGTCTCACCCTAATGCTGTTACAGCCTCGAGCTACTCCGAGTCACCGCGCCTATACTGTCGCCGAGCCACTGCGACCTTGAGCCACCTGCGCCATCGCTCGCTTCAACTTCTGAGTCGCCGATGTCATCCCGTGCTTCTGTCATTGCTCGTTTGAGCTTAACGCTAGTAGACCGACCGCGCCTACACTGTCCCGCGATGAGTACAAGTTATGCTTTCAGAGAATATGAGCTGCTGAGCTGGCAGGATTTATGCGTCAGAAAAATCACCGGGGTGCTACTCCCCATGGCTGAACTGAAGTTTATTCATGGGCAACCAAACCGAGCATATATCTGGGGCATCTGGCAATAAAACATCAAGTATTCACTTGGTAGATCAAGTTGAAAGGTCAACCATATTATCAGGGCATGTATGTTGGCAGTTTTTTATGGTATGGTCACGTGTATGGCTATTATCAGAGAAGGGTAGTTGCTGGAGATGTTCAGATGAGCTGCTATCAACATCCGAAAAATATATCAGGTGATACCCCTCCTATCTATTTCATCTATATACAGTAATCTGTCTGTGAACAGTTACTCCGGCTTGCAACGTTTTCATGCAGGAGAATTATTCATTACAAAGTGGCATTATACCGCGGAGATCGAGGTGTGCCAACATCATTCGGCACAGGTGGTAGTCCTTACTCAACGGACTCCCGCGCCGGCTTAGAATGCCTTGGCCGACTCACCCGTCTGCGTCACCTTATAACACTACAGACGACTCGCTCATCTGCCCTCGTGGCGTTTCACGCGTCTGCACCGGTTTACAACGCGGAGGACAACTTGCTCGTCTGCGCCGGCTTACAACACTGCGGCCGGCTCATCTGTCTGTGCTGCCTCTGATGCTGCGGTCGTTTTACTGTCCGCCCTGCGGTCCGACCTACTCAACATGCCAGGTTGGCTAACGGACACCAATGAGGATCAGAAGGTCCAAATACATCAGGTGATTTCTATCTAGATTATTTTAAATAGCACGTATCAATTTTTTCCTTTTGAGAACAATTACTCCGGTTTATGATATTATTTATGCAGAACATTTGGTCACTGCAAAAGAGGTAGTGACTCACCCACGTCCATACTGCCTCTAATGTTGTGGTTGTTTTTTCCGTCCACCTCCGCAGTTCGGCATATATTAACACAATGCGGCTCACTTGCCCATTCGCACGGTTTACCGCACCACTTCACCATGGTGGTCAACTGATCATCAACTCCGCGGTGGATAACTACTGGCATGGCGTATCAAGTGAAATCCATCCAATATATTTTAGTTATCTAAATGCAGGACCCTAATCCGCCATATTGGTGCAAATTTAAAAGCTGTCAAAAATTTCTGGCTTGAAAAGAAGGATTCCGGTTTAAGATCCGGTTCAAGGGAAAGATGTCTCCCACAAAGCTTTTAAGCTCTCAATATCCGGTTTAACATCCGTTTCAAGAAGAAATATCTCTCGCAAAGTTTGAGTTCTCAGAAAAGTCAAAAGGGGCCAAAGAGAGTGTCGCAAAAGCACAACTCAAACATAGGTACCCACTGAGCACAACTCAGAAGTATATCACATGGGGGCTTCTGTTTATAAAGCGGAGTTCTAATTACCCATTGATCCGGCTATCAAGCCAATATTATCATAAGAGCACAGCTCTAGTTACTTCGGTAATCCGGCTATCAAGCCAATATTATCATAAGGGGCCAAAGAGAGTCTGCTGCATAGCACAACTCAAACATGGGTATCCCTTGAGCACAGCTCACAATATCACTTGGGGGCTATGTTTGAACCATAGCTACACCTCTTGATAGGCATAAGGGCACCAGGGAAATCACTTGGGGGCTTGGTCGTATCCGAACCATAGCTACACCTCTTGATAGGCTTAAGGCCACCAGGGAAATCACTTGGGGGCTATGGGTTCGAACCATAGTTACACCTCTTCATAGGCATAAGGGCACCAGGGAAATCACTTGGGGGCTTGGTCATATTAGAACCATAGCTACACCTCTTGATCGGCGCAATGCCACAATTATGACTACTTGGGGGCTCTGGTCGTATCCGAACCATAGCTTAAACCCTCTTGTTCATACACATACATCATTATATATTGCGTCATCAGTACATCATCATAGCATGTATCATATGTGCACGGATATATCGGTTTATATGGTAGGAATCGATTTTCAAACCAGGTTATATTATTCAAATCTTCAAATAGCCAACATGGCTGGATTTTATTATGGTTATCAATAACCGGTATTACGATTAAGGTTTTCAAAGTCGCTTTAGTGCAATGGCTATCATATTATCAATGGAAATGATTTATTCTACAATTGAAGGAATAGTCCCGAGTCGCTGCAGGCTTATGACCCGACACTTTGGGGCTACATTATTCAAGTTGATATTACATCAAATATGCAAGTCTCATGTCGCTGCAAGCATGCACCATGACACTTGGGGGCTAATGCAAAGTCATTTTTTGCTCACCTTATTGAAGACCCGACTCATCACATTGTAAAGAGACGGCCTTGGGGGCTACCAATTGCTCCTGTCAACAATTCAAGGTACACAAGTCTTTACACCATTATATTGAAAGGTCCACTGTTCAGTTGGTAAAGCACAAAGCTCTTAACCTTGTGAACGTGGGTTCAAAGCCCCATGGTGGAGTTACATCATATGATGTTATTTCAAATGAAGCATGATCGTATTTATAAAGTCCATGCTCATTATTACATAATGACCCGCCCTTGGGGGCTACACTGGTTGAAGTTTTTGAGCACCAGGCAATTACAAGTCCCAGGTTGCTGCAAGCATGACAACCCGGCACTTGGGGGCTACATAATATGGAGTATTCAGTTTTTACTAGTGACTGGGATGAACAATCTGGATTTCTTCAAGGTTGCAACATTTCTATTGAAACAAGTCTTAAGCTATCACTATGTTCTCCTCTTAAGACTCGGGGCTGATGACCCACAAGTGTAGGGGATTTATCGTATTCGCGTTCGATACTTTGATAATTTGGTATGTGGGTGGACCGATGCTTGGGTGCTGCCCTTACTTGGACAAGCCTCCCACTTATGATTAACCTCTAATGCAAGCATCCGCACCTAAAAAAGAAGTATTAAGGTAAACCTAACCATAGCCTGAAACATATGGATCCAAATCAGCCCCTTACGAAGAAACACATAAACTAGGGTTTAAGCTTCTGTCACTCTAGCAACCCATCATCTACTTATTACTTCCCAATGCCTTCCTCTAGGCCCAAATAATGGTGAAGTGTCATGTAGTCGACGTTCACATGACACCACTAGAGGAGAGACAACATACATCTCATCAAAATATCGAACAAAGACCAAACTCACATGACTACTGATAGCAAGACTTCTCCCATGTCCTCAGGAACAAAAGTAACTACTCACAAGACATAATATTGTTCATGATCAGAGGGGTATTAATATGCATAATGGATCTGAACAAATGATCTTCCACCAAATAAACCAACTAGCATCAACTACAAGGAGTAATCAACACTACTAGCAACCCACATGTACCAATCTGAGGTTTGGGTACAAAGATTGGATACAAGAGATGAACTAGGGTTTGAGAGGAGATGGTGCTGGTGAAGATGTTGATGAAGATAGCCCTCCCCAAGATGGGAGAGTTGTTGGTGATGATGGCAGTGACGATTTCCCCCTCCCGAAGGGAAGTATCCCCGGCAGAACAGCTCTGTCGGAGCCCTAGATTAGTTTCCGCCTCGGTTCCGCCTCGAGACGGCGGCGTTTGGTCCCAAAAGCCTCCTTATGATTTTTTCCAGGTCAAAACACCTCATATAGGAGAAGATGGGCATCGGGGGCCTTTCGGCTGGCCCACGAGGCAGGGGGGCGCGCCCTGGGAAGGGGGGCGCGCCCCCACCCTCGTGGACAGCCGGTGGCCCCCCTCGTGGACTTCTTTCGCGAGATATTTTTTATATTTTCTGAAACGACGTTCTGTTGAGTTTCAGGGCTTTTGGAGTTTTGCAGAATAGGTTTCCAGAGTTTGCTCCTTTTCCAGTCCAGAATTCCAGCTGCTGGCATTCTCCCTCTTCATGTAAACCTTGTAAAATAAGAGAGAAAAGGCATAAGTATTGTGACACAACATGTAAGAATAGCCCATAATGCAATAAATATCAACATATAAGCATGATGCAAAATGGACGTATCAACTCCCCCAAGCTTAGACCTCGCTTGTCCTCAAGCGAAAGCCGATATCGAGAAATATGTCCACATGTTTAGAGATAGAGGTGTCGATAAAAACAAAATACGGACATGAGGACATCATGATCATTCTCATAACAGCAACTTATATAAATATAGTCATATGATTCTTATGCTAAAGTAACAATTCATCCACAATATCAAATATGAATCATAAACTTCATTGGAAACTAACAAACTTTGATCTCGGTCATTGAAGTAATTGCAATTTATCGTAACATCGGAAAGAGTCAATATAGGAGCTTTTCAGCAAGCCTACATACTCAACTATCATATAGTCTTTCACAATTGCTCACACTCACACAATACTTATGGTTATGGAGTTTTAATCGGACACAGAGAAAGATAGGGGCTTATGGTGTTGCCTCCCAACCTTTTACCTCAAGGGTAATGTCAACAGTAATAGATCATGAAAACTTACATCCAAGTGGGTGTATATGTCAGGATCTTTCCAACACAATGTGCTTGCCAAAGGATGAAATGCAAAAAGGAAAGGTGGATTTCACCTTGACACTTATAAGACAGGAATAATAGATAAGCCCTTCGCAGTGGGAAGCAGAGGTTGTCATGTGTTTTTGTGGTTGGATGCACAAAGTCTTAGCATAGAAGAACTTCGCTTTATATTGCTACTTGTGATAAGGACCTTTATTATGCAGCCCGTCGCTTTTATTACTTCCATATCACAAGATCGTATAAAGCTAATTTCTCCCACACTAATAAATCATACATATTTTAGCGAGTTTGCAACATGACAACTTCCTTGGAAGGATCTTTCTCAATCCATAGGTAGGTATGGTGGACTCTCATGGGAAAACTGGGTTTAAGGATATATGGAAGCACAAGTAGTATCTCTACTTAGTGCGAGGAGTTTTGGCTAGCATGAGGGGGAAAGGCAAGCTCAACATGTTGGATGATCCATGACAATATACTTTATTTCGGATATAAGAAGACATAACCCATTATGTTGTCTTCCTTGTCCAACATCGACTCTTTAGCATGTCAAACTTTAATGAGTGCTCACAATCATAAAAGATGTCCAAGATAGTGTATTTGTATGTGAAGCCTCTCTTCTTTTATTACTTCCTATTAATTGCAATGATGACCAAAACTATGTTTGTCAACTCCCAACAACTTTTATTTATCATACTCTTATATGTGAAGTCATTACTTCCCATACGATCGATATGATCTCTTTGATACTATTTATGTTCTCTTTCTTTTTATCATGATCCAATTGAGGAAATCAAGCCCTTGACTCAACACTAATCTTTATTATATAGCTCACGGACTCGATTACAAAGGGTAAAGCTCACAAAGCAAAAGCTCACAACTAGATCATGCTACCTTTATTCTATGTAACATCCAAAATTTTCAATTTGGAATGTTTTACAATTATTAGCTAAGCATCTATGCATTTTTTTTTATTTTTTTATTTTGAGTGTCATTTGGAAATTTCAGAGGCATTGAGTTTTATCTGACTTTGGATTCAACTTGGCATCTGAAATTTATTTCAAAAATCCCTGACAAACAGTTGTTTAAAAGTGTGAGAGGAGCTAACATGACACTCCAAAAAGTCAGAAGAAAACAATGCCGAAAGTTTTGAATTCAAATTTGAGTTTCTTTTCAATTTTTTAGAAAAATGTTTTTTTATAAAGTTTTTATTTAGCCTCTGAAAAATAGTTCATCTTGTAGGATTTATTTTTCTGAATGTTTTGATATATATATGTTCTCTATAAAAGTATTTTTATTTTCTATCTATATATATTTTTTCTCCCTCTCTGTCAAAAAAAAGTAAACAAAAACGCAGCCTAGCAGGCCCATGCCCAGGCGCTATCTTCTTCTTCCTCGAATCCTTACAGAAACATGTACGCACGCATCGAGGGCAGCACCCCACCCCCTCCCCTTCTCTCCCTCGCCCAGAAACTGCTCGGAACGGAACCCCCTCGCATTCCTCTACCCCTTCCCCTTCACTAGTGCGCCTTAATTCCTTCTCTAATGGCCACCATGAGAGCTTGAAACTGCAGCCATTAACACCTCTTGCCCCACCCAACTCTGGACCTCCCCAAGCCCTATAAAAGGCACCCCGCGAGCCCCTCTCACCCCTCGTCCGAAGCCCTCTCCTTCTGGAGCTTTTCCCCCTCCCTAACCTCGCCAATTGCTCGCCGGAGTTCGTGTATTCCGGCGGCTTCTCCACCACGCCAGGAAGTGATACCGACACTGCGGTACTGCTCCTCGGATTCGCATCACGTTGCTCTTCACCGTCCCGCACGCGTCCTTCGCCGAAACACACCAGAGCCGCCTTCTTACTCGTCTCCGGCGACAAGTCCGGTGAACACCCTGTCCGATTTTTTTTTCTCTTTTATCAGTATATTTTCCAATTCAGATTCTTTACCGAATCTTGTTTCTAGTATATCTTTTAGTCTATAGATCCGATTTAGTTGATTCTTTTTCCTACGGTTTCGTAGAAATATCCTCTATCCAGAGAACCAAACGAAATATATTTTTGAAAATTTTAAAATTTGAATTCAAGTAGATCTGAATTCAAACTTCGTTAGGCCATAACTTGAGTTTCGTAACTCCGTTTTGGGTGATTTTTTTTGCAAATCGAAGCTTGTGACATGTACCTTCTGTTAAAACCAAAACCATTCATTTTTTGTTGCTGTCAAAATTATATTCTGTATAGAAACTTTATTTTGGTATTTTTGGAGTTTTTCGAAGTCTTTTATTTGTTTTCTTTTTGGACCTTTGTTTGTATGCTTATGTGTGTTATTGCTTGCTTACGCTAGATCATCCGGAGTGCGAAGCTTGCTACTACGAATCTTTAGAGTTCAATGAACGTCAGCAAGGCAAGTTCACACTTTGAACATAATTTTCAATACCCAGTTTTTACTATGCATTAGTTTCACCCTCAAAGATTGCATGAGTAGGATTGGGAACATGTGGTTATGCTATGTAGTTTATGTGGTAGGAACCTATGACCTTTTATCACCCCGGGAAAATATTCGTTATATCATATATTGCTTAGCCATGCTCGTAGATGGGGATTGGTATGTGTGATACATGCAAGTTGCGAGAGATAATGATTTATCGGGACAACATAAGGTGGCAACTTTAATACACATCTGGGTGGATTGTTTGGGGCACCTGGAGAAACCAGTGCTTGCCCAAGGGGAATCCGGGAGTACCCGTGTGATAACCCTAGGTCCGCCACCCAGGCTCAAAGGGATCATAAGATATTTCATGCCTAGTAACTTCCGTGTGCAGCCACAAGCCATTATGGGCTCTGGCATAGTTGAGTAAGTTGTGTGACCTCTTTCTGTGGTAGACTAGCTGATGTAGGGGAAAGTAGGTGTACCGGTCTACCAAGGGTTTGGAGGAAATACTTCAGAAAGACTATGTCTCGATCTTCCGATCATGGAGGTGGTCGAGTCTTGTGGGGAAAAGTGCGCAAACCTCTGCAGAGTGTACAAACTAATCATGATTAGCTGTGTCCCCGGTTATGGACAACTTGAGTATCTGGAAGTGAATTATTGGTTGATCTCATCACTTTATTTAATGAAATCATTGGGTTACTAATAACTTGGGAATTTTGGGATTGAGTTGGAGGAACCTTCTCAATAATGGCATTTTAATTTTGTAGTAAATAAAAATTTATTCCTTTGTTGTAGGGAAAAATTGGCTTTATGCAGAAATTAAACTTAGAGCCTCCACCAGCTAAAATTGCATATAGAGATAGTTTTTTTCATTATTATTACTCTATGGTGTGAAATTGCCAGCATATTCCATGTGCTGACCTACACGGCTGCAACGTCTCATGTTGCAGAGTTTTCCGACGAGGAGTAAAGGTGCGATAGGTCGTTGTTCTGCACTCAGTTTGCCGTGGAGTGGGATGGACTCATTTACCTTCGATGCTTCCGTAGTTATTTTTATTTAGATGGCCTTTGGCCATATTATTGTAATAAATACTCTTTTGAGGACCTCGATGTAATAAAGTGTGTGATTGAACTCTGTTATAATTCATCGAGTACTGTGTGTGTCAGCATACCGATCCAGGGATGACACTTAAGCACAGAGACTTCGATCCATTTGGGTTGGGTCGCTACAAGATGGTATCAGAGCACACACTGACTGTAGGACGCGACCACTAGGAAATGGAAAACCATAGGAAGAGAACTCTATTTTACCACTTCCTTATATATCCATTGGTCTGTACTCTTCTCTATTCATTTCTATCTCTTCTCTACTTCAATTCAATAGTTGTTGAACCCCATGACCAAGTTGCTCAGCTGGTGAGACCAAGACACATGAAGACATTATTGACGAAGAAGAAGAAGTAGAGCTGACTTTGATTTGAGAAGATTTAGTTCAGACCACCACTACCAAATGGAGTCCAACGAATGATTGCGGTAGTATGAAGAGATCATATCTCTTGTGGATATGACCTTACCTGTAGGTTTTGCTTGTGTGGTGTGATTTGTGTGAATTGCTTGATTTGAAGTTTTATTGCTATCATAAGCATATGGGTAGTGATTTCTCTCATTAGGCCCTTATTCTATTCTAATTTCTCATCCACTCTAAACCTAACAGATGCCTCCGAGACGTGACCCGGAATTTCCGCTGGAACTTACCCAGTTGATCCAGGATCAGAATGCCCTCATGCAGCTACTCATCCAGAATGAGAACCAGAACAACAACAACAACCCACCGCCGCCACCCCCGGTCGACAACCTTACCCGTTTCCTGAGGTTGAACCCACCCGTGTTCTCCAGCAGTACGGAGCCGATTGTCGCAGATGATTGGCTTCGCAAGATCGGAAGGGAGCTGACCACCGCAGGATGTACTGACGTTGAGAAGGTGCGCTTAGCCGCACATCAACTGGATGGACCAGCAGCTTCGTGGTGGGAGAATTACACCACCACATTCCCCATAGCAAATGTGACTTGGGATCAGTTCCAACAGGCGTTTCGTACTGCACATGTTTCAGCCGGAGCTATGAGTCTGAAGAAGCGTGAGTTCCGCAACTTACGCCAGGGTAATCGTTCTGTTGGTGATTATGTGGAGGAATTCAGCAAGTTATCCAGGTATGCTCCCGGAGACGTGGCTGATGATGCCGCTAAGCAGGAGAAATTTCTTGAGGGACTAAATGATGATCTGGGACTTCAGTTGACTGTGGCTACCTTTAACAATTATCAAGAGTTGGTTGACAAGGCTCTCATTCTAGAAGGCAAGCAACAACAGGTGGAAAACCGCAAGAGGAAGTACGGACAGGGAAAGTACAACTCTAGAGTTCAGCAGAAGCCGCGCTATACCCCGTACTCGGGAAATAATGGATCAGGATCTGGCAAGTATGGTGGACACACTCACCATAACCATGGAGGACATTCACATCATGGAGGGAATGGACACAACCATAGCCATAGGAATGGCAATGGAAACGGAGGAAACAACAATCAGCATCACTCCAACCCCGCTACACCGACAAAGAAGGATCTGAGCCACATTACCTGTTTCAAGTGCGGGAAGACCGGACACTACGCCACCGAATGTCCCGAGGCGAAGAACGGGAATGGCAATGGAAGCTCTGGAAGGAATCCAAATCCTTTTACTAGAGGTCAGGTGAACCATGTCATTGTGGAGGAAGTTTATGACCAGCCTGACGCCGTTGTTGGTAAGTTCTTGATTAATTCATTTACAGCCCTTGTTCTTTTTGATACTGGTGCATCGCATTCATTCATATCAAGGGGGTTTGTGGATAAGTTTAAGTTGCCGACCGTAGCCCTTAAAACACCAATGTTAGTGAGTTCCCCAGGAACAGAGAATATGGCTAGTCGGGGATGTTTTAAGTTGCCCATGACCGTAGGGAGACACGTTTTCCCCACAGACCTCATCATCCTAGAATCACAAGAATTGGACGTAATTCTAGGCATGGACTGGCTATCCAAGTATGAAGGGAATATTGAGTGTGCTAGTAAGTCGATTCTTCTCACCACCCAAGAGGGGCAACGGATCAAGTATGTGTCGAGGCATACGCCAAGGAGGACTCAAGTGAATTCTCTTTCGGGAGTTGTTCAGGAAGAAGTACCAGTTGTGAAGGATTATCCTGATGTTTTTCCAGAGGAACTACCAGGCATGCCACCGGATCGGGACATAGAGTTTTTGATTGAATTGTTACTAGGCACCGGACCAATATCCAAGAGACCGTATCGGATGCCCGCAAATGATCTGGAGGAAATTAAGAAGCAGATTAAGGAATTATTGGAGAAAGGTTATATTCGACCGAGTTCGTCACCTTGGGGAACCCCAGTGCTTCTAGTTGAGAAGAAGGATGGATCCTTGAGAATGGTTGTGGATTACCGTGCGTTGAATGAGGTGACGATCAAGAACAAGTACCCTCTGCCGATGATCAATGATTTGTTTGACCAGCTACAAGGAGAAAAAGTTTTCTCAAAAATCGATCTTCGATCTGGATATCACCAGCTGAAGATTCGAGAATAGGATATACCCGAAGACAGCCTTTACCATGAGATATGGGCTTTATGAGTATACGGTCATGTCTTTTGGTTTGACTAATGCCCCTGCCTATTTTATGAGTATGATGAATAAGGTGTTCATGGAGTTCTTGTATAAGTTTGTTGTGGTATTCATTGATGACATATTGATTTACTCGAAGAATGAAGAAGAACACAAGGAACATTTGCGCTTGGTTCTTGAGAAGCTCAGGGAACATCAGTTATATGCAAAGTTCAGCAAGTGTGAATTCTGGTTGAAGAAAGTTGGATTTCTCGGACATGTTATATCAGGGGAAGGAATAGCAGTGGATCCTTCGAAAGTTGAAGCCGTCACCGAATGGAAGGCACCCACCTCAGTCGGAGAGATTCGCAATTTCCTTGGACTTGCAGGATATTACCGAAGATTTATTGAGAATTTCTCCAAGATCGCAAAGCCCATGACAGAGTTATTAAAGAAAGACACCAAGTTTAATTGGACCGAGGAATGTGAGGCCAGTTTTCAGGAGTTGAAGAAACGTTTGGTCACAGCCCTAGTACTAATTCTTCCGAATATACGCAAGGATTTTCAGGTATATTGCGACGCTTCTCGTCAGGGACTTGGAGGTGTTCTTATGCAAGAAGGAAGAGTTGTTTCATATGCCTCACGTCAACTTCGACCCCATGAGCGGAATTATGCCACACATGATTTGGAGTTAGCAGCCGTAGTGCATGTGCTCAAGACCTGGAGGCATTTTCTTATTGGAAATCATTCTGATGTTTACACGGATCACAAGAGTTTGAAATACATCTTCACGCAAAAGGAGTTGAACCTCAGGCAGAGAAAATGGTTGGAGCTCATAAAAGATTATGACATGAAATTGCACTATCACCCAGGAAAGGCCAATGTTGTGGCAGATGCATTGAGCCGCAAGAGTTATGTCAATACCCTCACAGCAGGAGGATTACCTCAAGAGTTAATTGAGGATCTCAGAGATCTCCGATTGGAGATAGTACCACGAGGTTTTGTTACCGCAATGGAAATTCAATCCACCTTGTTGGGAAAGATTCGAGAAGCCCAGAAGTTAGACAAAGGTATTGCAGAAATAAAGGAAAGGATGAACCAAGGAAAGGCAGAAGAATTTCGTGAGGATGAACACGGAACCTTATGGTTTGAGCAGCGTATTTATGTGCCAAATGACACGGAGATCGGGAAGTTGATTCTTCAGGAGGCTCATGATTCGCCTTATTTGATACACCCAGGAAACACCAAGATGTATTTGGACTTGAAGGAAAGTTTCTGGTGGACAGGTATGAAAAAGGATATTGCCGAGTATGTCGCAGTATGTGATGTATGTCAAAGGTTTAAGGCAGAGCACCAGAAACCAGCAGGATTACTTCAGCCTTTGCCAATACCGGATTGGAAGTGGGACAAGCTTGGCATGGACTTTATTACAGGATTACCGAGGACACGATCAGGCTATGATTCTATTTGGGTAGTAGTTGATCGCTTGACCAAGGTAGCTCACTTCATCCCCGTGAAAACCACATATACAAGTGCTAAATTGGCCAAGATATACATGACCAGGATCGTATGTCTGCACGGAGTTCCGAGGACCATCGTATCAGATAGAGGAACACAATTTACCTCAAAGTTTTGGCATCAGTTACACGAAACTTTGGGTACCAGGCTAGAGTTCAGTACAACCTTTCATCCGCAGACAGATGGGCAGGCCGAGAGAGTCAATCAGATTCTGGAGGACATGTTGAGAGCTTGTGCGCTAGATTATGGATCTAGTTGGGATGATAATTTGCCATACGCAGAATTCTCATATAACAACGGCTATCAAGCTAGTTTGAAGATGGCCCCTTTCGAAGCTTTGTACGGAAGGAGGTGCAGGACACCATTAATATGGGATGAAGTTGGAGACCATAAATTATTCGGACCAGATTTAATTAAAGATTCGGAGGAGAAAGTCAAGTTGATCCGTGACAGACTTAAGATAGCCCAATCCAGACAGAAGAGTTATGCCGATACTAAACGCAAGGAAGTAACTTATGAAGTCAGAGATAGAGCATATCTTCGTGTGTGTCCACTTCGAGGTGTTAAACGGTTTGGAGTTAAAGGCACACTAGCACCACGATTTGTGGGGCCATACAGAATTTTGGAACGCATAGGTGAAGTTGCCTACAAGTTAGAATTACCGAAGCCTTGTCAGGAGTTCATGATGTGTTTCATGTTTCCCAGTTGAAGAAGTGCCATGCAGAGATGGCCGATATTCCTTTGAGAGATACAGTGCCACTGGAGGCCATACACTTGGATAGTGATCTAACCTATGATGAGAAGCCCGTCAAGATTCTCGAAACAACAAGCAGGGTTACCCGCAGCAAGGTCATCAAGTTTTGCAAGGTTCAGTGGAGTCATCATACTGAGGAAGAAGCCACGTGGGAACGCGAAGAAGATCTTCGACAAGACCACCCACACCTTTTTGCTAGCCAACCCGAATCTCGAGGGCGAGATTCATCTTAAGGGGGGTAGGTTTGTAACATCCCAACTTTTCAATTTGGAATGTTTTACAATTATTAGCTAAGCATCTATGCATTTTTTTTATTTTTTTTATTTTGAGTGTCATTTGGAAATTTCAGAGGCATTGAGTTTTATCTGACTTTGGATTCAACTTGGCATCTGAAATTTATTTCAAAAATGCCTGACAAACACTTGTTCAAAAGTGTGAGAGGAGCTAACATGACACTCCAAAAAGTCAGAAGAAAACAATGCCGAAAGTTTTGAATTCAAATTTGAGTTTCTTTTGAATTTTTTAGAAAAATGTTTTTTTATAAAGTTTTTATTTAGCCTCTGAAAAATAGTTCATCTTGTAGGATTTATTTTTCTGAATGTTTTGATATATATATGTTCTATATAAAAATATTTTTATTTTCTATCTATATATATTTTTTTTCTCTCTCTTTGTCAAAAAAAAAGTAAAAAACAAACGCAGCCCAGCAAGCCCCTGCCCAGGCGCTATCTTCTTCTTCCTCGAATCCTTACAGAAACATGTACGCACGCATGGAGGGCAGCACCCCACCTCGCGCCCCACCCCCTCCCCTTCTCTCCCTCGCCCAGAAATTGCTCTGGACGGAACCCCCTCGCATTCCTCTACCCCTTCCCCTTCACTAGTGCGCCTTAATTCCTTCTCTAATGGCCACCATGAGAGCTTGAAACTGCAGCCATTAACACCTCTTGCCCCACCCAACTCTGGACCTCCCCAAGCCCTATAAAAGACACCCCGCGAGCCCCTCTCACCCCTCGTCCGAAGCCCTCTCCTTCTGGAGCTTTTCCCCCTCCCTAACCTCGCCAATTGGTCGCCGGAGTTCGTGTATTCCGGCGGCTTCTCCACCACACCAGGAGGCGATACCGACACTGCGGTACTGCTCCTCGGATTCGCATCACGTCGCTCTTCACCGTCCTGCACGCGTCCTTCGCCAAAACACACCGGAGCCGCCTTCTTCCTCGTCTCCGGCGACAAGTCCGGTGAACACCCTGTCCGATTTTTTTTCTCTTTTATCAGTATATTTTCCAATTCAGATTCTTTACCGAATCTTGTTTCTAGTATATCTTTTAGTCTATAGATCCGATTTAGTTGATTCTTTTTCCTATGGTTTCGTAGAAATATCCTCTATCCAGAGAACCAAACGAAATATATTTTTGAAAATTTTAAAATTTGAATTCAAGGAGATCTGAATTCAAACTACGTTAGGCCATAACTTGAGTTTCGTAACTCCGTTTTGGGTGATTTTTTTTGCAAATCGAAGCTTGTGACATGTACCTTCTGTTAAAAACCAAAACCATTTATTTTTTGTTGCTGTGAAAATTATATTCTGTACAGAAACTTTATTTTGGTATTTTTGGAGTTTTTCGAAGTCTTTTATTTGTTTTCTTTTTGGACCTTTGCTTGTATGCTTATGTGTGTTATTGCTTGCTTACGCTAGATCATCCGGAGTGCGAAGCTTGCTACTACGAATCTTTAGAGTTCAACGAATGTCAGCAAGGCAAGTTCACACTTTCATCATAATTTTGAATACCCAGTTTTTACTATGCATTAGTTTCACCCTCAAAGATTGCATGAGTAGGATTGAGAACATGTGGTTATGCTATGTAGTTTATGTGGTAGGAACCTATGACCTTTTATCACCCCGGGAAAATATTCATTATATCATATATTGCTTAGCCATGCTCGTAGACGGGGATTGGTATGTGTGATACATGCAAGTTGCGAGAGATAATAATTTATCGGGACAACATAAGGTGGCAACTTTAATACACATCTGGGTGGATTGTTTGGGGCACCTGGAGAAACCAGTGCTTGCCCAAGGGGAATCCCGGAGTACCCGTGTGATAACCCTAGGTCCGCCACGCAGGCTCAAAGGGATCATAAGATATTTCATGCCTAGAAACTTCCGTGTGCAGCCACAAGCCATTATGGGCTCTGGCATAGTTGAGTAAGTTGTGTGATCTCTTTCCGTGGTAGACTAGCTGATGTAGGGGAAAGTAGGTGTACCGGTCTACCCAGGGTTTGGAGGAAATACTTCAGAAAGACTATGTCTCGATCTTCCGATCATGGAGGTGGTCGAGTCTTGTGGGGAAAAGTGCGCAAACCTCTGCAGAGTGTACAAACTAATCATGATTAGCCGTGTCCCCGGTTATGGACAACTTGAGTATCTGGAAGTGAATTATTGGTTGATCTCATCACTTTATTTAATGAAATCATTGGGTTACTAATAACTTGGGAATTTTGGGATTGAGTTGGAGGAACCTTCTCAATAATGGCATTTTAATTTTGTAGTAAATAAAAATTTATTCCTTTGTTGTAGGGAAAAATTGGCTTTATGCAGAAATTAAACTTAGAGCCTCCACCAGCTAAAATTGCATATAGAGATAGTTTTTTTCATTATTATTACTCTATGGTGTGAAATTGCCAGCATATTCCATGTGCTGACCTACACGGCTGCAACGTCTCATGTTGCAGAGTTTTCCGACGAGGAGTAAAGGTGCGATAGGTCGTTGTTCTGCACTCAGTTTGCCGTGGAGTGGGATGGACTCATTTACCTTCGATGCTTCCGCAGTTATTTTTATTTAGATGGCCTTTGGCCATATTATTGTAATAAATACTCTTTTGAGGACCTCGATGTAATAAAGTGTGTGATTGAACTCTGTTATAATTCATCGAGTACTGTGTGTGTCAGCATACCGATCCAGGGATGACACTTAAGCACAGAGACTTCGATCCATTTGGGTCGGGTCGCTACATTCTACTAGATCAAGATACTACCAAAAGTATCAAACTAAGTAAAACGGTAAAGATAGGAGTGATGGTGATACGATACCGGGGTCACTCCCCCAAGCTTGGCAGTTGCCGAGGGGAGTGCCCATACCCATATGATTATGTCTCCTTCTTCGGGGGTGGTGATGATGGAGTTGTTGATGATGTAGGCTTGTTGTCCACCTTCCAAGGCATGGGCTCACCATCGTAGAAGGATGATCGAGTCTCCGGGATGCTCAAATCTGCAGCCAAACTCATATTCTTGAATCTATATTCATACTCATAGTTTTGGTTTTGCAGGTCATAGATCTGGGCTTGGAGGTGATCGATCTTCTCTTGAAGATTGGAGATGGCTTCCCCGAAGATCCTTGAGTCCAGCTTGAGGTTGTTGGCGAGCTCCGAGATCATCATGTAGTTGGCATTGAGCCCTCGTTCGACCATACCTTGGCACTTGAAAACTTGTTGCTCCATTGCTTCGTGTCTTGTCTCCACGCTTCCGGTTCTCTTCGGCCCCTCAACATCACGGATGTGCAGCACCCCCTCATGCAACTCCATGGTTTTAGGGTGGTGTAGCACCTCCGCAAGGTAGGGGTTGATGACCTTCTCGAAGAACTTGTCCTTGGGGGTGTTGGAGGACGCCATGATGATCTAGATCTGTCAAAAACAGCAGCTCAAAACGAAAACAGAGGATTTTTGCGTGATACAGAGGTCAAAACCTTCGGGGGTATATATAATGAATTTTTACCGACAAAAAGGAGTAACCCACAAGAAAACGGAGTCCGGGGGACACACGGGGTGCCCACGAGGCAGGGGGGCGCGCCCTCCACCCTCGTGGACGCCTCGTGTCCCCTCCGGACTGCTTCTTATTTTTCTATTTTTCTAAATATTCCAAAACGGAGAAATATTGCCTTTAAAACTGTTTTGGAGTCGGTTTACTTACCGTATCACATACCTCTTCCTTTTTGGAGGCTGAATCATTCTGGAAAGTGTCCCTTATGTATTCCTCCAGGGTTATAGTTTCAATAATATTGGTTTCAACATTTATAGGATTACCTGAGATATAATGTTTGATTCTTTGACCGTTCACCACCTTCGGATTTGTGCCTTCGAGGTTGTTGATCTTTATGGCACCGGAACGATAGACCTCCTCGATAACGTAAGGTCCTTCCCACTTGGAGAGAAGTTTTCCTGCAAAAAATCTTAAACGAGAGTTGAATAGCAAGACATAATCACCTATGTTAAACTCACGCTTTTATATCCTTTTGTCATGCCATCTTTTAACTTTTTCTTTAAACAGTTTGGCATTCTCATAGGCCTGGGTTCTCCAATTGTCGAGACGGCTAATGTAAAATAACCTCTTTTCACCGGCAAGTTTGAAATCACAATTGAGTTCTTTAATAGCCCAATATGCCTTATGTTCTAGCTCAAGAGGTAAGTGACAAGCTTTTTGCATATACCATCTTATATGGAGACATACCCATAGGATTTTTGTATGCAGTTCTATAGGCCCATAATGCATCATCAAGTTTCTTGGACCAATTCTTCCTAGACCTATTAACTGTCTTTTGCAAGATTAATTTCAACTCCCTATTACTTAGTTCTACTTGACCACTAGTCTCTGGGTGATAGGGGGATGCAATTCTATGGTTGACATCATACTTAGCAAGCATCTTACGGAAAGCACCATGAATAAAGTGTGAACCACCATTAGTCATTAGATATCTAGGGACTCCAAACCTCGGAATATAACTTCTTTAAGCATCTTAATAGAGATGTTGTGATCAGCACTACTAGTTGGAATAGCTTCGACCCACTTAGTAACGTAATCAACAGCAACTAGAATGTGTGTGTACCCATTAGAGGCAGGAAACAATCCCATATAATCAAAGCCCCAAACATCAAATGGTTCAATAACAAGCGAATAATTCATAGGCATTTCTTGACGTCTACTGATATTACCAATTCTTTGACATTCATCACAAGATAAGACAAACTTACGGACATCCTTGAAGAGAGTAGGCCAATAAAAACCGGATTGCAATACCTTGTGTGCAGTTCTATCTCCCGCATGGTGTCCTCCATAAGCTTCGGAGTGGTACATGCGTAGAATCTGTTCCTGTTCATGCTCAGGTACACAACGTCTAATGATACCATCTACTCCTTCTTTATAAAGATGTGGGTCATCCCAGAAGTAATGTCTCAAATCATAGAAGAATTTTTTCTTTTGCTGGTATGTGAAGCTAGGAGGTATAAATTTGGCAACAATATAATTAGCATAATTAGCATACCATGGAGCAGTACGAGAAGTATTTATGACAGCTAATTGTTCATCAGGAAAGCTATCATCAATAGGTTGTCGGTCATCAAGTATATTCTCTAACCTCGACAAGTTATCTGCTACGGGGTTCTCAGCTCCCTTTCTATCAATAATATGCAAGTCAAATTCTTGCAGCAAGAGAACCCATCTAATAAGTCTAGGTTTAGCATCTTTCTTTTCCATAAGGTATTTGATAGCAGCATGATCAGTGTGAATAGTTACTTTAGAATCAACAATATAGGGTCTAAACTTATCACAAGCAAATACAACTGCTAAAAATTCTTTTTCAGTAGTGGCATAATTTCTTTGGGCACTATCTAGAGTTTTACTAGCATACTGGATAACATTCAATTTCTTATCAACTCTTTGCCCTAAAACAGCTCCTACAACATAATCACTAGCATCGCACATAATCTCAAAGGGTAAATTCCAGTCAGGAGGCTGGACAATAGGTGCAAAGATCAATGCTTTCTTAAGTATTTCAAATGCTTCTAGACAATCATCATCAAAGACAAAAGGAATATCTTTTTGTAAGAGATTAGTCAGAGGCCTGGAGATTTTGCAGAAGTCCTTAATAAACCTCCTATAAAACCCGGCATGACCAAGGAAACTTCATATACCTTTGATGTCCTTCGGGCATGGCAACTTCAATACCTCTTTCAGAAATTTTATGTCCCAAGACAATGCCTTCATTAACCATAAAGTGACACTTCTCCCAATTCAACACAAGATTAGTGCCTTCACATCTCTGCAAAACTCGATCAAGGTTGCTTAAGCAATCATCAAAAGATGTTCCGTAAACGGAGAAATCATCCATGAAAACCTCAACAATCTTTTCACAAAAATCAGAGAATATAGCCATCATGCATCTTTGAAAGGTAGCAGGTGCATTACATAAACCAAAAGGCATACGTCTATAAGTAAAGGTACCAAAAGGACAAGTAAAAGTGGTCTTTTCTCGATCCCCTTTTGACACAGGTATCTGAGAGAAACCAAAATAACCATCTAGAAAGCAGAAATGAGTATGTTTGGATAACCTTTCTAGCATTTGATCAATAAATGGCAAGGGCTAATGATCTTTCTTAGTAGCTTTATTTAACTTACGGAAATCAATTACCATCCTATAGCATGTAACTATTCTTTGCGGGATCAATTCATCTTTATCATTAGGAACGACAGTCATACCTCCCTTCTTAGGGACACAATGGACATGTCTTACCCACTGGCTATCAGCAACTGGATAGATAATACATGCCTCTAGAAGCTTTAGTATTTCCTTTCTTACCACTTCTTTCATCTCAGGATTTAACCGTCGCTGATGATCAATAACCGGTTTAGCATTTTCTTCCAATTTTATCTTGTGTTGGCATATAGTGGGACTAATGCCCTTAAGATCATCCAGAGTATATCCAATAGCAGCACGATGCTTCTTCAGAGTTTTCAATAACTTTACTTCTTCCTGCTTTGAAAGGTTAGCACTAATAATAATAGGATATATCTTCTTTTCATCAAGATAAACATATTTAAGATTATCAGGTAAAGGTTTAAGTTCAAACACGGGATCACCCTTGGATGGAGGAGGATCCCCTAGGATTTCAACAGGCAAGTTGTTTTCCAATACGGGTCCCTGTTTAAGGAATATTTCATCTATTTCCCTTCTCTCATTCATACACATATCATTTTCATGGTCTAGCAAGTATTGTTCTAAGGGATCATTAGGTGGCATGGCAATAGAAGCAAGACCAATAATTTCATCCTTACTGGGTGGTGCCTTTTCAAGAGGTTGTCTACGGAATTTAGCAAAGTTAAAATCATGAGACATATCCCCCAATCCAACAGTGACAATATCTTTCACGCAGTCTATCTTGGCATTAACAGTGTTCAAGAAGGGTCTACCGAATATAATGGGACAAAATTCATCTTGTGGGGAACTAAGAACAAGAAAATCAATAGGGTATTTAACCTTCCCACACAAGACTTCAATATCTCTAACAATCTCAACTGGTGAAATAGTGTCTCTATGAGCAAGCTTAATAGTAACATCAATCCCTTCTAACTCAACAGGTGCAATATCGTGCATAATTTCGTTATACAAATCAAGAGGGATAATACTCGCACTAGCACCTACGTCACATAAACCATGGTAGCAATGATCTCCTATCTTAACGGAGATAACATGCAAGCCTACAACAGGTTTATGTTTATTCCTAGCATTGGGTTTGGCTATTCTAGCAGAGTCTTCTTGGAGATAAATAACATGTCCATCTAAATCTTCTACCAAGAGATATTTAACCATAGCAACACTAGGTTCACCTTTAATTTGCTCAGAGGGTGTAGGTGTTCTAGTATTACTCTTACGAACTATAGTTGAAGCTTGAGCATGATCCTTTATCCTAACATGGAAATGTGGTTTCTCAATATAAGCAGTAGGAATAACAGGATCAACATTATAAGTGATAGTCTTTTCTTCAACTTTAATAGGTTCAACTACTTTTACTTCAATAGGGGGATGGTATTTAAACCACTTCTCCTTGGGGAGATCAACATGAGTAGCAAAAGATTCACAGAAAGAAGCCACTATCTCAGAGTCAAGTCCATATTTAGTGCTAAACTCACGGAAAGCATCGGTATCCATAAAAGCTTTAACACAATCAAACTTAGGGGTCATACCTGACTCCTTACCTTCGTCGAGATCCCAATATTCAGAGTTGCGTTTAATTCTTTCCAATAAATCCCATTTGAATTCAATAGTCTTCATCATAAAAGAGCCAGAACAAGAAGTATCGAGTATGGAGCGATTATTAAGAGAAAGCCGAGCATAAAATTTGGAATGATCATTTCTCTTGAGAGCTCCTGGTTGGGGCATGAATATAACATTGATTTCAGCCTCCCCCAAGCTTGAGCGATGCTTTCTCCTTTGCGAGGCCAGAAATTATAAATATAATTACGATCACGATGAACCTGGTGCATAGGGTAGAACTTCTGATGAAATTCCAACTTCAGACGATTATAGTTCCATGATCCCATATCAACGCATAGCCTAAACCATGTCAATGCATCTCCCTTCAAAGATAAAGGGAAGACCTTCTTCTTGAGAACATCCTCGGGCATACCTGCAAGCTTAAATAATCCACAAACTTCATCCACATAGATTAGATGTAAATCGGGATGCAGTGTTCCATCTCCTGTAAAGGGATTTTCAAGCAGTTTCTCTATCATACCCGAAGGAATCTCAAAGCAAACTTTTTCAATAGGTGCAGTAGGTTGAGGAGCAACTCTTTGCTCTTCTGGTCAGGGTGAAGATACCCCGAACAAGCCCCTCAAAGGATTTTGAGCCATAGTAACAAGTGACAATAAATTTCAGCACACTATATAATTTTTTCCTTACCAAAGGCGCTTCACTCCCCGGAAACGGCGCCACAAAAGAGTCTTGATGACCCACAAGTGTAGGGGATCTATCGTAGTCCTTTCGATAAGTAAGTGTGTCAAACCCAACGACGAGCAGAAGGAAATGATAGGCAATTTTCAGTAAGGCATTTTCTGGAAGCACTGAAATTATAGGTAACAGATAGTTTTGTGATAAGATAATTGGTAGCAAGTGACAAACGGTAAAAGTAAATAAGGTGCAGCAAGGTGGCCCAATCCTTTTTGTAGCAAAGTACAAGCCTGGACACACTCTTATATAAAGGAAAGCGCTCCTGAGGAAAAATGGGAATTATCGTCAAGCTATTTTTCATCATGATCATCTGATTCGCGTTCGATACTTTGATAATTTGGTATGTGGGTGGACCGGTGCTTGGGTGCTGCCCTTACTTGGACAAGACTCACACTTATGATTAACCTCTAATGCAAGCATCCGCAACTACAAACGAAGTATTAAGGTAAACCTAACCCTAGCCTGAAACATATGGATCCAAATCAGCCCCTTACGAAGCAACGCATAAACTAGGGTTTAAGCTTCTGTCACTCTAGCAACCCATCATCTACTTATTACTTCCCAATGCCTTGCTCTAGGCCCAAACAATGGTGAAGTGTCATGTAGTCGATGTTCACATGACACCACTAGAGGAGAGACAACATACATCTCATCAAAATATCGAACAAAGACCAAACTCACATGACTACTGATAGCAAGACTTCTCCCATGTCCTCAGGAACAAAAGTAACTACTCACAAGACATAATATTGTTCATGACCATAGGGGCATTAATATGCATAATGGATCTGAACAAATGATCTTCCACCAAATAAACCAACTAGCAATAATTACAAGGAGTAATCAACACTACTAGCAACCCACATGTACCAATCTGAGGTTTGGGTACAAAGATTGGATACATGAGATGAACTAGGGTTTGAGAGGAGATGGTGCTGGTGAAGATGTTTATGAAGATAGCCCTCCCCAAGATGGGAGAGTTGTTGGTGATGACGGCGGTGACGATTTCCCCCTCCCAGAGGGAAGTATCCCCGGCAGAACAACTCTGCCGGAGCCCTAGATTGGTTTTTGCCTGGGTTCCGCCTCAAGACGGCGGCGTCTGCTCCCGAAAGCCTCCTTATGATTTTTTCCAGGTCAAAATACCTCATATAGGAGAATATGGGCTTCGGGGGCCTTCCGGTTGGCCCACGAGGCAGGGGGCGCGCCCTGAGAAGGGGGGCGCGCCCCCCACCCTCGTGGACAGCCGGTGGCCCCCCTCGTGGACTTCTTTCACCAGATATTTTTTATATTTTCTGAAATGGTGTTCTGTTGAGTTTTAGGGCTTTTGGAGTTGTGGAGAATAGGTTTCCAGAGTTTACTCCTTTTCCAGTCCAGAATTCCAGCTGCCGGCATTCTCCCTCTTCATGTAAACCGTGTAAAATAAGAGAGAAAAGGCATAAGTATTGTGACAAAACATGTAAGAACAGCCCATAATGCAATAAATATCAACATATAAGCATGATGCAAAATGGACGTCTCAGGGGCTACATGTAATATGCATATAAAGGAGGAACATCTTCAAATTCACAGTTCTGGGCAAATCAGGAAGATTAATTGTGTGACCCGACGTTGGCAACAATCATAACCCGGCGTCTATAAACAGTCATGACCCGGGATCATCAGTTTTTATAACCCGACAATTTTGGCAATCATAAACCGGCAAGTTCTACATTTTCAAACCGGCTGTATATCAGTTGAATATTTGAAGACCAATATTTTTGTCAGATCAGAGCTTTGACGGCCGATTCAAATGGATTCTTTATTTACAAAATATCTTCTCCAAGCAAATTGCTTATGAAGCTGGTCTATTGACTCGGATTTTTTTGAAGGAAGAAATGACAAGGATTTAAGGATGATCAAGTGCCGGTTTATAAGAATATTTAACCCGGAGCACATGCTGCCAAATTTGTTCTTGTGTTTATGTTGCAGATCAGTTTAACATGGATAAATCCAAGTTAAACTGGGGGTTAATGTCAAGGATATACCCCGAGGCGTAACCTGGCCGGAAGTATAACCCGGTCGGACTTGGTGACTCATGGGTGACCCGGCGAGCGGGTCAGAGGAACGACAAGACCCGGTGGCCCAGAAGGCGGTTTATGGAAGGCCGATTCATGTTATGGTGGGCCGGTTTATGAGGAAAGCACAAGGAATATTCTCCTACAAAGGAAGAAAGACTAGGACTCCACTTGTAATAGAGTAATCCTAATCCTACTAGGACTAGTTATGTAACCCGCCCCTTCAACATATATAAGGAGGGGCAGGGCTCCCAAGAGAGAGGGAGAGAGAGAGAGATAGAGAGAGAGAGAGAGAGAGAGAGAGAGAGAGAGAGAGAGAGAGAGGCAAGAAGAAACAATCTCTAGGGCTAGACACAAAGAGCCTGTTTACCGGCGACTCCCTCATGAAGATAATGAGACCTAACCTCAAACAGCATGTAGGGTTATTACCGGATGATGTTTCCCGGGGCCCGAAGTTGTCTAAATATTTGTCTTGCGTGTTGCATCTCTTGATTCCGATCAACCCCTCTCAAGCTACCACATAGATGCGCGGCCTCACGACTAAGTCCTCACACTAGGACATCTGCCGTGACAATTCCACGACACTGTCCGACACTCGTATGACAATTAGCTAATCTTCTTAATTATTTATCGCATACGGTTTGGGAAAAGCGAATGCGTGTGATTGTATGCTTATCATACACGTTCTATAATAGTGAACCGTTTGTGATGGGCCGCGCATCGTAAACGTAGCACCACAGAATACCAACTACGATGGCAATGCGAGCACAAACGAGTAGGAGTACTGTAGGTCCCTATCCCCGACGATTTCTGGGTCGTGTGGGAAGGACACCCCTATCGCCATCACTCACTAGGCGGCGTTTCCAAATGTCAACGCGGAAAGGGGTTAAAAACTGTTTGTATAGCACCGACGCGTACTAGTGATTCTACGAAGATCTTTATCGGTCGAACCTTTATGACAACATACATAGTTCCCTTTGTCTGTCTGTATGTTACTTTCCCGAGATTTGATCATCGGTATCTCCATACCTAGTTCAATCTCGTTACCGGCAAGTCCCTTTACTCATTTTGTAATACATCATCTTGTAACTAACTCCTTAGTCACTTTGCTTGCCAGCTTCTTGTGATGTTGTATTGCCGAGAGGGCCCAGAGATACCTCCCCATCACACGGAGTGACAAATCCCAGTCTCGATCCATGCCAACCCAAAAGACACCTTTGGAGATACCTGTAGAGCATCTTTATGATCACCCAGTTATGTTGTGACGTTTGATAGCACACAAGGTATTCCTCCAGTACCCGAGAGTTGCATGAGCTCATGGTCGAAGAAACATGTATATGACATTAAGAAAGTAGTAGCAGTTAAACTGAACGATCATATGCTATGCTAACGGTTGGGTCTTGTCCATCACATCATTCTCCTAATGACGTGATCCCGTTATCACATGACAACTCGTGTCTATGGTTGGGAAACCTTAACCATCTTTGATCAACGAGCTAGTCTAGTAGAGCCTCACTAGGGACATGGTATTTGTATATGTATCCACACATATATTTAAGTTTCCGGTCAATAAAATTCTAGCATGAATAATAAACTTTATCATGATTAAGGAAATATAATAATTGCCATTTCATTATTGCCTCTAAGGCATATATCCATCAATAAACCCCGTCTTTTTATCCTTTATGGCAACAATACAATATTTGCCTCGCTACCCCTTTTGTCACGGGTGAGGACACCGCAAGATTGAACCCATCACAAAGTACCTCTCCCATTGCAAGAAAAACCAATCTAGTTGTCCAAACCAAATTGATAGATAAAAGAGAAATACAAAGCTATCTTAATCATGCATAAAAGAGTTCGGAGAAGACTCAAATAATATTCATAGATGATCTGTTCATAAATCCACAATTCATCGAATCTCAACAAACACATCACAAAGGAAGATTACATCAAATAGATCTCCAAGAACATCAAGGAGAACATTGTATTGAAGATCAAAGAGACAGAAGAAGCCATCTATCTACTAGCTATGGACCCGTAGGTTTGTGGTAAACTACTCACACATCATCGAAGGGGCAACAAGGATGATGTAGATGCCCTCCGTGATTGAATCCCCCTCCGGCGGAGTATCGGAGAAGGCCCCAAGAAGGGATCTCATGGGAACAGAGACCTGCTGCGGTGGAAAAGTATTTTTGGCAACTCCTCCAGGGTTTCTGGAATACTTGGGAATTTATAGGCAAAAGATTCGGTGTAGGGGACGAACCCCTATGGCTTGTCACCTCCCCGTGGCTCCCTTGGCCCCTCCTCCAGGTCTCATAGGTGTCTTCTAGTCCAAGAAAAATCATCATAAAGTTTTATTCCGTTTGGACTCCGTTTAATATTTCTCTTCTGCGAAAGCAAAAAAGGATAAAACAAAAACTAGCACTAGGCACTGGGTTAATAAGTTAGTCCCAAAAATAATATAAAATAGCATATTAATGCATTTAAAACATCCAAGTTGATAATATAATAGCGTGGAACAATTAAAAAATATAGATACATTAGAGACGTATCAAGCATCCCCAAGCTTAATTCCTGCTTGTCCTCGAGCAGGTAAATGATAAAATCAGAATTTTTCATGTGGAATGCTACCTAACATATTTATCAAGTAATCTTCTTTATTGTGGCATGAATATCCAGATCCATAAGATTCAAAGCAAAAGTTTAATATTGACATAAAACAATAATATTTCAAGCATACTAATAAAGCAATAATGTCTTCTCAAAATAACATGGCAAAAGAAAGTTATCCCTACAAAATCACCTAGTCTGGCTATGCTCCATCTTCATCACTTAAAGTATTTTATCATGCACAACCCCGGTATTAGTCAAGAAATTGTTTCATACTTTAGTGTTCTCAAACCTTTTCAACTTTCACAAACTACATGAGCGTGAGCCATGGGTATAGCACTATAGGTGGAATAGAATATGGTGGTCGTGGAGAAGACAAACAGAAGGCAAAAGTCTCACATCAACTAGGAAAGTTAATGGGCTATGGAGATGCCCATCAATTGATATCAATGTGATTGAGTAGGGATTGCCATGTAACGGATGAAATAGAGTTATAAGTGTATGAAAGCTCAAAAGAAAACTAAGTGGATGTGCATCTAACTTGCTTGCTCATGAATACCTAGGGCATTCGAGGAAGCCCATTGTTGGAATATATAAGCCAAGTTCTATAATGAAAAATTCCCACTGGTATATGAAAGTGAAAAAATAGGAGACTGTCTATCATGAAGAGCATGGCGCTATTTCAAGGCACAAGTGTGAAAAAAGGATAGTAACATTGTCCCTTCTCTCTTTTCTTTCCTTCTATTTTCTCTATTTTTTGTTTGGGCTTCTTTGGACTCTTTTATTTTATTTGGGCTTCCTTGGCCTCTTTTATTTTTTATAAAGTCCGAAGACTCATCCCAACTTGTGATCGAATCATAGCTTTCATCATCCTTTCCTCACATGGGACAACGCTCTAACAATATTGACCACCACACTTTTATTTACTTACAACTCAAAAATTACAACTCAAGGTAAAAACTCATAATGATGGAACGGTGGAGTTACATGGCAATATATATCGGAATGGATCTGGAAATGTCATAATAGGTAGGTATGGTGGCTGTTTTGAGGAAGGGTAAATAGTGGGTTTAATGCACCGACGAAAGTTGCACAGTACTAGAGAGGCTAGCAATGGTGGATGGGTGAGAGTGCGTATAATCCATGGACTCAATATTGGTCATAAATAACTCACATACTTATTGCAAAAATTTATTAGTCATTGAAACAAAGTACTACACGCATGCTCCTGGGGAGAGGTTGGTAGGAGTTAACCATCGCGCGCTCCCAACCTCCACACAAAGAATGACAATCAAAGAATAAATCATGCTCCGACTTCATCACATAACGGTTCACCATATGTGCATGCTACCGGAATCACGAACTTTAACACAAGTATTTCTACCAATCCACAATTAATCACTAGCATGAATCTAATATCACCATCTTCATATCTCAAAACAATTGCAAGGAATCAAACTTCTCATATATTCAATGCTCTTTATGAAAGTTTTTATTATATCCCCCTCGGATGCCTATCATATTAGGACTAAATTCACAACCTAAGAAAATTACCATGTTTTTAAAGACTCTCAAAATAATATAAGTGAAGCATGAGATTTCATCAATTTCTTCAAAAAAAACATCACCGCTGTGCTCAAACAGATATAAGTGAAGCACTAGAGCAACTACCCTAGATCAAAAGATATAAGTGAAGCACAAAGAGTATTCTAATAAATTCATGATTAATGTGTGTCCCTCTCAAAAGGTGTGTACATCAAGGATGATCGTGACAAACTAAAAAGCAAAGAATCAAATAATACAAGACGCTCCAAGCAAAACACATACCATGTGATGAATAAAAATATAGCCTCAAGTAAATTTATCGATGGATTGAAGACAAAAGAGGGGATGCCATCCGGGGCATCCCCAAGCTTAGATGCTTGGATGTCCTTGAATATTACCTTGGGGTGCCTTGGGCATCCACAAGCTTAGGCTCTTGCCACTCCTTATTCTGTAGTCCATCAAATCTTTATCCAAAACTTGAAACTTCACAACCCAAAACCCAACAGAAAACTCATGAGATCTGTTAGCGTAATAAATCAAATAACCACTTTAGGTAATGTTGTGAAATCATCCTAATTTTATATTGGTATTATATCTACTATATTATAACTTCTCCATGGATCAATACCCATAGATTCATCAAAATAAGCAAACAACATGATGAAAATAGAATCTGTCAAAAACAGAACAATCTGTAGCAATATGAAAACTTCGCATACTTATGCAACTCTAAAAATTCTGAAAAATTAGTACAATGTGTGAAATTTGTATATAAATCTTGTGTAATAATTTAAGAATTTATCACTCTCCATCAAATTATAGAATTTTCTATACTAGACGCAAAAGTTTATGTTTTCCAGAAAAATCTAATCAACAATCTTCGAAACCATCCCAAAAGTCTTACTTGGCACAAACACTAAATTAAAACATAAAAACACATCTAACCAGAGGCTAGAAGGTATGTTTATTCAAAAAAATAAAGAAAATATTAAAACAAAAATAAAATTGGGTTGCCTACCAACAAGCACTATTGTTTAACGCCCCTAGCAAGGCAGAAACCAACGATCTAGATATTGTCATCTTTGGTATTGATCTGTTTTTTTATCAAATCTGTCAAAATTTCTTTTAACAAATCATTTTTCTCTTTTCCTTTTTTTCTAATGGGAGAACTCAATCCATGAAAAGGACTTTGATTAGTAATTTTAACATTCATAATTTCATGCTCGGGATCATCACCATAAATATCTTCATATAGAATTTGTATCTCATTTTTGATAGGTCCTTTAGACATCACTTCCATCCACTCCTCACCAAATCCGACATAAATCCCTTTGGTGACCCAGTGTCGAGGTAAAGGGCATGAGTAATTTCTGCATAAGGAACTCTTCTCCTAAGATTGCTACTGTAAGCATGTAATCTCTAGATTTCAAACTACGAAAGGCTTCTTTATCATGGATTATTTCCTCAATGGGAGGATGCTCAATATTTTTATTGTAGAAAGTTAAAATTTCCCTAGATTCCCGTATTATAAAATCAAACTCGCGCATAAGGATGATTATTGCAAAAAATAGCCTTAGGATGAAATATATTAAGAAGTTCATAAAATATCTTTTGTAAAGTAGGATGAATATGCACAAATTTTCTTTCCAACTTAACGATAAGCATGGAAATAGCATCCTCCTAACAAATTGTTTCAAGAAGAATAGAGCATTTAATTGGCAAAAAAAACCGTACAATTGAAGAACTCCTGAATAATACTCTTACCGATAATATTACCATCCCCCACATAGAAAGTTTTTGTATTACAATTAGGACGGGTTTCATTTTCATGATCTAAATCACAAGATCCAAGTTTTTCCTCCAGATTTTCAGCGATAACCTTACCCGATTCAGTCATGATAGCAAAGCAATATAGCACACAAGCAAACAAACAAAAGGACGAACGGAAAAAGGGTGAATAAAAAGGCAAATATTTTTGTGTTTTTTCTGAAAACATTTTAGAAGTGGGGGAGATGAAAACTGGAGGCAAATGGCAAATAATGTAAGTGCAAGATATGATAGTTTATGACAAGTACTTGGTAGGCTTGATGTAGAACCTCCCCAGCAACAGCGCCAGAAATTCTTCCTGCTACTTCTTGAGCTTGCATTGATTTTTCCCTTGAAAAGGAAAGGGTGATGCAGCAAAGTAGAGATAAGTATTTCCCTTAGTTGAGAACCAAGGTATCAATCTAGTAGGAGGCACAAGCAAGTCTCCAATCTATGCACCCACACAAACTAACAAGCACTTGTACACAACACGAAAAAGGGGTTGTCAATCTCTTCATGATTACTTGCAAGAGTGAGATCTGATAGAGATAGATTTAAAATAAAAGTAAAAGGCAAAATGAAGTAAACACAAAATAATTGCAGCAAGGTAATTTTGGGTTTTTGGTTTGATAGATCTGAAAATATATGATGGAAAATAGACCCGGGGGGCATAGGTTTCACTAGAGGCTTCTCCCTCGAAGAAAGCATATGATGGGTAAACAAATTACTGTTGAGCAATTCATAGAAAAGCGCAAAGTTATGACGACATCCAAGGCTATGATCATGAATATAGGCATAACGTCCATGACAAGTAGACCGACTCCTGCCTGCATCTACTACTATTACTCCACTCATCGATCACTATCTAGCATGCGTCTAGAGTAACACCTTAAGCAAGATGACATGATGTAGAGGGATAAACTCATGCAATATGATATAAACCCCATCTTTTTATCCTTAATGGCAACAATACAATACATGCCTCGCTACCCCTTTTGTCACTCGATGAGGACACCGCAAGATTGAACCCATCACAAAGCACCTCTCCCATTGCGAGAAAAAACAATCTAGTTGGCCAAACCAAATCGATAGATTGAAGAGAAATACAAAGCTATCTTAATCATGCATAAAAGAGTTTAGAGAAGACTCAAATAATATTCATAGATGGTCTGATCATAAATCCACAATTCATCATCTATCAACAAAACACACCGCAAAAGAAGATTACATCAAATAGATCTCCAAGAACATCGATGAGAACATTGTATTGAAGATCAAAGAGAGAGAAGAAGCCATCTAGATACTAGCTATGAACCCATAGGTCTGTGGTGAACTACTCACACATCGTCGGAGGGGCAGCAAGGTTGATGTAGATGCCCTCCGTGATCGAATACCCCTCTGGTGGAGTACCGGAAAAGGCCCCAAGATGGGATCTCACGGGAACAAAGACCCGTAATGGAAAACTATTTTGCCGACTCTTCTAGGGTTTCTGGAATACTTGGGAATTTATGGGCAAAAGAGTTGGTGTAGGGGACTCCCGAGGGGGCCACAAGCCTAGGGCCGTGCGCGCTCCCCCTCGGGCGTGCCCCTATGACTTGTCGCCTCCTCGTGGCTCTCTTGGCCCCTACTCCAAGTCTCATAGGTGTCTTCTGGTCCAAGAAAATTCATCGTAAAGTTTTATTCTGTTTGAACTCCGTTTGATATTCCTCTTCTGCGAAAGTCAAAAACAAGGAAAAAACAAAAACTTGCACTGTCACTAGGTTAATAAGTTAGTCCAAAAAATAATATAAAATAGCATATTAATGCATATAAAACATCCAAAGTTGATAATATAATAGCATGGAACGATAAAAAATTATAGATAAGTTGGAGATGTATCAACGGGTATCCACTCGTATGCTGCAGCAAATCCACTAACCAGGTTCCCAGCAGGCTGACCCCGACAATACCTTTAAGCAGTTGCCGGGGAAGGGATAAGGAAAGTTGTCGCCCCGCCATGCAGATCGCATGTGCAGTGTATACTTTGTCCATTAAGATTAAATGAAATGCCTAACGAACCGCCTAGGTTACCTATATTGTTCTCTCCCATTCTTTCTTTTCTTAAAGAACATAACAGCTTCCCTCGCGTGCGAGTTTCTCGGGGTCCAAGAATGAAGAACTACTATTTGACAAGGCGCGTTCAAGTGGGCATCTCATACAACAGAAGATATATCACGAGGAAAAGCAAAGTTGAACAACTTTGAACAAATTCCTTGTTCTATTTGCGTCCCCCTTGAACGACCATGAGTTTGTATGAAAAACATGCATGCGGAAGAACCTTGATGTGATCATTTGCGCCCTTATCTTGTTTTTTAATTCGCTAAATACATCAGTGGCTGCATTGAGAACACCAAAGGGAAAAACTCGCCGGCAGTGGCACCGCCAGCAGGCTGCTAAGGACCCATTCCTCAAAGGGCTCGCGGCAACGCGTTGCCGGCGAACTTCTGACACGCGTAGGGAATAAGAGAAAACCGTAAAAAAACAAGGGAGGGCAAAGGGGGGTTGCATGCATTCATCCGTAAGCATGAGTTCGACCATATTAAAAAATAGTGCGAGTCTATCACAAGGACAAATGTGTCTTAACATGACACCATGGCAGCAAATGGAACGCCAAGTTTAGTCCCGGTGGCTATCTTGGACCCTAAGGACTTTGAGCACTCTATAAGCAAGAGGGCCAATGATCTAGTCAGTTGCAGAGGCGTTAGTATCCTTCGGCATCTTCTTGGAGGCTTCAGAAATGTCGATCTCAAGGCGTGGCGGTGAGCGAGGTTGAGCAGGACCATGTAGAGGACACTCCGTGCGAATTGTCGGGACTCGTTGGCGAAGCAGACGGCTCTGTCATCTTCATACGTCTTCATCCCCTCAATGAGGCCCTCAAAGAAATAAGTTAGCCTGACGCTCTCAGCCTCGTGTTCGTTGACGAAGAAGCTCCAACTCTTCATCTTCATGGCCGCAAGCTGGGAAGAAATGCGCTCTGCTATCCCAACCAAGTTTTTCGTCCAAAGATCGTACAAATCACTCTGGTTGTTGAGTTTGGATTCGGCATCCTTCCGGTGAGTTTTTGCCGTGATGAGCTTCTCCTCCAAGAGCTTCTCCCGGTCCTTGGCAGCTTCAAGGTTTGTCTCCAGAGTGGCAAGTAGCGATATTGGCAGCATCATCCAGGTCCTGCTCTTGTATGAAAGTTGCAATTGCAGCCCCTCCAGAATGGTGGCCGCTTTCTGCACTTCAACCTTGAGAGCCTCGATCTCCTTGTAGCTCCCGGCAAGATATTCCTTTAGCTTTCACAAGTGGATGTCAAGATCTGCCTTGGCGGTGGAAGCAGCGGCAAGTTCATCGGTGGCCTCTTTGAACTTGGTGGCGCTCTCTTGGATTTGGGCTCCAATGGCTTTCTGGTAATCATCCTCCAGATCTTTGGTCCTTTGCTTGACAAGCGCCTCGAGTTCATCATCTTTGCCGTGAAGAGTAGCAACAAGAGCCTCTTCCCGCACAACGAGCTCCTTTTCCCCAGCGTTGAGAAGCGCCTCGCGCTCCGTCAGCTCACTGTCGTGAATAGCTGCTTTTTCACTGGCGGTGGCCGGTTTTGCCTCCTGCCGTAGGAGACTATGGATCTGTCCATTGTACCAACTGCGCAACTTGTTGGCCCCGTCCCTCAACTGCCAGCCAACGCGGTTGACAGAGCTGCGTTCGTCTTGGACCTTCTTCACATCTGGTTGTACCTCTCCTGCACACCCTTGATCCTGGCAGCCATTGCCTCCAAGAAAGCAAGATCTTCAATGCTATCAATGGAATTGCCAGCTTCTATGACACTCTGAGCCAGGGGCAACAGGATGCGATTTATCTCCTCGTCAAAATTTGCCCCCACCGAACCAGATTAGTTGGGGGCTCCCAACCCAAGGCGGGAGACAACCAACGCTAAGCTGCTCGACGGAGACTGCGAGCTTTTCACCAGGGGCTGGCTGGCAAAGGTTGGTGCATCAGCTTGGGTTGGCGCCCTATCCACGTCCATCATGACAGGACCAAATGCGCCATCGGGTAGCTCAGATTCTCCGGGGACCTCTCTGATATCCCCGGAAGCTTGCTCGTGCACCTCCTCAGCAGCAGTCTTGGCGGCCTCCTAAACAACGATCTTGGCGGCCTCCCCGGCGGCATCCTTGCCTATGTTGGCCACCTCCGCCAGGAATTCGCCTTCCTCAAGAATGAAGCTGTGGACAAGATTAAGGACAAAAACAGGATGAGAATAAAAGATTCAAGGCAAGTTCAGGAAAACAAATGCTTTGTGAGAAATTGTTTTGAGGCAAGAGAATTACATGTGGGTGTCTGTTGAGAAGGGGTGTTCCCTTTCACGACAACGTTTGTTGCCGGCGTACAGTCAGTGGCAGCCTCTTTAGTAGGGGCGACCTCTGTGTAGACAGACCCATCAGTGGAGGCCCTTGCCGGCGAAGCCTCTCCATGGATGTTGGTTGATGGAGGCACCAAAGAGGTATCTTCCTCTTAGCGGCCCTCTTCCATCTCCTTGTCGGGCACGAGAGAAGGAGATTCAATATCCCCGCCAACGGATGGGGCTTGCTTTGCATCTCCACGCAGAGGGCTGGGCTGGGGGCTGAGCGTGGTAGCGCATACGGTGCTTATCATCAGTTTAGAGTCTGGCCCTACCTCGGGCTTGGCCCGTTTGGCCCGGTGCACAGGAAGCTCCTCATCCCTGCCAGAGCCAATGGAATAGAATCAGTTAAAGGTCAGGCCAAAGACTGACTTAATGAAAAAGTCAGGTTTCCCTTACTTTGGGTCGTCAAGCATGACATCCAGCTCGTACGTCAGAGGAGGGAGCGATTCCCTGGTCCTCTTGAGTACCGGCAAGATCAGGCTTGCCGGCGGAGTAGGATTGGCTCCCACAACAACATGCTGCCGGGAAGATGAAGATTGGGCCTGAGTACGGCGGGCGTATTATAGGCACACCACCTCTTGCTGGCTAGTGTTAGTGCTCACTTTCTTCGCCATCGGGTCGGCCCGCGACGGAGAAGGGACCACCGTCTCTTGGCTACCCCTCTTGCGGAGGCGGCGGCTGTTATGGGGCCTGCAGGGGCCCACCTCGAGCCCTTCTCCTTCTTCAGGCTGCTCGACACCCTCGGCCCCAACACTCTAGGTCCCGGCAGCCTCAACCTAATAGTCTCCAGACCGGCAGCCTCATCCACGGCAGGCTCCGCTCTCTCTCCCTGAGAGGAGTCCTCGTCTTTAGGATCTTCATCATCATCGTCGGCCTCTGCAGACCCTATGGCCCGGCCCCTCTTGGCCTTAGCGAACCTGCTAGATATGTCGCCTCCTCTTCTTATGTGGTGGCCCAGACAAGATCCATTTCCACCCTGGAGGCCCTCTCATCCAAGCTGGAAACCCATTCCATCTCGTCCGCCAGATCGGGCAGCGCCCACTCCTCCTTAGGGCATCTCCAGCCGGCCCCCCAGGACCACTTTTTGGCCGCCGGCGGCTAAATTTTCGCCCACTCGTGGCCCCAACAGCCCAGAATTCGCCGGATTTGGGCAAAATTAGAGTCGGCGGTCCCAGGCCACACCCAGCCCCTCGAGGGGCACCTGGGGGAGGAGAGAGAAGATTTTGCTGTTCATTTGGCCCACAGTCAGCCTCCCACTCCCTCTCTCTCCACCTTTTTTCTCCGGGCCCCACGCACATGCAGCCCCTTCTTCCACGCGCTTGCACAGTGCATTCGTCGGTTGGGTGGGGGGGCGGCTGGAAAATTTGTTGTCCCCATTGCAAAAAATCTGCTGGAGCCTCCCCAGGAGGCGAAAAAAACGCCTCCTGGGGGGCACAACGGCTGGAGATGCTCTTAGCCCTACCAGTGTCACACTCAGGAATCCACTTGAGCATTTGGTTCTTCGCGAAGTTGATGTGGAGTGGGACAATCCTTGCTGGCAAATAGAAGGTGTTGGTCTTCTGGAACAACAGCTGGCAGAGCCGAGCATGAGCCATGACCATCAGATTGTTGCCGTGTCCGGGATATAGCCGCATCCTATTAGCAGCATTTGGATACTCCCAAGCAAACCGACCCCTCTTCTGCAATGGCGTGATGCGGCGCCGGAGGAAGTCAGCTCCTACATGCTCTATGGTCAGCCCAGCAGCCTTGAGGCACGCGATTTTGTTTATCGCTGGGCGGAGCTCGTGATCGGTAGCGCCAAAGTAACTCCGATTGTTCCACGCTTGACCTATTTTGTCCGCGGCAAACAGAATGAAGGAGCTTCCTTAAACTGGATCCAACACCAATCTGCTCTCCACTCCTCCCATTTGTTGTGCCATTGGTCGGTGAGGTATTCTCTTTCATCCTTCTTCCCCCTCGGGATCCATGTAATTACCCCCGAGAGAGACTTGTCCTCAATGCGAGGGGTGAAGAAATGGTGGAACAGATCCACGTTGGGTGCGGCCCTGATGAAATTCTCGCATAGATGGGTGAAGACCTCCATGCACGCCATGTACTGGGAGTAAAATCCAGCAGTCGAAACCCATAAGCCGACATCATTGCGCATAATAAATCTGAATACGAAGGAGAGAAACTGCAATAAAAGTATGCACAAAAAAATGGGTATGAGTCTGCTGGACTTTGTCACCCCGGGGAAGAACTACCGGGGCTCCGTGGCCGTCTTTGGTCTCCCTCCCCCACATGTAAGTGTACCTATCGATCAGCGTGATGGCATCCAGAGGCGACGGCGAGAAGACGACGTTCTCCCGCCGCTGCTTCTCCAGTTCCTCCGCCTCCTTCTTCTCTTCTGCCCTGGGGTCGCCGGGTTTGGCCGCTTGCTTTCCCTTGATGCCAGATTTCTTGGGTGCCAATGGGACTGAGATAATGGAGAGGAGATCGAGTGAGGGCGGGGATTGATGGTGGTGCCAGCGGAGATGGTTCCGTGGAAGAGAAGGAGATGAGACAAGAAGGGACATATGTGAATGAGTAGCGCCCTTTCGCGTTGCCTTTTCATTGGGAATATGCTAGGGGACTGGCTCTTCGTCCTTTGCCATGGCATCACCTTTTTTACAATCGCACTACTACAAAATAACCGCAACTAGCCCACGTTCCCACGACCCGCAGTAAATGCGTGGAGTGGACATCTTTCACGCGAGTCGTCGTGGTCAAAATCGCAATCAGCGGTTCCCCGCTGCGTGCCTGTGCATTATTTTGGGCCTAACTCAACAATGCAGCGACTACATGTATGGCTCAAGCCCGGGGGCTCCTGTTGATGTATACAAACATAGGTGTTCTTATCCCCCTAACTTACAATCGGAAGCAGCTGCCCTTGCGGCCGGAGCCTGCTGGGGATCGGTTATCGGCGGATTCAAGTCGCTCTTCGCGAGGTCAAGGAGCGGATCAAGAAGACCAAGTCCAAGACAGAGCAAGAACTCTCAAAAGCATACTACGCCAGCAAGCCAAAGTCGGCAGGGCCCCAAGGCCAAAGCACAACCTCAAGATGAAGGCCCGGTGATGTCTGCTAGAACTAGGTCGGTATTTCCCCAAAGAGGAAGGGATGATGCAGTATAGCAGCGGTAGGTATTTCCCTCAGTGATGAGACCAAGGTTATCGAACCAGTAGGAGAACCAAGCAACACAACGTAAACAACACCTGGACACAAATAGCAAATACTCGCAACCCGACGTGTAAAAGGGGTTGTCAATCCCTTTCGGGTAACGGACATGATAGAGTTGTAAATTATGATAGATCGAATGCCAAATAAGATAAATTGCAGCAAAGGTATTTTTGGTTCTTTGGTTTAATAGATCTGAAAATAAAAGCAAAGGAAAATATATCGCAAAGGCAAATAATATAAGAAAGAGACCCGGGGGCCAAATATTTAACTAGTGGCTTCACTCGAGAAAATTGCAAACAGTCGGCGAACAAATTACTGTTGGTCAATTGATAGAACTTCAAATAATCATGACGATATCCAGGCAATGATCATTATATAGACATCACGTCCAAGATTAGTAGACCGACTCCTGCCTACATATACTACTATTACTCCACAGATCGACCGCTATCCAACATGCATCTAGTGTATTAAGTTCATGGAAAATATGGAGTAATGCAATAAGAATGATGACATGATGTAGACAAGATCTATTTATGTAGTAATAGACCCCCATCATTTTATCCTTAGTACCAACGATACATACGTGTCGGTTCCCCTTCTGTCACTGGGATCAAGCACCGTAAGATCGAACCAACTACAAAGCACCTCTTCCCATTGCAAGATAATAGATCAAGTTGGCCAAAGAAAACCCAAATATCTGAGAAGAAATATGAGGCTATAACCAATCATCCATATAAGAGATCAAAGAAGACTCAAATAACTTTCATGGATAAAAAGATAGATCTGATCATAAACTCAAAGTTCATCGGATCCCAACAAACACACCGCAAAAGAGTTACATCATATGGATCTCCAAGAGACCATTGTAATGATAATCAAAAGAGAGAGAGGAAGCCATCTAGCTACTAACTACGGACCCATAGGTCTACAAAGAACTACTCACACATCATCGGAGAGGCACCAATGGAAGATTGGATCTGGTGGTTCTGGACTCTGTGGCGGCTGGAATTGATTTTCATCGACTCCTCTAGGGTTTCTAGAATATTGGGGTATTTATAGAGCAAAGAGGCCGTTCGGGGAGCACCCAAGGTGGGCACAACCCACCAGGGCGCGTCTGGGCCCCATGGCGTGCCTTGGTGGGTTGTGCTTCCCTTGGAGCACCCCCCAGGTGCTGCCTTGGCCCATTGGGTGTCTTCTGGTCCATAAATAATCTGTAAAGTTTCGTTGCATTTTGACTCCGTTTGATATTGATTTCCTGCGATGTAAAAAACATGCAGAAAACATCAACTTGCACTTGGCACTATTTCAATAGGTTAGTACCAAAAAATGATATAAAATTGACTATAAAATAATTGTAAATCATCCAAGAATGACAATATAACAGCATGGAACAATCAAAAATTATAGATACGTTGGAGACGTATCAGCATCCCCAAGCTTAATTCCTGCTCGTCCTCGAGTAGGTAAATGATAAAAACAGAATTTTTGATGTGGAATACTGCCTACCATGTCATATCATATTCTTTTCTTTATAGCATGGACATTTGGACTTTTATATGGTTCAAAGCAATAGTATAGTTTTGACATGAGATTTAAATACTCAAGCATATCAACAAGCAATCATGTCTTTCAAAATATAAATGCTAAAATAAGTTATCCCTAGACCATCATGCTCAACCATTGATCCATTCATGAAACACACTTGCATATTAACTACACCCAATGCTCAAGTACGATCATAGTGCTTCCTAGTTGGTGCTTTTATAAGAGAAGATGCAGACTCAAATTCAAAATAAAAATTACATAAAGTAAAAGAAAGGCCCTTCGTAGAGGGAAGTAGGGATTTGTAGAGGTGCCAGAGCCCAAAGCTTAAATTGAGAATATTTTGGGTGGCATACTTTTCCCACCAATGAAAATGACATAGAGTTCCCAACACTTTCCATGCTAGATATATCATAGGCGGTTCCCAAACATAAAATAAAGTTTATTCCTTTTTACACCAGACTTTGACTTTCTATGGCTAGCCGAATCCACGGTTGCCTTCCATACCAACACTTTCCAAGGAATTTATTATTTGACAACATAAAGTAAATTCATTTTTCATTTCGGGACTGGGCATCCCTAATACCTTTGCCTTACTCTCGTGCACTGACAAGTGAATAAACACTCATCATTAGAATAACACTTCTAGCATGGAAAATATTAGCCACCCCTCACCGCCTCGCGAGCGGTACGAGCAGACAAAAGGGAAATTTATTTTGAAAATTATAGATGGCACATACAAATTTGCTTAGAACGGCAAGGGAATACCACATATAGGTAGGTATGGTGGACACACGTGGCAAAACTGGGTTAAAGGAGTTTGGATGCACAAGTAGTGATCATACTTAGTGCAAAATGAAGGCTAGCAAAAGATTGGGAAGCGACCAACCAAGAAACAACTAATCTCATAAGCGAACATTAAGCATAATTAACACCGAATAATGCACCACAAGTAGGATGTAATTTCATTGCATGACTATTGACTTTCGTGCTTGCATAGGGAATCACAAACCTTAACACCAATATTCTTACTAAAGCATAATTACTCATTAACATGACTCACATATCACATCATCATATCTCAAAACTATTACAAGGAATCGAGTTTATTTTGTCCAATGGTCTTCATGAAAGTTTTTATTATATCCTTGTTGGATATCTATCACTTTGGGACTAATTTTCATGTATTGCTTTTAATAAGCTCAAACTCTCAAATAAATCTAAGTGAAGCAAGAGAGTATTTCTTCAAAAATATTAAAGCACACCATGCTCAAAAAGATATAAGTGAAGCACTAGAGCAAATCTATAGCTCAATTTAAGTGAAGCATATAGAGCTATTCTAACAAGTCATGGCATAATTATGGATCTCTCAAATAGGTGTATACAGCAAGGATTCAAGACTTAAAAAGCAAAACAAAACAAGCAAAGACTCATATCATACAAGACGCTCCAAGCAAAACACATAATATGTGATGAATAAAAATATAGCTTCGAGTAAAATACGGATGGTTGTTAGAAGAAAGAGGGAATGCCACTCGGGGGCATCCCTAAGCTTAGTTGCTTGCTTCTCTTTGGATAATAGCTTGGGATTCCATGAGCATCCCCAAGCTGAGGCTCTTCTTACTTCTTTTTCCTTCATCCATTGTAAGATAACCCAAAACTTGAAAACTTCAATCACACAAAAGTCAACAAACTTTCGTGAGATCCATTAATATAAGAAAACAAATCACTACTATAAGTATTGTAGCAAACCAATTCATATTCTAGTCTTGCATTATATCTACTGTATTTGAACTTTTCTATGGAAAAAAATCACCATAGAATCATCAAAACAAGCACACAACGCAAAGAAAACGAAATCTGTCAAAAACAGAACAGTCTGTAGCAATCTGGAAATTTCAAATACTTTTGTAACTCTAAAAATCTTGAAAAAATAGGACCACATGGGAAATTTGCATATTAATCTTCTGAAAAAAGAATGAACTCAAAATCACTCTTCTGTTAACAATGTGAATTTTTATCGTGAGCGCAAAAGTTTCTATTTTTTCAGCAAGATCAAATCTACTAACACTCAACATGATCTTAAGACTTTGCTTGGCACTAACCTTTACACAAACCATAAAAACACATCTAAACAGAGGCTTTAAAGTGTATTTTATTGAAAACAATAAGGAAATCAAGAAGCAAAAAAATACAAGTTGGGTTGCCTCCCAACGAGCGCTATCGTTTCACGCCCTTAGCTAGGCATAATGCAAAGATCTCAAGTGTTGTCATCCTTGTTGGACGATCCATATGTTGCCCTCATTATACATTCATAAGGCAATTTGATCTTTGTTCTAGGGAAGTGTTCCATGCCCTTTCTCAAGGGAAATTGGAATTTAATATTCCTTTTTTTCATATCAATCACCGTGTCAATAGTGCGCAAAAACGGTCTACTAAGTATAATAGGACAAGACGGATTACAACCGATGTCAAGAACAATAAAGTCTGTTGGTACATAGTTCCTGTTTGCAAGAATAAGAACATCATTGATCCTTCCCAAAGGCTTTTTAATAGTGGAATCCGCCGAATGCAAATTAATAGAGCTATCTTCAATATTGGTAAGGCCAAGAACATCACAAAGAGATTTCAGAATCGTGGAACAACTAGCACCCAAATCACACAAAGCAAAACACTCGTAATTTTTACTTTTGATTTTGATAGTAGGTTCCCATTCATCATGCAACTTTCTAGGAATTGATACTTCTAATTCCAACTTATCGTCTAAAGCTTTCATCGTAGCATCAACAATATGTTTAGTAAAAGCTTTATTTTGTTCATAGGCATGGGGTAAATTAACCATGGATTGCAACAAAGAAATACAAACAATCAAAGAGCAACTATCATAATTAAAGTATTTGTAATCCAAAAGAGTGGGCACATCACTAGTTAAAGTTTTGACCTCTCCAAACCCACTTTTTATCAATTTTCTCAACAAGATTTTCACCCTCCGAATTATTGGGATGCCTTCTAACTAAAGTTGACTCTTATACAGTCCCTTTTTCATCAAGTTGAACTTTACTAAGCAAGGAATCAATAGAAGAAACACCAATCATTTTAAGATCTTCATCATTTTTATGAAAGCAATCACTAGAAAATGCTTTTTCCAAAAATTCTCTTTTAGCTCTAAGAATAGAGGTTCTTTTCTTACTTTCATCCATAGAAACATGAAGAGCTTTGATTGATTCCTCAACTTTAGGCACAAAAAATTTCAACTTGAGATTTTCCGCATCACGAGAAATTCTATCAATACTCCTAGACATATCATCAATCTTATTTAATTTTTCTTCTATGGAAGCATTGAAAAGCCTTTGAGTATTGATAAATTCTTTAATATTGTTCTCCAGATCAGAGGTATTCCTATTATTATTGTATGAAGAATTACCATAGGGATTACCATAACTATTAGAGGAATTTCCCGGAAAAGGCCTAGGATTAAAATTACCTCAATAAGCATTGTTATTGAAATTATTTCTAGAGATAAAATTCACATCTATGGGATCGCTATTTTGCTCAATCAAGGCAGACAAAGGCATATCATTGAAATTAATAGGAGCACTTTTACAAGCAACCATTTTCATAAGAGCATCTACTTTTCACTCAAAAAATCAATCTCAACCAAATTAACCTTTTTGCTAGTAGGCGCCCTTTCGGTATGCCATTGCAAATAATTCGCCATAATATTATCAAGCAATTTGGCGGCTTCACCCAAAGTAATTTCCATAAAAGTACCACCAGCGGCAAAGTCTGAAAGATTTCGAGAAACAAAATTCAACCCCGCATAATTTTGTTTGTATGATCATCCAAAGATTTAATCCATGAGTTGGGAAATTCCTTAGCATCATTTTCATCCTTTCCCAAGATTGGGCAACATGATCATGTTCACGTTGCTTGAAATTCATGATCTGGGTTCTAAGGGAAATAATTTTCATGGACGGATAATACTTAGTAATGAAAGCATCTTTGCATTTATACCAAGAATCAATATTATCGCGAGGGAAAGAAGAAAACCAAAATTTTGCAGAATCTTGCAAAAAAACGGAAACATTTCATCTTCACAACGTCATTGTCCACATCTTTTTTCTTTTGCATATCTCATAATTCCACAAAGGTATTAAGATGGGACATGGCATCCTCATTAGGAGTAACGGAAAATTGATCTTTCATGACAAGATTCAACGAAGCAGTGTAAATATCACAAGACTCCGCACTAGTGGCGGGAGGAGCAATAGGAGTGCCAACAAAATCATTGTTGTTGGTACTAGAAAATCACACAACTTAGTGTTCTCTTGCGTCATCTTTGAGCAATTGTAAACAAGAACACAAGTAGGCGATAGATCTGACCGGAAAACGGCGAACGAAAAAGAGGGCGAATAAAAGTGGAAAATTTTGTGAAGTGTGGGAGATGAAAACGAGAGGCAAATGGAAAATAATGTAAAGGAGATGAGATTTTTGATTAGGAACCTGGTATATGTTGAAGATCCTCCCCGGCAACGGCGCCAAAAATTCCTTTTTATGTCTGCTAGAACTACGTCGGTATTTCCCCAAAGAGGAAGGGATGATGCAGTATAGCAGAGGTAGGTATTTCCCTCAGTGATGAGACCAAGGTTATCGAACCATTAGGAGAACCAAGCAACACAACGTAAACAACACATGCACACAAATAACGAATACTTGCAACCCGACGTGTTAAAGGGGTTGTCAATCACTTTCGGGTAACAAACGTGATAGAGTTGTAAATAATGATAGATCGAACGCCAAATAATATAAATTGCAGCAGGTATTTTGGGTTTTTGGTTTAATAGGTCTGAAAATAAAGCAAATGAAAATAGATCGCAAAGGCAAATAATATAAGAAAGAGACCCGGGAGCCGTAGATTTCACTAGTGTCTTTTCTCGAGAAAATAGCAAACGGTGGGTGAACAAATTACTGTTGAGCAATTGATATAACTTCAAATAATCATGATGATACCCAGGAAATGATCATTATATAGGAATCACATCCAAGATTAGTAGACCGACTCCTGCCTGTATCTACTACTATTACTCCACACATCGACCGCTATCCAGCATGCATATAGTGTATTAAGTTCATGGAAAAAACGGAGTAATGCAATAAGAACGATGACATGATGTAGATAAGATCTATTTATGTAGAAATAGACCCCGTCGTTTTATTCTTAGTAGCAACGATACATATGTGTCGGTTCCCCTTCTGTCACTGGGATCAAGCACCGTAAGATCGAACCAACTACAAAGCACCTCTTCCCATTGCAAGATGAATAGATCAAGTTGGTCAAACAAAACCAAAATATCAGAGAAGAAATACGAGGCTATAAGCAATCATGCATATATTGTTGGGGATCGTTGCAGAAATTAAAAAAATTCTATGCATCACCAAGATCAATCGATGGAGAGACTAGAAACGAGAGAGAGGGGAGTGCATCTTCATACCCTTGAAGATCGCGATGCAGAAGCGTTACATGAACGCGGATGAAGGAGTCGTACTCGTAGCGATTCAGATCGCGGTTGATTCTGATCTAAGCGCCGAACAACAGCGCCTCCACGTTCAACACACGTACAGCTCGGGGACGTCTCCTCCTTCTTGATCTAGCAAGGGGAGAGGAGAAGTTGAGGGAGAGCTCCGGCAGCACGACGGCGTGGTGGTTGAGCTTGCAGTTCTCCGGCAGGGCTTCGCCAAGCACTACGGAGGAGGAGGAGGTGTTGGGGAGGGAGAGGGCTGCGCCAGGGGAAGGGGTGCGGCTCCCGTGCGCCTCCCCACTATATATAGGGGTGGAGGGGGCTGGTTTCTTGCCCTCCAAGTCCATTGGGGCGTTGGCAAAGGTGGGGGAAAGAAATCCCATTATTTCCCTTCCCCACCGATTGTTATCCCCCTTTTTTAGGGATCTTGATCTTATCCCTTCGGGATATGATCTTATTCCTTCTAAGGGTGGATCTTGGTGCGCCTTGACCAAGGGTGTGGGGCCTTGACCCCACTACCCACGTTCATGTGGGTCCCACCATACAGGTGGGCCCCACTCCGGAACCTTCTAGAACCTTCCCGGTACAATACCGAAAAATCCCGAACATTTTCTGGTGGCCAAAATAGGACTTCGCATATATAAATCTTTACCTCCGGCCCATTCCGGAACTCCTCGTGACATCCGGGATCTCATCGGGGACTCCGAACAACATTCAGTAACTGCACACTAATTCCCATAAGAACTCTAGCGTCACCGAACCTTAAGTGTGTACACCCTACGGGTTCGGGAATCATGCAGACATGACCGAGATAGCTCTCTGGCTAATAGCCAACAGCGGGATCTGGATACCCATGTCGGCTCCCACATGTTCCACGATGATCTCATCGGACGAACCATGATGTCGGGGATTCAATCAATCATGTATACAATTCACTTTGTCAATCGATACGTTACTTGCCCGATATTCGATCGTTGGTATCCCAATACCTCGTTCAATCTCGTTACCGGCAAGTCACTTTTACTCGTTCCATAAAACATCATCCCGTGATCAACTCTTTGGTCACAGTGAGCTCATTATGATGATGTCCTACCGAGTGGGCCCAGAGATACCTCTCCGTCACACGGAGTGACAAATCCCAGTCTCGATTCGTGCCAACCCAACAGACACTTTCAGAGATACCCGTAGTGTGCCTTTATAGCCACCCAGTTACGTTGTGATGTTTGGCACACCCAAAGCATTCCTACGGTATCCGGGAGTTGCACTATCTCATGGTCTAAGGAAATGGTACTTGACATTAGAAAATCTTTAGCAGACGAACTACACGATCTTGTGCTATGCTTAGGATTGGGTCTTGTCCATCACATCATTCTACTAATGATGTGATCCCGTTATCAACGACATCCAATGTCCATGGTCAGGAAACCGTAACCATCTATTGATCAACGAGCTAGTCAACTAGAGGCTTACTAGGGACATATTGTGGTCTACGTATTCACACATGTATTACGGTCTCCGGTTAATACAATTATAGCATGAACAATAGAAAATTATCATGAACAAGGAAATATAATAATAACCATTTTAATATTGCCTCTAGGGCATATTTCCAACATATATCAGAGCAAAGAAGACTCAAATAACTTTCATGGATAAAAAGATAGATCTGATCATAAACTCAAAGTTCATCGTATCCCAACAAACACACTGCAAAAGAGTTACATCATATGGATCTCTAAGAGACCATTGTATTGATAATCAAAAGAGAGACAGGAAGCCATCTAGCTACTAACTACAGACCCGTTGGTCTACAAAGAACTACTCACACATCATCGGAGAGGCACCAATGGATGTGGTGAACCCCTCTGTGATGGTGTCTAGTTTGGATCTGGTGGTTTTGGACTCTGCTGCAGCTGGAATTGATTTTCGTTGACTCCTCGAGGGTTTATGGAATATTGGGGTATTTATAGAGCAAAGAGGTGGTTCGGGGGGCACCCGAGGTGGGCACAACCCACCAGGACGTGTCTGGGCCCCCTGGCGCGCCCTGGTGGGTTGTGCTCCCCTCGGAGCACCCCCAGGTGCTTCTCCGGCCCACTGGATGTCTTCTGGTAAAAAATAATCCTCAAAAAGTTTCGCTGCATTTGGACTCCATTTGATATCGATTTCCTGCGATGTAAAAAACATGCAGAAAACAACAACTGGCACTTGGCACTATGTCAATAGGTTAGTACCAAAAATGATATAAAATGACTAGAAAATGATTACAAAACATCCAAGAATGATAATATAACAGCGTGGAACAATCCAAAATTATAGATACGTTGGAGACGTATCACCCGACAAGCTCCATGCCTGCAGATCACAGCTAGTTGTCACCGCTCCACCTCACCGAGTCGTTAGTCACTAATCGGTGCAGTGTCGAGCCCACGGGTGGCTAGGTGTATCCTGTCGAGCAAGTATCAGCTTGCAGGAGGGAAGATTACACTTATTTGATACCCATCCAGAGGCGTGTCAACATAGTAGGAGGTAGTTAGGCAAAGCGGCGCTAGGGCCTTGCCGGGACTACTCCTCTACGGGACACCTAACGGAGCATTAAATTCTTTTGTCCTAATTCGACAGAGTTAGGTATCAATTCATCATATCCTAACAAACACACTGCAAAATAAGATTACCTCGGATAGAACACCATGGAGATCATGGAGAACAATGTATTGAATATCAAAGAGAGAGAAGAAGTCATCTAGCTACTAGCTATGGACCCGTAGGTTTGGGGTGAACTACTCACACATCATCGGAAGGCAGCAAGGTTGATGTAGAAGCCACCCGTGACCGATTCCCCCTATGGCATAGTACCAGAAAAGTCCTCAGATGGATACGAAAGAAGAGAAGCTTGCCGAGGCGGAAAAATTGTTTCAGGTTGCACTCTAGGGGTTTCCCAATATTTGAGAATTTATAGAAGTGGAATTTGGTCACCCAGAGCCACGTGGGGCCCATAAGGCATCAGGGCACACCTACCCTCACTAGGCATGCCATGTTGCCTTGCCGTCTCCTCGCTTCTCTCCTTATCTCCTCCCGAAGCTTCTAGGGTCTCTTTTGTCTAGAAAAAAACTGTCAAATTTTTTTGTAGCGTTTGGACTCCGTTTGGTACAAGTTTCCTGGAAAACCAAAAAAGCATAAAACAACAACTAGCACTAGGCACCGAGTTAATAGGTTAGCCCCCCTAATGATATAACACTGTATAAAATGTATTCAAGGTCGATAATATAACAACATGAAACAATAAAAATTATAGATACGTTGGAGACGTATGAACCACCACCACTGCTCCCTCTCTCCCTGACCACACCGAGCCACATACGATAGACGCAACCAGAATTTCTCTCTCATACAGTGTGGTGATCATCCTATTCCATCAGCAACAGGCGATGCTGAGGTGGTGGTAGCTGGATCATAGGATTCGTTAGGGTGGTGGTAGGATGTCCAAGTGGAGATGAGGAGGTACGGATGGGCGCCGACTCGTTGGTGGTAGCTTCATGGGTGTGCATTTTATCGGGGGCACCAAGGGCTGAGTGGGAGACTGTCGGAAGCCAAATCGGAGTTGGAATGTCACATGGTGGTAGAAAGTAGATGCTAATGTTGAGGAATGAGGCGGAGGGGTTTAGCCATGGGGCATTGGCTGAAGGATGGATGTGTATAGGTATGTGCATCAACATAACATCCAAACATGAAACTAGTATCGCCTCCTTTGTTGGATTCCAACTAGTAGTTTCATTTGCAACTAGAGAATAGAACTGATATCGTAGCCTATTTCCAAAACAAGATTGATTCGGTATTGGACCCAATGCAATTTGTTGGATGTCAATATATACAACCAAACAAAGCCTTAGTGTTTCATTCGCAAGATTGGGAGGTGGTGAAGAAGTAATAGGTAGGGAAGAATGCGTAGAATGGAGCGCAGCTTCGCGTCGAGTAGTTGTACTTTGAGAAGTAGATGAGTATATCTTTGTTGGGGAACATAGTATTTCAAAAAAATTCCTACGATCACGCAAGATCTATCTACTAGAACCATAGCAACGAGTGGGGAGATTGTGTCTACGTACCCTCGTAGACCGAAAGCGAAAGCGTCTAGTGACGCGGTTGATGTAGGCGAACGTCTTCGTGATCCAACCGATCCAAGCACCGAACGTACGGCACCTCTGCGTTCAGCACACGTTCAGCTTGATGACATCCCACGAGCTCTTGATCCAAATGAGCGTCACAGAATAGTTTCGTCAGCACGACGGTGTGGTGACGGTGATGATGAAGCTACTGACGCAGGGCTTCGCCTAAGCACTGCAACGATATGACCGAGGTGTGTATCTGTGGAGGGGGGAACCGCACATGGCTAAAACTTGATGTTCAATTGTGTGTTCTAGGGTGCCCCTGCCCCCGTATATAAAGGAGCAATGGGGAGGCCGGCCGGCCCTAGGGCGCGCGGGAGAGAGGAGGAGCCCTCCTCTTAGTAGGAGTAGGACTCTCCCTTTCCAACTCCTACTAGGAGGGGGGAAAGGAAGGAGGAGAGGGAGAAGGAAGGGGGGCGCCCCCTTTCCCTAGTCCAATTCGGACCAGAGGGGGAGGGGGCGTGCGGCCTGCCCTGGCCGGACCTCTCTCTCTCCACTAAGGCCCACTAGGCCCATTGTCTTTCCCGGGGGGTTCCGGTAACCCTCCGGCACTCCGGTTTTCTCCGAAACTACCCGAAACACTTCCGGTGTCCAAATATTGCCATCCAATATATCTATCTTTATATCTCGGACATTCTGAGACTCCTCGTCATGTCCGTGATCATATCCGGAACTCTGAACTACCTTCGGTACATCAAAACCCATAAACTCATAATACCGATCGTCATCGTACGTTAAACGTGCGGACCCTACGGGTTCAAGAACTATGTACACATGACCGAGACTCATCTCCGGTCAATAACCAATAGCGGAACCTGGATGCTCATATTGGTTCCTACATATTCTATGAAGAACTTTATCGGTCAAACCACATAACGACATGTGATGGCCTGGCTTATTAGGGATGATAGACTACTCATATCAATAAGGAATTCCTTCTTTTCCGGGAGCCCATTCGGATAGAACTCCAAAGTTAAGCGTGCTCAGCTTGGAGTAGTTTCAGGATGGGTGACCGACCGGGAAGTTGCTTCCGGGTGCGCACGAGTGAGGACAAAGTGCGCAGAAAAGACTAGTATTGATATGTGAGGCCAGTCTAGATCCCGCCAGGAGTAACGACCACCGGTGGATGTGTCCGGGGCGTTACAAGTTGGTATCAGAGCCGACCCTCGCGGTTACACGGATGTTTGCGGACAGTTTGCAGTCATGTTGTGCATGACGTTTGTGACCCGTCGTGGCACACGACATGGCACGTGTGCTGTCCTGGAAGCACAGACGGTTGTGCCAAGAGGGAACGTTCCTGTGGCCCGACGAGGACGTCGGTTCCTCTGAGTGAGGGTGTATGTGATGGCCTGGCTTATTAGGGATGATAGACTACTCATATCAATAAGGAATTCCTTCTTTTCCGGGAGCCCATTCGGATAGAACTCCAAAGTTAAGCGTGCTCAGCTTGGAGTAGTTTTAGTATGGGTGACCGACCGGGAAGTTGCTCCCGGGTGCGCACGAGTGAGGACAAAGTGCGCAGAAAAGACTAGTATTGATATGTGAGGCCAGTCTAGATCCCGCCAGGAGTAACGACCACCGGTGGGTGTGTCCGGGGCGTTACACGACATACGTTGTTCCCTTTGTCATCGATATGTTACTTGTTCGAGATTCTATCGTCGGTATCATCGTACCTAGTTCAATCTCGTTACCAGCAAGTCTCTTTACTCGTTCCGTAATACATCATATCGTGACTAACTCATTAGTCATTTTCTTGCAAGGCTTATTATGATGTGTATTACCGAGAGGGCCCAGAGATACCTCTCCGACACTCGGAGTGACAAATCCTATTCTCGATCTATGCCAACACCACAAACACCTTCGGAGACACCTGTAGAGCATATTTATAATCACCCAGTTATGTTGTGACGTTTGATAGCACACAAGGTGTTCCTCCGGTATTTGGGAGTTGCATAATCTCATAGTCATAGGAACATGTATAAGTCATGAAGAAACCAATAGCAGTAAAAACTAAACGATCAAGTTGCTAAGCTAACATATGGGTCTTGTCCATCACATCATTCTCCTAATGATGTGATACCGTTGATCAAATGACAACTCATGTCTATGGCTAGGAAACATAACCATCTTTTATCAATGAGCTAGTCTAGTAGAGGCATACTAGGGACACTCTGTTTTGTCTATGTATTCACACATGTACTAAGTTTCCGGTTAATACAATTCTAGCATGAATAAAAAACATTTATCATGATATAAGGAAATACAAATAACAACTTTATTATTGCCTCTAGGGCATATTTCCTTCAATCTTGCCCACAGAGATGCCCTTCATAATCAAATTTGAAAGCTAGTTTACGTAAAGATGTGACAATGAATGAGCATGAGGGAGAGGACTGAACCACCAATAGTAGTTGTCCAATAAAACAGTATAATTGAGCTACATAGGCCCTTCCACAACCATTAGATCTAGCCATGAACACACAGGATTGTCCAGTCGTTTGGTCGTCCCATTGTGTGATACAATAATGTTGGTTCGTTGTGCTAGGCTTGCTTATCCCTATTGGCCCAACATCTCTGGGCCACTACTCTAAAGAACAAAATGGGAGCCCCATAGTGAACCGGGTTGAGATTCTGTGAATCATGTGTTCCAAATTTCTCTACATTAAAGACCAATTCTCGTGCACTAAAGAAAAACCATTGGGTTGCTCCCAATGGTTGGGCTACCGCTCGTGCTCTTCTGCCATGTAGCGGTGCAACACAGGCCTCTCTCTCTCCTCCATTACTCTACATAACAAGAGTTGGTGGCACCAGAACAAACTTTTGATAATTATTCTCAAGGGGTTCGAATTAGTATAAAGACATTGGAGAGGTGTCATGTGGGACCCACACATTCATGTGGCACAACCAGGCACCTGGTTGTGTGGCCTGGTTGTCTGGGCCCATAGGGGGGTTATCTGCTGGTCCATGACTCCCATGGCTTCATCCTGATCCAAAACTAATGAAGTAGGGTTTCCAAAAATTTCAGTTCCTGAAGTCATGATTTTCTAAAAAGTCCCAAAACATGAAAAACTATAATTATCGATAGACACTAGATTAATAGATTAGTCCAACAAATTGATATAAAGCTATGCCAAATCTAAGTGAAAATATATAATTAGCATGGACATATAAAAAAGGATAGATGCATTTAGATGTATCAACACCCCTAAGCTTAATCTCGGCTCGTGCTCGAGCAGGTAGATGATAAACATATACTCCCTCCGTCCCAAAATAAGTGACTCAAAATTGACTCAACTTTGTACTAAAGTTAGTACAAAGTTGAGTCATTTTTGAGTCACTTATTTTGGGATGGAGGGAGTACTTTTTTTGTGTGAATGCTATAATACCATGAACACGATTAACTGATGTAGCCTCATAGTATTTAGCTCAAAGGAAGAGCGATGCAATGCAATTATTTATAATTGATAGTAAATAAGTACCATTGGAACATACTAATAATGGATCCCTTACTTTTCATGAATCGATGCCTTCATATTAAAGTTCTTACCATGAAAAAAGGTTTAGAAAGAATGTCGATATTTTGTTGGGAACTCAACATTACTTTGTCTCTCTCGCAATCTAGTGGAAATCTCATCATAAACCAACAACCCAAGACCGACCAAATCACAATAATCACACAATCTTTCTACATTATCTCTCTAACACCCATGCAATACTTGAACATGATTTTAGGGCATATATATTTTTGGAAAAATATAACAACGACGGGTTTTATGAGAAGTTTAAAAGGAAGAAAATATTGCATCAACGTGGCTAGTCATGAGGCAATGGATGTGCCTTATAATCAATATTAATGCAAGAAGTAAGGATTGCCACACAATGGATGCACTATACCTATAAGTGTATGAAAGTTCCCCAATGTACTAGTGAGGTGTACATAAAAACTTGCTTGCTCATGAAGACCTAGAGCATTTGAGTAAACTCATCATTGGAATATACAAGTCAAGTTCTATAATGTAAAAGTCTGCACTAGCGTATAAAATATGAAGTGCATGGAAACTCTCCGTATAAAGTTTTTTTTCAAAACTATGATCTTTTTTATAGCAAATTTGAAAACTGTATGACCTAACACACAAAAATTAATACTATGAGCCTGTCAGCCTCTGGGTGGCCAAAGAGAAGCTTTTCAGCCTGCGGTTGGCCGAAGAGGACTCTTCGATCACGGGTTGGCCGAAGAGAGTCGCGGGTGGGCTGAAGAATGCCATTTCGGTTGGCATTTGGCCGAATAGGACTTTTCTGTCAGGTGTAGGCCGAAGAGTCCTTGGGCCCTAGCTTTTCGCATGAATGACAGGACGAAGATGCATGGCTGCGCTCTTCGGTTTTTGCTAGGACGTTTTTTTAATTTGACTTATGAATGATGTACAAGCATTGCCCGTCTTATAGACATTGAAAAAAGATACTTTTGCACAACCATTTCCCTCCATGCTTTCCTGCCAACTCTTTCCCTCCATATGTTCCCGCCAACCCTTTCCCGCCATATTTTCTCGGCATCCCTTTCCCTCCATATGTTCCCGCCATTCTCTCCCGCCATTATTTCCTGCCATTTTCTCCTCTCTACCTATAAACCCCCCTTGACAATAAGGTGGGTAAGTAGTGTAGTGTAGTGTAGAAGAGATGTCTGGCTATCCTTTTGATTGTAGTTTTCACCCTGGGATGAGCAAATATCTTCTGAGGTTAGCCACCGATTTTAGGATGGACAATAGGATAGTTCCATGGGACGAACTCACGAGTAGTGACACCATACTGAATGAGTTGGCTCACGCATTACGTAGGTCTGGGTGGCCTGAAAGGACCTATGAGGAGATACGAAAAGAACTTCTCAGGTTGCATGGAAGGTGCGAGAAGCAACAACATAAGGGTGCAACTTACCTACAGACTGCAGCAGAGCATACTTATTTATGGACTACCAACAGCGAAGACGAAGACGATATATTCATGACGAGCACCAAGGCCAAGAGTACTCCATCGTCGAAGGGCAAGAGTACTGCATCGTCGAAGGGCAATAGTGTTGCATCGTCGGAGGGTAAGAGTGCTGCATCGGTGGAGGATGACGATGATGCCTTCATGTAGTTTGCAAGCTTTATTTTTTAAGTTCAGCTGTACCGTTTAATTCATATGTACGTGTATCTTAATTAACATTCAGCACCACTAGGTATCGGTGATTGCACTGAATGCATGAACTGTTGCGACTTGTTGCCTACTGCAGTATAGTAAACCATGTAAAATTGAACCATGTAAAATTGAATTGCGAACCTACAATGTTTAAAAGAATGTGCAAAGTAGTGTTACCTAGTTCCATTTGATGAGGCCATGAAGAGCTCCCTGGTTGAGAAGGAGATAGCTGATTCCAAGAAGAGCTCGCTGGTTGTGAAGGGGGTGGTTGATGCCAGGAAGAGCTCGCTGGTTGTGAAGGAGATGGCCCTGAACGCTGCACGGAGTGGCGTGGTTCTGAACGATGCACAGAGTGTCATGGTTCTGAACAATGAACAGAGTGCGTGGGGGACGACGTGCCGGATGAGGAACTGTAACATCCGAAGACCGTCTACATGTAAGAGCTGCGTAAATCCCTGTTAACTTCTCATCCATATGCCACAACCATGAGAGGTGCTCTAGATGTGGGATAGTATCCCCCCTCTCAACCTGCAACATTAAAGCGGAAACCTCCTCTCGCGCCTGGACTGTCAAGTCACTCTACACATGGAGAGTTAACCCATTGTATATGATAAGGTTATGATAAAACTACAGATATGAGAACCATGGCACATACCACGTGGTGTCTTGTTCCCATAATAGAGGCAGTTGGGTACATATCGCTGGTGAGATGGGCTTCAGTCTAATCAGGAGCAGCTGATGGAACCATACGATTGTGTAACCTATGTACTAATGGCAACTAAAAAAACAACATAGTCGTCTGACCACAAAGGTTACCTGAAACTAGCTCAACCACCTAAAACGAGGCCCGTGAGGATCGTCGTCTAAGACCATAGTAGTTGGCATCGCAACTACAAAATGGGACTGGATATTTTCTAGTGAGCCAGGTTCTGCCTCTAAAAGACCTATGGCATCACCGGCCCAAGTTAATCCCAACTAGTAGGACACATCCTGTAAAGTAGGCGCCATCTTTCCCAAGGGAAAGTGAAACGTATGTGTCTCTGGTCTCCATCTATCTACTAAGCAGGTAAGTAGTGAACTGTCGTAAGAGAATCGTTTCACTTGCCTCTTGCGCAACTGCATTGATTCACCTTCCACATCCAAGTCTGAATGTTCAACCCACTCATCCAATGTACCCTCAACCAGTCGTGCCAAGGGTAGAAGTCCAGCCCAACTTACCTACAAAACGAAGAGAATGTAGCATCAAAAGTAAGTCATTATATGTACCAATACGTATATCAAACATGCAAGTCATTATATGTCTTTGATTGGGGTGCGAGTGACCAACATGTCCAAGTTCTTGCCCGCTTGCATAAGTGCAGTCCGGTGACCTCTATCAATCGTACCATCAAGCAACGGATACAAAGACATATCACAATGAAAACATAGTCCAGACAACATTACAAATTAAAACATAGTTTTGACATATTACAAAGTAAAGCATAGTCCAGACGACATTACAAATTAAAACATAGTCCAAACGACATTACAAATTAAAACATTGTCAGCCACATTATATAGCTTGTGAGTTATTTCTTCCTCGTCCTCCCCTTCAACCTTGACTGCCATGACCACGTACACCTCTTGCTCCTGTTATTGCAGTCGTCGAAGTGGAAGCACTCGTCGATGTGGAAGCACTTTCTTTATTCAGGCTGGGATAATATTTTATCGTATGCCCATAAGTCGCTCATAGGAAATATTGTCTGATTGCTCCACCAGCTTCAGATTGGTCCATATCGTTCCAGATGCGACGAGCCTTACGTCTACCCCTGCTTGTTCGCCGAAGTTCTGGATCCGGGATGTATACTCGCTCACCGTCGTTTACCTTGCTGAAATTGCCAACGACTCTAAATCATGTCATCTCACTGGTCCATGTGCTGATTACATGCTCTATTAAGTAGTATGGGGACACAAAGGAGATGGCATCCAACTCAATTTAGCCATTGGCAGCCAACACATGTGAGCAAGGCATGTGCAACAACTTTGGTTTGTTGCATGTACACCCACACGTTGGATAAAATTCCGTCCAATTTTTACCTCACGCGTCTTCAGCTCATTTGCAGAACCAAAACCATCGGTAGGTAGTTGAACCTCATACCTCCTTTCCTGATTACCTATGAGTCTCATAGTGTGCTTCTTCTCTTTCTCTATCTATTTTGCCATGCACTCCATGACACGGCTACAATAAGGTGTGTTCTGATTATCTGCAATATGCTTCTTTGCTAACTCGTGTCGGTCTCTAAAATATCTTAAGGTGCCATGGAATACAGCCTCCACAATAGATGTGAGTGGCAATGCTCTATTCCCTCTGAGTACAAAGTTATACACCTCTACAAGGTTGGTTGCCATGTGGCCATACCTAGCTCCATGGGTGTCATGCAGCAAAGACAAATTCACGGGAGGCACTTTCTCTATCCACTGTTGAAGGACATGCGGTGCCCCCATGTGTGGTTTTGGTAATTGATGACATTCTCTATGGACTAATGGTTGCATTGAGTTATACTTGAAGGATTTGTCCGTAGGCATTTCTTGAAGTTGATATGTCGGTTTCAAGGAGTTTATGAGTTGACCAAGGTGCTATTAAGGAATTATCCAAAGATTGTTCATGTGAGTATTGAGCTTATCGCAAGCATGTCTTGAAGAATAAGATTGTGTCATCATTCATGTTTACCTTCAAGGCATCATCCAAATGAAGATAGTTGGAAAGAGTCAAGGTTTATCAAGACTAAGTACAGAGAGTGATTCAAGTTGATCTTCACACAGAGCGTAGAAGATACATCGAGTGAAATCAAGTGATCTCACGGTTTGGTAAGCATTGCCCATTGCGCTTTGTGTACAAACCCATGGTCTTTGTGAGAGTTCTATGTGGGGTTACGTTTTCTTCCATGGGCTTGCGTCAAGAGGAAGATCACATACAACCCATGGACGATGACATCAAATCAAGGTTGTTGATACGTCTCCAACGTATCTACTTTTCCAAACACTTTTGCCCTTGTTTTGGACTCTAACTTGAATGATTTGAATGGAACTAACCCGGACTGACGCTGTTTTCAGCAGAACTGCCATGGTGTTGTTTTTGTGCAGAATAAAAAGTTCTCGGAATCGCCTGAAAATCAACGGAGAATTATTTTAGAAAAATATAAAAAATACCTTCAAGAAGATCCACAGGGGGGCCCACGGGCTGTCCTCGAGGGTGGGGGGGGCGCCCCCCTTCCCAGGGCTCGCCCCCTGCCTCGAGGGCCCCCCGATGCTCCACCGACGTATCCCCAGGTCCTATATATTCCGTTTCGTGGAGAAATAAATGAAGGAGAAAGAATTATCGCGTTTTACGAGACGGAGCCGCCGCCAAGCCCTAATCTCTCTTAGGAGGGCTGATCTGGAGTCCGTTCGGGGCTCCGGAGAGTGGAGATTATCGCCATCGTCATCATCAACCTTCCTCCGTCACCAATTCCATGATGCTCACCGCCGTGTGTGAGTAATTCCATCGTAGACTTGCTGGACGGTGATGGGTAGGATGGGATCTATCATGTAATCGAGTTAGTTTTGTTAGGGTTTGATCCCTAGTATCCACTATGTTCTGAGAATGATGTTGCTGTGACTTTGCTATGCTTAATGCTTGTCACTAGGGCCCGAGTGCCATGATTTCAGATCTGAACCTATTAGGTTTTCATGAATATATGTGTGTTCTTGATCCTATCTTGCAAGTCTATAGTCACCTACTATGTGTTATGATCCGGCAACCCCGAAGTGACAATAATCGGGACCACTCCCGATGATGACCATAGTTTGAGGAGTTCATGTATTCAGTATGTGTTAATGCTTTGGTCTGGTACTCTATTAAAAGGAGGCCTTAATATCCCTTAGTTTCCAATAGGACCCCGCTGCCATCGGAGGGTAGGACAAAAGATGCCATGCAAGTTCTTTTCCATAAGCATGTATGACTATATTCGGAATACATGCCTACATTGCATTGATGAACTGGAGCTAGTTCTGTGTCACCCTAGGTTATAACTTCTACATGATGAATTGCATCCGACGTAATTTCCCATCACCGATCCAATGCCTACGAGCTTTACCTATGTTGCTTGTCGCTTATTTACTTTTCCGTTGCTTATATCACAAAAACTACAAAAACATTATTTTTACATTTATTGCTGCTACCGCCACTATCATATTACTGTGCTACTAAACTATCTTGCTGCAGATACTAAGTTTCCAGGTGTGGTTGAATTGACAACTCAGCTGCTAATACTTAAGAGTATTCTTTGGCTCCCCTTATGTCGAATCAACAAATTTGGGTTTAATACTTTACCCTCGAAAACTGTTGCGATCCCCTACACTTTTGGGTTATCAAGACTATTTTCTGGCGCCGTTGTCGAGGAGCATAGCTCTATTCTTTAAATCACTTGGGATTTATATCTTCTTATCACTATGAAGAATTTGAAGGACTCAAAAACCAAGATCTTACCCTCAACTATGAGGGGAGGTAAGGAACTGCCATCTAGCTCTGCACTAGATTCTCCTTCTGTTATGAGTAAACTTGTGACACCTACTCCTGCTATTGAATCTGATATGTCGTATGTTCTTGATGATGCTACTTCTGCTATGTATGATGAAACTACATCTATGCCTGATACTGTGCCACTAGGTGAATTTCTAGATGAACAAATTGCTAAGGTTAAGGAGAGTGCAAATGTTGATGATATTTATGAAAGTGATGATGAAACTACTCCCAATAGATATGAATTGCATGTTGTGCCTGAGGGTTATGTTATGGATGAAGAAACTGCTAGAGACTTTCTTGCTTGCAATGATAGATATGATCTTAAGAAGTTATTAGCTAAGCTGAAAGAAAAGTCCTTGAATGCTAGAATGAAACATGACCCTGCTTTTGCTACTTCACCTATTTGTGTCACCGATAAGGATTATGAATTCTCTATTGATCCTGAGTTAATTACTTTGGTTGAATCTGATCCTTTCCATGGCTATGAGTCTGAAACTGTTGTGGCACATCTTACCAAGTTGAATGATATAGCCACCCTGTTTACCAATGATGAAAAGATTCGTTACTACTATATCCTTAAGTTGTTTCCGTTCTCATTAAAGGGCGATGCTAAGACTTGGTTTAATTCTCTTGATCCTGGTTGTGTGCGCAGTCCCCAGGATATGATGTATTACTTCTCTGCTAAATATTTTCCCGCTCATAAGAAACAAGCTTCCTGTCGGGGGAAACTGTCCACCACGAACACCTATGGGACCGGAGCCCCTTGTCGTTGCGGTGAGGGAGCGGAGGGAGCACAAAGAGCAGATCATAGCGAGCACGCGGGCAGTTTACCTAGGTTCGGGCCGCGATGGACGCGTAAAACCCTACTCCTGCTTAGATTGTATTGAGTTGGAGAGCTCGGGAGCTTGAAGAACTAGCTACACCGAGCGAATGAGCGATCTAGGTTCCGAACCCTTTCTACGTTGTGCATGGGCCTCCTTTTATAACTCAAGGGGTCACCGACAGGTGTCAACGTAGGAGAAAGGGTAAAAATGTAATAGTGGTGGCAGTTGTAACAGTGCGGGAACAGTGGATGAACAGTGCATGAACAGTGGTCACCACCTACTTTGACAGTGGGGGACAAGAGCATTTAATGCCCGTCGCCGTCGACCCCAAAAGCGCCCGCCCTTGCGTCTCTGTTTGCCACGGCGATGGCTTTACCACCGTGGAGTGCCACCGTGTCCCCCAGGCAGCACAGCCATCCGCCACGCGTCCCTGGAGTGGCCCCAGGGCGACGCGTGGTTCGATGAGCTGGAGCGCGGGCACACAGCGTAACTCTCCCCGGCAAGCACCTTGCCGGGGTCTTGACCTTGCCGGGCCCGGGAGCTTGTCGGGCTCTGAAGCTTATTGCTCCCCGGGCCCTACCGGGGCGCATGTTGCGCCGAGGCATGTCTTCTGGTTTTCCCGACGAGCTCCGCTCGCCAGGGTCTTGTGTTAGTGAGGTAATCTTGAGCCTGGGACGGCCTTCCCGGCAAGCTCCACTTGCCGGGGTCTTGATCTTCTGTCTTGTATAGTTTGTTTTTGAATGGTTTTATATGGAGCAGGAAGGTCTCCGGCGAGCACGTGGTAGGCCCTGCCGCGGGAAGCTGCTACTGCCCGTGCACAAGTTGGGGTACTGAGGTACCCCTACCTTAGTACACCGACAGGAGCCCCCGGGCCTGGGCCACACACGGTGCCGAGCGCTGTTGGGCCAGGCCCAAAACAGTGCACGGGCACACGCGGCCCACGGCGCGCCGAATCCACTTCCGCATCTGCCGCGTCCCTCCGTAACGGCACGCGTCGATTGCGGCGTCGTGGGATGGGACGTGGCCATGTTCTTTTAATGGAAAGAGCGAAACGTCCCCCACTTCCCCATAAAAGCAGAGGAAGCAGGAGCGGTTCCCCTCCTACGCCTTCATTGCTTCTTCTTCCATCTCCAGAGATTCCCCTTTGCGCTCCGCCTCCATACCTCCTCCGTCGTCTTCCGCATCCGCGGCGCCACCGTACTCTTCGTCCCCCCCTTGCCTCGCCGCCTCCGCCATGGCCCCGAAGACCGAGAAGTCGAAGGCGGAGAAGACCAAGAAGGAGAAATCCGAGCAGGCGGCGAGGCTTACTCTTCTGCGGAAGAGGAATGTCGTCTTCTCGCCGAGGCTCAACGCGCGGGAGCTCTGGAACAAGTACTACTTGTTCTGGGCCAAGAAGACCAAGGCGCATCCTCGAACCAGAGTCTATCCCGCCGCCGCCAAGGACAATTACCCCGGCGGGTATTTCTTCTTCGCTGCTTTCTTCCACTGCGGCCTCTGTCCCCCTTTTTCTGAATTTTTCTGTGATATCATGCACACCTACGGCCTCCACCTTCTAGACTTCACCCCCAACGCCATCCTCACGATGGCGGTTTTCGCACATCTGTGCGAAAACTATATTGGGATCTATCCGAATGTAGCACTTTTTAGGCATTTCTTTACGCCTAGAGTAGAGGCCGGCGCTCCCCTCTCCGGAGGAATCTCTTGGGTCTTCCGCTTGAACAAGAAAGAGTCCTACTTGCCGGGGGAACTCCGCGGCAAGTGGGAGGAGTAGCGCGCGGACTGGTGCTGGGTAGTTGAGGACGAGCCGCAACCTTTTACCGCGCCGCGCACAACAGCCATCGTGCGCGGCAGGGACTGGAGTGAGTTGGACTCGGACGACATCAAGCTCAACGTCGCCCTCATCAGAATTCTTCGTCTCCGGGTAGCAAAGTTGTCCGCCGGAGAGGTAGGAGCAGATTTCCTCCGCCGCCGCATTGCCCCTCTACAGGATAGGAAGAGGCCAGCATGGGAGTACGGCAACGCGGCGGACATAATGAGGCTGCGCCCAGGGCTAAATTACAACTTCACGGCGCTGGAGCTGAAGGGGATGGTCCGGGAACTTTTTAAGCACGACCCGGCCCATCCAGAGTGGTTCAGAGCTCCCCGGGGAGTGGTGCCCCTCTGCAACAGCACGGCCCGGGATCCTCTTCGCGCCATGATGCCCGCATGTGATTTGCATGGCGTGGACCGCACATGGATACCGCCCAAGGCAGCAGACATCATGAGCTTCTTCGACAACCTGGTGGAGGTGCCGAAGAACAAGGATGAGATCAAGGGGCTCACCCGGGACACCACCGACCAGGAGATTACTTATATAGCTTCTCGGGTAGAAGAGGCCGCTGCAGCCGCAGCGGCAGGAGAGTTTGGCTTCACAGTTGAGGAGGCAGAGGCTGCGGATGCGTCCTGCCAAGCAGAGGAGGCGGAGATCTGCAGGCTGCTGCAGCTTCCTCCCGACGAGCTTGTTGGGGTCCCTTCTTTAAGGCACTCCGGGATCCCCGGAATCGTGACCGAGGCCGCGGCGAGAGGCGGCGTTGCCGGAGGAAACAGAGGCGCCGCAGGGAGCGGAGGCGCCGCAGGGGGCGGAGGCGCCGGAGGGAGAACGGCCGCAGGGCAGGGCGCTGGGCCCAGCAAGCCAGCCGAGGAGGAGGAGGAGGAGGAGGAGGACGTCGGGGCTGACGAGGACTCCGACTGGTCTCTGGGGCTCTATGCCGACGACGTCTCCTCGTCATCGGAGACCTCCCCGCCTCGGGCAAGTCCCAAGTGATCTCCGCCGAAACGTCTCCGCAAGGCGACGACGGGGACGAGGGCGCAGGCGCCCCGACAACAACCAACTCGCCGGGCGGCGCGAGCTACCCGGGGGAGCCAAGCTGCGACGGGGGCGCCCGGCGCACCAACCACGGCGGGGGCGACCCGCACACAGGCCACGGCGGGGGCGACCCGCACACAGGCCATGGCGGAGGCGCCCCGCACGTCAGCGCCAAGCGGAGGAGGGTCTTCTCAGAGCGGAGCGGCTGCTCCGCCCGCTCCCCGGGCCTCGGCGTCCACAGGGGCCGGGTCTTCGCAGCCCCCAGCCCCGGGGACTGCCAAGCGCCCGAGGGAGTCTTCGCCTCCTGCTCCTCGCGCGGACGCGCCTCAGGTGGCGTTCGACTTTTCCGCCCTGAGCGACAACGACGACGACGACGAGGAACAGGAGTAAGGACTTGAAGCTTTGTATTTTCTTCAACTTTGTCTTGATTCTTCTTTCGATGATTCTGATTTTTGCATCTTGCTTTGATTTCAAGACCCTGGCCCAGCGAGCGGCGAAGAAGGCCAAGGTTCCCGTGGTCGAGGTCGCGGACGACTTGCCCGTCGCGGCGACCGGGGACGTGCCGGAGGCGAGCTTGCCGGACCCGAGCGCTGCTGCGAGGAGCAGCCCCCAGCGTAAGTTCGGTTTCCATCTTTCCGCTCGTCGGGCGCGCTTGAGGATCTTGTGTTATGCTTACATCTTGTTGTTCTTGTCTTGTCTTGACTGTCTTGTGCAGAGGTGGAGCCGCAGCTACAGGAGCATCCGGAGACCGCTCCCGAGGAGCCGCAGGCCCCGCCGTCCCCGCCAAGGACGAGGTCTCCGGCGAGGGAGAGTGCTCCGCCAAGGGCGGGTACTCCGCCAAGGGCGAGTACCCCGCCAAGGGCGAGCAGCCCGGCGAGGGTGGCCACCCCGCCAAGGCAGAGCTCCCCGGCGAGGGAGCCTGCCGTCGACGAGGTCCGCCAAGGTAAGTTTTGTAATCTTGTCTTCTTGAATTCGTCTTTTTTGGATATTTGCTTGAACTTCTTCTTCTTTTTCTTCTTCTAGATCCTCCTCCCCCAGAACAGATGGAGACGGAAACCATCGTCGTGGAGGAGGGCACGCAGGGTGACGGCGGCAACGCCCCTGTCGTTGAGGACACGGCGGGAGCCGCCGAGCCGGCTGCGGAGGAGACTGCTCCGACCGCAGACGCAGCGGTCGGGGAGGGGGACGGCGGCCATACTGTCGGCCCGGAGGCGGCAGGAGCGTCGAGCGCTGCGCCGGCCGCCGACCCCTCCACCGAGAAGGAGCCGTCCGCCTACTATCTTGAGGCCCCCAACGGTGTTTACATCCAGGTGCCGTGGGGATCTTCGTCGCGGGCCCCCACGGAGGGAGAGGCCTTTGATGGGGAGGTCCTCGCCTCCGCGGGTCTGAAGGTTGTCGAGGCGCCCGGCGGGAGTGAAGAGCCCGAGGAGGAGAAGCTGCTCCGCCGGCTCCTGGCCCTTTACCGGGCCAGGCAGGCGAAGCTCGCGTCTCGGGAGGCCCTTACCGCCAAGGCCGCCGCTGATATGGAGAAGCGCGCGGCAGAGCTCCGCGCCGCCAACCAGGCGTCCCTCCGCGACGTGGCGGAGGAGCGCGAGAGGCTCGCCGGGGAGTACCAGGAGTGGCTCTTGGAGAAGGCCGAGGCCGAGGAGCAGCGACTCACCGGAGAAGAGCTGTCCCGGCGAGAAGGAGAGCTCACCCAACGGAAGGTCAACCTCGACTCTCACGAGGAAGACCTTGCCGCCCGGGAGCAGGCCCTTGGCGGAGAGCTGAAGGAGGCGAAAGCCGCCGCGGCTGCCGCGGAGACCGCCAAGAAGGAGCTCGAGGCCAAGGTTGCGCGGCTGGAGGAGTCCCTGAAAGCGAGCGTGGAGAGGGTCACCGCGCTCAACACAGAGCGCGAGAAGGACGCCCACACTAACTCTGAACTCCAGGTGCGTCTCTCCAAGAAGGGCGACGAGCTGAAGGCCGCCAAGGATTCGATTGAGGATCTGGAGCTGAAGGTTTCCACGTTGAAGGACTCGCTTGACGCCGTCCGGGACCGGGAAACCAAGCTGAAGGAAGAGCTCCGCAAGGAGCGAGGCTTGGTGGAGAGCGCCACCACTGCGGCTGAGAACTTCCGGCGGACCGTCGAGGTATGGACCGATGACTTGGTGGCCTCTGCATCCAACATCGACCAGGAGCTGTTGGCGCTGAAGGTTGAGCATCTTATATACTCTCCGGATCCAAACCTCCCCCACAGCGCCAAGCTCAGCCTCTTCTTCAGAGGGATCGTGCCGTCTCTTGCAGATCTTCGGAAGAAGCTCCCCGCGCAACTGGCCGAGGAGTCGCGCCAGCTCTGCGCGGGAACCTTGGAGCGCGTTCTGACGAAGATTGTGTACCGCAATCCTGGTATAAATCTCGTCAACGTTCTCCGAAGCTTGCCGGCCGACACGGATATGGAGGCGCTGAAGGCGCAGGTCGCCCACATTATCGCCAAAGTGAACAAGATCTCCAGGATTGAAGGCGACCGCGTAGACTAGGCCTCCTTTTCCTTTATCTCTTTTGTTGCTGCATAGGGTGCTATGAACTCATTAGTCATCGCGACAAGTTATCCCTTGTAAGATATTTATCTTATTTTTGATCAATTAGTGCAATGTTATCTCCCTTGTCTTGGTCCTTTACTTTGTATGCTTTTCACCCTACGCTTCCAGGGAGCTTGCCGGCAAGGGCCCTTTGCCGCGGGCGCTGAGTGCTGGACTCTGAGCGGCCTGCTGGCCAAGGTCTTACCGGCAAGCAACCTTGCCGCAGCTAGTCGCAACGCACTCAGCTTGTTGAGTGAACTCGAAAACGAAACAAGGGCGCGACACTTGTCGCAGCTCACTTAAGTCGTTGAGCGTACTCGAAAACAAGGTAAGGGTGCGGCTAGCCACGGGTAGGTTCCTCCGTGCACAGGTTTTCCATACAAAGCGTGGTTGTTCAAGGAAGACAACTAAAATTTAAAAATTTGAATTGCTCAAATTCTAATAACTTAGCTTTCATGATCTGTGCGTTCTCCGGCAAGCTTCTTTTTCTTGAACAGCACTTGGTCCATCTTCCATCTCCTTCCCCCCCGGCAAACTTGTGCGCGAGGAACGTTCCTTCTGCTTAAGAGGCAAGGAAAAAGAAGAGGGAAACAAGTATATGGCCTTTCGGCGTGCTAATGCTTACCGGATACGTGTGTTGCACAAGAAATGCCAAATAACGCATGCAAATAGCGAGGAAAAGCATGGAAAAGGCAAATAGCGCAAAACACAAAAGCTTTACTGACGCACGGGGTCTGCGCCCGGCTTTGTACAAAGGGTTACATGCAACAGCGGCAAAGCTTGTACAAAAGGTGGTTGCCGGAGCGGATCACGGCAACCGCGCCTTATGGGTGAAACCTGCGAAGATGCTCTATGTTCCAGGAGTTGCTCACCGGTAAGCCTTCTTCGGTCTCAAGGCGGACAGCGCCGGGCCTTGTGACTTGTCTCACCCGATAAGGGCCTTCCCACTTCGGCGTCAACTTGTTGGAATTCTTGGCGGACTGAACACGCTAAAGAACAAGGTCGCCTTCCTCGAGACTCCTGGCCTTGACCTTGCGGCTATGGTAGCGACGCAAGGCTTGCTGGTATCGAGCAGCTCGTACAGCAGCCTGGAGACGTTCCTCCTCGAGGAGCAATGCGTCATCTTGTCGCAGTTGCTCTTGCTCGAGCTCATCATAAGCGAGCACTCGAGGAGAACCGTATACGAGTTCCGTGGGGAGAACTGCCTCTGCTCCATAGACTAGAGCAAAGGGTGTCTGTCCGGTGGCTCGACTTGGTGTCGTTCTGATTGACCAAAGAGCCGCCGGTAGCTCCTCTATCCAGTTTTTTCCGCACTTGCGCAGCCTGTCAAAGGTCCTTGTCTTGAGTCCACGCAGCACTTCAGCATTGGCCCTCTCCGCTTGACCATTGCTCCTCGGGTGAGCAACAGAAGCGAAACAGACCTTGGCGCCAAGGTCTTGGACGTACTGCATGAAGGTGCGACTAGTGAATTGTGTACCGTTGTCGGTGATGATCCTGTTAGGGATTCCGAAACGGCAAACAATCGACCTGAAGAACCTGACCGCTGACTGTGTTGTCACCTTTCTCACTGGTTCCACTTCTGGCCACTTTGTGAACTTGTCGACTCCAATGTACAAGTACTCAAAGCCCCCGACAGCTCGGGGGAAGGGGCCGAGGATATCGAGCCCCCAGACCGAGAAGGGCCAGGACAAAGGAATCGTCTGGAGAGCTTGAGCTGGCTGATGAATTTTCTTCGCATGGAACTGGCACGCTTCACACTTGGTTACTAGTGCAGTTGCATCTTGGAGGGCTTCTTGCCAGAAGAACCCTTGCCGGAAAGCTTTCCCGGCAAGCGCCCTTGCGCCGATATGGTGGCCGCATATGCCTCCGTGTATTTCTGCCAACAGCTTCTGTCCATCTTCCCTGGATATGCACTTCAACCTGACACCGTTGAGTCTTCTTCTGTACAGCTCGTTATCCACGAACTGGTACATACTTGACTGCCTGGTTATCTTCTCTATTTCTGGGTCGTCGGGAAGTTCTCCAGTTTGCAGAAAACGGACGATCTGCTGCGCCCATGCCGGAGCCCGAGGTTCAACGGCAAAGACTAAAGGCATGAGGGCCGCTGCGGGGACCTCAGCTTCTACGGCAAGAACCTCTGGTTCTGCCGGAGCTGATGGTCCCCCGGCAAGCTCGCCGGGGCGAGGCTTGTCGGGAACACTTGCTTCAACTGCACAGATCCTCGGATCTGCAGGAGCAGACTGTTCCTCAGCGTTCTGACCGTTGATCTTGGGGACCTTGGCGGCGGTCTCAGGAAGATCCGCCGGCAAGTAGTCGCCGAAGACCAACTTTCTCTTCTTGGACTGCCCAATTGATGGTGTAACGGATGGCTGAGTTAGCTTGAGCAAGAAGGTCCCTGGTTCCACAGGTAACTTCATCGCAGCACACTTCGAAAGGCCATCTGCAATTTCATTCTGAGCTCTCGGGACGTGCTCCATTTGCAGACCTTCAAAGTGCTCTTCAAGCTTCCTCACTTCATCTACATAAGCTTCCATCAAAGGGCTCTGGTAACTCTTGTTGACTTGCCGGACCACCAACTGAGAATCTCCCTGCACAATGAGCTTCCTGATCCCAAGTTCGGCCGCAATCCTGAGGCCGGCAAGCAAGCCTTCATACTCAGCAGTATTGTTTGTCGCTTGCTCCCTGGGAAAGTGCATCTGGATAACATACTTGAGGTGTTCTCCGGTGGGTGCTATGAGTACCACACCGGCTCTGGCGCCTTGCAGCGAGAAGGCACCATCAAAGTACATTACCCATTCACTTGTCGCTTCTTGTACGGGTACACTTGTCTCTGGAACTTCCTCATCGGGCGTCGGGGTCCATTCAGCTATGAATTCTGCCAAAGCTCGGCTCTGTATGGTTGAGGTACTTTCAAACTTGAGTCCAAAGCTTGATAATTCCAGTGCCCACTCAACGATCCTGCCTGTTGCTTCCGGATTGTGCAATATCCTCTTCAGCGGAAAGCGAGTGACCACTGTTATCTCATGTGCCTGGAAGTAATGGCGCAGCTTTCTCGAGGCCATGAGGAGGCCGAAAAGCAACTTTTGCACCCCGGAGTATCTTGATCTAGCCCCCTGCAAGAGGGAACTCACAAAATACACCGGGCGCTGCACCATCTTCTTCCGCACTTCTTCTTGTTCCTGCGCAGAGTTGTCCTTGTCGGGGCTAGAGCTTGTCGGAGGAGCCCCCTGCTTGTCGCTGGATTCGCTTGCCGGTGGTGCTGATTCCTCGTCGGCCTCTCTCTCCGCTACTAACGCAGCACTAACCACCTGGTTGGTTGCCGCTAGGTACAGCAGCAACTTCTCCTGTGGTCTAGGTGCGACAAGTATTGGAGTAGAGGATAGGTACCGTTTCAAGTCTCGCAAAGCTGCTTCCGCTTACGGAGTCCACTTCATGGGACCTGCCTTCTTCAAGATTTTGAAGAAAGGTAGGGCGCGTTCTGCAGACTTCGAAATGAACCTACTGAGGGCAGCCACACAACCTGCAAGCCTTCTGACATCCTTGATGCGCTTCGGGGCTTCGATCTGCTCGATGGCTTTAATCTTGTCGGGGTTGGCTTCAATCCCCCTCTGTGACACAAAGAACCCGAGAAGCTTGCCGGAGGGGACTCCAAAGATGCACTTCTCAGGGTTCAACTTAAGCTGTATCTTGCGCAGGTTCCGAAATGTCTCTTCCAAATCTTGGACCAGGGTATCCTTGCTCTTGCTCTTCACCACGATATCATCCATGTAAGCCTCTACATTTCTGTGGATCTGTGGCTCGAAAGCAGTGTGCACTACCCTTGCAAATGTTGATCCTGCATTCTTCAGTCCAAATGGCATGCGTATGAAGCAATACGTGCCACACGGAGTGATAAACGCAGTCTTCTCTTCATCTTCCTTGGCCATGAAAATCTGGTGGTAGCCTGAATATGCATCAAGAAAAGAGAGTAGCTCACATCCGGCAGTGGAGTCAACGATCTGGTCAATGCGCGGCAAGGGAAATGGATCCTTGGGACATGCTTTATTCACATCGGTGAAGTCTATACACAGTCTCCACTTCCCATTGGCCTTGCGCACGACGACTGGGTTTGCCAACCACGTCGGATGGATCACGCCTCTAACTAGGCCCGCTGCTTCTAGTTTCTTGATCTCTTCGGCAATGAATTCTTGGCGCTCCACGGCTTGCTTTCTGACCTTTTGCTTGACGGGCCGCGCATGAGGACAAACAGCAAGCTTGTGCTCAATCACCTTCCTGGGAACACCGGGGATGTCAGATGGTTGCCAGGCAAACACATCAACATTCACCCGCAGGAAGGCAACGAGCGCGCTTTCCTATTTGCTGTCAAGTGTGGCACTGATGGTGAAGGTACCACCAGTGCCGTCCTCCTTGGCGGGCACCTTCTTGGTTGCCGGAGCAGCGGCCATTCCCTTCTTGCACTTGCCGGTGGAGCTCGATGGAACGTCCTCGACGGCAGCGCAGCACTCCGAAGAGGTGCGGTTGCCGGAGTGGGCCCCAGAGCACTTGCCGGACTTGGTCTTCGTCTTCTTCCCCCCGGGAGCTTCAGCGGCAAGTGTGTCCTTCTCTGCTGCGGCTGCTGCATCCCGGTAGATCTTGTCGGCGCAGACAAGCGCATCTTTCTTGTCGCCATGGACAGTGATGACGCTTATCGGCCCCGACATCTTGAGTACGTTGTAGGCGTAGTGGGAAGCTGCCATGAACTTGGCGAGGGCGGGACGGCCGAGTGTCCCATTATACGGTAATGGGATATTGGCGACGTCGAATGTGATGCGCTCAGTTCTGAAGTTGAGCTCCCCGCCAAAGGTCACCGGCAGAGTTATCTTCCCCTTGGGCTTGCTCCTCCCTGGGTTGATTCCTTGGAAAGAACCGGTCTCTTCGAGCTCGCCATCTGGGATTTGGAGTTTCTTGATCACAGCAGAGGAGATCAAGTTCAGCCCGGCCCCGCCGTCAACCAACATTTTGGTGACCTTGAGGTTGCGGATGGTGGGTGAGACCAGCATCGGCAAGCACCCGACCGCAGTGGTGCGGTCAGGGTGATCCTCAAGATCAAAAATGATGGGCGTGCTGGACCATTTGAGGAGCATGCGCGACTCCACGGGCGGCTCTGCTGCGTTCACTTCCCGCACCCACTGCTTGAGTTGGCGGTGGGAAGTGTGCAGAGAAGCGCCGCCGTCGACGCACAGGACCTCCGTGGCCTTCTGGAACTCCTGCTCGCTGTTATCCTCATCCTCCATGTCATCATCGTCGTCTTCTTCGTCCTTGTCGCGGCCCCGGGGAGGTCGGTCACCTTGCCGCTGCTTGGCCTTGCCGCGGCGTCCTCCCCGGCCATTGAATGGCCGCTTCTTGCTTGGTTCTCCTCCGCCACCTTGGGCCTTCTCCTTGTCGCGCCTCTCGTACTCAGCTTTCTGCTGCTCGACGAGGTACTCGACGCGTTTGCAGTTGGAGAGGTCGTGGCCCTTGGTGCGGTGGATCTTGCAGTATTGCTTGTCGGAGCCGTCCTGCTTGTCGGCTGCCGCTACAGGGGCAGGCTCCTTGCCGGAGCCGCCAGCCTGTGTTTGCTTGGCGAGAGCCTCCTTGCAGGACTTCTCGACGGCAAGCACTTCCTTCTTGTTCTTTCTTCTGTTGTTCCGCCGCCGGCTCTTCTTTGCCGGGGCGGCATCCTCGCTGTCGCTTCCCCCTGCGCCAGCATCCTCTCCGGGGAGTCTCCTCCCTTCTTCTGCGCGCGCGCACTTATCAGCTATAGCATAAAGCTCGCTGACATCCCATATCTTGGTCATGGCCATCTCCTCACGCATGCGGCGGTTACGTACGTTCTGGTGGAACGCACTGATAACCGCGGCAGGGTGGACGTCGGGGATGTTGTGCTGCACACGACTAAAGCGTTGGATGTACTTGCGCAGGGGTTCTCCTTCCTTCTGGGCCAGAATGTGGAGATCGCTCTCCTGGCCGTGGGGTTTGTGGCCACCCGTGAAGGCACCAACAAACTGGTGGCAAAGATCTGCCCAAGAAGAAATGGAGCCTTCCGGCAAGTGCATAAGCCAAGAACGGACGTTTGGCTTTAGCACTAGTGGGAAGTAGTTCGCCAGTATCTTCTCGTTGCGCCCCCCGACAGCCTGCACCGCGATGGTGTAAATGCTGAGGAATTCCGAGGGGTGCGTCTTGCCGTCGTACTTCTCCGGTACGTCGGGCTTGAAGTTCTTCGTGCTGGGCCACTGGACGCACCGCAGCTCGCGGGTAAACGCAGGGCAACCTGCCGCGTACGGCAAGTCGCCTGGTTCACCGGGCGCGCGCGTGTCGACAGCGTTCCCAGCTCGCTGATCTGATTGTCGCCGAGCTTCTCGGCGGCGCTCGATCGTCGTTCGTGCGTCTTCTTGTCGCCGGTCGTCAAGGACTTGGCGCTGGTCCCGACGGGCCCGCGGATCCGACGACGCCGTGGAGTCGTCGTCGACGTTGATCCGGCGGGGCGGCGTCTTCTGCTTCCGCGGCGGGGAGTGCACGGTGGTTGCACGCCCGGCGGTCTTGTCGCCGTCGGCCTTCGTCTTCTCGACTTGCCGCGGCCGCGAGGTCGCCGGCTGCTGTGGAGAGTCGTTGTTGGCGAAGGCGATCAGGCTCTGAATGGTTGCCCTCCAGTCTTCGGCCTTGTCTGCCGCTGGAGGGAAATCGAGGAGCAGTTGCGCCCTTGCAAGCGCTTCTGCTAAAGAGGAGGGGAGCGGGGGCGAGCGGTGCGAGGAGCGGGATATGCTCGGACTCCTAACAGGGTTAGAAGGAGCAGGGTCCCGCCCCGGCGACCGTGCCTTGCTCGCGCCAGGGCGATGGCCCAGAGCATCCCGCGAGCCTCCGGTTTGCCCTTGGCCCAGCAAGCGGATACCACCTCCTGTGGCATGGCGCTGCTGGGTTGTCGTTTGCTGAGACGGATGTGGCGCGTCCACGGAGACCGAGGCTCGGTCGTCCGTCTTGTCCTTGGATTTGGTGGCGCCGCGAGTTTCCTCGTCGGCGACCACCCTTCCGACGGCGTCTCCCCCGCCCACCGTTGGTTCCGGTGGCGGCGGATGAGACGCAGACGGGCCTGCGACCTCCGAAAGCTTCTTCTTCGGGGCCATGGCGCTGTTGTTGATGAAGCTGAAGAGTTCGGAGAGGTTGATGAAGAATGCGCCCGCGTGAACGCCGGATCAGGTTCGCACAACCTCGACGCCCCCAACCTGGCGCGCCAAAGATGTCGGGGGAAACTGTCCACCACGAACACCTATGGGACCGGAGCCCCTTGTCGTTGCGGTGAGGGAGCGGAGGGAGCACAAAGAGCAGATCGTAGCGAGCACGCGGGCAGTTTACCCAGGTTCGGGCCGCGATGGACGCGTAAAACCCTACTCCTGCTTAGATTGTATTGAGTTGGAGAGCTCGGGAGCTTGAAGAACTAGCTACACCGAGCGAATGAGCGATCTAGGTTCCGAACCCTTTCTACGTTGTGCATGGGCCTCCTTTTATAACTCAAGGGGTCACCGACAGGTGTCAACGTAGGAGAAAGGGTAAAAATGTAATAGTGGTGGTAGTTGTAACAGTGCGGGAACAGTGGATGAACAGTGCATGAACAGTGGTCACCACCTACTTTGACAGTGGGGGACAAGAGCATTTAATGCCCGTCGCCGTCGACCCCAAAAGCGCCCGCCCTTGCGTCTCCGTTTGCCACGGCGATGGCTTTACCACCGTGGAGTGCCACCGTGTCCCCCAGGCTGCACAGCCATCCACCACGCGTCCCTGGAGTGGCCCCAGGGCGACGCGTGGTTCGATGAGCTGGAGCGCGGGCACACAGCGTAACTCTCCCCGGCAAGCACCTTGCCGGGGTCTTGACCTTGCCGGGCCCGGGAGCTTGTCGGGTTCTGAAGCTTGTCGCTCCCCGGGCCCTACCGGGGCGCATGTTGCGCCGAGGCATGTCTTCTGGTCTTCCCGGCGAGCTCCGCTCGCCAGGGTCTTGTGTTAGTGAGGTAATCTTGAGACTGGGACGGCCTTCCCGGCAAGCTCCACTTGCCGGGGTCTTGATCTTCTGTCTTGTATACTTTGTTTTTGAATGGTTTTATATGGAGCAGGAAGGTCTCCGGCGAGCACGTGGTAGGCCCTGCCGCGGGAAGCTGCTACTGCCCGTGCACAAGTTGGGGTACTGAGGTACCCCTACCTTAGTACACCGACACTTCCTTATGGGAAATATATATCTTTTCTCAAACTGAAGAAGAGAGTCTCCCACAAGCTTGGGGGAGGCTTCTCCAGTTACTTAATGCTTTGCCTGATCATCCTCTTGAGATGCATGATATACTTGATGTCTTTTATAATGGACTAACCGATGCTTCTAGAGACCACCTGGATAGTTGTGTTGGTTATGTTTTCAGGGAAAGAACAGTTGAACAAGCTGAATTACTATTAAATAATGTGCTAGCCAATGAAAATAATTGGACACTTCCTGAAGCAGCCCCTAAGCCAACTCCAAAGAAAAGAGGTGTTCTATTTCTCAGTCCTGAAGATATGCAAGAGGCAAAGAAATCTAAGAAAGAAAAAGGTATTAAAGCTGAAGATGTTAAGAATTTATCGCCTATTGAAGAAATACATGGTCTTGATAACCCGACACAGGTAGTAAAGGTAAATTCTCTTTATAGATTTGATGAAAGTGATATTCCTCGTTATAAGTCTGCTAGCCAATGCTTAGATGAGTTTGACAATTTTATTGCGAAATAAGAAAACTTCAATGCTTATGTTGGTAGACAATTACAACACAATGCTTATATGATCGAACGCTTGAGTGATTATGTCAGGCCCAAGATGCGATTCTATCCCGATCACGTGACACTTACGTGATTGGGGCACAACCGCATTTCGGGCGCTTACGAAGATGGATATCATTACATCGTACCATTACATACATACATGGGGGATACAACAATACATACAAGTCACATGAATACAACAACATCAATACAAGGCATCCGACTACAGATGCAAACATGAAAAGAACAACGACATCCATCTGCTATCCCAGGCTGCCGACCCGGAACCTAACCCAATACTGAAGAAGAAGAAGAAAGAACTCCAACACAACGATCAACGCTCTCACGTCAAGACATCGGAAACCTGCACCTGCAACTGTTGTTGTAGTATCTGTGAGCCACGAGGACTCAGCAATCCCATAACCATGGGTAACAAGACTATCAAAGCTTAATAGGTAGGAAGAGGTAAAGTGGTGAGGTTGCAGCAGCGGCTAAGCAAAAGTATGGTGGCTAACTTACGAGTACAAGAATAAGATGAGCATCTACGCAAACGGTCGCAAACTAGTAGTGATCGCTAAAGATCCTGAACTACCTACGAGTCAAACATAACCCCACCGTGTTCTCTTCTCAAAGTGAAAAGAGATAGTCACGGTTACTCACACAGTTGTGTGTTTTACTTCGGATCCTCTGTCAAGTTTTCTACAACTGGACATTAACAAATTCCAATCTGCCACATAACCGCGGGCACGGCTTTCGAAAGATCATAACCCTACAGGGGTGTCCCAACTTAGCTCATCACAAGCTCTCACGATCAGCTGAAGTGATAAATATAATATCATCACCCCTTATCTTAGGGAAATCCGATCAGGCTCGGCATCCCGGTGCACAAGACATTTCGATAATGGTAAAACAAGTCCAGCAAGACCTCCCGGCGTGCCGACACCCTGATAGTAGCCGCGCGTATCTCGTCTCAGGCCACGACCGGATGGGCGATCCTACAGGTAAAACCAATCCTCGAGTTTCCCCGTGGTGGACCCGCATAACCCCCGTTTGGGACCAACACCATCAGCACTGGCCCCCCTGCTATGTAGAAAGAATCCTCGGGTAGCGCTAACTCCCTATGCAATTTCATTAATTAATTAAGTTGTTATTATGAGCAAATTAAAACCAATGTTGGGCCTTACTGGAGGAGTTTTATTCAAAGACGAAGTGTCAAGGGGTCCCCATATACCCAACCGTGTAAGGAACACAAAATCAAGGAACATAATGCCTGTTTATCGGCGCCTAAGGTGGCATGAGTGTAACAAAACACCGAGCAAAAGGCCAAGCCTTCCACTCATGCCCAGTATATAGGTGTGTTAATAATAATAATAGATATTGTGATATGCCAATAACAAGTTCCAACATGGAACAATCTTCATCTTCACCTGCAACTAACAACGCTATAAGAGGGGCTGAGCAAGCGGGTAACATAGCCAAACAATGGTTTTGTTAGGAAGGTGTCAAAGGTTAGAGGTTTCATGGCAACAAGGAGAGGGGCTGGCAATAAGATGGGTAGTGCGACATATAACGATAGCATCGAGACAACTAAGCAAAGGCAATGATAGTAAAGGTATCCAAGGGTATGGTCATCTTGCCTGAGATCCCGCAAGGAAGAAGAACGGATCCATGAAGAAGACGAAGAAGAAGCCTTGAAGAAGAACCACGGGTAGACGAACGAATCCTCACGAACGCAACGGAACAAGCACTAATGAGAAGAAGCAAGCAACACGGTAAACACACCACACGAGACATGACAATATGCTCAACCAAGTATGATGCAAGACAGTTCTATATAGGATGCACTACAAGTCTATACAGGAAGCAAAACATGGCAAGGTAGGAAGCACAGAAAAACAACACAAGTCTATATATGATGCAATACATGGCAAGGTATGATGCATGACAATTCTATACAGGAAGCGTAACATGGCAAGGTAGGAAGCACAGAAAAACAACACAAGTCTATATATAATGCAATACATGGCAAGGTATGATGCATGACAAGTCTATACAGGAAGCAAAACATGGCAAGGTAGGAAGCACAGAAAAACAACACAAGTCTATATATGATGCAATACATGGCAAGGTATGATGCATGACAAGTCTATGCAGGAAGCAATATATGGCAAGGTAGGAAGCACAGAAAAACAACACAAGAACATGACAATACGCTCAACCAAGTAGGATGCAAGACATTCTATATATGATGCAAAACATGGCAAGGCAGGAAGCACTCAAAAACAACACAAGTCAACAAGTTTAAATGAGGCCGGAAACTACATATAACAAAACTCGGTAAGTCCTCATATGCATAGTTTGAAATTAGTCCAGATCTGAACAAACCTTAAGTAAAAGTTGTTAAACAGCAAGTTATCATGCACCATCATGATCTACATGAAATTCTAGTCAAGTTTCATATAAAGTTTGTTTAATTCGGAGCTACGGCCTAGAAGATATGAGCAAAACAAGACAAGCATGGCAACGGTGCAAGATGCACCCAAACATCAAGCAAACTCACTCCAAACATGAAAACAAGATGATATTATGATTCTACATGCAAAATCACACAAGTTTCATATAAGGCACACCCAAAACAGAGCAACGGGCTAAAAGATACACATGAAACAAGATATAACAACAAGCTGAAGTTAACAGCCACCTAGCAACTTCGGAGCAAGAAAAATATACTCTACAGCACTCAAACAAGGTAACAAGAAGCATGGACATGAAGTAGACATATCCTACAGCAAACAACTCCATTGGAGCAACTCCATAGGAGGCATGGATCAATAGCAACAAGCTACAACATTTTGATCATGATGTTAAAAACCTGACAGTAATATTTTATAGCAACTTGGGAGCAAGAAATAAATAAGCTACAGCAGGTCAAAAGAGCAAGTGAGGGCATGGATGGATAGACAACAACATATACAACAAGGAATGATCAAAGTCCACCCCAAAACTAACATGGATTTGCCTAGGGCATCAAGCAAACATAGCATCAGGATATGACAAATTCCAGACTTAGTGAAATTTCACTAAGTGTTAAAACACTAACAATAGCATGGCATGTTTGCAAGCATGTTTAAGTCAACACAAGGCATATCATGTAAATTTAAATGCACCACCTCAAATACCACATCATGGAGAATCTAAAACATCTAGGAATGTGACAAGGGGACAAACACAACAATAGGCATCTCGTAACAAGTTACAAAACCTAATAGCCACATGCAGTTTTGCAACAGAGATTAATATGGCAATATGAACTCAAACAAGCATGCTACAGCAACCATCATGTAGTACACTTCACAAGGAACATTTTGACATATCATTTGCATCATTTGGATAAACATGCACCAAGTTATCATATCTCAAACATGGCAACAAAATAACAAGTAGCAGCAGTTTATAACAAGTAGCACTCTTGCAACAGGGATTAGAGCATCTAGATGAACTCAACTGAGCATGGCACAATGGAACAAAGTGTAGAGCATATCACCACGATCATTTTGACATATCATTCACTCAATTTGGATTAGCACACAAATAGTTATCAGCAGTCAAAGAAGCAACATTATAAGCAATTTCAGGGACTTAGCCAAAATTGCAGAGAACGGAAAAAAAACTACACGGGCCTCATCTACACATGCAACCGGCCCAACAGCAAAGGAAAAAAGGAGGCGCGCTGGGGGGGGGTGTGGCCTCACCCATGAGCTCGGCCCAGAACGAAGCAGGCCGGAGGGGGGGGCAGTCGGGCCGGCTGGCTGGGTCGACGAGGCCGGCCGACTACGGCGCTCGAGAGGGCCGGCCCATTGAGCGGTGGTGCTGGAGGGGCGTCCTCCTCCTCCCGCTCGCACGAGGGGAGGCCGGAGGTCGACGCGGCGGCGGTAGCGGCCCCGCGCGGGAGGCCGGCGGCGAGGGGAGGCCGGAGGAGGCGGGGCGAGGCGGATCCGGGCCGGCTCGCCTGGATCCAGCCGGCGGCGGCAGAGCTAGCTGAGGAGATGTCCATGGCGGCGACGACCTGAGGCCATGGCTGGTGAGGCGCCTCGGGCGCAGAAGGCAACGGCGGCGGGGAGAGCAGGAGCCAGCACGGGGGCGCGGGAGGCGAGGCGGCTCGCCGGCGGCGAAGGCGGCGGGGCGCTGAGGCAGGCGGCGCGAAGCGGGACCTGGCGGCGGCGGCAGCGGGCTCGCGTGGGCCCGATCCGGGTCCCGCGGGCTGCGGCGGCAGTGGGAGGTGGTTGCGGCCACGTGGCGGACGCCCGTTGGCTGGAGGTGGCGGCGGTGCTGACGTGACATCACGCGATTGGTCCGGGCGACGTGGAGGTGGGATAGACATGTCCAAGGCAAGCGGACATGTCCGGCTGCGCGGAGGAGGACGGGGGTAGGGTTTGATCTGCGCGAAAATGGAGGGGGAGGCACATATTTATAGGTAGAGGGAGTTAGGAGTATCCAAATGAGGAGCCGTTCGTGGCCACGAACGGCCAAGAGCATGGAGGGGTTAGAATGAGCTAGATGGGCTGTGCAAAAGGGGTGCTGGGCCAAAAGAGAAGAGGCTTCCGGCGGTTAACACGGTTAACCGTTGGGCTATCAAACGAACTCCGAATGCGATGAAATTTGGCAGGCGGCCTGTCTACACTATAATAAGACCACACGCCAAGTTTCAACCCATTCCGAGAATGTTTTTCGGCCACTCATAAAATAAATATTCGGAGGCGCCGCGGGCGCGTGCAAGTGTGTCTGGGCTCAGAACGGACAACGGAGAGGACGAGGGAACTCGGGCGGATGCAAGTTTTGAAAACATGCTGATGCAACACACATAATGACAAGGCAAGGATGCACATGCAAGCAGATGACATGGCAACGATGACGAATAACTGGCTGACACCTGGCGCACCGGTCTCGGGGTGTCACGACAGATTATCTGTCTAATGCTAAATATGAACTGAAACTTATTAGTATACATGCTTCTATGGTCACCACTCAAGTAAAACAAGTACTTAAGGCTCAAAATGATTTTCTCAATGAATTAAATAGTAAGAACAATGACTATGATGTTAGAGTTGCAACTAGAGGTGGTAAAGTGACTCAGGAACCTCTGTATCCTGAAGGCCACCCTAAGAGAATTGAGCAAGATTCTCAGAGAGCTAATTTAGATGCACCTAGTTCTTCTAGGAAGAAGAAAAAGAAAAATGATAAGACTTTGCATGCTCCTAGTAAACCTGTAGCTCACCCACCTAAGAATCCCAATGATATATCTATTTCTGATGCTGAGACACAATCTGGTAATGAACATGAACCTAGTGATAATGTTAATGATGATGTTCATGTTGATGCTCAACCTAGCAATGATAATGATGTAGAGATTGAACCTGCTGTTGATCTTGATAACCCACAATCAAAGAATCAACGCTATGATAAGAGAGACTTTGTTGCTGGGAAGCACGGTAGGGACAGAGAACCATGGGTTCAGAAACCCATGCCTTTTCCTCCGAAACCATCCAAGAAAAAGGATGATGAGGACTTTGAACGCTTTGCTGAAATGATTAGACCTATCTTTTTGCGTATGCATTTGACTGATGTGCTTAAAACAAATCCTTATGCCAAGTATATGAAAGATATTATTACCAACAAAAGAAAGATTCCTGAAGTAGAAATTTCCACCATGCTTGCCAATTACACTTTTGAGGGTGGAATGCCTAAGAAATTAGGAGATCCAGGAGTACCTACTATACCTAGCTCCATTAAGAGAAATTGTGTTAAAACTGCTTTGTGTGATCTTGGAGTCGGTGTTAGTGTTATGCCTCTCTCTTTATATCATAGACTTGACTTGAGTAAGTTGACACCTACCGAAATATCTTTGCAAATGGCTGATAAATCAACTGCTATACCTATCGGTGTTTGTGAGGATGTGCCTGTTTTAGTTGCAAATGTTACTATTCTAACAGACTTTGTTATACTTGATATTCCCGAGGATGATAGTATGTCTATTATTCTTGGAAGACCTTTTTTGAATACTGCAGGGGCTGTTATTGCTTGCAACAAAGGCAATGTCACTTTTCATGTCAATGGTAATGAGCATACGATACACTTTCCGAGGAAACAACCTCAGGTTTTTAGTATCAACTATATTGGAAAAACTTCAACTATCACTATTGGAGGTTTTGAGTTTCCTATTCCTACTATCAAGAAGGCATATGACATTCTTATTGTTGGGGACATAGATATCCCCATTGAGGTAACGTAGTGTTATTCGAAAATTCTCCGGTTTCATGTTACTCGGAAAGAGTTTATTAACAAGACCTGATCAACCTTGTTAATGGATTCCTTTTGATGAACATGGGATAGGTGAATATAGATAGCACAAACCTTCTGTACCCTCCTTTTACTTTCTGTTAATTAGGTCACATAAAACAAAAAATAGCATTATATGTCTGTTTCCAGACTTATCCGTGCAATAAAAAAATATCCCGAAAATAAAAGTTCTCCAAATGCCATGAAAATGAAATATGATTTTTTTTCTAGAATATTTAAGAAAATATGGCACTGAACACACAGCAAGTGGAGCCAGCACGTGGCCTCGAGGGCACATGGCGCGCCCCCCTGCCTCGAGGGCCCCACGTGTCCCCCCTCCACTTATCCTTTCACCCATGCTCTTCTTCTTCCTCCCCAAAAAATCCCCAACCAGCTCCAACCCGAGTTCTAGCTCGTTTTGCTGCCATTTTCGATCTCCTTGCTCAAAGCACCATTCACCAAACTGTTTGGGGAGATTGTTCCTTGGTATGTGACTCCTCCATTGGTCCAATAAGTTTTTGCTCTAGTGCTTTATTTGTTGCAAATTTATGCTGCTGCGGTGACCTTGTTCTTGAGCTTGCATGTCAAATTCTCTTGGTCCCAAGTAGTTCTAATGCATGATATAGTCTCTAGGCACTTATAGGAGTTGTTGCTATCAATCATATTGAGTTTGGTTAAATTTTATTGTGAGTTACTAAAAATTTCAGAAAAACGTCTAGGAAAAACTTCCAAGGTGGTCCTTCAAGGAAGCAAGGACCGAGGCTCGCGTTCCGTGAGCCCGATGATGAACCACCAAGGGATGCTGATGTACGGCCTTGTGAATGGCCGTCAGATGAATTTATGAGTCTAGCGGGCATCGAAGATGAATTTTATGCATATGTGCGTAATGCTGACCTCGAGGACTTTATGCATGATAAGTGCCTCCAATACCGTGGCTTAACTGATAGCTTTGTGAGAAGGTTTAAATTTTCATCTTCACGTAATTCTCACACTGTCCTGTTTGATCTTTATGATAAAGCTTATACCATGGACTTAGAGGATTTTAATGAAGCCTGCAAGCTCCCATAGTGGGGAAGTATGAGTGATCCTCGTAAATCTGAATTTAGATAATTCCTTGTTAGTATTACCGTAGGAGAATCCAGGGACATCACACAAGCCACGACGGGGAGCATACATTTTCCTGCTATTCATTACTTTGCTCTCTTTATTGGTAGATGCATAAATGGTAAAGATGAATCCTGTCACATGTGTGTCCCTGATCTCAGCATTTTCAGGAGTGATGTACTAGGTGATAGGCAATATAACTTAGGAGCAATTGTTGCATGTAGACTACACCATAATGGTTTGTATGGAGATTTATTTGGTGGGATCTATGCTACCCGCATAGCCCGCTATCTTGGTGTGTCTGTGCATCCGTATGATGAACCTTTACCTGCTGCTTATTTAGACTGTAATGCTATGGCTAGTCACCGGTTTATAGAGTGGGATAATCAAACTCTCAAATATCGACTAATCTTTAACCGGCAGCATGCCATCCCTATTGTTCTTCCTGCCCCTACTTTGTTTAACTTTCAGGAAAAGGAAGACACACTATAACTATGGAGGACACAAATGCCCACTATAATATGACGGAGGCAACCCTTCTTCGAGCTGCAGCTCAGCAGGCAGCATCTGTTGCATCTCAGTACGACCCCAACTACAACTTTGGATATCCGTCTGGCCAGTACTGGCCATAGACCAACTTAGGCCAAAAGCCTAAGCTTGGGGGAGTACGTGTTTCTCACCGACTTACATTCATGTTCACACACTTATTCTAGTTGTCGGTGCTCACACTCTTTCACTGTACCATCCATCCTTAGTTTCAATTTCCTTTTTCTTAGTCTTTTTCTTGTGTGCTAGAAAAACCTAGAAAAACAAAAAATATTAGTTGTAGCTTCCAGCTAGTTTACTTTCTCTGCTTGTAGTAGTAACTAAAAATGAAAACCCAAAAAGATTTCCCGTTCTTCTTTTGCTTGTTGGGAGCTTTCTCGTGTAAATAGTTTTTTTCTTTTCTTTAGGGGTTAAGAGTAGAAGACCATGATTAAAATGCTTAGTGGCTCACATATGCTATGTTGTTGATTTAACTTTGGGCCATATTACCTTGTCTTCTCTCTTGTATTAAATGCCTGCGGATTCCAACTTAGTCCAATGCACGTCCACTATTATTATTTTACACACCGTTCAGTCGTGCGAGTGAAAGGCAATAAGGATGATATATGATGAACTAATTGAGATCAGAAAAGCTGGTATGAACTCGACCTCTTGTTTTTGTAAATATGATTGCTCGTCGTTCTTGATTCGGCCTTTTATGAATGAAACATTCTTGCAATGACAATTAGAGATCATAGCTGCTTATGCCATGCTTAATTAGCTGAGAGTTTATAATGGTATATCGTGCGTGCCAACATGATATTAAAATGGTTGTGATGTGGTATGATGGGTGGTATCCTCCTTTGAACAATTTAAGTGACTTGACTTGGCACATGTTCACGCATGTAGTTGAAACAAATCAACATAGCCTTCACGATATTTACGTTCATGGTGATTTATATCCTACTCATGCTTGCATTCATTGTTGATTAATTTTAATGCATGTTCATGACCGTTGTTGCCCTCTAGCTGATCGCTTCCCAGTCTCTTTCTAGCCTTCACCTGTACTAAGCGGGAATACTGCTTGTGCATCCACTTCCATAAACCCCAAAGTTGTTCCATATGAGTCCACCATACCTTCCTATATGCGGTATTTACCTGCAGTTCCAAGTAAATTTGTATGTGCCAAACTCTAAACCTTCAAATGAAATTATGTTTTGTATGCTCGAACAACTCATGTATCAACTTGGGTTGTCTATATCTTCCATGCTAGGTCGGTTATTCTCACGATGAGTGGACTCTGCTCATCATTCACGATAAAATGGCTCGTAACCGGGATGCCCAGTCCCATGCTCAAAATCATAATAATTAAACAAAACTCCCCCAGGGCTGTTGCTTGTTTGGACGGTAACCCGTGGATTCGGCTGGCCGTGGAGTGTGCTTGTTGGTGGTTGGGGGAGTATAAACTTTACCATTTTGTTTAGGAACCGCCTATAATGTGCGTAGCATGAGAGATATCAAGGTTCTTGGTTGTTATGTTGACAATGAAAGTATACCGCTCAAAATGTTATTCAATCTCTATTTAAAAATCGAGCTCTGGCACCTCTACAAATCCTTGCTTCCCTCTGCGAAGGGCCTATCTATTTACTTTTATGCAGAGTCATCATCCTCTTATCAAAGAGCACCAGTAGGAGAGCACCTCTGTCACTGCATGTATTACTATTAATTTGCATTGAGTATGATCATGACGGGATCTCTTTTACTATGAATACAATGTCTAGTCAGTCCTTGATCTTTAAAGGTGCTCTGCATTTATGTTTTGCGGTCTCAGAAATGGCTAGCAAGATACCATCCTGTTATATAATATAATGATTGTTTTGAGAAGTGTTGTCATCCGAGGTTTATTATTATTGCTCGCTAGCTGATTATGCCATTGATGTGAGTAGTCTTGAGACCTGAAAGTTATTGTGAATGTGGTTAGTTCATGATCTTGTTGAAAACCTAAATGCTAGCTTACATATTTACAACAACAAGAGCAAACAGAGTTTGTCAAAGTTTTTCTTTATCACTTTCAGTTTGTCAACTGAATTGCTTGAGGACAAGCAAAGGTTTAAGCTTGGGGGAGTTGATACATCTCCAACGTATCTACTTTTCCAAACACTTTGGCCCTTGTTTTGGACTCTAACTTGCATGATTTGAATGGAACTAACCCGGACTGACGCTGTTTTCAGCAAAACTGCCATGGTGTTGTTTTGTGCAGAATAAAAAGTTCTTGGAATCGGCTGAAAATCAACAGAGAATTATTTCAAAAAAAATACCTGCAAAAAGATCCACACCGGGGGGGCCCACGGGCTGTCCTCGAGGGTGGGGGCGCGCCCCCCTTCCCACGGCGTGCCCCCTGGCTCAAGGGCCCCCCGATGCTCCACCGACATATCCCCAGGTCCTATATATTCCGTTTCGTGGAGAAAAAAGTCAAGGCGAAAGAATTATCGCGTTTTATGAGACGGAGCCGCCGCCAAGCCCTAATCTCTCTCGGGAGGGCTGATCTGGAGTCCGTTCGGGGCTCCGGGGAGTGGAGATCATCGCCATCGTCATCATCAACCTTCCTCCATCACCAATTCCATAATGCTCACCGCCGTGTGTGAGTAATTCCATCGTAGGCTTGCTGGATGGTGATGGGTTGGATGGGATCTATCATGTAATCGAGTTAGTTTTGTTAGGGTTTGATCCCTAGTATCCACTATGTTCTGAGATTGATGTTGCTATGACTTTGCTATGCTTAATGCTTGTCACTAGGGCCCGAGTGCCATGATTTTAGATCTGAACCTATTATGTTTTCATGAATATATGTGTGTTCTTGATCCTATCTTGGAAGTCTATAGTCACCTACTATGTGTTATGATCCGGCAACCGCGAAGTGACAATAATCGGGACCACTCCCGGTGATGACCATAGTTTGAGGAGTTCATGTATTCACTATGTGTTAATGCTTTGGTCCGGTACTCTATTAAAAGGAGGCCTTAATATCCCTTAGTTTCCAATAGGACCCCGCTGCCACGGGAGGGTAGGACAAAAGATGTCATGCAAGTTCTTTTCCATAAGCAGGTACGACTATATTCGGAATACATGCCTACATTGCATTGATGAACTGGAGCTAGTTCTGTGTCACCCTAGGTTATAACTTCTACATGATGAATTGCATCCGACGTAATTTCCCATCACCGATCCAGTGCCTACGGGCTTTACCTATATTGCTTGTCACTTATTTACTTTTTTGTTGCTTATATCACAAAAACTACAAAAAACATTATCTTTACTTTTATTGCTGCTACCGCCACTATCATATTACTATGCTACTAAACTATCTTGCTGCAGATACTAAGTTTCCAGGTGTGGTTGAATTGACAACTCAGCTGCTAATACTTAAGAGTATTCTTTGGCTCCCGTTGTGTCAAATCAACAAATTTGGGTTTAATAGTTTATCCTCGAAAATTGTTGAGATCCCCTACACTTGTGGGTTATCAGTTGTGTTGTGCAAGTTCAAGTGGAGTATCACGAAGAAATCATGCTTGTTGCTTGCCGTCCATTGTGGTGACAATGGACTTGTGAAGGTGTGCCGAAGAGTGACTCACCCATAGTGGAGTATAGAGGAGCAATCAACTAGCCCTCATCGAGCCAACGCAATCACGAAAGGTGGTCCAACTTGAGGGAGTCAAGATCGTCATCACATAGCTCAAGAGGACTTCGTGCAAGGCAAAGGTTTTCCCTTGATAGGTTTTCCATTTTGCCGATCTCATGGTGATGGTTTGGAGACCGAGTTAGGATCGATAGTCGTACTATCAAGGGGGCTCTCAAGTGAGTAGCTTGATCATATCGTTCGTCGAGAGCTCAAACCATTGCATCCTTGCATCATCTTTCTTGATTCTTATTTGTATTTTCTCTTGTTCAGGTTTTGGAGCTTGTGGTTATCTTTGCGACAAGCTCTAGTACATCAAAAACAAATTTCATATGCTTCTTCTATTGTGTTTTCGGTGTTGGAGGTTTTACCGGTCTCTTTCGAGGAAGGGTTCTCACCATTTTCTTATGGGCCTTTTTCTCGTTTGCTTCTTATTGTTATTTCTATCAAGATTGTGTTAGGTCATGTCATTAGCCTTCCAACAAACTTGGTTTCGTTGACTTTGGAGTCCGTTTGCAGAAGTTGTGGCAGTTTTGGTGTCCTTAAAAGGTTGAAGCGGTACTACCGCGGCTACTACCGCTTGGAGGGGATGTAATTTTTGACTACCGCTCCAGAGCGGTACTACCATGGCTACTTCCACTCCGGACCAAAATCTCGTATTAGGTCCGGCGGTGGTAGGCACTGATACATCCATTTTGCATCATGCTTTTATATTGATATTTGTTGCATTATGGGCTGTTATTACACATTATATCACAATACTTTTGCCTTTTCGCTCTTATTTTACAAGGTTTACACGAAGAGGGAGAATGCCGGCGGCTGGAATTCTGGACAGGAAAAGGAGCAAATCTGAGAAATAGAATGCCTTTTTTCTTCGGAGTTGGCTTCGGAGTTGGTTCAGGAAGAGTCCAATCATTATCATTGCTTAATATATTATTCAATAGTTTTCCAGCTTGTTCAACAGTTCATTCCCTGAAAACACAACCAGCACAACTATCTAGGTGGTCCCTAGAAGCATCGGTTAGTCTACTATAAAAGATATCAAGTATTTCATTCTTCTTGAGAGGATGATCAGGTAAAGCATTAAGTAATTGGAGAAGCCTCCCCCAAGCTTGTGGGAGACTCTCTTCTTCAATTTGCAAAAAATTAAATATTTCCTGTAAGGCAGCTTATTTCTTATGAGCAGGAAATTTTTTTTGTAGGGAAATAGTAAATCATATCCTGCGGACTACGCACACAACCAGGAGTAAGAGAATTGAACCATAACTTAGTATCAACCTTTAATGAGAAAGGAAACAACTTAAGAATATAGTAATAGCAATTTTTTTCCTCATAAGAAACTAGGGTGGCTATATCATTTAATTTAGTAAGATGTGCCACGACAGTTTCAGATTCGTAACCATGAAAAGGATCAGCTTCAACTAAAGTAATTAACTCAGGATCAACATAGAATTCATAATCCTTATTAGTAACTCGGATATGTGAAATAGAAAATTCAGGATCATATTGCATTCTACCATTGAAAGATTTTTCTTTCCACTTGCGTAATAATTTCTTAAGATCATTTCTATCCACACAAGCAAGAAAGACTCTAGCTACCTCTCCTTCCATAACATATCCCTCGGGCACAATAGGCAATTCATATCTAGGGGAAGTAGGTCTAACAGGTATTTCAAAGTTTTCAGTATCAATAATTTCATCAGTTTTAGAAAAATCGTCATCTTCAGCATAATCAATAGTACTAGCTCTAGCAAGATGTTTATCAAGTAAATCACCCAATGGCATAGTTTCATCAAGCATAGTAGTAGCATCATAAGCATCATTCATAATAGAAGTGGCATCATCAATAACATGCGACATATCAGAATCTATAGCAGGTTTAGGGGTCGCAAGTTTGCTCAAAATAGAAGGAGAATCAAGTGTAGAGTGTAGCGACCCGACCCAAATGGATCGAAGTCTCTGTGCTTAAGTGTCATCCCTGGATCGGTATGCTGACACACACAGTACTCGATGAATTATAACAGAGTTCAATCACACACTTTATTACATCGAGGTCCTCAAAAGAGTATTTATTACAATAATATGGCCAAAGGCCATCTGGATAAAATAACTGTGGAAGCATCAAAAGTAAAATGAGTCCATCAACTCCACGGCAAACTGAGTGCAAAACAACGACCTATCGCACCTTTAATCCTCGTCGGAAAACTCTGCAACATGAGACGTTGCAGCCGTGTAGGTCAGCACATGGAATATGCTGGCAATTTCACACCATAGAATAATAATAATGAAAAAGACTATCTCTATATGCAAATTTAGCTGGTGGAGGCTCCAAGTTTAATTTTTGCATAAAGCCAATTTTACCCTACAACAAAGGAATAAATTTTTATTTACTACTAAATGAAAAATGCCATTATTGAGAAGGTTCCTCCAACTCAATCCCAAAATTCCCAAGTTATTAGTTACCCAATAATTTCATTAAATAGAGTGATGAGATCAACCAATAATTCACTTCTAGATACTCAAGTTTCCCATAACCAGGACACGACTAATCATGATTAGTTTGTACACTCTGCACAGGTTTGCGCACTTTTCCCCACAAGACTCGACCACGTCCATGATCACAAGATCGAGACATAGTCTTTCTGAAGTATTTCCTCCAAACCCTGGGTAGACCGGTACACCTACTTTCCCCTACATCAGCTACTCTACCATGGAAAGAGGTCACACAACTTACTCAACTATGCCAGAGCCCATAATGGCTTGTGGCTGCACACGAAAGTTTCTAGGCATGAAATATCTTATGATCCCTTTGAGCCTGGGTGGTGGAACTAGGGTAATCACACGGGTACTCCGGGATTCCCCTTGGGCAAGCACTGGTTTCTCCAGGTGCCCCAAACAATCCACCCAGATGTGTATTAAAGTTGTCACCTTATGTTGTCCTGATAAATTATTATCTCTCGCAACTTGCATGTATCACACATACCAATCCCTGTCTACGAGCTTGGCTAAGCAATATATGACATAACGAATATATCCCGGGGTGATAAAAGGTCATAGGTTCCTACCACATATACTACAAAGCATATCCACATGTTCCCAATCCTACTCATGCAATCTTTGAGGGTGAAACTAATGCATAGTAAAACTGGGTATTGAAAATTATGATCAAAGTGTGAACTTGCCTTGCTGACATTCGTTGACCTCTACAGATTCGTAGTAGCAAGCTTCGCACTCCGGATGATCTAGCGTAAGCAAGCAATAACATACATAAGCATATAAGCAAAGATCCAAAAAGAAAACAAATAAAAGACTTCAAAAATTCCAAAAACACCAAAATAAAGTTTCTGTACAGAATATAATTTTCACAGCAACAAAAATAAATGGTTTTGGTTTTAAAAGAAGGTACATGTCACAAGCTTCGATTTGCAAAAAGAATCACCCAAAACGGAGTTACGAAACTCAAGTTATGGCCTAACGAAGTTTGAATTCAGATCCGTTTGAATTCAAATTTTAAAATTTTCAAAAATATTTTTTGTTTGGTTCTGTGGATAGAGGATATTTTTATGAAACCGTAGGAAACAGAATCAACTAAATCGGATCTATAGACTAAAATATATACTACAAACAAGATTCGGTAAAGAATCTAAATAGAAAAAAAATCCTGGAAAAAATAGTTATCTGCCAGCGACAAGTGGTGCTCCCTGATTGGTTTGCTGCGGGTTTGGAGAGGACGTTCGCTAAATAAAGGTTTCGGTAGCATCGGCTTATTAAAAAAACTGATTGTTCGGTTCAAAGTAAACCAGAAAAACCGATCTACGGAAAAGAAAAAAACCAAAACGTATTTTTTTAATTGAACGAACATGATGTTCGTTCAACTTATAGAGAAGAAACGAGCTTTGGCGGTGGCTCTGGCGTGGTGGTGGCAGCGGCTCCGATGATCGTGGATGGAGGCGGAGGTGTCTAGGGGATGCCGTGGAGACTGGCTCGTCCGGTGGTGGAGTCAGTGATGATCAAAGGCGACGAACGGCGACGGAACGAAGCGGCGAAGGTTGGTGCTCCGGTTGCTCCGGTGAAGACAACGAGGTTGGTGCAGCGGCTGTAGATGGAGAGGGGTCACAAAACCTTGTCAAAACGATTATAGGGATCAAGAGAATTCGGAACCCAAAAGGATAGAGCTCAGGACCGCTCACCGGCGTCATAATCCGGCGATGAACTGGAGCTTCTGCTGTGAGATTGGAACGTCGAGTACGTGTTGCAGGGGTCGACTTGGCGAGGGATTTTTGACTGAATCGGTCGAGGAGGGTCGTGGCTATTTATAGGACATCTTACTTGGACATGAAACGGGCTGGAGAATTGATTTCCAGGAATTGGAAACGAAACAACGTCGGGTGTACACGTACGTTTCTCTGTAGTGAGAGGAAGAAGAAGAGGTGGGGTGGGGTCCAAGTGTCGGGGAGAGAGAAAAAAATAGAGAGAGAGGAGTTACGTGAGACAGGGAGATGTGGCGACGCTGGCCTCGCTGCTCCCTTCGTTGGCTTGGCTGTGGCCTTGCTGCTCCCTTCGCTGGCTTGGCTCTGGCCTTGCTGCTGGGCTGGGCCAGTTGTCCGGGTTTTTTTAAATAGACAAAGAAGGAAAAAAAATATAAAGAGAAAAATAAAAAATATTTTTGTATAGGACATATATATATATATATATATATATATATATATATATATATATATATATATATATATATATATATATATATATATATATATATATAATCAGGAAAAGAAATCCCACAAGATGAACTATTTTTCCGAGGCTAAATAAAAACTTTATAAAAATCCAAATGATACTCAAATTTGAATTCACAACTTTTGGCATTGTTTTCTTTTGACTTTTTGGAGTGTCATGTTAGCTCCTCTCATACTTTTGAACAAGTATTTGTCATGGATTTTTGAAATAAATCACAAATGCCAAGTTGAATTCAAAGTAAGATAAAACTCAAATGCTTCTGAAATTTCCAAATGCCGCTCAATACAAACAAAATGCATATATGCTTAGCTAATAATTGTAAAACATTCCAAATTGAAAATTTGGGATGTTACAAACCTACCCTCCTTAAGATGAATCTCGCCCTCGAGATTCGGGTTGGCTAGCAAAAAGGTGTGGGTGATCCTGTCGAAGATCTTCACGTTCTCAGGTGGCTTCTTCCTCAGTATGATGACTCCACTGAACCTTGCAAAATTTGAGGACCTTGCTGCAGGTAACTCTGTTGGCAAACTCGAGAATCTTGACAGGCTTCTCCTCATAGGTCAGATCACTATCCAACTGTATGGATTCTAGTGACACTATATCTCTCAAAGGAATATCGGCCATCTCCGCATGGCACTTCTTCAACTAGGAAACGTGAAACACATCATGAACTCCTGACAAGGATTCGGGTAATTCCAACTTGTAGGCAACTTCACCCATGCATTCTAAAATTCTGTATGGCCCCACAAATTGTGGTGCTAGTTTGCCTTTAACTACAAACCGTTTAACTCCTCGAAGTGGAGACACACGAAGATATGCTCTATCTCCGACTTTGTAGGTTACTTCCTTGCGTTTAGCATCAGCATAACTCTTCTGCCTAGATTGGGCTACCTTGAGTCTGTCACGGATCAACTTGACTTTCTCCTCTGAATCTTTAATTAAATCTGGTCCGAATAATTTACGGTCTCTAACTTCATCCCACATCAATGGTGTCCTGCCCCTACTTCCATACAAAGCTTCGGAAGGGGCCATCTTCAAACTAGCTTGATAGCTGTTGTTATATGAGAATTCTGCGTATGGCAAATTATCATCCCAACTAGATCCATAATCTAGCGCACAAGCTCTCAACATGTCCTCCAGAATCTGATTGACTCTCTCAGTTTGCCCATTTGTCTGCGGATGAAAAGTTGTACTGAACTCTAGCCTAGTACCCAAAGTTTCGTGTAACTGATGCCAAAACTTTGAGGTAAATTGTGTTCCTCAATCTGATATGTTGGTCCTTGGAACTCCGTGCAGACATACGATCCTGGTCATGTATATCTTGGCCAACTTAGCACTTGTATATGTGGTTTTCACGGGGATGAAGTGAGCTACCTTGGTCAAGCGATCAACTACTACCCAAATAGAATCATATCCTGATCGGGTCCTGGGTAATCCTGTAATGAAGTCCATGCCAAGCTTGTCCCACTTCCAATCCGGTATCGGCAAAGGTTGAAGTAATCCTGCTGGTTTCTGGTGCTCTGCCTTAACTCTCTGAAATACGTCGCATACTGCTACATACTCGGCAATATCCTTCTTCATACCTGTCCACCAGAAACTTTCCTTCAAGTCCAAATACATCTTGTTGTTTCCTGGGTGTATCGAATAAGGCGAATCATGAGCCTCCTGAAGAATCAACTTCCTGATCTCTGTGTCATTTGGCACATAAATACGCTGCTCAAACCATAAGGTTCCGTGTTCATCCTCACGAAATCCTTCTGCCTTCCCTTGGTTCATCCTTTCCTTTATTTCTGCAATACCTTTGTCTAACTTCCGGGCTTCTCGGGTCTTTCCCAACAACGTAGATTGAATTTCCATTGCGGCAACAAAACCTTGTGGTACTATCTCCAATCGGAGATCTCTGAGATCATCAATTAACTCTTGAGGTAATCCTCCTGCTGTGAGGGTATTGACATAACTCTTGCGGCTCAATGCATCTGCCACAACATTGGCCTTTCCTGGGTGACTGTGCAATTTCATGTCATAATCTTTTATGAGCTCCAACCATCTTCTCTGCCTGAAGTTCAACTCCTTCTGCGTGAAGATGTATTTCAAACTCTTGTGATCCGTGTAAACATCACAATTATTTCCAATAAGAACATGCCTCCTGGTCTTGAGTGCGTGCACTACGGCTGCTAACTCCAAATCATGCGTGGCATAATTCCGCTCATGATGTCGAAGCTGACGTGAGGCATATGAAACAACTCTTCCTTCTTGCATAAGAACAACACCAAGTCCCTGACGAGAAGCGTCGCAATATACCTGAAAATCCTTGCGTATATTCAGAAGAATTAGTACTGGGGCTGGGACCAAACGTTTCTTCAACTCCTGAAAACTGGCCTCACATTCCTCGGTCCAAATAAACTTGGTGTCTTTCTTCAATAACTCGGTCATGGGCTTTGCGATCTTGGAGAAATTCTCAATAAATCTTCGGTAATATCCTGCAAGTCCAAGGAAACTGTGAATCTCTCCGACTGAGGTGGGTGCCTTCCATTCGGTGACGGCTTCAACTTTCGTAGGATCCACTGCTATTCCTTCTCTTGATATAACATGTCCGAGAAATTCAACTTCCTTCAACCAGAATTCACACTTGCTGAACTTTGCATATTACTGATGTTCCCTGAGCTTCTCAAGAACCAAGCGCAAATGTTCCTTGTGTTCTTCTTCATTCTTCCAGTAAATCAATATGTCATCAATGAATACCACAAAAAAATTACCCAAGAACTCCATGAATACCTTATTCATCATACTCATAAAATAGGCAGGGGCATTAGTCAAACCAAAAGACATGACCATATACTCATAAAGCCCATATCTCGTGGTAAAGGCTGTGTTGGGTATATCCTGTTCTCGAATATTCAGCTGGTGATATCCAGATCAAAGATCGATCTTTGAGAAAACTTTTGCTCCTTGTAGCTGGTCAAACAAATCATTGATCATCGGCAGAGGGTACTTGTTCTTGATCGTCACCTCATTCAACGCACGGTAATCCACAACCATTCTCAAGGATCCATCCTTCTTCGCAACTAGAAGCACTGGGGCTCCCCAAGGTGATGAACTCGGTCGAATATCACCTTTCTCCGATAATTCCTTAATCTGCTTCTTAATTTCCTCCAGATCATTTGCGGGCATCCGGTATGGTATCTTGGATATTGGTCCGGTTCCTGGCAACAACTCAATCAAAAACTCTATGTCCCGATCCGGTGGCATGCCTGGTAGTTCCTCCGGAAAAACATCGGGATAATCCTTCACAACTGGTACTTCTTCCTGGACAACTCCCGAAAGAAAATTCACTTGAGTCCTCCTTGGCGTATGCCTCGACACATACTTAATCCGTTTCCCCTCTGGGGTGGTGAGAAGAATCGACTTACTGCCACAATCAATATTCCCTTCATACTTGGATAGCCAATCCATGCCTAGAATTACATCCAATCCTTGTGATTCTAGGATGATGAGGTCTGTGGGGAAAACGTGTCTCCCTATGGTCAATGGCAACTGAAAACATCCCCGACTAGCCATATTCTCTGCTCCTGGGGAACTCACTAACATTGGTGTTTTAAGGGCTACGGTTGGCAACTTAAACTTATCCACAAACCCCCTTGATATGAATGAATGCGATGCACCAGTGTCGGAAAGAACAATGGCTGTAAATGAATTAATCAAGAACTTACCAACAACGGCGTCAGGCTGGTCATAAACTTCCTCCACATTGACATGATTCACCTGACCTCTAGTAAAAGGATTTGGCTTCTTTCCAGAGCTTCCATTGACATTCTCGTTCTTCGCCTCGGCACATTCGGAGGCGTAGTGTCCGGTCTTCCCACACTTGAAACAGGTAATGTGGCTCAGATCCTTCTTTGTCGGTGTAGCGGGGTTGGAGTGATGCTGATTATTATTTCCTCCGTTTCCATTGTCATTCCTATGGCCATTATGGTTGTGTTCATTCCCTCCATGATGTGAATGTCCTCCATGGTTATGGTGAGTGTGTCCACCATACTTGCCGAATCCTGATCCATTATTTCCCGAGTAGGGGGTGTAGCGGGGCTTCCGCTGAACTCCAGAGTTGTACTTTCCCTGTCCGTACTTCCTCTTGCTGTTTTCCACCTGCTGCTGCTTGCCTTCCAGAATGAGAGCCTTATCAACCAACTCTTGATAATTGTTAAAGGTAGCCACGGTCAACTGAAGTCCCAGATCATCGTTTAGTCCCTCCAGAAATTTCTCCTGCTTAGCGGCATCATCAGCCACGTCTCCGGGAGCATACCTGGATAACTCACTGAATTCCTCCACATAATCACCAACAAAACGATTACCCTAGCGTAAGTTGCGGAACTCACGCTTCTTCAGACTCATAGCTCCGGCTGAAACATGTGCAGTACGAAACGCCTGCTGGAACTGATTCCAAGTCACATTTTCTATGGGGAATGTGGTGGTGCAATTCTCCCACCATGAAGTTGCTGGTCCATCCAGTTGATGTGCGGCAAAGCGCACCTTCTCAGCATCAGTACATCCTGCGGTGGTCAGCTCCCTTCCGATCTTGCGAAGTCAGTCATCTGCGACAATCGGCTCCGTACTGCTAGAGAACACGGGTGGGTTCAGCCTCAGGAAACGGGTAAGGTTGTCGACCGGGGGTGGTGGCAGTGGGTTGTTGTTGTTGTTATGGTTGTGATTTTGGATGAGTAGCTGCATGAGGGTATTCTGGTTCTGGATCAACTGGGTAAGTTCCGGTGGAAATTTCGGGTCACGTCTTGGAGGCATCTGTTAGGTTTAGAGTGGATGAGAAATTAGAATAGAATAAGGGCCTAATGAGAGGAATCACTACCCATATGCTTATGATAGCAATAAAACTTCAAATCAAGCAATTCACACAAATCACACCACACAAGCAAAACCTACAGGTAAGGTCATATCCACAAGCGATATGATCTCTTCATACTACCGCAAATCATTAGTTGGACTCAGCTAGGTAGTGGTGGTCTGAAATAAATATTCTCAAACCAAAGTCAACTCTAGCTTCTTCTTCTTCGTCAATGATGTCTTCATAGGTCTTGGTCTCATCGCCTGAGCAACTTGGTGATGGGGTTCAACAACTATTTAATTAAAGTAGAGAAGAGATAGAAATGAATGGAGAAGAGTACAGACCAACGGATATATAAGGAAGTTGTAAAATAGAGTTTTCTTCCTATGGTTTTTCATTTCCTAGTGGTCGCTTCCTACAGTCAGCGTGTGCTCTAATACCATCTTGTAGCGACCCGACCCAAATGGATCGAAGTCTCTGTGCTTAAGTGTCGTCCCTGGATCGGTATGCTGACACACACAATACTCGATGAATTATAACAGAGTTCAATCACACACTTTATTACATCGAGGTCCTCAAAAGAGTATTTATTACAATAATATGGCCAAAGGCCATCTGGATAAAATAACTGCGGAAGCATCAAAAGTAAAATGAGTCCATCAACTCCACGGCAAACTGAGTGCAGAACAACGACCTATCGCACCTTTAATCCTCGTCGGAAAACTCTGCAACATGAGACGTTGCAGCCCTGTAGGTCAGCACATGGAATATGCTGGCAATTTCACACCATAGAATAATAATAATGAAAAAGACTATCTCTATATGCAAATTTAACTGGTGGAGGCTGTAAGTTTAATTTTTGCATAAAGCCATTTTTACCATACAACAAAGGAATAAATTTTTATTTACTACTAAATGAAAAATACCATTATTGAGAAGGTTCCTCCAACTCAATCCCAAAATTCCCAAGTTATTAGTAACCCAATAATTTCATTAAATAGAGTGATGAGATCAACCAATAAGTCACTTCTAGATACTCAAGTTATCCATAACCGGGGACACGACTAATCATGATTAGTTTGTACACTCTACACAGGTTTGCGCACTTTTCCCCACAAGACTCGACCACCTCCATGATCGCAAGATCGAGACATAGTCTGTCTGAAGTATGTCCTCCAAACCCTGGGTAGACCGGTACACCTACTTTCCCCTACATCAGATAGTCTACCATGGAAAGAGGTCACACAACTTACTCAACTATGCCAGAGCCCATAATGGCTTGTGGCTGCACACGAAATTTCTAGACATGAAATATCTTATGATCCCTTTGAGCCTGGGTGGTGGACCTAGGGTAATCACACGGGTACTCCGGGATTCCCCTTGGGCAAGCACTAGTTTCTCCAGGTGCCCCAAACAATCCACCCAGATGTGTATTAAAGTTGCCACCTTATGTTGTCCTGATAAATTATTATCTCTCGCAACTTGCATGTATCACACATACCAGTCCCCGTCTACGAGCTTGGCTAAGCAACATATGAGATAACGAATATATCTCGGGTGATAAAAGGTCATAGGTTCCTACCACATATACTACAAAGCATATCCACATGTTCCCAATCCTACTCATGCAATCTTTGAGGGTGAAACTAATGCATAGTAAAACTGGGTATTGAAAATTATGATCAAAGTGTGAACTTGCCTTGCTGACATTCGTTGAACTCTAAAGATTCGTAGTAGCAAGCTTCGCACTCCGGATGATCTAGCGTAAGCAAGCAATAACATACATAAGCATACACGCAAAGATCAGAACAGAAAACAATTAAAAGACTTCGAAAATTCCAAAAACACCAAAATAAAGTTTCTGTACAGAATATAATTTTCACAGAAACAAAAATAAATGGTTTTGGTTTTAACAGAAGGTACATGCCACAAGCTTCGATTTGCAAAAAGAATCACCCAAAACGGAGTTACGAAACTCAAGTTATGGTCTAACGAAGTTTGAATTCAGATCCGTTTGAATTCAAATTTTAAGATTTTCAAAAATATTTTTTGTTTGGTTCTCTGGATAGAGGATATTTTTATGAAACCGTAGGAAAAATAATCAACTAAATCGGACCTATAGACTAAAAGATATACTAGAAACAAGATTCGGTAAAGAATCTGAATTGAAAAAAATTCCTGGAAAAAAAAGTTATCTGCCAGCGACTAGTGGCGCTCCCTGATTGGTTTACTGCGGGTTTGGAGAGGACGTTCGCTAAATAAAGGTTTTGGTAGCATCGGCTTATTAAAAAACTAATTGTCCGGTTCACAGTAAACCAGAAAAACCGATCTACAGAAAAGAAAAAAACCAAAACGTATTTTTTTAACTGAACGAACTTGATGTTCGTTCAACTTACAGAGAAGAAACGAGCTTTGGCGGTGGCTCTGGCGTGGTGGTGGCAGCGGCTCCGGCGATTGTGGATGGAGGCGGAGGTGTCTAGGGGATGCCGTGGAGACTGGCTCGTCCGGAGGTGGAGTCAGTGATGGTCGGAGGCGACGAACGGCGATGGAACGAAGCGGCGAAGCTTGGTGCTCCGGTTGCTCCGGTGAAGACAACGAGGTTGGTGCAGCGGCTGTAGATGGAGAGGGGTCACAAAACCTTGTCAAAACGATCATAGGGATCAAGGGAATTCAAAACCCAAAAGGATAGAGCTCAGGACCGCTCACCGACGTCGTAATCCGGCGATGAACTAGAGCTTGTGCCGTGAGATTGGAACGTCGAGTACGTGTTGTAGGGGTCGACTTGGCGAGGGATTTTCGACTGAATCGGTCGAGGAGGGTCGTGGCTATTTATAGGACATCTTACTTGGACGTGAAACGGGCTGGAGAATAGATTTTCAGGAATTGGAAACGAAACAACGTCGGTGTACGCGTACGTTTCTCTGTAGTGAGAGGAAGAAGAAGAGGTGGGGTGGGGTCCAAGTGTCGGGGAGAGAGAAAAAAATATAGAGAGAGGAGTTACGTGAGACAGGGAGATGTGGCGACGCTGGCCTCGCTGCTCCCTTCGCTGGCTTGGCTGTGGCCTTGCTGCTGGGCTGGGCCAGTTGGCCTCCCCTGGCTGGGTTTTTTTTTGACATAGACAAAGAAGGAAAAAATAAAAAGAGAAAAATAAAAAATATTTTTGTATAGGACATATATATATCAAAAAAATCAGAAAAAGAAATCCCACAAGATGAACTATTTTTCAGAGGCTAAATAAAAACTGTATAAAAAACATTTTTATAAAAATCCAAATGATACTCAAATTTGAATTCACAACTTTTGGCATTGTTTTCTTCTGACTTTTTGGAGTGTCATGTTAGCTTCTCTCATACTTTTGAACAAGTATTTGTCATGGATTTTTGAAATAAATTACAAATGCCTAGTTGAATTCAAAGTAAGATAAAACTCAAATGCTTCTGAATTTTCCAAATGCCGCTGAATACAAACAAAATGCATATATGCTTAGCTAATAATTGTAAAACATTCCAAATTAAAAATTTGGGATGTTACAAACCTGCCCTCCTTAAGATGAATCTCGCCCTCGAGATTCGGGTTGGCTAGCAAAAAGGTGTGGGTGATCCTGTCGAAGATCTTCTTCACATTCCCAGGTGGCTTCTTCCTCAGTATGATGACTCCACTGAACCTTGCAAAATTTGAGGACCTTGCTGCGGGTAACTCTGCTTGCAAACTCGAGAATCTTGACAGGCTTCTCCTCATAGGTCAGATCACTATCCAACTCTATGGATTCTAGTGGCACTGTATCTCTCAAAAGAATATCGGCCATCTCCGCATGGCACTTCTTCAACTGGGAAACGTGAAACACATCATGAACTCCTGACAAGGCTTCGGGTAATTCCAACTTGTAGGCAACTTCACCCATGCGTTCTAAAATATGTATGGCCCCACAAATCGTGGTGCTAGTTTGCCTTTAACTACAAACCGTTTAACTCCTCGAAGTGGAGACACACGAAGATATACTCTATCTCCGACTTTGTAGGTTACTTCCTTACGTTTAGCATCAGCATAACTCTTCTACCTGGATTGGGCTACCTTGAGTCTGTCACGGATCAACTTGACTTTCTCCTCTGAATCTTTAATTAAATCTGGTCCGAATAATTTACGGTCTCCAACTTCATCCCACATCAATGGTGTCCTGCACCTCCTTCCATACAAAGCTTCGGAAGGGGCCATCTTCAAACTAGCTTGATAGCTGTTGTTATATGAGAATTCTGCGTATGGCAAATTATCATCCCAACTAGATCCATAATCTAGCGCACAAGCTCTCAACATGTCCTCCAGAATCTGATTGACTCTCTCGGTTTGCCCATCTGTCTGCGGATGAAAAGTTGTACTGAACTCTAGCCTGGTACCCAAAGTTTCGTGTAACTGATGCCAAAACTTTGGGGTAAATTGTGTTCCTCAATCTGATATGTTGGTCCTTGGAACTCCATGCAGACATACGATCCTGGTCATGTATATCTTGGCCAACTTAGCACTTGTATATGTGGTTTTCACGGGGATGAAGTGAGCTACCTTGGTCAAGCGATCAACTACTACCCAAATAGAATCATAGCCTGATCGGGTCCTGGGTAATCCTGTAATGAAGTCCATGCCAAGCTTGTCCCACTTCCAATCCGGTATCGACAAAGGTTGAAGTAATCCTGCTGGTTTCTGGTGCTCTGCCTTAACTTTTTGACATACGTCGCATACTGCTACATACTCTGCAATATCCTTCTTCATACCTGTCCACCAGAAACTTTCCTTCAAGTCCAAATACATATTGGTGTTTCCTGGGTGTATCGAATAAGGCAAATCATGAGCCTCCTGAAGAATCAACTTCCTGATCTCTGTGTCATTTGGCACATAAATATGCTGCTCAAACCATAAGGTTCCGTGTTCATCCTCACCAAATCCTTCTGCCTTCCCTTGGTTCATCATTTCCTTTATTTCCGCAATACCTTTGTCTAACTTCTGGGCTTCTCGGGTCTTTCCCAACAACGTAGATTGAATTTCCATTGCGGCAACAAAACCTTGTGGTACTATCTCCAATCGGAGATCTCGGAGATCATCAATTAACTCTTGAGGTAATCCTCCTGCTGTGAGGGTATTGACATAACTCTTGCGGCTCAATGCATCTGCCACAACATTGGCCTTTCCTGGGTGATTGTGCAATTTCATGTCAAAATCTTTTATGAGCTCCAACCATCTTCTCTGTCTGAAGTTCAACTCCTTCTGCGTGAAGATGTATTTCAAACTCTTGTGATCCGTGTAAACATCACAATGATTTCCAATAAGAACATGCCTCCTGGTCTTGAGTGCGTGCACTACGGCTGCTAACTCCAAATCATGCGTGGCATAATTCCGCTCATGAGGTCGAAGCTGACGTGAGGCATATGAAACAACTCTTCCTTCTTGCATAAGAACACCTCCAAGTCCCTGACGAGAAGCGTCGCAATATACCTGAAAATCCTTGCGTATATTCAGAAGAATTAGTACTGGGGCTGGGACCAAACGTTTCTTCAACTCCTGAAAACTGGCCTCACATTCCTCGGTCCAATTAAACTTGGTGTCTTTCTTCAATAACTCGGTCATGGGCTTTGCGATCTTGGAGAAATTCTCAATAAATCTTCAGTAATATCCTGCAAGTCCAAGGAAACTGTGAATCTCTCCGACTGAGGTGGGTGCCTTCCATTCGGTGACGGCTTCAACTTTCATGGGATCCACTGCTATTCCTTCCCCTGATATAACATGTCCGAGAAATTCAACTTCCTTCAACCAGAATTCACACTTGCTGAACTTTGCATATAACTGATGTTCCCTGAGCTTCTCAAGAACCAAGCGCAAATGTTCCTTGTGTTCTTCTTCATTCTTCCAGTAAATCAATATGTCATCAATGAATACCACAAAAAATTATCCAAGAACTCCATGAATACCTTATTCATCATACTCATAAAATAGGCAGGGGCATTAGTCAAACCAAAAGACATGACCATATACTCATAAAGCCCATATCTCGTGTTAAAGGCTGTGTTGGGTATATCCTGTTCTCGAATCTTCAGCTGGTGATATCCAGATCGAAGATCGATCTTTGAGAAAACTTTTGCTCCTTGTAGCTGGTCAAACAAATCATTGATCATCGGCACAGGGTACTTGTTCTTGATCGTCACCTCATTCAACGCACGGTAATCCACAACCATTCTCAAGGATCCATCCTTCTTCGCAACTAGAAGCACTGGGGCTCCCCAAGGTGATGAACTTGGTCGAATATAACCTTTCTCCGATAATTCCTTAATCTGCTTCTTAATTTCCTCCAGATCATTTGCGGGCATCCGGTACGGTCTCTTGGATATTGGTCCGGTGCCTGGCAACAACTCAATCAAAAACTCTATGTCCCGATCCGGTGGCATGCCTGGTAGTTTCTCCGGAAAAACATCGGGATAATCCTTCACAACTGGTAATTCTTCCTGAACAACTCCCAAAAGAAAATTCACTTGAGTCCTCCTTGGCCTATGCCTCGACACATACTTAATCCGTTTCCCCTCTGGGGTGGTGAGAAGAATGGACTTACTGGCACAATCAATATTCCCTTCATACTTGGATAGCCAGTCCATGCCAAGAATTACATCCAATCCTTGTGATTCTAGGATGACGAGGTCTGTGGAGAAAACGTGTCTCCCTATGGTCAATGGCAACTGAAAACATCCCCGACTAGCCATATTCTCTGCTCCTGGGGAACTCACTAACATTGGTGTTTTAAGGGCTATGGTTGGCAAGTTAAACTTATCCACAAACCCCCTTGATATGAATGAATGCGATGCACCAGTGTCAAAAAGAACAAGGGTTGTAAATGAATTAATCAAGAACTTACCAACAACGGTGTCAGGCTGGTCATAAACTTCCTCCACATTGACATGGTTCACCTGACCTCTGGTAAAAGGATTTGGCTTCTTTCCAGAGCTTCCATTGTCATTCCCGTTCTTCGCCTCGGGACATTCGGTGGTGTAGTGTCCGGTCTTCCCACACTTGAAACAGGTAATGTGGCTCAGATCCTTCTTTGTCGGTGTAGCGGGGTTGGAGTGATGCTGATTATTGTTTGCTCCATTTCCATTGCCATTCCTATGGCCATTATGGTTGTGTTCATTCCCTCCATGATGTGAATGTCCTCCATGGTTATGGTGAGTGTGTCCACCATACTTGTCGGATCCTGATCCATTATTTCCCGAGTACGGGGTGTAGCGGGGCTTCTGCTGAACTCCAGAGTTGTAATTTCCCTATCCGTACTTCCTCTTTCGGTTTTCCACCTGCTGCTGCTTGCCTTCCAGAATGAGAGCCTTGTCAACCAACTCTTGATAATTGTTAAAGGTAGCCATGGTCAACTGAAGTCCCAGATCATCGTTTAGTCCCTCCAGAAATTTCTCCTGCTTACCTGGATAACTTGTTGAATTCCTCCACATAATCACCAACAGAACGATTACCCTAGCGTAAGTTGCGGAACTCATGCTTCTTCAGACTCATAGCTCCGGCTGAAACATGTGCAGTACGAAACGCCTGCTGGAACTGATCCCAAGTCACATTTGCTATGGGGAATGTGGTGGTGTAATTCTCCCACCACGAAGTTGCTGGTCCATCTAGTTGATGTGCGGCAAAGCGCACCTTCTCAGCGTCAGTACATCCTGCAGTGGTCAGCTCCCTTCCGATCTTGCGGAGTCAGTCATCTGCGACAATCAGCTCCGTACTGCTAGAGAACACGGGTGGGTTCAACCTCAGGAAATGGGTAAGGTTGTCGACCGGGGGTGGTGGCGGTGGGTTGTTGTTGTTGTTATGGTTCTGATTCGGGATGAGTAGCTGCATGAGGGCATTCTGGTTCTGGATCAACTAGGTAAGTTCTGGCGGAAATTTCGGGTCACGTCTTGGAGGCATCTGTTAGGTTTAGAGTGGATGAGAAATTAGAATAGAATAAGGGCCTAATGAGAGGAATCACTACCCATATGCTTATGATAGCAATAAAACTTCAAATCAAGCAATTCACACAAATCACACCACACAAGCAAAACCTACAGGTAAGGTCATATCCACAAGCGATATGATCTCATCATACTACCGCAAATCATTAGTTGGACTCAACTAGGAAGTGGTGGTCTGAACTAAATATTCTCAAATCAAAGTCAACTCTAGCTTCTTCTTCTTCATCAATGATGTCTTCATAGGTCTTGGTCTCTTCGCCTGAGCAACTTGGTGATGGGGTTCAACAACTATTTAATTGAAGTAGAGAAGAGATAGAAATGAATGGAGAAGAGTACATACCAACGGATATATAAGGAAGTTGTAAAATAGAGTTTTCATCCTATGGTTTTCCATTTCTTGGTGGTCGCGTCCTACAGTCAGCGTGTGCTCTGATACCATCTTGTAGTGACCTGACCCAAATGGATCGAAGTCTCTGTGCTTAAGTGTCATCCCTGGATCGGTATGCTGACACACACAGTACTCGATGAATTATAATAGAGTTCAATCACACACTTTATTACATCGACGTCCTCAAAAGAGTATTTATTACAATAATATGGCGAAAGGCCATCTGGATAAAATAACTGCAGAAGCATCAAAAGTAAAATGAGTCCATCAACTTCACGGCAAACTGAGTGCAGAACAACGACCTATCGCGCCTTTAATCCTCGTCGGAAAACTCTGCAACATGAGACGTTGCAGCCGTGTAGGTCAGCACATGGAATACGCTGGCAATTTCACACCATAAAATAATAATAATGAAAAGACTATCTCTATATGCAAATTTAGCTGGTGGAGGCTCTAAGTTTAATTTTTGCATAAAGCCAATTTTACCCAACAATAAAGGAATAAATTTTTATTTACTACTAAATTAAAAATGCCATTATTGAGAAGGTTCCTCCAACTCAATCCCAAAATTCCCGAGTTATTACTAACCCAATAATTTCATTAAATAGAGTGATGAGATCAACCAATAATTCACTTCTAGATACTCATGCTGTCCATAACCGGGGACACGGCTAATCATGATTAGTTTGTACACTCTGCAGAGGTTTGCGCACTTTTCCCCACAAGACTCGACCACCTCCATGATCGGAAGATCGATACATAGTCTTTCTAAAGTATTTCCTCCAAACCCTGGGTAGACCGGTACACCTACTTTCCCCTACATCAGCTAGTCTACCACGGAAAGAGGTCACACAACTTACTCAACTATGCCAGAGCCCATAATGGCTTGTGGCTGCACACGAAAGTTTCTAGGCATGAAATATCTTATGATCCCTTTGAGCCTGGGTGGCAGACCTAGGGTAATCACACGGGTACTCCGGGATTCCCCTTGGGCAAGCACTGGTTTCTCCAGGTGCCCCAAACAATCCACCCAGATGTGTATTAAAGTTGCCACCTTATGTTGTCCCGATAAATGATTATCTCTCGCAACTTGCATGTATCACACATACCAATCCCCGCCTACGAGCATGGCTAAGAAATATATGACATAACGAATATATCCCGGGGTGATAAAAGGTCATAGGTTCCTACCACATAACCTACAAAGCATATCCACATGTTCCCAATCCTACTCATGCAATCTTTGAGGGTGAAACTAATGCATAGTAAAACTGGGTATTGAAAATTATGATCAAAGTGTGAACTTGCCTTGCTGACGTTCGTTGAACTCTAAAGATTCGTAGTAGCAAGCTTCGCACTCCGGATGGTCTAGCGTAAGCAAGCAATAACATACATAAGCATACAAGCAAAGATCCAAAAAGAAAACAAATAAAAGACTTCGAAAATTCCAAAAATGCCAAAATAAAGTTTCTGTACAGAATATAATTTTCATGGCAACAAAAATAAATGATTTTGGTTTTAACAGAAGGTACATGTCACAAGCTTCGATTTGCAAAAAGAATCACCAAAAACGGAGTTACGAAACTCAAGTAATGGTCTAACGAAGTTTGAATTCAGATCCATTTGAATTCAAAATTTAAAAATTTCAAAAATATTTTTCGTTTTGTTCTCTGGATAGAGGATCTTTTTATGAAACCGTAGGAAAGAGAATCAACTAAATCGGATCTATAGACTAAAAGTTTATACTAGAAACAAGATTCGGTAAAGAATGTGAATTGAAAAAATTCCTGGAAAAAAAATTATCTGCCAGCGACAAGTGACGCTCCCTGATTGGTTTGCTGCGGGTTTGGAGAGGACGTTCGCTAACTAAAGGTTTCGGTAGCATCGGCTTATTAAAAAAAACTGACTGCCCGGTTCAAATTAAACCAGAAAAATCGATCTACAGAAAAGAAAAAAAACCAAAACATATTTTTTTAACTGAACGAACATGATGTTCGTTCAACTTACAGAGAAGAAACGAGCGTTGGCGGTGGCTGTGGCGTGGTGGTGGCAGCGGCTCCGGCGATCATGGATGGAGGCAGAGGTGTCTAGGGGATGCCGTGGAGACTGGCTCGTCCGTTGGTGGAGTCAGTGATGATCGGAGGCGACGAACGGCGACGGAACGAAGCGGCGAAGCTTGGTGCTCCGGGTGCTCCGGTGAAGACAACGATGTTGGTGCAGCGGCTGTAGATGGAGAGGGGTCACAAAACCTTGTCAAAATGATGATAGGGATCAAGAGAATTCGGAACCCAAAAGGATAGATCTCAGGACCGCTCACCGGCGTCGTAATCCGGCGATGAACAGGAGCTTCTGCCGTGAGATTTGAGCGTTGAGTACGTGTTGTAGGGGTCGACTTGGCGATGGATTTTCGACTGAATCGGTCGAGGAGGGTCGTGGCTATTTATAGGACATCTTACTTAGACGTGAAACGGGCCGGAGAATTGATTTCCAGGAATTGGAAACGAAACAACGTCGGGTGTACGCGTACATTTCTCTGTAGTGAGAGGAAGAAGAAGAGGTGGGGTGGGGTCCAAGTGTCGGGGAGAGAGAGAAGAAAATAGAGAGAGAGGAGTTACGTGAGACAGGGAGATGTGGCGACGCTGGCCTCGCTGCTCCCTTCGCTGGCTTGGCTGTGGCCTTGCTGCTAGGCTGGGCCAGTAGGCCTGGCTTGGCTGTGTTTTTTT
>LR738712.1:509313026-509390701 GCA_902687465.1 Secale cereale
ATCAAAAAATTAGAAAAAGAAATCCCACAAGATGAACTATTTTTTAGAGGCTAAATAAAAACTTTATAAAAAAACATTTTTATAAAAATCCAAATGATACTCAAATTTGAATTCACAACTTTTGGCATTGTTTTCTTCTGACTTTTTGGAGTGTCATGTTAGCTCCTCTCATACTTTTGAACACGTATTTGTCATGGATTTTTGAAATAAATTACAAATGCCAAGTTGAATTCAAAGTAAGATAAAACTCAAATGCTTCTGAGATTTCCAAATGCCGCTCAATACAAACAAAATGCATGTATGCTTAGCTAATAATTGTAAAATATTCCAAATTGAAAATTTGGGATGTTACATAGAGCTAGATGGCAGTTCCTTACCTCCACTCGTTCTAGAGGGAACGATCTTGGTTCTATCATCCTTCATATTCTTCATAGTGATCAGTAGATATAAATCCCAAGTGACTCAGAGAGTAGAGCTATGGTCCCCGGTAACGGTGCGAGAAAAAGGTCTTGATAACCCACAAGTATAGGGGATCGCAACAGTATTCGAGGGTAGAGTATTGAATCCAAATTTATTGATTCGACACAAGGGGAGCCAAAGAATATTCTCAAGTATTAGTAGCTGAGTTGTCAATTCAAGCATACCTGGAAAACTTAATATCTGCCACAAAGTATTTAGTAGCAAAGTAATATGGAAGTAACAGTAACAGTGGCAAAAGTAATAGTAGCAGTTTAGTAATGATGGTGACAACAGTGGTAACGAAAGTAACAAAGCAAGTATCAATATGGAACGAACTCGTAGGCAACGGATCGTCAATGATAGGTGTCGGATAATATTCATCATGTAGCAGTTATAACCTAGGGTGACACAGAACTAGCTCCAATTCATCAATGTAATGGAGGCATGTATTTCAAATAGTCATACGTGCTTATGGAAAAGAACTTCCATGCCATCTTTTGTCCAACCCTCTCATGGTAGTGGGGTCCTAATGGAAACTAAGGGATATTAAGGCCTCCTTTTAATAGAGTACTGGACCAAAGCATTTACACTTAGTGGTACATGAACTCCTCAAACTATGGTCATCACCGGAAGTGTTCCGGCTATTGTCACTCCAGGGTTGCCGGATCATAACACATAGTAGGTGACTATTGACTTGCAAGATAGGATCAAGAAAACAAATATATTCATGAAAACATAATAGGTTCAGATCTGAAATCATGTCACTTGGGCCCTAGTGACAAGCATTAAGCATATCAAAGTCATAGCAACATTAATCTCAGAACATAGTGGATACTAGGGATCAAACCCTAACAACACTAACTCGATTACATGATAAATATCATCCAACCCATCACCATCCAGCAAGCCTACGATGGGATTACTCACGCATGGCGGTGAGCATCATGAAATTGGTGATTGAGGATGGTTGGTGATGATGATGATGATCTCCACTCTCCGGAGCCCTGAACGGACTCCAGATTAGGTCTCCTGGTGAAGAATAGGAGGTGGCGGTGGCTCCGTATCGTAAAACACGATGGGATCTTCTCTGCAATTTTTTATCCCCGAAAGAGAATATATGGAGTTGGAGTTGGCGTCGGTGGAGGTCCAGTGGGCCCACAAGGTAGGGGGCGCGCCCCCCACCCTTGTGGCCAGGGTGTGGGCCCCCTCTGATAGTTCTTTTTGCTAGGATCTTTTATATATTCTAAAAATATTCTCCATGAAAACTTCAGGTCATTGTGAGAACTTTTATTTCTGCACAAAAATAACACCAAGGCAATTCTGCTGAAAATAGCATCAGTCCAGGTTAGTTCCATTCAAATTATGCAAATTAGGGTCCAAACAGGGGCAAAAGAGTTTGGAAAAGTAGATACGACAGAGACGTATCAAATCCCCCAAGCTTAACCCATTGCTTGTCCTCAAGAAATTCAGTTGATAAACTTAAAGTGATAAGGAAAAAACTTTTACAAACTCTGTTTGATCTTGTTGTTGCAAATATGTAAAGCCAGCATTCAAGTTTTCAACAAAGATTATGAACTAACAATATTCACAAGAACATTTAGGTCTCATGTTTACTTATATCAATGACATAATCAACTAGCAAGCAATAATAATAAATTTTGGATGACAACGCTTTTTCAGAACAAACATGATGTAATATGACAAGATGGTATCTCGATAGCCTTTTCTGAGACCGCAAAACATAAATGCAGAGCACCTAAGAAGATCAAGGACTGACTAGACATTGTAATTCATGGTTAAAGAGATCCAGTCACACTCATACTCAATATCAATTAATAACAAAGCATATAGATGACAAAGGTGCTCTCCAACTGGTGCTTTTTATAAGAGGATGATGACTCAGCAATACAAGTAAATAGATAGGCCCTTCGCAAAGGGAAGCATGGATTTGCAGAGGTGCCAGAGCTCAAGTTTCTAAATTAGAGATGAATATAATTTTGAGCGGTATGCTTTGTTTGTCAACGCTACGACCAGGAGTTCTCAATGTCTTCCTTGCTACATACATTATAGCCGCTTCCCAAACAGAATGGTAAAGTTTTACTCCCCCTCCACCATCAAACACACTCCACGGCTTGTCCGAAACAATGGGTGCCATCCATACCAACAATAGTCCTAGGGGAGTTTTGTTTAATTATATTTTGATTTGATTTTGAGCATGGGACTGGGCATCCCGGTTACCAGCCATTTTCTCGTGAATGACAAGCAGAGTCCACTCATCATGAGAATAACCCACCTAGCATGGAAGATACTGACAGCCCCCAGTCGCTACATGAGCGATTTGGGCATACAAAACAGAATTTTATTTGAAGAGTTAGAGTTTGGCACATGCAAATTTACTTGGAACGGCATGTAAATACCGTATATAGGTAAGTATGGTGGACTCATATGGAACAACTTTGGGTTTATGGAAGTGGATGCACATTGGCGCCGTTGCCGGGGACTCCACTCTTCAGGATAGGGGAGTTGCACGCTATCTTTTACCTTTGCTTTTTAGTCTTGTTAGTTTACCTTTCAGTTTTCTTCATGTATTTCACTAGTTATGCTTATGGACAACCTTGCTATTGGATCGTTGCTTGCGGGAAGACGCCCCGCACCTGTGGTGGTTGCTCCTCCCCCTACTGAAATTGTGCCCTATAAAATACCAGCTGGTATTATCAATTATATCTTGGCTAATCGTTATGCAGGAGACAGACATCCCGGTGAACACTTGCTATAACTGTCACAACTATGTTCATTATTTAAGCTTGCAGGTGTATCAAGGGAGTTTGTCATGAGGAAATTGTTCGCCGTATCACTTATAGATAAAGCTTCAGATTGGTATAAGCTTCTCGATAACTCGCACTTGCTTGATTGGCAAGAGCTTATGTCTCTCTTTTATAATAAGTTTTATCCTCTTCATGATGCTTATGTGGAGAGTAAGAGTACCTTTTTGCGTGTGGATAATGGTAACAATGCTTTATGTGATGCTTATATTGTTGAGTTCATCCATGATGCCACTGAAATTTATAATGAGAGAGGGAGACGTGGTTCTAAATATCTTAATAATATCAAGTTCCCTCTCTTTATGTTGAAGGTTTTGAAGCTGCACTTGTTTTGTCTTCCTATGCTTATTGCTTTATGCTTCAATAATTTATTTCTTTACAAGATTCCAATGCATAGGAAGAGGGGTAGACTTAAATATGATTTATATGTGCTTCTTGATGCTCTCTTTTGTTCTTCAACTCTTATTCCTACGAGAGCATAATTTTTGCATTATGCCTAGCTTAAAGGCATAAAAGAAAGCGCTTTTGGGAGGCAGCCCACATGAATAAATTTTTATATTTTGCTTTTGTTGTGTCTTGATGTTGTTTACTGCTGTAGCATCATCATTGTATCTTTGCTTTTCATATTTGTGCCAAGTATAGCCTCTGATTGCTAGAAAGTTCAAAAGTTGTCAGGTGCTATCCAGGAAACAGATTTTGTCCTTGGATAGAAAAATTCGTATAAAATCACCAGATCGTCTTTTTGGTCTGAATTTTTTCGACAGAGTTCTCTATATAATTTTCTTTCGTGCGTCTGTTCTGAGTTTTTTGATTTGAGTGGCAGAAGTGCCCCGAACAAATCAATTACTACCTGCTGTTCTGTTTTTCACAGATTATGTCCTGTTTTGCCTTTCCTTCATTTTGCAAACCAAGAGCTTGCTTTTTCTTTGCAAAAACCTTTTGGCAATCTTGAGAAACAGTAGAAATTCAAGAATATCTTTATTTCCAGCAAGGTGCAATTATTTTATTAAGTGTACTAACCTCGCTAATCAGATTATGATGAGTTATGTATGAAGGGAGTTTTCAAGTGTGCGAGGGAAGATGATAAAAAGATTCAGGAGTGTCAAGCGCTCAAGCTTGGGGATGCCCCTGTGCACCCCCAATAAATATTCAAGGAGACTCAAGCATCTAAGCTTGGGGATGCCCCCGTGCATCCCTTTCTCCATCAACATTATCGGTTCGTCTTTCGTTCCGCTATATTGTTATCACTTCATGTGTTATGTGCTATGCTTGGAGCGTCTTGCTTTTAGTTTTCTTTTTAGTTCTTCATAACGAGTCAGAACTCAGCTTTCTTTATGTGGGAGAAAAACACGCTCCACTTCTACCTATAACATAACATAGAATTTTCATGTCTATCTTTGCTGTGTGTGTTCTTTGTCTTTTAATAGCTACTATCATACTCTGCTCTTAGTATTCATGCTTATCTTTTCAAAGAGCTTTTGTTTAGTTGGTTGCTTGAACTCTCTTTAATTATCATGCTTATCTTATTAAGAGAGTTTGCTTCCGTTGCATTGGTTAATATGTCTATGATAAAGATACTACGTGCATAATGGCGCTTAGTAGTTCAGGTTTCTTATGGTTAGTCTCAAATAGCTGGGGGATTCCCAATGTGTTATTGGAACACCAACTTGATTTGTTTGCCGATGATGTGGTATGGTTTAGTAATATCTTCCTTCGAGAATTTATTTTGATTGACTTGGCGTATGCTCACGCATATTTAAGACTGTAAAGAAAGTCTGTCAAGCCTTGATGATCTTTTATTTTTGAGTAGCGATATAACTACCATGCCTGATTCAATATTGCTTTGTCGCTCTGCATGATTATGACCGTCATTGCTCTCTTAGTTGGTCACTCCCAGTCTTTTGCTAACCTCCACCTGTACTAAGCAGACTAACCTTGCAATACATAGCTCATGGGAAAGTAGCTTAAAAACTATTGTGGTAAAGAATATGTTGCCTATGCATCTTATTTCTTATAAGTTGCTTGCTGAGCGGTAACCATGTTTCTGGGGACGCCATCAACTGTCACACTTTTGTTGAATATCATGTGAGTTGCTATGCATGTTTGTCTTGTCTGAAGTAAGGGTGATTCGCCATGGGTTGAATGATATTGCATATTGTTAGAGAAGACCATTGGGCCGCCAACCAAAGTCATGTATCATGGTGGAAGTTTTAGCTTGGACATTAATCCTCAATCTCTTATGATAATATGCTTATGCATTAAAGAGGAGTCCATCATCTATTTTCTATGTTGTCCCGGTATGGATGTCCTCAAGTTGAGATCTATCAAAAACGAGAAATCAAATGCGATTTATCTCCTTGGACCTTTGTACAGGTGGCATAGAGGTACCCCTTTGTGACACTTGGTTGAAACATATGTAATGCAATGATAACCCATGGAAATCCGAGCTAATTAGGACAAGGTGCGAGCACTATTGGTATTCGATGCATGAGGCTTGCAACTTATAGGATGTCTTATGCATGACACATATGAAGTACTACTACCGTTGACAAAATTGCTTCTTTGTTTTTAAAATAAAAAGCTCTAGCACATAACCATTCTTTTACTTTAATGTTGAGTCTCCACCTTCTCTTAAAAGCACCAACTACTGAGAGCATGATTGTCATTCTGAGTGTAATGTCCATTGTCCCAAAGTAGCATTGTCTTTTGCATGATTGTGATATCGTTTATTCTGAAATCATTGTATCTGGTCATCACTTAAACCTTGAAGGTGCCCCTGCATTTATGTTTTGCTTCACTAAAGGGGGCAAGCTAGATATCACTTTATCATATTTGCACATCATGTTCATTGCAAATCTTTTTGATGTTTCTGTTTCATGTTGTAAAACTTTCAGTCATTTGTGATTTTCTCATGAGGTAACTTAATTACTATAGAATCATTGTCTCAGTAAGCTTTTGTCATATGACTATAAAAAGTCCTATATGGTTAATAGCATGTCACCACAGAAATTATTCTTGTTATCATTTACCTACTCGAGGACGAGCAGGAATTAAGCTTGGGGATGTTGATACGTCCAAAACGTATCTATAATTTCTGCTTGCTCCATGCCACTTTTGGGTGATATTGCTATGATATTCATACACTTCCATACACTTTTGATCATATTTGGACTAACCTACTAATCCAGTGCACCCCAGTGCCAGTTTTTGTTTTCGACTGTTTTTGTATTTCAGGTTTTCACGTTACGAGAACTGCCAGGAAAAATCCAGAAAAATTATATAAAAAATCAGCGTTCCAGAACCTACCTTGCGCCCGAAGGACAGCCGGGGGGGCCACCAGGACTCCAGGCGCCCTGGCGGCGCCCCCCCCCCCCGGGCCGCGCCGGGGGGCGCCTGGGCCCCCCGAGCCCCGTCTGGTGCCCCCCTTCGGCATATATTTAGAGCGTCCTTCGAAACCCTCGGGAGGGGAACTCTTTTTCGCGATGTCATCTCTGTTCCGCCGCCGCCTCTTCCAAGATCGGGAGCACCAGGAGAACGCTTCCCGGCACCCTGCCGGAGGGGAGGATCACCATCGGGAGCCTCTCCACCACCATGTACGCCTCCCGGATGAGTTGTGAGTAGTTTCCCTTGGACCATGAGTCCATGACCAGTAGCTATGTGATGTTCTCCTCCCGTTCTTGTGCTTCACTAATTAGTCCTCGTGAGCTGCCCTACATGATCGAGGCACATATGTAATCCTTATGCTGTTGCTATGATGAGTTTGCTGGGATCCGATGGATTATGAGATTATTTTCAGATTGATCTTGAGTAATATATTTGATCTACCTCTTTTATATTTATGTTCATAAGTAATTCTTGCATGTTCTCCGTTGTTATTTATTGCTTTGGCCAAGTAATACGTAGTGACTCCAAGAGGGAACGTTATGCTTGATTGTGGGTTCATGCCCCTCGATGACTAGCTTGAGTGACAGAAACATGAGTCTAGGGGATGTGCTGTTGCCACAAGGGGGAAAACAACGGTGCTTGTGCCCGCGGGTGCAAGGATTGTTTACTTTACGCAAAGTTCTTTTAATGCAGTTGTCTGTTGCATTGAGTTTACACTATGGGTGGGACTCGCAACTTAATACCAGCGAGATGTTCTGGATAGATATCTCAAGGTGGATGATTAGTAGTAGATATTGATGGATTTCGGTCTACTTACTTTGGCGTACCGCCCATGCTTTGAACCTCAACCTTTCTTGCAATGTAATCAGCATTGGTTTGCGTTCGTGGTCCTGTCAATTGCCCAGCTGTAATTCGTTTACCTCACATAGTTGTTTTATCGTCTTTTGGGAGAGAGACATCACTAGTGAACATCATGAGACTCCGGTCCATATTACCATCATTGATCACATCCGCTATTTACTTTTCGCTTTTACTTACTATTGCAAACATTATCTATCACTACTATCATTTGCGTTTAATCCTTTGTGAACTACAAGGCCGGAGGGATTGATAACCTCTCTGTACTCGTTGGGAGCAAAGTTATTTGTATCTGTGTGCAGGTCCACGTTGATTGCTAATCTGCGCCGTTAGAAGTTGACACCTACTTGTTGGACCTAGGAGTCTCTGGGGATTCGATCCTTAGCATCTTTGCTAAGGGAAAAACTTCCACAGCACTGCATCTTTCACCTTCCACTTGGGGTAACCAACGAGGGGGTAGAGGCCCATCACACATGCAGTATTCCCGCTTAGTACAGGTGAAGGCTAGAAAGAGACTGGGAAGCGACCAACTAGAGAGTGACAACGGTCATAAACATGCCTTGAGATTAACCAACATTGAGTGCAAGCATGAGTAGGATATAAATTACCATGAACATAAATATCTTGAAGGCTATGTTGATTTTGTTTCAACTACATGTGTGAACATGTGCCAATTCAAGCCACTTGAATCATTCAAAAGAGGATACCATCCTATCATACTACATCACAACCATTTTAAAAGCATGTTCGCACGCAAGGTAAACCATTATAAACTCCTACCTAATTAAGCATGGCATGAGTAACTATAATCTCTAATTGTCATTGCAAACATGTTTCATTCATAATGGGCTGAATCGGAAATGACAGGACAATCATATTTACAAAAAGAAAATAGGTCGAGTTCATACCAGCTTTTCCCATCTCAATCATTTCATCATATATCGTCATCATTGCCTTTCACTTGCATGACCGAACGGTGTGAATAATAATAATATGCACGTGCATTGGACTAAGCCGGAATCTACAACATTTATTCGAAGGAGAAGACAAGGTAATATGGGCTCTTGTTAGATAATCAATAATGCATATGAGATCCACTCATCATTTTCATCGTGGTCTTCTCCTCTCGACCCCAAAGGAAAATAAAAGAATTTCAAAGAAACACATTGAAATATTTTTGGAGTTTTTGTTTTCTGAAGAAGGCAAAACAAGAACGATAAAAACTATTTACACGGGAAAGCTCCCAACAAACAAAAGAAGAATGAGAAATCGTTTTGGATTTTCTTTTAATACTAACAACTACTAAGGAACAAGCAAGGAAGAAAAGGCAAAAAGAAGCAAGAAATATTTTTGGGTTTTCTAAAAAAATTCAAACACACAAGAAGAAAGCTTGAAAATAAACTAACATGGACAATACAATTGAAAAATATGAACATCGACAACTGGAATGAATGTGTGAACATGAATGTAATGTCGGTGAGAAATACGTACTCTCCCAAGCTTAGGCTTTTGGCCTAAGTTGGTCTAGGGCCACCATTGGCCCGGATAATATCTGAAATTGTAGTTGGGGTTGTACTATGCTGCAACAACTACTTCTTGGCAGGCTTCTTCTTGAAGGCGAGCGGTCTACGCCTCTCTCTCTCTCATATGTGTTCGCCTTCTCTCTGGTTATAAAGTATCTCCCTTTTTCCTGAAAATGAAAGAAGGCAGGAGCAGGAAGAGCAATATGGACGGCACATCGTCTGTCAAAGATTAGTCGGTACTGAAGGTGCTGCTCATTCCTCTCAAGAAACTGATAACGTATCGTGGATTCATAATCTGTAAAAGCAGGTGGCAAATCAACATCATATCCTCTTATGGGTACACCTAAATAATTAGCTAAACGAGTTGCATAAATCCCTCCAAATAAATCTCTATCTTTAGCATTATGATGTAACCTCCTTGCAATAATAGCCCCTAAGTTGTAACACTTATCATTTAACACCGCACACTTAAGGACACTAAGATCTGGAACACAAAGGTGGCTATGATCATGTTTACCATTAATGCATCTACCTATGAAGAGAGCAAAATAATGTATAGCAGGAAAATGAATTCTCCCTATGGTGGCTTGTGTAATGTTTCTAGTTTCCCCCACGGTGATGCTATTAAGGAAATCATGGTACTCAGATTTGTGAGGATCATTGAGACTACCCAACTGTGGGATTTTACATGCTTCGCAAAAATCTTCTAGGTCCATAGTATAAGATTCATCATAAAGATCAAACAGGACACTATGAGTATTGCTCTTAGATGAAAACTCAAACCTCTGCACAAAGGAATCGATGAGGTAATAGTGTTGTCGGCACCTATCTGACACGAAGTCCTCAAGGCCGGAATTTTGTACGTATGCATCAAACTCATCCTTGAAACCTCCGTGAATCATAAATTCATCCGGCGGACATTCACAAGGCCGTACCTAAGCATCTATTGGTGGTTCAAGGTCCGGTTCACGTATCGCGAGCCTTGGTGCTTGCTTTCTTGAAGGGCCACCTTGATATATTCTCCTCGACATTTTCTTTTTCTGAAAAATTCTAAAAAAATTAGCGACTCAAAATAAAAGTGAACCAAACTCAACAAATTTGATAGCAACTACTCCAACAAGTGTCTAGAGGCTATATCATGCATCAAAACTACTTTGGGCCATACAAATTTGACATGCTAGCTCAAAAACAAGGTCACCACAGCAGCAAAAGATTGCAATAAATAAAGAACTAGAATGAAAACTAATTGGACCATTGGAGGAGTCACATACCAAAGAACAATCCCCCAAAATAGTTTTGCAAATGATGATTTGAGCAAGGAGATCAAAAATGGGAGCAAGATGAGCTAGAACACGGGTTTGAGCTGGTGGATGATTTTTTTTCTGAAGGAAGAAGGAACTGGTGGGTGCTGGAATAAGTGGAGGGGGCCACGTGGGGCCCACAAGGACAGAGGGCACGCCCAGGGGGTAGGGCACGCCCTCCACACTTGTGGCCCACTGGTGCACCCTCTGGTGCATTCTTAGTGCCAAAAATCATAAAATATTCTAGAAAAAATCATATTTAATTTTTAGGGCATTTGGAGAACTTTTATTTTCGGGACATTTTTTATTGCATGGATAATTCAGAAAACATATGGATAATACTATTTTTGCATTATATAATCTAAATAACAAAAAGTAAAAGTTGGGTACAGAAGGTAGTGCTCTCTAAATTCATCTATATCATGCTCATCAAAAGGAATCCGTCAATGAGGTTGATCAAGTCTCATTAACAAACTTCTTTTGAATAACATAAGACCGGAGAATTTTTGAATAACACTAGGTTACCTCAATGGGGATATGAATGTCCCCAACAATAAGAATATCATGTTTCTTTCTGACAGTAGGAATAGGGAATTCAAAACCTCCGATAGCAATAGTTGAAATGTTTCCAATAGAATTGATGCTATTAACTTGAGGTTGTTTCTTCGAAAAGTGTATCGTATGCTCATTACCATTTACATGAAAAGTGACATTGCCTTTGTTGCAATCAATAACAGCCCCTGCAGTATTCAAGAAGGGTCTACCAAGGATGATCGACATACTGTCGTCCTCGGGAATATCAAGAATAACAAAGTCCGTTAAGATAGTAATGTTTGCAACCACAACAGGCACAACCTCACAAATACCGATAGGTATAGCAGTTGATTTATTAGCCATTTGCAAAGAAATTTCAGTAGGTGCCAAGTTATTCAATTCTAGTCTACAATACAAAGAGAAAGGCATAACACTAACACCGACTCCAAGATCACATAAAGCAGTTTTAACATAGTTTTCTTTAATGGAGCATGGTATAGTGGGTATTCCTGGATCTCCAAGTTTCTTTGGTATTCCACCCTTAAAAGTGTAATTAGTAAGCATGGTGGAAATTTCAGCTTCCGGTATCTTTCTTTATTAGTAACAATTTCTTTCATATACTTGGCATAAGGAGACATTTTAAGCATATCAGTCAAACGCATACGCAAAAAGATAGGTCTAATCATCTCACCAAAGCGTTCAAAATCCTCATCATCCTTTTTCTTGGATGGTTTAGGGGGAAAGGGCATGGGTTTTTGAACCCATGGTTCCCTTTCTTTACCATGTTTCCTAGCAATGAAGTCTCTCTTATCATAACGTTGATTCTTTGATTGTGGGTTATCAAGATCAACATCAGGTTCAATCTCTACATCATTATCATTACTAGGTTGAGCATTAGTGTGAACATCATTATTAACATCATCACTAGGTTCATGTTCATTACCTGGTTGTGTCTCGGCATGAGAAATAGAAATATCATTGGGATTCTCAGGTGTGTCTTTAACAGGTTCATAGAAGCATGAAAAGTCCTATCAGTTTTCTTTTTCTTTTTACTACTAGGACTAGGTTTATCAATATTAATTCTCTGAGAATCCTGCGCAATTCTCTTAGGATGGCCCTCGGGATACAAAGGTTCCTGAGTCACTTTACCACCTCTAGTTGCAACCATAACAACATTATCATTATTCTTACTATTCAACTCATTAAGCAAATCATTTTGTGCTTTACGTACTTGTTCTACTTGAGTTGTAACCATGGAAGCATGTATACTAATAAGTCTAAGATCATTAGAAGTTCTAGTCACATGATCACCCAAGCATTCAAGCATATAAGCATTACGTTTCAGTTGTCTACTAACATAAGCATTGAAGTTTTCTTGTTTAACAATGAAATTATCAAACTCATCTAAGCATTGACTAGCAGACTTATTATGAGGAATATCAGCTTCATCAAATCTATAGAGAGAATTTACCTCTAATACCTGTGTCGGGTTATCAAGACCATGTATTTCTTCAATAGGTGGTAAATTCTTAACATCTTCAACTTTAATACATTTTTCTTTCATAGATTTCTTTGCCTCTTGCATATCTTTGGGACTGAGAAATAAATGCATGTTTTCTTCGGAGTTAGTTCAGTAAGAGTCCAATCATTATCATTGCTCAATATATTATTCAATAATTTTTCAGCTTGTTCAAGAGTTTGTTCCCTGAAAACACAACCAGCACAACTATCTAGGTGGTCCCTAGAAGCATCGGTTAGTCCGCTATAAAAGATATCAAGTATTTCATTCTTCTTGAGAGGATGATCAAGTAAAGCATTAAGTAATTGGAGAAGCCTCCCCCAAACTTGTGGGAGACTCTCTTCTTCAATTTGCACAAAATTAAATATTTCATGTAAGTCAGCTTGTTTCTTGTGAGCGGGAAAATATTTTATAGGGAAATAGTATCATATCCTGGGGACTACGCACACAACCAGGACTAAGGGAATTGAACCATAACTTAGCATCACCCTTTAATGAGAAATGAAACAACTTAAGAATATAGTAATAGTGAAATTTTTCCTCATGAGAAAATAGGGTGGTTATACCAATTAATTTAGTAAGATGTGCCACAGCAGTTTCAGATTCATAACCATGAAAAGGATCGGATTCAACTAAAGTAATTAACTCAGGATCAACAGAGAATTCATAATCCTTATCAGCAACTCGGATAGGTGAAGTAGCAAATTCAGGATCATATTGCAATCTAGCATTCAAAGATTTTTCTTTCCACTTGCGTAATAATTTATTAAGATCATTCCTATCCTCCCAAGCAAGAAAGCCTCTAGCCAACTCTCCTTCCATAACATATCCCTCAGGCACAATGGGCAATTCAAATCTAGGGGAAGTAGGTCTACCAAGTGTTTCAAAAATTTAAGTATCAATAATTTCATCAGTTTCAGAAATATCATCATCTTCAGCATAATCGATAGTACTAGCTCTAGCAAGATGTTTATCAAGTAATTCACCCAATGGCACAGTTTCATCAAGCATAGTTGTAGCATCATAAGCATCATTCATAATAGAAGTGGCATCATCAATAACGTGCGACATATTAGAATCAATAGCAGGTGTAGGTGTCGCAAGTTTACACAAAACAGAAGGGTAATCAAGTGCAGAGCTAGATGTCAGTTCCTTACCTTCCCTCGTTCTATAGGGAACGATCTTGGTTCTATCATCCTTCAGATTCTTCATAGTGATCAGCAGATATAAATCCCAAGTGACTCAGAGAATAGAGCTATGGTCCCCTGCAACGGCGCCAGAAAAAGGTCTTGATAACCCACAAGTATAGGGGATCACAACAGTTTTCGAGGGTAGAGTATTCAACCCAAATTTATTGATTGGACACAAGGGGAACCAAAGAATATTCTCAGGTATTAGCAGCCGAGTTGCCAATTGAACCACGCCTGGAAAACTTAATATTTTCAGCAAAGTATTTAGTAGCAAAGTAATATGGAAGTAACGGTAACAGTGGCAAAAGTAAGAGTAGCAGTTTTGTAATGATGGCGACAGCAACAGTAACGAAAGTAACGAAGCAAGTATCAATATGGAACGAACTCATAGGCAATGGATCGGCATGATAGGTGTCGGATAATATTCATCATGTAGCAGTTATAACCTAGGGTGACACAGAACTAGCTCCAATTCATCAATGTAATGTGGGCATGTATTCCGAATATAGTCATACATGCTTATAGAAAAGAACTTGCATGACATATTTTGTCCTACCCTCCCGTGGCAGCAGGGTCCTAATGGAAACTAAGGGATATTAAGGCCTCCTTTTAATAGTACCGGACCAAAGCATTAACACTTAGTGAATACATGAACTCCTCAAACTATGGTCATCACCGGGAAGTGTTCCGGCTATTGTCACTCCGGGGTTGCCGGATCATAACAAATAGTAGGTGACTATTGACTTGCAAGATAGGATCAAGAACACTAATATATTCATGAAAACATAATAGGTTCAGATCTGAAATCATGTCACTCGGGCCCTGGTGACAAGCATTAAGCATAACAAAGTCATAGCAACATCAATCTCACAACATAGTGGATACTAGGGATCAAACCCTAACAAAACTAACTCGATTACATGATAAATATCATCCAACCCATCACCGTCCAGCAAGCCTATGATGTGATTACTCACGCACGGCGGTGGGCATCATGAAATTGGTGATGGAGGATGGTTGGTGATGACGACGGAGACGATCTCCACTCTCCGGAGCCCCGACCGGACTCCAGATTAGGTCTTTTGATGAAGAACAGGAGGTGGCGGTAGCTCCGTATCGTAAAACGCGATGGGATCTTCTTTCCGATTTTTGTCTCCTTGAAAGAGAATATATGGAGTTGGAGTTGGCGTCGGTGGAGGTCCAGGGGGCCCACAAGGTAGGGGGCGCGCCCCCCACCCTTGTGGCCAGGGTGTGGGCTCCCTCCGGTAGTTCTTTTAGTTCTGCACAAAAATAACACCAAGGCAATTCTGCTAAAAACAGCGTCAGTCCGGGTTAGTTCCATTCAAATCAAGCAAACTAGAGTCCAAAACAATGGCAAAAGAGTTTGGAAAAGTATATACGACGGAGATGTATTAGAAACCAATCTAGAGCTCCGGCAGGGCTGTTCTGCCGGGGACACTTCCCTCCGGGAGGGGGAAATCAAAGCTATCGTCCTCACCAACGATCCTCTCATCGAGAGGGGGTCAATCTCCATCAACATATTCACGAGCACCATCTCCTCTCAAACCCTAGTTCATCTCTTGTATCTGATCTTTGTCTCAAAACCGCAGGTTGGTACCTGTGGGTTGCTAGTAGTGTTGATTACTCCTTGTAGCTGATGCTAGTTTGTTTATTCGGTCGAAGATCATATGTTCAGATCCTTAATGCTATTCCATACCCCTCTGATCATGAACATGAATATGCTTTGTGAGTAGTTACGTTTGTTCCTGAGGACATGGAAGAAGTCTTGTAATAAGTAATCATGTGAATTTTGTATTCGTTTGATATTTTTATGAGATGTATGTTGTCTTTCCTCTAGTGGTGTTATGTGAACGTCAACTACATGACACTTCATCATTATTTGGGCCTAGGGGAAGACATTGGTAAGTAATAAGTAGATGATGGGTTGCTAGAGTGACAGAAGCTTAAACCCTAGTTTATGCGTTGCTTCGTAAGGGGCTGATTTGGATCCAGATGTTTCATGCTATGGTTAGATTTATCTTAATTCTTCTTTCATAGTTGGGAATGCTTGCGAGAGTGGTTAATCATAAGTGGGAGGCTTGTCCAAGGAAGGGAAGCACCCAAGCATCGGTCCACCCACATATCAAATTATCAAAGTAACAAACGTGAATCATATGAGCATGATGAAAACTAACTTGACAATAATTCCCATGTGTCCTCGGGAGCACTTTGCTTTATATAAGAGTTCGTTCAGGCTTGTCCTTTGCTACAAAAAGGATTGGGACACTGTTCGCACACGAACACGTCACCGTGTACCGCCGACGCCGAGGGTGATGCACCGCAGCTCACGTCGAAGGAGACCCGTCCGGAAGCGCGGTACGCAAGCAATCCGGCGGGCGCTTTTGATGACCCGAAACCCCACACGCCCGGGAGGGACCCCGTCAGGGCGCGCGGCGGCTATGGGCTGGCCTAGGTCGACCTAATCGCCCCTAGGGCCTCGAGGTTCGCCGTCCTGCAACAAGAAGAACGAACGAAGAACGAGGAAGAAGATACAAGGGTAGGGGATAGATGAACACGAAAAAGTAGTAGATGATTTGATCGATTGTGTGTTGTTCAATCGGCCGTCACCCCTTAGGTATATAAGAGGCGGCTGGACTTGCCGTGCAAGGAAAAGGCTCGGATTCACGTCCAAAACCCTAGCCAAATTCGGATTGGTTTTATCCGAACTTTCCAAAACTGTTCGGTTTAAACTGGCTGTATCTTGCGGGTAATTCTTGAGGTGGTAACGACCTCGGATGGAAAAGAGCCCAAAAGCAATCTTGACCGTTTCGACGATACGAACAACTTTCATGTTGAACGTTTTTCGATTTGAAGCGATCTTCTAGGCCAAAACGGTCACGCAATACAGGCTGTTATTCGCGCTACCCATCAGACACGTGGCTGGTGGGGCGCGCCACTTATGGCTCTGTGACAGCGCTGTGTTCGGATGGCTGTAACTTTTGCATACGAACTCGGATTGGGACGATTTTTATATCAAAATCGATCGTTTCGACGAGACGCACAACTTTCATGTTGAAACGTTTTCCATTTGAAGTAATCTTAATTGGGTTTCAAGCCATTCTTTAATCTGGTGTCATCATGAGCATCTCTGAACTTGTCATAACTTTTGCATCCGGACTCCATTTTAGACCACTTTCATATCCATCTTGATCTTCTCAAAGAAAGCCATCTCATGGTGACTTCCAATCATAAGTTTGAAGTAATCTTGACATAGATTAAAGCAACTTTTACGATTGTGCCACTTTTGAGCGTCAACACATGCCCCCCTGTTTTTCGGCAAAGCAAGCGTGCCGAAAAATAATTTGTACCATGTTGGTTCTAAGGACGATGTCAACACCCCATCGGCCATTTATATGCTTAGGACGATAATTATATATCGGCCATTATTGTTCTTGAACCCTTGATGCAAACTTGGGCGAAACCTTCTCAACTTCATTAACAATCCGATGATAAAGTTTCATAGATATGTATCTCAAGGTCATCCTCCGAACCATATTGTTCCCCCTTTTGCTAGGATTTTGTAGATAATCAACAATAAACTCTCTCCAATCCTTACTATCACATGCATCAAAATTCATTAGTGGCCGAAGCTGTGAACTTCGGTTTGGCCTTACCTATGTTGACGAGGCGAAGCATCGGCTATTGAGTGAAATGCAATACACCATGATTAACGTAGTAGCCGGATGCTTGTTGTGCCAACTCTTTTGAATTGTCATGTCTAAATATAAGAACAATTTTAAAGCAACCAAAGGTAAATTTTGCATCTAGACATATCTCAAGATAAACTATAAGTGATTCGTCAAAACATTGATAACCCTTGGATGTTTGTTGCACTACTTATAATGAATCACCGAAAGCCTCAATATGTATAGCACCTATAGCAAGTAAAATAATCAATCCGAATAACAATGCATATTCGGCTTTGATTAATCATGCATAAAAATATTCTAAGCGGCATGAGGCTTCAAAAAATAGTACCATAAGGAGATATATAAACAACACCAACACTTTGGCCATTGCTACGAATTGAACCATCAAAACATAATCTCCATAGTACTAGAGAGACAAGGCTAACATCAATATTATGCATGTCATTAAACCGATGTTCAGTAATAAAATCAGCTATGATTTGGCCTCTTATAGATCTCGAAGATGCATAAGCCAAATCATATCCAAACAAAGTATAAGCCCACTAGCCAATTCTGCACTATGAATTGGTCTATGCAACGTATACTTAATGGCATGGGTCATGATGTTTCAACTCCATTCAATCATAATATACGCATATATATGAATTTTCATGAGCACATACTTTGTCTCGCTCTCCATTAGAACTAAGGACGATGCTAAAATACTACACCGGCCATGCATTGACATATTCTTAGGACGATAGATAAATATCGGCCATTACCATGTAGACGTCATTCAAATCACATATAGCCGAAATAAACAAATGAAATGACAAATCAAGTATTTCGGCCCTTTGGATCAGCAACAAACTTGTAGCTAATCAAATGTATAGTGACTTGGTAATACCCTTTCATGATGTAAGAAATTATATGGCATCCATGGATTAAAATAAGCCCATTGAGGGTTACCAATCATACCTGATGACAAATTCCATGGCACAGGCGTTAATGGCATAGTTGAAGAATATGGATAATGTGTAGACCGAAGATGCTGAAATCTTCGGCTTGGTCCTTCATAGTTTTCACTCTTTTCCTTCTTCACCTTTGCCGCACTTCTTGTAACGGAAGCTTGCACATAATTCTTATTTTGAGCACTTCCTTTGGGAACCCATGCCATGTTTCTTTCTTCAAGTTCTTGTGCACTAAGTTTTTGTAATTTCTTCTTTTGCCAATATGATAAGCCGAGTGGGCACCCCGGCTGCGATTTTGTCTTAGCCAATAGCAATCCTTTTTTGGCCTTGTGCACTCTCAACTTCTTTTCTTCAGATTTGGCACTTTGACTCTCAATAATTGGTTGCTTCATCTCATTGCCTTTAGTAGCCAATGTCAACACTTTAATTGGCTCTTTTTCATTTGAGATCAAATCTGAAGTTGCACTCTTACGACCATCTCTTTTAACACGGTAAACTTGCTTGACCACCTCTTTCTTCTTCCTTGAGCTCCGGACCGATTCCTTATGATTGAAACGGTCTTTAACATGTGATTGTTCAAATGTTGATCTTCTCGGAGCTGCATAATATTGGTGAGATGGTCTAAAGTAAGATGGAGAATGCGCCCTTGTATCATACATGTCCCATGATGGATATGGATCTGCTTGAGCATAGGGAGGCATCCACGGCATTGGCATTGGCGGCCCAAAATAAGGATATGAATATGTTGCATAAAAATTGTCACTTTGCCAATACCGATCCTCATACTTGCGCCTTGGAGGTGATCTTGGTTTCTTTGTATGATTTGGCCAATAAGCATTCTTCTCCTCACTCTTCTTTTGATACTTATCCAATAGTTCAGCGAAAGTGATTTTTGATCTCTTACACTTGCGCTTATTTTGGCCTTTGCTTTCTTTTGGTTTGCTTTCATCGATCATTGGATTTGCTTGTTGCCCCCCAGTCCTCGGCGTCTCCATTGTAGCTTCGATGGAATTCTCGCCCTCAAGATTATGTTCATTATGCTCTTCAACAACTTCTTTACTTGAAAGCTTGATCCCATCACCTGCAGTTTTTATCTTCTCTTTAAATGGATCGGCTTGAAGCAGCCGATGCAAAAACTTTCTGCCATCGGGACCAATCGGAATAGACTGGTCATCTCTTGGTGTTTCAGCAAATTTCAATCGTCCTTTTTCAATGGCCGATTTAACTATTTGACGAAACATATTGCAATCCTCAAAATTATGTTTGCACGAATGATGCAACCTACAATACATTCGTCCTTGAATTGATTGATTGACATGGTGAAAGATCATGGATGTCGCCTAGAGGGGGGGTGAATAGGTGCTTTAAAATAATTACGGTTTCGGCTTGAACAAATGCGTAATAAACCTAGCGGTTAATTTGTCAAGCACAAAACCTATAACAACTAGGCTCACCTATGTGCACCAACAACTTATGCTAAGCAAGATAAACAACTAGGTGATAGCAAGATATATGACAAGAAACAATATGGCTATCACAAAGTATAGTGCATAAGTAAAGGGCTCGGGTAAGAGATAACCGAGGAATGCGGAGACGACGATGTATCCCGAAGTTCACACCCTTGCGGATGCTAATCTCCGTTTGGAGCGGTGTGGAGGCACAATGCTCCCCAAGAAGCCACTAGGGCCACTGTAATCTCCTCACGCCCTCGCACAATGCAAGATGCCGTGATTCCACTAAGGGACCCTTGAGGGCGGTCACCGAACCCGTACAAATGGCAACCCTTGGGGGCGGTCACCGAACCCGTACACTTTGGCAACCCTTGGGGGCGGTCACCGGAACCCGTCAAATTGCTCGGGGCGATCTCCACAACCTAATTGGAGACCCCGACGCTTGCCCGGAGCTTTACACCACAATGATTGAGCTCCGAACACCAAGGTTGGGGCTACCTCCCCAACGACACCACGAAGCTTCACCACAATGGAATATGGCTTCGAGGTGACCACAACCGTCTAGGGCGCCCAAGCACCCAAGAGGAACAAGCTCAAGGGTACCAAGCACCCAAGAGTAATAAGCTTCTCAACTTCACTTCCACGTATCACCGTGGAGAACTCAAACCGATGCACCAAATGCAATGGCAAGGGCACACGGAGTGCCCAAGTCCTTCTCTCCCAAATCCCACCAAAGCAACAAATGCTAGGGAGGGAAATGAGAGGAAGAACAAGAAGGAGAACACCAAGAACTCCAAGATCAAGATCCAAGGGGTTCCCGTCACCTAGAGGAGAAATTGATTGGTGGAAATGTGGATCTAGATCTCCTCTCTCTTTTCCCCCAAAAACTAGCAAGAATCCATGGAGGGATTGAGAGATAGCAAGCTCTAAGAAGGTCAACAATGGGGGAAGAACACGAGCTCAAAAGGATTAGGTTCATTGGGGAAGAAGAGCCCCTTTTATAGGTGGGGAAAAATCCAACCGTTATGCTCACAGCCCGCACAGAGCGGTACTACCGCTCCAGGAGCGGTACTACCGCGAGGGCAGTAGAACCCCTTTGAAAAACAACAGCGAGGAGGCAAAAAGGCCAGAAAAACCGTCGGAGCGGTAGTACCGCTTGACCTTACGGTACTACCGCTAGGGGTAGCGGTAGTACTGCTAAGTGTAGCGGTACTACTGCTTGCGAGCGGTACTAAAATATTACATCCGTGCCTACCACCGCTGGACTTGTGACGAGTTTTTGGTCCCGAGCGGAAGTAGCCACGGAAGTAGCCGCGGTAGTACTGCTCCAAGCGGTAGTACCGCTCCCGAAAGCGGTAGTACCGCTCCCGAAAGCGGTAGTACCGCTCCCGAAAGCGGTAGTAAAAAATTACTTCCGCTCCTACGCGCGGTAGTACCGCTGCAGCCTTTTCAGTACACCAAAACGACAATAACTTTTGCATACGGACTCCGAATTCGATGAAACCAAGTTTGTTGGAAAGCTAGCGACAAGGGCTAACACAATCTTGATAGAAATATCAATAAGAAGCAAGTTAGAAAAGTCCCAAAAGAAAATGGTGAGAACCCTTTCTCGGATAAGACCGGTAAAACCTCCAACACCGAAAACATCATAGAAGACACATGTGAACTCCGTTTTCGATGAACTCAAGCTTGTCATCAAGATGACCATAAGCTCTAAGACTACAAAGAGAACCAAACAAGAACCAAGAAACATGATGCAAGGATGCAATGGTTTGAGCTCTCTACTAACGATACGATCAAGCTACCAACTTGAGAGCCCCCCTTGATAGTACGGCAAACGATCCTATAACCCGGTCTCCCAACTACCACCACGATACCGGTAAAATAGAAAACCTATCAAGGGCAAACCTTTGCTTTGCACAAAGTCCACTTGAGCTAGATGTAGACGATCTTGACTTTCTCAAGTTGGACCATCTTTCTTGATTGCGTTGTCTCGGTGAAGACTAGTAGATTGCTCCCCCATACTCCTCTATGGGTGAGCCACTCTTCGGCATATCTTCACAAGTCCATTGTCACGACAATGGACGGCAAGATTCAAGCACTTGATTTATTTGTGATGCTCCACTTGAACTTGCACACCGCAACCTAACCCCACAAAGAACTCTCACGAAGAACATGGGTTAGTACACAAAGCGTGATTGACAATGCTTACCATGCCATGGGATTGCTTGATCCCTCTCGGTACATCTTCTACACTTTGTGTGTTGATCAACTTGATTCACTCCTTCACTTAGTCTTGATCAACCTTGAATCTTTCCAACTCTCTTCATTTGGATGATGTCTTGAAGGTAAACATGAATGATAACACACTCTTCTTCTTCAAGACATGCTTGCAATAAGCTCAACACTCACAAGACCAATCTTTGGATAATTCCTTAATAGCACCTTGGTCATCACAAACTCTCCTTGAAACCAACAAATGAACTCCAAGAAAAGCCTATGGACAAACCCTTCAAATATAACTCAAGGCAACCATTAGTCCATAGAGATTGTCATCAATTACCAAAACCAAACATGGGGGCACCGCATGTTCTTTCAATCTCCCCCATTTTGGTAATTGATGACAATCACTTTCAAGAGAGTTTATATAAGGAATTATGCATCACAATACCATGCAACAATAATGTATGTGCATGAGATGCAAAAGCTTAGGAACAAAACCAAAGCAAGAAGAGCGAAGAGACAACTCTCTAAACTTCCTCACAAAACTCAACTCTCTGAAACTTCTCCCCCATTGGCATCGATTACCAAAATGGGCGAAAAGCTTAGAAGGTCAATATAAATTGTGTTCCTCCATAAATTATGTATTCCTCAAAATAGAGAGTGGAAGGCAATACATATATCCAACTGTAAATACTTGGAGGAAGACAAACTATATTGAGGCCCAAAGATTGCAAAAGAATGATATGCCACAATGGCATAACAAAGGGAGAAAAACACGCAATCAAGCAATCAAAGGATACCAATTGAATCAAGCTATCAAAAGATACCAATTGACCCAACTAGACCACTGATCCTACATGCCAAATGAATAAAAGATATTATGATAGGAGCAAAGGAGTGTTCTATAGAAACTAGGGAAGCTCCCCATGATTTGTGCACAATTTAGTTTTGTATTTGGATACAACGAGCACAAAGTAGGATCGTCGCTCCCCCAAGATCAATAGAACCTCAGGACATAGCAACGGAGTGTTCTAAAGACATTAGTGAAGCTCCCCATAATTTATGCACTCCTTAGAATATTTTCATTAGGATACCAAGTGCACAAAATAGGATCATCACTCCCCCAAGATCAATAGACACTCACACCAAGTGCAAGTGAGCATGAAGGAAACAAAGCCTAGCACTTGCAACAAAAAAAACTGGTTGAGCAATATATAAAAGAGTCAACTTAAGAGTAGGCTCAACCAAAATGATGTGTGTGAGTCATGGCAAAGCACTTGAGAAGATTAATGTATGGATGAACATTAAGCATTAGTATACTCTTGAATGAATGAGATACACAGTGCAAGGCCTATCATTCCCACACAAAACAGCAAATGGGTTCACAAGCTCACTAATAATCATATAGATAACCTATGCTTGTGACAACCTGTGGTGAAGATATAAAAAGGATAGCTTTGTCATGAGGAGGGATACCAGTAGAAATGGCAAAGCCTCATCAAGACAAGCAAGAGAGAATGATCTTCACCACAAAAGAGTGCATCTAGATGAAACGATATAAGATCCGCACTCGAGACACACACCTTCACGGAGCCACCAAAGAAATAAAACAGGAAAAAAAAGGTGGACGTGAAAGAAGGGGATATCGAATAGATATGCAACTTCTCAAAAGTGTATAAGATTCTAGGTAGATGAAGATCATGATGATATCAATCCACAAAGAAGGATGTACACACAAAATTGTTGCAAAAAGGAATGAATAAGATATCCCCAAGGAAGTCATAAATATACCAATAAGATATTTGCTTGAAGGCATAGCACATGGCTAGATATGTTCTTATTGTATATAAATGAGTTCCAACCACACGAGCATCAAAGACATCACAACTAGCAACAAGAGATCATTGTTGGGATGCTTTGAGAAAGGAAACAAGTATCATTAGAAGGAATGACTAACATGCCATGATACAACCTACACAAGGTTGGTGCAAGAAAAGTGTGCATGAAGTAGATGGTGATACTTGTTACCGAGATACCATTGGAAGGATGTAGTAGATACCAATTGAAGGTAGATAGTAGTTCATTGATCATCCTAGCTTGACTCCAATAAGCACATGGTGACACCACCTTCCTTTTGAATGAGCCGAGCATCCAATGCATCTCCAATTGTTCCTAGAACAACAATGCAAACAAAATGGTACCCAAACTCATTGGGACCAAAGAGTTAGAAACACCAATACATAGGACAAACTCCACAAACACATGTGCATTTATATATGAAAATGAATTTCATGCACATCTCATCCAAATTGAGACTAGGTGGAGTTTCCCCTATATATTGGGTTAAAGAAAGAAAGCATGCCAAAGAAAATACATGAAGTAAATATGCATGCTCAAGACTTTCAAGAAACGAAACAAAATGAAAAAGAAATACCAAGTGAAAATATGATACCAAATGGAGAAATCATCACTTGGAAGATATCTATTAGAAGATACATCAAGGAATGAGATATCCATTGATACACGCAAAAGGAAAGATATCGGACTCCCATAAGAGAGGATGGTTCCAAACAAACCAACCCATCTACAAAGTTTCATGATGGCACAAAGTACCAAAAAGAAACGGCTTGCCTTCCATCAACACACACTTGAAATGAATCACAATAAGAGTGTTCTATTGAAAATAGGATAGCTCCCCCAAGAATTGTGCATTATAGAGAATTTGCAGTTGAATACGAAATGCACACGATGGGATCACCACTTTCGCTATATCCGTAAAACACTAGACAAGATCAAGAAAACAACAAGATCCACAAGTGGCACGGAAGGGAATGGGAGTTGATGCAATCTTGGAAAGAAAAAAAAGGCCGAACAAAAGCAAAAGCCAATGTAAAGATGATCAACAATTTCTACCACATATATGATTACCAATTGTCAAGAGACAAGAAGTATTTGGGAATAATTTCCGGTGATAGATAGCAATGATATCCAACATCATCTTCACACCAAGGACAAGCAAATTGGAACTTGTAGAGCTAACATGTCACCTAGGAACAACATAATTTATACTATCAACTCTAGGTGACAAAATCTCAAATTTACACATTTTCTAGGCTTGTAATATGCACATAGAATATTACTCCCCCATAATGTGATACCAATGAAAAACTTACCAAGATGCAAAAGAGGAACCAACAAGAGATAATTAATGGACACTTTAGAATTTGAATTTCTCATGAGAAGATATACCACATAGTGACTAGATAATCTTGTAATATCAAAACTAGATGGTATTCCTCATGTACACACATTTTTAGGATTGTGAGGTGCACAAAGCACATCACTCCCCCAAAATGGGATGTTCCATTAATCTCTCACAAGAGCCAACTAAGATATAAACAAGATGCAAAAAGGCTCAACACACGACACACGCGTACATGATGTACAAACCAACATACACATACTTGATTTCTCAAGATAAGCAAATTGGAAGCACAACATATACAAGCACATGCAAGGTACAAAACCACAACATGCTAAGGGGCAAGTAACTTTCAATGTAAACAATTTAAGCACGAGTTACCGCAAGGAGGAACATTGGATATACCATAGAAAGATAATCCGAATGACTTGGCTTGAGACAATATGAATGATGAAGGCCCTCAAATCTTCATAATGTAGCCAAGTCTCCAAAGCCCTCCGACAACACCTATTGATCAAGTTTAAGCTAGTTGGTCCCCAACCAAGTTGGGTCCTAAGAGGTTAGTCACAATAGGCTTGGCTACCCAAATGGTTCTTTTCTTGACACCACTTTGAGTGCCAAGAAACTTGGCAAACACATTGCCAACCTTATCCTTCCCAAGAGAATAGACATCATCAATAATAATTGGGTTGGATAAGTTACCACTAGTGCATGAAGAAGCAAGGTGACCTTTCTCACGGCATAGCCGTAGCAACATCTACTCTTCACTTTCTTCTCATTTGATTTCTCAAAATGAGAAGCATTACCATGAGTCTTCTTGGGAAGCGGCCTTTCTCCAACTTGTGGTTGAGCATGAGAATGAACTTGTGGCCTCTTCCCTTGTTGCTTTTCACTAATGGCCTTCTTCTTCAATGGGCAAGATCTAACATGATGCCCTTCAATTTTGCACTTGAAGCAAATAATCTTGGCCGAATTCTTGAGTTGTTCTTGGCCCTTATTCTTGTTAATGATCTTGGACATTTTCTTCTTGTTGGAGTTGAATCCAAGTCCACCTTTGTCATTGGGGGATTTTTGCACACTCAAGATATTGTTGAGTGTGGACTTCCCTTCATGACACTTTTCCAAGTCTTTCTTCAAAGAAGTGACTTGGGCCTTGAGCTCTTTGATTTCCTCTACATGGTTAGTATCAACAAAAGTACTAGAGGAAGTATAATCTTCATTGTTAGAGCAACAAGGCAAGGAGAGCAATTCATCACAAGATGTACTAACATTGTGAGTAGATGAATTACGAGGACTAGCACATGGCAAGATAGCATTTTGACTTGAAGTAGTGCTAGTATCCACATGAGGCTCACTAGATGTTACCTTGATACTCATAGCCTCATGAGCTATCTTTAGCACATTATGGGATACTAGAAGATCATCATGAGAGCTTGTGAGCTTTACATGACTTTCTTCCAATTTCCCATAATTGCCAGATAGCAACTCAAGTTGAGCCCTTAGCTCAACATTCTCCTTCAAAATGGATGCTTCACTAGAAATAGAGTTAGTAGCACAAGCATCATCAATAATAGCAAGAGGAGAAGGCAACTTGGCAAGCTCCTTAGAATATGAAGCTTTAAGTTGAGCATGAGACTCCGTGAGTTTTATGAGCTCACCCTTAATGACCCTTGAGCCATTTTTGAGGTGCTCAAAATCCTCAAGGAGTTTAGCATGTGCAACTTCAAGCTTCTCATTTTTAGTTTCAAAATCATTAACCACCTCGAGAGCTCTATCACGGGATTCCTTTATTCTAGATAATTCTAGAGCAAAAGTCTCCTCAAGAGATTCCTTGGTGGTTTGTTCAAGTTCAAGAGCTTGCGAGAGGTCGGCGATCTCATTAGCGTAATCACGCTCATGACCTTCCATTTTCTCAATGGTGACCTCATGCTCCTCTAGATGAGATTCCAACTCCTCTATATATTTCTTGCCCTCAATGGCAATAGACATGATTTCCATGAAGTTGGAACGAGCAATTTTATTCTTATGAAGAGCTTTAAAAATCATTTCCCCCTTAATTTTTAAGGAGGCAACATTATCATTTTCTTCATCATTTTCTACATCATCATCATTGTTATCATCACTATCATGACAAGATATATTGGGGTTCAAAGTGGGAGATACCTTTGAAGCCTTAGCCATAAGGCAAAACGCAATAGATGATGATGTAGGATCCCTTGAAGCACCATTCAAGACTACATCTTGTTCCATGGGGTGTTGGGTTTCCTCTACATTGTTAGCACAACAATTCGAGGAAATAGATGCATTTTTATCATGGCAACAAGACATAACAAGCATATCATCATGAGTTTTAGTCAAGCAATTTCTATATGATATGCAAGGACTATCAACACAAGCATGTGAAACATGTAGGGTGCTCGAAGTGTTAAAGTCCAAAGAAGATGCATTGCAGTAAGATAGTGATGAAGGATCATCCACAAAAAGCATACTATCATCATTGCAATTACAAACACTACTCACCATATCATTACCTTGTGGCAAACCACATGTAGGTGAAGTAGAAGAAGTTGAGAAGACAACACGGCCGGAGGTGGAGGGAGGACAATCATTCCTACAGTTCTTGGACACACCATATTTATCTTGAAGCTTTGTCCACAACTCATGAGCATCCCGGAACGGCATGAGTTGAAATATAACTACATTGCTCAAAGCATCAAAAAGCACATTAGAAGCTTGAGCATTGAGATAAGAGTTTTTCTCATCCTCTAAAGATAATCTTTGTGCATCCTTTGGAAGAGAAAAACCCATATCTACAATTCGCTCTAAATTTGGGTCCATGACCCTAAAGAGATTAAGCATGCGAATTACCCAAACATCAAAATTTGTGCCATTGAAACTAAGAGTGTCAGAGAAACCTAAACCCCTAGTCGACATCCTTACTCTCTAGGCGGTAAAGCCCTATAAAGAGAGACGAGGCTCTGATACCAATTGAAAGATCGTGGATGTCGCCTAGAGGGGGGGTGAATAGGCGCTTTAAAATAATTACGGTTTCGGCTTGAACAAATGCGGAATAAACCTAGCGGTTAATTTGTCAAGCACAAAACCTATAACAACTAGGCTCACCTATGTGCACCAGCAACTTATGCTAAGCAAGATAAACAACTAGGTGATAGCAAGATATATGACAAGAAACAATATGGCTATCACAAAGTATAGTGCATAAGTAAAGGGCTCGGGTAAGAGATAATCGAGGAACGCGGAGACGACGATGTATCCCGAAGTTCACACCCTTGCGGATGCTAATCTCCGTTTGGAGCGGTGTGGAGGCACAATGCTCCCCAAGAAGCCACTAGGGCCACCGTAATCTCCTCACGCCCTCGCACAATGCAAGATGCCGTGATTCCACTAAGGGACCCTTGAGGGCGGTCACCGAACCCGTACAAATGGCAACCCTTGGGGGCGGTCACCGAACCCGTACACTTTGGCAACCCTTGGGGGCGGTCACCGGAACCCGTCAAATTGCTCGGGGCGATCTCCACAACCTAATTGGAGACCCCGACGCTTGCCCGGAGCTTTACACCACAATGATTGAGCTCCGAACACCAAGGTTGGGGCTACCTCCCCAACGACACCACGAAGCTTCACCACAATGGAATATGGCTTCGAGGTGACCACAACCGTCTAGGGCGCCCAAGCACCCAAGAGGAACAAGCTCAAGGGTACCAAGCACCCAAGAGTAATAAGCTTCTCAACTTCACTTCCACGTATCACCGTGGAGAACTCAAACCGATGCACCAAATGCAATGGCAAGGGCACACGGAGTGCCCAAGTCCTTCTCTCTCAAATCCCACCAAAGCAACTAATGCTAGGGAGGGAAATGAGAGGAAGAACAAGAAGGAGAACACCAAGAACTCCAAGATCAAGATCCAAGGGGTTCCCCTCACCTAGAGGAGAAAGTGATTGGTGGAAATGTGGATCTAGATCTCCTCTCTCTTTTCCCCCAAAAACTAGCAAGAATCCATGGAGGGATTGAGAGATAGCAAGCTCTAAGAAGGTCAACAATGGGGGAAGAACACGAGCTCAAAAGGATTAGGTTCATTGGGGAAGAAGAGCCCCTTTTATAGGTGGGGAAAAATCCAACCGTTATGCTCACAGCCCGCACAGAGCGGTACTACCGCTACAGGAGCGATACTACCGCGAGGGCAGTAGAACCCCTTTGAAAAACAACAGCGAGGAGGCAAAAAGGCCAGAAAAACCGTCGGAGCGGTAGTACCGCTTGACCTCACGGTACTACCGCTAGGGGTAGCGGTAGTACTGCTAAGGGTAGCGGTACTACTGCTTGCGAGCGGTACTAAAAAAATACATCCGTGCCTACCACCGCTGGACTTGTGACGAGTTTTTGGTCCCGAGCGGAAGTAGCCATGGAAGTAGCCGCGGTAGTACTGCTCCAAGCGGTAGTACCGCTCCCGAAAGCGGTAGTAAAAAATTACTTCCGCTCCTACGCGCGGTAGTACCGCTGCAGCCTTTTCAGTACACCAAAACGACAATAACTTTTGCATACGGACTCCGAATTCGATGAAACCAAGTTTGTTGGAAAGCTAGCGACAAGGGCTAACACAATCTTGATAGAAATATCAATAAGAAGCAAGTTAGAAAAGTCCCAAAATAAAATGGTGAGAACCCTTTCTCGGATAAGACCGGTAAAACCTCCAACACCGAAAACATCATAGAAGACACATGTGAACTCCGTTTTCGATGAACTCAAGCTTGTCATCAAGATGACCATAAGCTCTAAGACTACAAAGAGAACCAAAAAAGAACCAAGAAACATGATGCAAGGATGCAATGGTTTGAGCTCTCTACTAACGATACGATCAAGCTACCAACTTGAGAGCCCCCCTTGATAGTACGGCAAACGATCCTATAACCCGGTCTCCCAACTACCACCACGAGACCGGTAAAATAGAAAACCTATCAAGGGCAAACCTTTGCTTTGCACAAAGTCCACTTGAGCTAGATGTAGACGATCTTGACTTTCTCAAGTTGGACCATCTTTCTTGATTGCGTTGTCTCGGTGAAGACTAGTAGATTGCTCCCCCATACTCCTCTATGGGTGAGCCACTCTTCGGCATATCTTCACAAGTCCATTGTCACGACAATGGACGGCAAGATTCAAGCACTTGATTTATTTGTGATGCTCCACTTGAACTTGCACACCGCAACCTAACCCCACAAAGAACTCTCACGAAGAACATGGGTTAGTACACAAAGCGTGATTGACAATGCTTACCATGCCATGGGATTGCTTGATCCCTCTCGGTACATCTTCTACACTTTGTGTGTTGATCAACTTGATTCACTCCTTCACTTAGTCTTGATCAACCTTGAATCTTTCCAACTCTCTTCATTTGGATGATGTCTTGAAGGTAAACATGAATGATAACACACTCTTCTTCTTCAAGACATGCTTGCAATAAGCTCAACACTCACAAGACCAATCTTTGGATAATTCCTTAATAGCACCTTGGTCATCACAAACTCTCCTTGAAACCAACAAATGAACTCCAAGAAAAGCCTATGGACAAACCCTTCAAATATAACTCAAGGCAACCATTAGTCCATAGAGATTGTCATCAATTACCAAAACCAAACATGGGGGCACCGCATGTTCTTTCACATGGTGATCAAGAATTCTTATGTAATTATTTTTCAGCAACAAATCAAATATTTGATCACGCATGCTGGAATTGAAGGTAAACTTTTTATTCTCTAGCCGATCTTGCTGTTTGAACGGCTTTGGAGATAAGCAAACTAATGGTTCAGATTTGTAGTCTTCCCATTCGGCTATGCATTGTTTTTTCCACTCTATCTCCGATGTCTTTGGATAAGATATTATATTAGCATCAGTTTTCTCAAGAGAATTCAACCTTGGCTTTAAATTTCTGAAACGAAGATATTTAGAACATACATGTCTCAGTTGAGACCAAGTGCAAGCCAAGTACGAAATAAGCAAAGCTACCCAACTAGATATGAACTTTACATAAAGCAACGGGGAAAGCTTTGGTTGTAACAATAAGTCAATATCGGTCTTTATAAATGGCGTAATGGGTTGACCGATATGTTCCATAACAAGTTTATTGCTAACAAGTAAATTACCCTTCTTCATTGGTCTTTCAAAATTACTTATGAGAATATTTCTTATAGATGCATCAATAATGAAGTCACGACCAAATCTGAAAATAGGTAAATTACTCTCTATGCATACCTCTTCAAATATGTTGGGAGAACATGATGGTGGTGTCACTTGAAGAACATCTTGCTCCGTCTTTGGATGGCTCCCCAACACCTTTTCATCATCCTTTTCTTGATTCCGTGCATCGTTGCTTTGAAGATCCATGTCAGCCGAACTTTGTTCGGCTACTTGTTCTTGTCCTTGAGGCTTGTCAATTTCTATGGCACGGAACTGATAGGGCAGGAAGTAGGTTCCATTGACTTCGGAAAAATCAAGTATGATTGTTTTGCTATGCTTTCCATGCCCTTTCTCAATAATGCTTGCCTCTTTGGATTTGATGGACTCAGAATATATACTACTTGATTCGGCTCTTCTAATAACCGAATTTTCTTTGTTACCTGAATCAACAACTTTATCTTTTTGAATTTGCAAGGCTTCTCGCTCTCGTCTAAGTTTAGCCCACATCTTAGCTTGGCGAGCTTTAAACTTTTTCATCTCAATTTCCATCCACTCGTCATGAGATTGCCCCCCAATACTTTGAGACTCTTTCGTCAATGAGGTGCCGAAACTTTGCGATTGTTTAGGTGGTATACTGGATGGTACAGTACTGGGCAACTGCATCATTTGCACAACTCTAGCTTTTACAGCAGCAAAATCATGAGGCGTCCCGCCTTCTATTAGTTCTTGGCGAATAGAGTTGCACAAATCCCAAGAGAATGTAAGCTTGTTCTCAATTACCCAGTCTGGATATGGTTGCCCCCCAATGCTTTTAGACTCTTTCGGCAATGAGATGTTGCCGAAATTCTGTAATTGTGTAGGGGGGACATGATATGCCATGGTAGTAGGTGAAGGCATTTGTGCTCCTGCAGAAGTTTCACTTATTCGGCCATGACCATTAAGGTGCGGAGCCGAATTATGGACATCAACAGTTGCGTATGGTGCCAAAAAACTAGTAGCATGAGGTGTAGCATATGATGTTTGATGGTAATTGGCCGGATAACTAGTAGTAGCATGGCCAATTCCCCTATCCACCAGCATCTTTGGATTAACATGTTGCAAATTAGTTGCCGATGAATAAAAAGATGAAACACTATGTTCCATGCCATTGAAAGATCCTACATGGGGCGTTTCAACTTGATTAACCGAACTCATCATGTTGTTCATCGGCATATGGATTTGTGGGGTTGCCAATGCATGGGAGTTCGGATACATATGTTGCATGTTGCTAAAATTATATGAAGTAGAATCATGGAGATTTTGTTGCATCGGCCCTTGCACATAATTAGATGCATGATTGATAAAGCTAGGGCTAGCCGATACATTATGCTCATTAGATGATCTAGCAACAACATATGCATTATTTGCATCTACATATGTGAATTGGGTATTCATATTAACTTTGTAGATTGCAAACCCTAGATGACGATCTCTTCGTAGCAAGAACGGGCCGGAGACCGTTCAAAGCTTCGTCCCCAGCGGAGTCGCCAAAAAGTGTGTTCGCACACGAACACGTCACCGTGTATCGCCGACGCCGAGGGTGATGCACCGCAGCTCACGTCGAAGGAGACCCGTCCGGAAGCGCGGTACGCAAGCAATCCGGCGGGCGCTTTTGATGACCCGAAACCCCACACGCCCGGGAGGGACCCCGTCAGGGCGCGCGGCGGCTATGGGCTGCCCTAGGTCGACCTGATCGCCCCTAGGGCCTCGAGGTTCGCCGTCCTGCAACAAGAAGAACGAACGAAGAACGAGGAAGAAGATACAAGGGTAGGGGATAGATGAACACGAAAAAGTAGTAGATGATTTGATCGATTGTGTGTTGTTCAATCGGCCGTCACCCCTTAGGTATATAAGAGGTGGCTGGACTTGCCGTGCAAGGAAAAGGCTTGGATTCACGTCCAAAACCCTAGCCAAATTCGGATTGGTTTTATCCGAACTTTCCAAAACTGTTCGGTTTAAACTGGCTGTACCTTGCGGGTAATTCTTGAGGTGGTAAACGACCTCGGATGGAAAAGAGCCCAAAAGCAATCTTGACCGTTTCGACGATACGAACAACTTTCATGTTGAACGTTTTTCGATTTGAAGCCATCTTCTAGGCCAAAACGGTCACGCAATACAGGCTGTTATTCGCGCTACCCATCAGACACGTGGCTGGTGGGGCGCGCCACTTATGGCTCTGTGACAGGGCTGTGTTCGAATGGCTGTAACTTTTGCATACGAACTCGGATTGGGACGATTTTTATATAAAAATCGATCGTTTCGACGAGACGCACAACTTTCATGTTGAAACGTTTTCCATTTGATGTCATCTTAATTGGGTTTCAAGCCATTCTTTAATCTGGTGTCATCATGAGCATCTCTGAACTTGTCATAACTTTTGCATCCGGACTCCATTTTAGACCACTTTCATATCCATCTTGATCTTCTCAAAGAAAGCCATCTCATGGTGACTTCCAATCATAAGTTTGAAGTAATCTTGACATAGATTAAAGCAACTTTTACGATTGTGCCACTTTTGAGCGTCAACAGACACCTTGCTGCACCTTAGTTACTTTTCTTACTTGTTACCCGTTACGAATTATCTTTTTACACAACTGTCTGTTACCGATAATTTCAGTGCTTGCAGAGATTACCTTGGTGAAAACAGCTTGTCATTTCCTTCTGCTCCTCGTTAGGTTTGACACTCTCGCTTATTGAAAGGACTACGATATATCCCCTATACTTGTGGGTCATCAAGACTCTTTTGTGGCACCCTTGCCGGGGAGTGAAGCGCCTTTGGTAAGTGGAATTTGGTAAGGAAACATTCATATAGTGTGCTGAAATTTACTGTCACTTGTTACTATGGAAAATAATGTAACGCCCAAGATGTGATTCTATCTCGATCACTAGATAAAACTTGTGATTGAGGCACAACTGCATTTCAGGCGCTTAGCAAGATGGATATCATTGCATCATACCATTACATACATACATGGGGATACATATAAGTCATACAATTCACATGAATACAACAATATCAATACAAGGCATCCGACTACGGATGCAAACATGAAAAGCACAATGACATCCATCATGCTATCCCAGGCTGCCGACCAGGAACCTAACCCAAGACTGACGAAGTAGAAGAAGAAAGAACTCCAACACAAGTAGATCGCTCTCACGTCAAGTCATCGGAAACCTGCACCTGCAACTGTTATTGTAGTATCTATGAGCCACGAGGACTCAGCAATCCCATAACCATGGGTATCAAGACTAGAAAAGCTTTAATGGGTATGAAAAGGATAGTGGTGAGGTTGCAGCAGCGGCTAAGCAAAAGTATGGTGGCTAACTTACGAGTACAAGGATAAGATGAGCATCTACGCAAACGGTCTCGAGCTAGTAATGATCGCTAACGATCATGAACTACCTGTGAGTCAAACATAACCCCACCATGTTCTCTTCTCGAAATGAAAAGAGACGGTCATGGTTACTCACGCGGTTGTGTGTTTTAACTCGGATCCTCTGTCAAGTTTTCTACAACCGGACATTAACAAATTCTCATCTGCCACATGACCGCGGGCATGGCTTTCGAAAGATCGTAACCCTCCATGGGTGTCCCAACTTAGCCCATCACAAGCTCACGATCTGCGGAGTCTCAACTCCAAAGTGGGAAGACTTGAGTGTTCTCGGAATCCCGTGCTCAAGATATTTCGACAAAGGTAAAACTAATCCAGCAAGACCTCCCGGCGTGCCGACACCCTGATAGTAGCTGTGCGTATCTCGTCTTGGGCCACGACCGGATGGGACATCCTACAGGTATATACCAGCCCTCGGGTTTCCCCAAGGTGGTCCCGCAGTCCGCCCAGTTTGGACCAACACTCATGAGGAGCACTGGCCCGGGTTGTTGATTAAGAACTCGGGTTTGCAACTCCCTATGCAAGTTTTAGTTGTTAGGCAAATGTAGCACCAATGTTTGGCCTTACTGGAAAAGCTTTAAGCAGAGCGAATTATCAAGGGAGGCCCATAAACCCGAACCGTGTTAGGAACACAAAATCAAGGAACGTAACACCGGTCTATCGGGTCCTAAGGTGGCATGAGTGGAACAAAACACCAAGCAGAAGACCAAGCCTTCCACCCATTACCAATATATATGTGCGTTAATTTAAGTAAGATATATATTGTGTTATCCCAATAAAACAAGTCCGAACATGGAGCAATCTTCAAACTTCACCTGCAACTAATGACGCTATAAGAGGGGCTGAGCAAAAGCGTACTTACCAATCAACGGTTTGCTAGGAAGGTGGTTAGAGTGTTTCATGGCAACAATAGGAGGCTGACAAACAGGAATAGGCATCGAGGCATAGCTAAAGAGCGAGACAACTAGCAAGGCAAAGATAGAGGTGATATCGGGGAACGGTCATCTTGCCTGGTAAGTCCTCGGTGGGACGGTAAGACGGCTCCTCAAACTCAGTCTCGACAGGATCCTCGAACTCAGTATCGGCTCCCGGCTCTACCCAACACAAGAGCACAACAACGGTACAAGATCAATCACGGTGCAATGCACAATCAACATGATGCAAGACATGACATGGGATGCAAGTATGATGACATGGAAAAATGCAACACGCAAGCAGATGACATGGGAACGACGATGAATAACTGGCTGCACCTGGCGCATCGGTCTCGGGGTGTCACAAATAATCCTTTGAGGGGTTTGTTCGGGGTATCTTCACCCCGACCGGCAGAGCAAAGAGTTGCCCCTCAATCTACTGCATCTACTGAAAATATTTACTTTGAAATTCCTTTCGATATGATAGAGAAACCGCTAGCTAATCCTTATGCAGGAGATGGAACATTGCATCCCGATTTACACCTAATCTATGTGGATTATTTAAGCTTGCATGTATCCCCGAGGATGTTGTCAAGAATAAGGTCTTCCCTTTATCTTTGAAGGGAAAGGCATTGGCATGGTATAGGCTATGTGATGATATTGGATCATGGAAATTGGAATCTCATCAGAAGATTTATCCTATGCATCTAGTTCATCGTGATCGGGATTATATATATAATTTTTGGCCTCATGAAGGAGAAAGTATCGCTAAAGATTGGGGGAGGCTTAAGTCGATGTTATATTCATGCCCCAATCATGAGCTCTCAAGAGAAATTATTGTTCAGAATTTTTATGCTCGGCTTTCTCATAATGATCGATCCATGCTCGATACTTCTTGCGCTCGTTCTTATATGAATAAGACTATTGGATTCAAATGGGATTTATTGAAAAGAGTTAAATGCAACTCTGAAGATTGCGACCTTGACGAAGGTAATGAGTCAGGTATAAACCTTAAGTTTGATTGTGTTAAATATTTTATGGATACCTATGCTTTTCATGAATTTATCACTAAATATGGACTTGACTCTGAGATAGTAGCTTCTTTATGTGAATCATTTGCTACTCATGTTGATCTCCCTAAGGATAAGTGGTTTAAATATCATCCTCCCATTGAATTTAAAGTAGTTGAACCAATTAAAGTTGAAGAAGAAACTATTACTTATAATGTTGATCCTATTATTCCTACTGCTTATAATGAGAAACCACCTTTTCCTGTTAGAATAAAAGATCATGCTAAAGCTTCAACTGTGGTTAACAAAAGTAATATTAGAACACCTAGACCACCTGAACAAATTAAAGTGGAACCTAGTATTGCTATGGTTAAAGATCTCTTGGCTAATAATATTGATGTGCATGTTATTTATTTCTGTGGTGAAGCTGCTAGAATTGCCAAACCCGGTATTAAAGATAAACATAGACCAGCTGTTGGCATGCATGTTATTCTTGTTAAAATAGGAGATTATTGCTATCATGGCTTATGTGATGTGGGTGCTAGTGTGAGTGCAATCCATTTTACTTTATATGAAGAAATTATGAATGAAATTGCACCTGCTGAGTTAGAAGAAATTGATGTTACTATCAAGCTTGCTAATAGAGATACTATATCACCTATTGGGATTGTTAGAGATGTTGAAGTCTTGTGTGGAAAAAAATATCCTACTGATTTTCTTGTTCTTGGTTCTCCACAAGATGACTTTTGTCCCATTATATTTGGTAGACCTTTCTTGAATATTGTTAATGCTAGGATAGACTGCGAGAAAGATATTATTACTTTCAGTCTACGGGATATGTCTCATGATTTTAATTTCTCTCAATTTCGTAGACAATCCCGTGATCAAGAATTGCCTAGTAAGGATGAAATTATTGGTCTTGCTTCTATTGCCGTACCTCCTACTGATCCTTTAGAACAATATTTGCTAGATCATGAGAATGGCATGTTTATGAATGAAAGAAGGGAAATAGATGAAATATTATTTAAACAAGGGCCTATTCTTAAACACAATTTTCCTGTTGAAATCCTTGGGGATCCTCCTCCACCCAAGTGTGATCCTGTGTTTGAGCTTAAACAATTACTTGATACTTTGAAATATGCTTATCTTGATGAAAATAAGATATATCATTTTATTATTAGTGCAAACCTTTCAGAGCATGAGGAAAAGAAACTATTGAAAACTTTGAAGAAGCACCGGGCTGCTATTGGATATACTCTTGATGATCTTAAGGGCATTAGTCCCACTTTATACCAGCATAAAATTAAGATGGAGTGTGATACTAAAACAGTTGTTGATCACCAATGGCGACTGAATCCTAGGATGAAGGAAGTGGTAAGAAATGAAATACTAAAGCTCCTGGAGGCAGGTATAATTTATCCTATTGCTGATAGTCAATATGTAAGTCCTGTTCATTGTGTCCCTAAGAAGGGAGGCATTACTGTTGTTTCTAATGATAAGAATGAATTGATCCCACAAAGAATTGTCACTGGTTATAGAATGGTAATTGATTTTCGCAAATTAAATAAATCTACTAGGGAAGATAATTACCCTCTACCATTTATTGACCAAATGCTAGAAAGATTATCCAAACAAACACACTTTTGCTTTCTAGATGGTTATTCTGGTTTCTCTCAAATACCCGTGTCAAAATAGGATCAAGAAAAGACCGCTTTTACTTGCCCTTTCGGTACTTTTGCTTATAGATGTATGCCTTTTGGTTTATGCAATGCACTTGCTACCTTTTAAAGATGTATGACTGATATATTCTTTGACTTTTGTGAAAAGATTGTTGAGGTTTTCATGGATGATTTCTCCGTTTACGGAACTTCTTTCGATGATTGCTTAAGCAACCTTGATCGAGTTTTGCAGAGATGCAAAGAAACTAATCTTGTATTGAATTGGGAGAAGTGCCACTTTATGGTTAATGAAGGTATTGTCTTGGGGCATAAGATTTTTGAAAGAGTATTGAAGTTGATAAAGCTAAAGTAGATGCTATTGAAAAGATGTCGTGTCCTACAGATAAAGGTATTAGAAGTTTTCTTAGTCATGCTGGTTTCTATTGGAGGTTTATTAAAGACTTCTCTAAAATTTCTAGGCCTCTCACTAATCTCTTGCAAAAAGACGTTCCTTTTGTTTTTGATGATGATTGTGTAGAAGCATTTTAAATACTTAAGAAAGTCTATATTTTTGCACCTATTGTTCAACCACCTGATTAGAATTTACCCTTCGAAATTATGTGTGATGCGAGTGATTATGCTATTTGTGCTGTTCTGGGACAAAGGGTTGATGAGTAACTGAACATTATTCATTACGCTAGTAAAACTCTAAACAGTGTCCAGAGAAATTATGCTACTACTGAAAAAGAATTCTTAGCAGTTGTTTTTGCATGTGATAAGTCTAGATCTTATATTGTTGATTCCAAAGTAACTGTTCACACTGATCATGCTACTATTAAATATCTTATGGAAAAGAAAGATGTTAAACCTAGACTTATTAGATGGGTTCTCTTGCTACAAGAAATTGATTTGCATATTATTGATAGAAAAGGAGCTGAGAACCTCGTTGTAGATAACTTGTCTAGGTTAGAAAATGTTCTTGATGACCCACTGCCTATTGATGATAGCTTTCCTGATGAACAACTAGTTGTCGTAAATGCTTCTCGTAATGCTCCACGGTATGCTGATTATGCTAATTACATTGTTGCTAAATTTATACCACCTAGCTTCACATACCTACAAAAGAAAAAGGTTTTCTATGATTTAAGACATTACTTTTGGGATGACCCAGACCTTTATAAAGAAGGAGTGATAGAGGCAAAGGTGTCCCGTCTTTCGATGAGATGGTGGCTATCGTTTTGGAGGAAGTCGACTTTGACGACCCGACTACGAACATGCGAGGACGTCGCGCCTTAGCAATCGCTAAACCAACTCCGAGAGGTTGTTGACCACGCCGGAGCACGATCAACCTGACCACGAAGGTCTGTTTCCTGCAGGCAAACGAAGAACAAGCAAGAAACTAAGATTGCAATCTGGATATTGCGAATATAAGAGGAAAGCTTTATTGATCAAGGTGGGGTCCTATGACGCCTTGGTCTGGTCGTTGAACACAAACGAAGTACGCGAAGTTGCAGCTATGGCGAACTTTTAATCTAAACAAAACCCAAAGTCTAAACGACGCCCTAAGGGCTGTATATATGAGGGAAAGAGGGGGGAATTTCGTGGCCCTTGGTGGAGGGGCCCGAAACCAACCCTAACTCTTGTTTCCCCACACATACGGACTCTAAAAACAGCCTATACTCAAGTATTTCGAAATTACATGGGCCTGGCCCAATAATAAGGTGACACAGCACCTATAATAGCCTCTGGACGAAATTTATGAAGTGGCATCTTGTATATTTCGTCCAAGGCTTCTCGCACTCATTATGGTGGCTTCAAAGTCCTGAAATCATCAATTGAAACTCCATTCTTGTTCCCCTTGCGCATGCCATCATCTCCATGCTTGATCTTGCTCCAATGTTCATCCTTCTTGTCCAAGCTAGGCCCTTCATTTGTAAGCAAGACAAATGTATCCAATTTAGGCAGCATCATATTCTCATGAACATTAGATTCATTACCAAGAAACGAAAGTACCTGGTAATTTAATTGGCGTGCGCGAGCTCTAGTAATTGGTCATGTATATGTGTCAGTTGGAGCTGTGGATGTAACCTTGTTAGTGATGTCCTCATCATCCTCCCCTTCTTGAATTGAAGTCGTCCTCGACGGAAGCTCATCTTCCTCACCCAAGTAAGGCTTCAAATCTGCAATGTTAAATGTGGGACTAACCCCAAAATCTGCAGGCAGCTCAAGTTTATATGCATTATCATTTATTTTCTCTAACACCTTGAAAGGACCGTCAGCACGTGGCATTAGCTTTGACTTGCGCAAATTAGGAAACCTATCCTTACGCAAATGTAACCAAACAAGATCACCAGGTGCAAAGACAACACGTTTTCTACCCTTATCTCCAACAAGTTTATATTTAGCATTCATGCGCTCAATATTTTCCTTAGTTAACTCATGCATTTTTAAGATCAATTCAGCACGTTGTTTAGCATCAAAATTAACCTTCTCCGAAGATGGGAGAGGCAACAAATCAATAGGTGCACGAGGTAGGAAACCATAGACAATTTCAAAAGGGCACATCTTAGTAGTAGAATGCAACGAACGATTATAAGCAAATTCAATATGAGGCAAGCATTCTTCCCACATTTTCTTATTATTCTTCAAAACAGCCCTAAGCATAGTAGACAAAGTTCTGTTGACTACTTCAGTTTGTCCATTAGTTTGGGGGTGACAAGTAGTACTAAAAAGCAGTTTAGTCCCCAACTTAGCCCATAAACATCTCCAAAAGTGGCTAAGAAATTTAGTATCACGATCTGAAACAATAGTATTTGGCACACCATGCAAGCGAATAATTTCACGAAAGAACAAATCAGCAACATTAGCAGCATCATCGCTTTTATGACATGGTATAAAGTGTGCCATCTTCGAGAACCTATCCACGACAACAAATATGCTATCCCTCCCCTTCTTTGTTCGAGGTAAACCCAAAACAAAGTCCATAGATATATCTTCCCAAGGAACACTAGGGACAGGCAAAGGCATATATAAACCATGAGGATTGAGTCGTGACTTATCTTTTTGACATGTAGTGCAGCGAGCAACAAAACGCTCAACATCCCGTCGCATCTTTGGCCAAAAGAAATGTGTAGCAAGTACGTCCTCCGTCTTCTTCACGCCAAAGTGTCCCATTAATCCTCCTCCATGCGCCTCCTGCAACAACAAAAGACGAACAGAGCTAGCTGGAATGCATAGCTTGTTAGCTCGAAACACAAATCCATCACTAACGACGAACTTGTTCCATGTTCTCCCTTCTTTACAATTCTGCAATACATCTTTAAATTCAGCATCATGCACATATTGATCTTTGATGGTCTCCAAACCAAATATTTTAAAGTCAAGTTGTGAAAGCATAGTATAACGACGAGACAATGCATCAGCAATAACATTTTCTTTTCTCTTCTTGTGTTTAATAACATAAGGGAAAGTCTCTATGAATTCAACCCATTTAGCATGTCTACGGTTCAGTTTTGCTTGACTTTTAATGTGCTTTAAAGATTCATGATCAGAATGTATAACAAATTTTTTGGGCCATAAATAATGTTGCCATGTCTCCAAAATCCGAACAAGAGCATATAATTCCTTATCATAAGTAGAATAATTCAGACTAGGCCCACTCAATTTTTCAGAAAAATATGCAACAGGTTTACCATCTTGTAATAACACACCTCCTAACCCAATTCCACTAGCATCACATTTAAGCTCAAAAGTCTTATTAAAATCAGGAAGTTGGAGTAAAGGAGCATGTGTCAACTTATCTTTCAATACCGTGAATGCTTCTTCCTATGTAGTACCCCAAACAAAAGGCACATCCTTCTTTGTAAGCTCATTGAGAGGTGCAGCAATGGTGCTGAAATCTCTCACAAAACGCCAATAGAATCCAGCGAGCCAAGAAAACTCCTCACGTGTGTGACCGTTTTGGGCTGCGGCCAACTCTCAATAGCTTCAATCTTGGCTTTATCAACCTCAATTCCCTGTGGAGTAACAACATAGCCAAGAAAAGAGACTCGATCGGTGCAAAAGGTGCACTTTCCAAGGTTACCAAATAAACGTGCATCACGTAGAGCAATAAAAACAGCACGTAAATGTTCCAAATGTTCCTCCAAAGATCTGATAAAAATCAATATATCATCAAAGTATACTACCACAAATCGTCCAATGAAAGCACGTAAAACTTCATTCATTAATCTCATGAAAGTACTAGGTGCATTAGTTAACCCAAAAGGCATGACTAACCACTCATATAATCCAAACTTAGTTTTAAATGTTGTTTTCCATTCATCTCCCAATTTCATACGAATTTGATGGTATCCACTACGCAAATCAACTTTGGAGAATATTGTAGATCCACTCAATTCATCAAGCATATCATCTAGCCTAGGAATAGGATGACGATAACGAATAGTAATATTATTAATGGCTCTACAATCAACACACATACGAGATGTACCATCCTTTTTCGGCACTAGAATAATAGGAACAGCACAAGGACTAAGGGATTCGCGTATATAACCTTTGTCGAGTAGCTCTTGTACTTGACGCATAATCTCCTTCGTCTCTTCTGGATTGGTACGGTATGGTGCGCGGTTGGGTAGGGATGCACCAGGAATTAAGTCAATCTGATGCTCAATCCCTCGAATAGGTGGTAATCCCGGTGGCACGTCTTGTGGAAAGACGTCGGCGAACTCCTGTAAAATGTTAGTGACAGCAGGAGGCAAAGAGGAAGGCACGTCCTCGAATGAAAATAATGCCTCTTTGCATACAACAGCATAGCAAACAGATTTGCTAAAATCTAGCTCATCAATATCAGATTTGGTGGCAAATAAACATGCACTTTTCAATTTAATTTCAGAAGCAACAGTAGATGGTTTATTATTAGGCTTCATTTGTTGCTCAAATTCTTTTGCCACAATCTGATTTTCACTCTTATTTTTCTCCTGTTTTGCTTTATTAGCTCTATTAATATCATCTTTCAAAATGGAATCAGGAGTCATGGGAAGCAAAGTAATATTTTTATCCTTATGAACAAGAGTATACTGATTGTTTCTACCATGGTGTACAGAATTTTTATCAAATTGCCATGGTCTACCAAGTAATAAGGAACATGCTTGCATAGGTACCATATCACAATCAACATAATCAACATATGTAGAGATACTAAAATGCACACGAACAGTACGTGTTACCTTAACCTTGCCGCTGTTGTTGAACCATTGGATGTAGTAAGGATGTGGATGTGGTCTTGTGGTGAGAGATAGCTTCTCCACCATCTCCATGCTAGCCAAGTTGTTGCAACTCCCTCCATCTATGATCACGCGAACAGAATGTTCCTTCACAACTCCCTTTGTATGGAACAAATTATGCCTCTGATTTTGCTCAGCTTGTGTAACCTGCACACTCAAAACACGTTGAGCAACTAAACATTCATACCTGTCAGCATCTTCAGGAGCCATGTATTGCGTCTCATGATCAGAATCGTCTCTACCGTGTTCTTCACGTGTAATAAGAGCCAAAGTCTCCTCATCATAGTCACTAGCAGATTCATATCCACCATCCTCAGTAGCAATCATCACACGCTGAGATTTGCAATCTCTCGCAAAATGTCCTCTTCCCTTACAACGACGACAAATAATATCACTGGTGTGCCCTGTTGATGCCATGGAAGAAGAAGAACTCTGTGCAGGCCCAATAGGTGTGCTCTTGGCAGATAATGGTGGTTGTGCCTGCTTCCTTGTATCACGGCTGGAGGTAACAGCTAATGGAGGTGTCGGTGATGTAGAATGTGTGGAAGTAGAGGATGCACGCGGTGTCCATGATGAAGGTCGACCTACAGAAAAGTTAGTCCGCGCCAATGCCTGTCGATCCTGCACTTCACGTTCAGCTTTACAAGCAAGATGAAATAAACGAGTGATATTAGTATAATCCTTATACTCTAGAATGGTCTGAATCTCTCTATTTAATCCACCCATAAAACGTGCAAGCATAGCTTCATTCTCCTCAACAATACCACATCTAATCAAGCCAGTTTGTAATTGCTGATAATATTCTTCTACAGAATTTTTTCCTTGTCTTAAGCGCTGCAGTTTTTGAAGTAATTCACGTTGATAATATGGTGGAACCCAACGAGTACGCATAGCAATTTTCAAAGCAGCCCAAGTAGCTGGAATAGGATATAATCGACAATGTTCAGACCACCAAACACATGCAAAACTAGTGAAAGCACAAACAGCAGCAGGAACACGTCTCTCCTCGGGATAGTTTAAACATGTAAAACGTTGTTCAGTTTGTAACTCCCAAGTAAGATATATATCAGGAACATATCTACCCTCAAATGGTGGAATATTCAATTTCAGTTTAGGAAGATGGTCATGTACCTCAGGTGGTGGTGCAGCCCTACCGTTGCGATGATATGCATGAGGACGACCTGGTGGTGGTGGTGCTGGTTGTTGCACGTAGTTCTGATTTTGGTCAACCTCATCCTCGTAATGGTCCTCCACCTCTACAGTAGCAGCAAGAGCTACAGAAACATCAACAGCAGCACCAGAAGCTTGACCAGTCTCAAGGGGAACGCGCTGTGCTCGTCCCACTTGATTCGGAAGGCGACGTTGTTGTTGTTGTTGTTGTTGTTGTTGTTGAAGAGGTGGGACAGCGGCAGCAGCCGGTGGTGGTGGAAAACGCGAAAGCAATTCAGCAAACTTGTTATCGAGCTTTGTGTCAAACGTCTTCTCCATGCCAACTATCTTCTCCATGGCCTCGTCCAATGTGTTTAGCACATCTTGCACCTGTACACTCATCATTTGCTGAAACTTATCATGAAGCTCCTTGTTCGTCAAGTTCTCCCAGTCAGTCTCGTCGACTTGTGATCCTGGCATGGTTAGCAGCAATAGAAACACACAAGAATATGATCCTACAGACTACTAATAAGTGGTGGTGGTGGCGGGTGTCACAAATCCGACAAGCAAATCTCAAATTCTTACCAGTTCTTACCCAGCAGCAGGTGGTGATCGGCAACCGTGGTAGTCAAAACTCTCAAAGCTTGGATAAAGGGATTACCGGGGAGAGTCAAACGCACGACGTAGATGTATGTGGAGCTGGGAAGGCTTATAAGATGGTAGCAAAAATGGTCAGCAATAATCAATTCAGAGATGCAAAGTTGAATAAACGCTCAACGACGGTACTGTGCTGGTTCTAGGCTAGACCGTACTAGAGACGCGAGCCTAGAACACTAACAAAATCACGGCGCTGCACGTAATAAAGGGGAAAGCACACTCTGATTTTTTTCGCCTCTTTTTTTTATTGCGCTGCTTTTTTTTGGCCGAAAATCACTATAATGGCGAGTGTCTCAAAACACTTCCCAAGTCAAACTAAGATGATAGGCACGAAATTTTTTTGACGAATTTTTTTTTCGGAATCAGGGCAGCGACGACGAAAAAGTGCGGTAAAAAAACAGTATGATGGCACGTGTCTCAAAAGACTCAGAAAAGCCCAAAAATAGGATAGGGAAAAAATATTTTCACTTGTCGAAATTTTGGCCTAAAAACTGCCCGGGGGTCACAAATCTGAAACCTAGATGGATCTCGAGAACAAACCTAATATGAAAAGAACTCGGATTGGCGGTGGATATATGGTGGTAGGATATGGCAGCGGTGGTAGGTTATGGCAGCGGTGGTGGTATGTGGTGGCGGTGGTGGGATATGGCAGCGGTGGTGGTATGGCAGCGGCGATGAATATGGTGCGGCGGCGACGTGACAAACTGTGAACAGAACTCGAAACACTAAAGAACTAGACGCTAAGACCAGCAACTTGACACGACGATGCAACCGCAAATTCAACAAAGCAAATACAGAAAAGATTATGCAAAGGCTCAGATTGGTTCGGATGGGATGAACTAACCCTAATTTTTCTTTTGGCTTTTTCGTGGACTGTAGGTATGAAGAACAGACTCGATCTAATCTACGAAAAACTGTAAAATCTCACCGAGCAACCTGGAAATCTGATACCACTTGATAGAGGCAAAGGTGTCCCGTCTTTCGATGAGATGGTGGCTATCATTTTGGAGGAAGTCGACTTTGACGATCCGACTACGAACGTGCGAGGACGTCGCGCCTTAGCAATCGCTAAACCAACTCCGAGAGGTTGTTGACCACGCCGAAGCACGATCAACCTGACCACGATGGTCTGTTTCCTGCAGGCAAACGAAGAACAAGCAAGAAACTAAGATTGCAATCTGGATATTGCGAATATAAGAGGAAAGCTTTATTGATCAAGGTGGGGTTCTGTGACGCCTTGGTCTGGTCGTTGAACACAAACGAAGTACGCGAAGTTGCAGCTATGGCGAACTTTTAATCTAAACAAAACCCAAAGTCTAAACGACGCCCTAAGGGTTGTATATATGAGGGAAAGAGGGGGGAATTTCGTGGCCCTTGGTGGAGGGGTCCGAAACCAACCCTAACTCTTGTTTCCCCACACATACGGACTCTAAAAACAGCCTATACTCAAGTATTTCGAAATTACATGGGCCTGGCCCAATAATAAGGTGACGCAGCACCTATAATAGCCTCTGGACGAAATTTATGAAGTGGCATATTGTATATTTCGTCCAAGGCTTCTCGCACTCATTATGGTGGCTTCAAAGTCCTGAAATCATCAATTGAAACTCCATTCTTGTTCCCCTTGCGCATGCCATCATCTCCATGCTTGATCTTGCTCCAATGTTCATCCTTCTTGTCCAAGCTAGGCCCTTCATTTGTAAGCAAGACAAATGTATCCAATTTAGGCAACATCATATTCTCATGAACATTAGATTCATTACCAAGAAACGAAAGTACCTGGTAATTTAATTGGCGTGCGCGAGCTCTAGTAATTGGTCCTGTATATGTGTCAGTTGGAGCTGTGGGTGTAACCTTGTTAGTGATGTCCTCATCAAGGAGTAGATGGTGTTATTAGACATTGTGTACCTGAGCATTAACAGGAACAAATCCTACGCAAGTGTCACTCCGAGGCCTATGCAGGACACCATGCCGGGGATAGAACTGCACACAAGGTATTGCAATCCGGTTTTTATTGGCCTGCTCTCTTCAAAGATGCCCGTAAGTTTGTCTTGTCCTCTGATGAATGCCATAGAATAGGTAATATTAGTAGACATGAGGAAATGTCTATGAACTATTCACTTGTTATTGAACCATTTGATGTTTGCGGCTTTGATTATATGGGACCTTTTCCTTCCTCTAATGGATATACTCATATTTTAGTTGTTGTTGATTACGTTACTAAGTGGGTAGAAGCAATTCCAACTAGTAGTGCTGATCATAACACCTCTATTAAGATGCTTAAAGAAGTTATTTTTCTGAGGTTTGGAGTCCTTAGATATTTAATGACTGATGGTGGTTCATATTTTATTCATGGTGCTTTCCGTAAGATGCTTGCTAAATATGATGTTAACCATAGAATTGCATCTCCATATCATCCTCTCTCTAGTGGTCAAGTAGAATTGAGTAATAGAGAGATTAAATTGATCTTGCAACAGACTGTTGGTAGATCTAAAAAGAATTTGTCTAAGAAACTTGATGGTGCATTGTGGGCTTATAGAATTGCTTATAAAAATCATATGGATATGTCTCCGTATAAAATGGTTTATGGAAAAGCATGTCATTAACCTCTTGAATTAGAACACTAAGGCATATTGGGCTATTAAAGAACTTAGTTATGATTTGAAACTTGCCGACGAGAAGAGGTTATTCGACATTAGCTCACTTGATGAATGGAGAATCCAAGCCTATGAAAATGCCAAGTTGTTTAAAGAAAAAGTTAAAAGATGGCATGACAAGAGAATACAAAAGTGTGAGTTTAACATAGGTGATCATGTTTTGCTATACAACTCTCGTTTAAGCTTTTTTGTAGGAAAGCTTCTCTCTAAATGGGAAGGTCCTTACATTATCAAGGAGGTCTATTGTTCCGATGCCATCAAAATCAACAACGCCGAAGGCACAAATCCGAAGGTGGTAAATGGTCAAAGGATCAAACACTATATCTCAGGTACTCCCTTAAATATTGAGACCAATCTAATTGACACTGTGACACCGGAGGAATACATAAGGAACACTTTCCAAGATGTTTCAGACTCCGAAAAGGAATAGGTACGTGGTACGGTAAGTAAACCGACTCGAAAACGTTCCAAAGTAATTTTTTCTCAGTTTTGGCATATTTAAAAAATAGGAAAATTAATAGTAGTCCGGAAGAGACACAAGGCCACCACAAGGGTAGAGGGCGCCACCCCCCCCCATCCTTGTGGCCACCTCGTGTGCCTCCCGGACTCTATTTTCTTGCACAATACTTCTTTCGGTGGGTAAAAATTCATTGTATAATCTCCCAAAGATTTTGACCATCGTACCACGACAGAATCTCCCGTTTTCATTTTGAGTTGTTTCTGCAGCAGATTTAGAGCAATATGTCGTCCCAAGATTCAGAGGGGGAGAGCTATGTAACTGATTACATCACAAACTCCAAGGTTTATGGGGATTTGGAGCATTATGGTTGGGCCACAGAGGAATAAGAGGATTGTGATCCGAAAGAAAAGGAAGAGACAAGTTTCGATGAAGAACCCCCACTACCCCAACCTGGGGACATACACGTGGAGTTCAAAAAGTCAAGCCTCCTGAACAAAGCAAAGAAACCAAATATCGAATTTATCCCTTTTACTCTTTTCCAGGAAAACAAGCAAAAATTATGCGAAAGGATATTAACACTGGAGCGGGAGATTGGTGAGCTGGAGAAGGAAAATTCTAGCCTCAAGCGCAAGCTGAGGAAAGAGGGCAAGCCTGCTACATCAACAACTCCATCATCACCACCTTTGAAGACTGAATCATAAATACATGGGTATGGGCACTCCCCTTGGCAACTGCCAAGCTTGGGGGAGGTGCCCCGGTATCGTATCACCATCACACCTTTTATCTTTATCGTTTTTCTTAGTTCGATCCTTTTGGATATATCTTGATCTAGTAGAATAAAGTTTTTAGTAGGATTTAGCTTTGAGTTTTGCTTTGATCTCTATCTATGTAATCGAGTCCTCGAGTTATATATATATATATATATATATATATATATATATATATATATATATATATATATATATATATATATATATATATATATATATATATATATATATATATATATATATATATATATATATATATATATATATATATATATATATAATAAAGAGTAGTTTTGAGTTGAGGGCTTTGCTATGTTGTTATGATCTCGGGGGAACAAGAAAATTAAGGAAAAGAGAGTAATAAAAAGAAATAAATAAAGATCATATACTGATCTTATGCAAAGTAATGAGTGCACATATAAAGAGTATGGAGAATAAAAGTTGTTGAGGGTTGACAAACATAGTTTTGGTCATTGTTGTAAGTAATAGGAAGTAATAAAGAAAGAGAGGTTTCACATATAAATAGGCTATCTTGGACACCTTTTATGATTGTGAGTACTCATTAAAATATGGCATGCTAAAAAGTTGAGGTTGGACAAGGAAGACAACATAATGGGCTATGTGTTCTTACATCCTAACAGAAGTTATATTGTCATAGATCCTCCAACATGTTGAGCTTGCTTTTCCCCCTCATGCTAGCCAAAATTCTTTGCACCAAGTAGAGATATTACTTGTGCTTCCAAACATCCCTTAAACCAGTTTTGCCATGAGAGTCCACCATACCTACCTATGGATTGAGTAAGATCCTTAAAGTAAATTGTCATTGGTGCAAGCAATAAAAATTGCTCTCTAAATATGTATGATCTATTAGTGTGAAGAAAATAAGATTTATACGAACTTGTGATGTGGAAGAAATAAAAGCGACAGACTGCATAATAAAGGTCCTTATCACAAGTGGCAATATAAAGTGACGCTCTTTTGTATTAAGATTTTGTGCATCCAACCATAAAAGCGCATGGCAACCTCTGCTTTCCTATGCGAAGGGCCTATCTTTTACCTTTATCTCTTATCCTCATACAAGAGTCATGGTGATCATCACCTTTCCTTTTTTACTTTTATCCTTTGGCAAGCACAATATGTTGGAGCTAGATCTATATATCTATATATATATATATATATATATATATATATATATATATATATGGGTTGATACACCTAGGAGTACATACTCCTAAGCCACGTGTCCGTCCTCTCATTTTAATAGTGGCCCGATGGCTTCCGTTTTATTTTTTGATTTAAGAAAAGTAATAGAAACATCGGACGTCTAACTAGAAGTTTGTTGACGATCCATACTTCTAGGGATTCAGTTTCTCACGGGAATACAACTCCTTTTATGGCCATCGCATCCCTTGCGTGCATAGCACAGCAGTCGGCGGCGACAACGGCGACAACGTCCGGCAGTGACGACGCCAAGATATGGGGTGGCGGTGACGAAGAAAATAATGGCAAACCTTACTTTTCTCATCATCCATATCCATGTATTTCATGTGTCTATTCAATTTCTTATATATTTGATCAAATCTGATGGAGCAATGCTATGTTCTTGTGTAGTCTGGCCTTCCATTGGCGTAATGGCGTTGGAGATGGAGAACGGCTAGCGCAGAGGCGTGCGGCCGGCGACAGCTTGATGACAAAAATTAGATTTGGTGAGCATCGTCTTGGCGTCAATTGGTAAGATTAGGGGCATGTGCGAGTATCAAGGTACATGCATCTTTTTTCATTTATCATTAGGTACTGCATGAGGTCTTCGCCGCCTGCGTCGAACGTTTGGATCGAGCAATCGCTGCATGGGCTACCAACATACCTTCTCCAATTCTTCTCCACTGCATGGTTAATGTAATCGCAAGGTAATATCTTTTTGTTCGTGCAAACTTCAAGACCGTAGTATCTTTTGCAACTTCCACTCAGTAAATTGATGGCATCTCGAATCTCTTATTACCATGAGATATTTTTTTCAAACTCTAGCTTCTTTGACGAGCACTTCTGAATCAAGTATATGGTCAATTGCACAAGGAGACTAATATCTTAATTTGGTTTCGGTGCAGATTATTTCTTTGCCGAAGAAAGGGTGCCAATTTATGTGGGCCAGACAACGGAAACTCTCGCTCGATGGCGTCTGCTTCTCTCATTGCTTACTGCATGCAGATTCGATTTGGAGAACCGAGAGCGTTGTTCCACGCATGAAGGCCATATTTGTAGCAATACATTTACGTACACTTGATGGAGAAACATGGAAAGCACTGGTAATGCTCGACGGATCGAGTAGTATATACATAGCTCGTTGGAGGCTACGTAACATATAACCGTATATGTAGTCCTACGAAACTAACAGTGTGTACTCATTTGGTTATTCTGATGATGTATGCTAAGCAATATATGGTCCCAGCAAGAAAAAGATATAAAAAATGGCAAGGATATATGAAAGTGCAACTAATCCCCGGGTGGTTTTGGTAATTAATAACAACATATATATCATTGAACTCATAGTTACTTGAGAATCATTTCAGAGAAGTTCAGTGATATGGGTATGGCAAGGACTGAAGAAGTGGACCCCTCAAAATGCTAAGGCAAGCATTGGCAAAAGCTCAAGACTCCATTTTTTGGTTTAGTGATCCAAGATCACATTGAGTCCATAGGAAAAGCCAATACTATTAAAAGGGGATGAGGTTATGTTGATGATCTGGTTGCTCAAGTGCTTAGTGATACATCTCCTGAACTATCAGCAACTTTCACTGCCATATACACTCATAAGTAATCTCGGTCCCACCGATATTCCCAACTCAGTCACACCGAGATGAACCACCTCAGCCATAAGCCAAACCCTAGAAAACTCGGATATTCCGATTCTGAAATCGGTTTCACCGAAACATGAGTTGCCAAGCTTCTGTAACCTTCTGTCATCAAATCGGTGTCACCGAGATGATGAAGTCGGTCCCACCGAAACTGGCATGCTCTTGTCTTTGCACAAATCGGACTAACCGAGATTGTATATTCGGTCCCACCGAAAACCCCAACGTTCACATTATTTGAACTCTCGGTCTCACCGAGTTGTCCACTTCGGTCCCACCGAGTTTGCTCAAATGTGTGTAACGGTTGGATTTTGTGTGGAGGCTATTTATACCCCTCCACCCCCTCTTCTTTCGTGGAGAGACCCATCAGAAAGAACTACCACTCCTACCTTACATTTCTGAGAAGAGAACCACCTACCCTTGTGTTGAGATCAAGTTGCTCCACTCCCACCATATGAAGCTTGATCTCTAACCTTCCCAAGTTGCTTTCCACTCAATCCTTTCTTCCACCACAGCCAAATCAGTGAGGAGAGTTGAGTGTTGGGGAGATTATCATTTGAAGCACAAGAGCAAGGAGTTCATCATCATCTACAAAATCTATTACCTTTTGGAGGGTGGTGCCTCCTAGATTGGTTAGGTGTCGCTTGGGAGCCTTCGTCATCGAGATGTGGAGTTGAACCAAGAAGTTTGTAAGGGCAAGGAGATCGCCTACTTCGTGAAGATCTACCCCGAGTAAGGCTAGCCCTCCGTGGGCGTAGGCCATGATGGAATAGACAAGGTTGCTTCTTCGTGGACCCTTCGTGGGTGGAGCCCTCCGTGGACTCGCGCAGCCGTTACCCTCCGTGGGTTGAAGTCTCCATCAACGTGGATGTACGATAGCACCACCTATCGGAACCACGGGAAAAATCATTGCGTCTCCAAATTGCGTTTGATCTTCTCCACCTCTCTTTACTACATGTGCAATTTACTTTCCGCTGCCTATACTCTAGAATTGCATGTGTAGGGTGATGCTTGACTTGATCATAATTGTGAATCTGCCAAAAACTGTTCTTTGTCAAAAGGCAGAATTTTTATATTTACAAGTAGTCTAGTCACCCCCCCCTCTAGACATACTTTCGATCCTACAAGTGGTATCAGAGCTTTGGTCTCCATTGTATTGGTTTCCATTGCATTGGACTCCATAAGCTTGGTTTCACAACCTAGGAGAGTATGGCGTCTAGTGAGGGTAATTTTCGTAGAGGTCCTTACTTTGATGGTACAAATTTTGCTAGTTGGAAGCATAAAATGAAAATGCATATTCTTGGTCATAACCCAGCCGCATGGGGCATTATTTGTGTTGGTATGCAAGGTGAATTCTTCGAGGAAGGAAAAGTTCCGGATCGCGAAGCTACACCGGAAGAATTGCGGATGTTGCAAAACAATGCTCAAGCTTGTGACATTCTCTTCAATGCCTTGTGTCCCGAGGAGTTCAACAAAATCAGCCGTCTTGAAAATGCTAAAGAGATTTGGGATACTTTGGTTGAAATGCACGAAGGTACCGAGTCTGTGAAGGAATCAAAGCTAGATATTCTTCAAGGTCAACTTGACAAGTTCAAGATGAAGGATGGTGAAGGAGTCGCTGAAATGTACTCTAGGCTTGCTCTCATCACAAATGAGATTGCCGGCTTAGGAAGCGAAGAAATGACCGACCGATTCATCATCAAGAAGATCCTTAGAGCTTTGGATGGAAAGTATGACACCGTGTGCACTTTGACCCAAATGATGCCAAACTATAAGACTCTCAAGCCAACTGAAGTCATTGGAAGAATTGTTGCTCATGAGATGACACTTAAGGATAAGGAAGAGCTTCACAACAAGTCAAGTGGTGCTTACAAAGCTACAAGTGATGCTCCCACAACCTCAAGTGACAAGTTAGTTTCCAATGAAGAGATAAGCCTAATGGTTAAGAACTTCAACAAATTCTACAAGAATAGAGGCAAAGAGAGAAGCTCAAAGTCTAGATCATATGATGAAAAGAGATCTTCTAGTCGTGATCGAAACTGCTACAATTGTGGAAGACCCGGACACTACTCAAATGAGTGTACGGCTCCCCACAAGAGAAGAGAAGAATCTCCAAGAAGAAGAAGTTCAAGAGATGAGTCACCTCGGAAAGAGAGAAGGAGTAGAGATGATCGTTATGAACGAAGACCCTCTCGGAGAAGCAAGGATTCGGAGAGGAAAGACAAGTCATCAAGGAGCTACACAAGAAGAAGACATCAAGCTCATGTAGGTGAATGGGTCTCCGGCTCCGACTCCGACAATCAATCCGATGGAAGCTATCACTCCGACTCCGGCTACAGTCAAGATGAAGGTGTTGCCGGTCTTGCTCTCGTATCCTCCAACTCCAACTCCTACGACTTATTTGATTCACCAAATGAGGGAATTGGAAGATGCTTCATGGCTAAAGGCCCCAAGGTATCACACCCTGAATTCATTGACTTCAATAGTGATGAGGATGACTTGCTTGGTGAAGATGAGCTCTTGCATGATAAATCTAGTGAGCCTAGTAACGATGAAAATGCTAGTAGTCTTTATAGTCGAGAAGAGTCGAATGACAATGCTATGAAGGAAATTGAGCGTCTAACTAAAGAACTAAACACTCTTAAGTTAGCTCATGAAACAACTCAAGAAGATCATAGAGAGCTCCTAAGATCTCATGAGAAGCTACGCTTCGAGAAGCTCACTCTAGAGCAAGAACATGAGTTTCTAAAAGCAATCAATGACGATCTTCGAAAGAAGAGTTCTTCATATCTTGCCAAACGACTTCTCTTGTCTAATTTCTTGCCACCCATTAAGACTAAGCATGACAAGCATAAGAAAAATTCTTCCTCTAGCAGTAACAATAACCATGCTAAATCCAATGTTGTTGCTACTAGTAGTTCTCTTGATTCCACTAACAATGTTTCAAGCCAAGTTACACTTGAGCAAGAGAATAGTTTATTGAAAGGGATCATAGAGAAAGGTGTCTACAAGAGCCTTGCCGGAAGCAAGAACTTTGAGGAAATTGTTCGCAAGCAAGGAAGGCACCGGAAGAATCAAGGGATTGGTTTTGAGCGAAAGTTCAACGCCGAAGGTGTTGAGTGGGAAGAAGGTCAATATCCTATTCCACAGTTTGTTTCTCAAAAGGAGAAGTATGATCCTACTTCTTCCAATGTGGAACAAGCTCAAGATGACCTTCCACCACAAGACCACAAGCTAAAAGCCAAGGACAAGCTTCAAGAGGAGATTGATGCATTTGTTGAAGCACCTCAAGCCATGGTCAAGTGGGTTCCCAAGGAAACGTCAAGTTCTACTTCGTCAAGCTCAACTACAACCCCAAGGATTCCCATCAAGATGATGTGGATCCCGAAGAAGAAGAACTAGAAGGTTCTTGAGGGTGACTCCGCCAACATACTTCACTCACATTCATTTTGGCAAAGAACTTGTGCAATCAACTTCCACATCATGCACTAGTTCATGGAGTCACAAACCCTCTTGTTGGTAAGTCAAGGGACAAGGTAATCATTGCTTTCATGGACATCATCTATTGTGAACTTCAATCTATGTCCGTGGATATCTTTGTTTGTTCCTTGTGGGACTAACCCATGTAGGTATTGAAAGTGCCCGAATCCAAAGGATAGCTCCCAACTCTTGATGATCTCCATCAACATTGAGCATCCACATCTTCAACATCTACATGAAGTCTTCTACGACAACCCAAGGTTAGTTTGACCCTTTAAAAGGGGTTCTCACATCTAGGGGGAGCTTTGCTCTAAAAAATTGAGCTAAAGCATCTTCAAATGATGTGAACACATCAATGCTTTATGTAAAAGTGGTAACCCCACTTGTGCTTAAACGATGAGTATGACCTATGATCAAATGTTCTCATTTGGCTCCTAAGTCAATATACTCATATAAAGATGACCTAATCATCGACAAATTGTGTGTTAATTGCTAGAGTTTTGGTTGTGCATGTTTGACACATATTTCATTTGCTATCTTATTGTGTGAGCATGTTGGATGCATGATTTTATCCATTCGAGGACATCCATTTGTTGTTTTGGTCGTTTTGATTTTCTTCTGACCAAATGGATGGACAAGAATGCCTAAGTACCTCCCCTAGCTATCTATGCTTTCTTGTCTCAAATTCTATTCATGCTTACATCACAAACTTTGAACAAGTCATTTTCGGACCCTCCGGGTGAGGAGCACTCGGAGCCACCGATCCGTCTAGGGCTAATCTCCAAAACCTTCTAATTGATTTCGGTCAGACCAACTCACTCAAACTCGGTCGAACCGAAAGCACTTAGACTGATCTAGGTTTTCATCTCGGTGAAACCGAATTGTGATTCTCGGCGTGACCGAAGTGCATAACTGCCTAGCAGTTATCCATCTCGGTGCCACCGAGTTTTTCAACTCGGTCCCACCGACAGCAAAGGGGTATATATTCCAAGGGCCGCGCGCGTTGATTCCTCCTTCAAACGTTTTGCCCCCACATCCCCTGCTGCCGTCGCCTTGGTCTCCGGATCGTCGCCGTCGTCGCCTGTGCGCCCTCGCCGCAGGTCTCCATCGCCGTCAACGGACATCTCCTCCGCGCCGTTGCCGCCGTAGAGAAACTCCACCAAGTTAGGGTGAGTTTTGATCCCACTCGTGCTCCCATCTCCGATTCAATGCACGTTTGGATTGCCTAGTATCTTGCCACGATTGAAATCCTCCTGTACACCAGATTGGTTCGTTTGAACTAGATTCGAGTAAAAATTTTAGGGTTAGGTTTCCACTGAACACATCTCGGTGAGACCGATTTTATAATTTCGGTGTGACCGATTTGGCCTATGGCCATTGCACTGCACCCTTCGGTCCAACCGAGTTGTGCAAAATCGGTGTGACCGAAATGAAGTTTCTGTGAAACCTAGTGTTTTCGGCAGGACCGAAACCCACTTCGGTCTAACCGAAAGTGGTGTGCTAAGCTCCTGTTTAACACTTCGGATTCACCGAAACTTAAACTCGGCCTGACCGAAATGTCTTCTGTGAAAACTTAAAACTAGAATTTCAACTCATTTTTTTTGCAAAACTTCTGCAGTTTGTGATGACTCTTCTTCTCTGCCTATGCCTTATCTATTCACAGGTTGTCAGCCATGTCAGATGCCAGTGACAGTCATAACAGGTCAGAGACACCCTTTGCAGACATTCCAGAGGCAGACACTAGTTCTGATCCTAGTAGCCCATTTGATGATGGTGAGAGAAGTACACCAAGTGGCATGCCTCCTGCAGCCACCAGAGCTAGAAAGGAGAAGAATTCCGATGATGAAGATTCAGACTTTGTTGTTGAGGAAGAAGTGACCTCCAAGCCTAAGAGGAAGGTTGTTGCCAAAGAGCAACAAGGTCAACAATCTAAGAAGGGCACCAGCAAAGTCAAGCAGTCAACTGTTGCTAAGAAGCTGAATTTGGGAGAGGCAGCTGCAAGCAAAGTGAAGAAAACCTCCAAGAGAAAGAGGGTAGTGTATACTGATTCTCATGCAGATGCAGCAGTAGAGGATGAGGATGAGGAAGCACCCCGGCCTCCTCCTCAGAAGTAGAAGCTCATGGGTGATGCCATTAAGGCCGGAGCCACATCAAAGCCCAAGAAATCTGCTCAAGCTAAGGCAGCTCCAGCAAAGCCTGCTGCCAAGCCCAAGAGGACCATCAGAAACATTCCAGCGTCTGAAAAGAACAAGGATGATGTGCCACCAGCTGAGTCTGACGATGAAGGACAAGTGTTGCTGAAACTTCGTCCAAAACTGCCACTTCATAATGATGCTCATCCTCAAGCTGAGGATATGAAGGCAAGGAAAGATAGAGGTCTCAGGCTATGGAGACAAACTGACCCATATGCCGTGAGGAGAAGAACTGCTGTAGATCCCAGATTTCACACCAGAGAGCAGCAGGACTTCTATGAGACCGTGCTGATGGACAAGAAGCCCATAGTCGCAGACACCAGATATGTTGACTGGGAATACATTGACAGCGAAGAGCACAAAGATTTCTTTCCACATGTGCATGAAAGTTTCACTGCATGTGGCGTTGCAGATTTTGTAGGTCAGAAATTGACCAGTTGGAACGATGAGATGATAATGCAATTTTACCACAGCTCACTTCTATCCTGATGAAAAGATTACGTGGATGACTGAAGGTCAAAGATTTTCTTCTTCCGTTGAAGAATGGGCAGAAATTCTGAATGCTCCAGTGCAACGAGAAGATGATATTGATGTTTATGGGATTCCAAAGAAGAATCATGAATCCATGAAGAACATGTACAAAGAGATTCCAGCAGCGGATTTGGAAATTTGGAAGCTCGGCTCAGTCTACCATCTCCAGGCAGGCTTACCTACCACTAACACCATTTTGAGGCATACCTTGATGCCCAAGTCTGGAGATCATCGCATGATCAGAGGATATTCTATCAACATGCTGCATATACTTGATGAGAAAGCACCTTTCAAGGTGATGGACTTAATGGTAGAGACCATTAAGAGGACTGCAGCTGACCAGAAAAGGTCATGTGGATTTGCCCCGCAGATTCAGATGCTTATCAATGCCAAGTTTGGCACGGGCAAATTCTTGTTGGATAGAAAACACTTACCGCTGCAGCCAAAGCATGAAGACAATGTTGTTGTGATGGATGAGGAGGATCCGACATCTGTTGAAGGTCAAGCCAAGATCGAAGCTGCTAAGAAAGCCAAAGCTGACAAGGAAGCAGCAGCAGCAGCAGCTAAACCAAAGAGTTTTCGAGAGCAAATTCTTGAAGCTACCCAAAGGATTGAACAATGCCTGGCCAGCATTGAACAGTCTCAGGAGAGCTTAGAGAGGATTGTTGACGAGAAGATCCACGCTCTGGACGTGAAGCTGACTGAAATACAAGTGACCGTCAACAAGCTTGAGGCAGACATGGAGGAAGCAAAGCAGGACAAGGCAGAGCTTACACGTGAGTTGCAGGATGACTTAGTCCAGGATTCTCATCGACAGACTGCTCCGGTTCCCAAAGGATCCCGATCAGCTGCTATTCCAGTGACTGACACCAGGACTACAGCTTCAGCACCTCCCACAGTTCCAGCAGTTACTCCAGCTCCAGCTCCAGTGTCCACTCCTCCAGCACAGACATCAGCTGAAGTCTTCGCCGATGCTGTCATATCCACTCCGACATCAACCCAGACGGGAGCCGCCAGCAGAGCCCACAGTGACGTTTAGCTCTATGCTTTTTCGAACTTTTTGGTAACTTGTTGCCAAAGGGGGAGAAATTGTATAGATCATAGGGCTTCGAGAGAGAGAGTGATGTTATCTTTGCGCTTTTGCTCTTTCGTTCTTTTGCGGTTTCTTTGAGATACTTTTGGTTTTCGAGACATTCAGTGTGTTTGATACTCCGTTTGATGCTACCTTAATGAGTGCTTAGTCGTACTATGCTTTAATGTGTGCTTAATGCTTATCATATGCCATTCCTATCTTGTATGACTATTTACTCATGTCTTGGTGATTGGGTGCATGTTGTTCATTCTTATCATTTTGTGCGCTCCACCAAGATGTATGTGACATGGAAGAGTGACCCATGATCCTAATCGATTGTGCATTTGCATTCAAACGCAAATCTTAAATAATGCACAAATTTAGGGGGAGCTCTTGCTTATCACATACTTCTCAAAGCGACGATATTATTCATTGATTATATCCTTTGTCGAAGCTTTGATCTATATGTTGTCATCAATTACCAAAAAGGGGGAGATTGAAAGTGCAACTAATCCCCGGGTAGTTTTGGTAATTAATAACAACATATATATCATTGAACTAATAGTTACTTGAGAATCATTTCAGAGAAGTTCAGTGATATGGGTATGGCAAGGACTGAAGAAGTGGACCACTCAAAATGCTAAGGCAAGCATTGGCAAAAGCTCAAGACTCCATTTTTTGGTTTAGTGATCCAAGATCACATTGAGTCCATAGGAAAAGCCAATACTATTAAAAGGGGATGAGGTTATGTTGATGATCTGGTTGCTCAAGTGCTTAGTGATACATCTCCTGAACTATCAGCAACTTTCACTTCCATATACACTCATAAGTAATCTCGGTCCCACCGATATTCCCAACTCAGTCACACCGAGATGAACCACCTCAGCCATAAGCCAAACCCTAGAAAACTCAGATATTCCGATTCTGAAATCGGTTTCACCGAAACATGAGTTGCCAAGCTTCTGTAACCTTCTGTCATCAAATCGGTGTCACCGAGATGATGAAGTCGGTCCCACCGAAACTGGCATGCTCTTGTCTTTGCACAAATCGGACTAACCGAGATTGTATATTCGGTCCCACCGAAAACCCCAACGTTCACATTATTTGAACTCTCGGTCTCACCGAGTTGTCCACTTCGGTCCCACCGAGTTTGCTCAAATGTGTGTAACGGTTGGATTTTGTGTGGAGGCTATTTATACCCCTCCACCCCCTCTTCTTTCGTGGAGAGAGCCATCAGAAAGAACTACCACTCCTACCTTACATTTCTGAGAAGAGAACCACCTACCCTTGTGTTGAGATCAAGTTGCTCCACTCCCACCATATGAAGCTTGATCTCTAACCTTCCCAAGTTGCTTTCCACTCAATCCTTTCTTCCACCACAGCCAAATCAGTGAGGAGAGTTGAGTGTTGGGGAGATTATCATTTGAAGCACAAGAGCAAGGAGTTCATCATCATCTACAACATCTATTACCTTTTGGAGGGTGGTGCCTCCTAGATTGGTTAGGTGTCGCTTGGGAGCCTCCGTCATCGAGATGTGGAGTTGAACCAAGAAGTTTGTAAGGGCAAGGAGATCGCCTACTTCGTGAAGATCTACCCCGAGTAAGGCTAGCCCTCCGTGGGCGTAGGCCATGATGGAATAGACAAGGTTGCTTCTTCGTGGACCCTTCGTGGGTGGAGCCCTCCGTAGACTCGCGCAGCCGTTACCCTCCGTGGGTTGAAGTCTCCATCAACGTGGATGTACGATAGCACCACCTATCGGAACCACGGGAAAAATCATTGCGTCTCCAAATTGCGTTTGATCTTCTCCACCTCTCTTTACTACATGTGCAATTTACTTTCCGCTGCCTATACTCTAGAATTGCATGTGTACGGTGATGCTTGACTTGATCATAATTGTGAATCTGCCAAAAACTGCTCTTTGTCAAAAGGCAGAATTTTTATATTTACAAGTAGTGTAATCACCCCCCCTCTAGACATACTTTCGATCCTACAATATATAAAAAAGGGCAAGGTATATACTCTTCCTAAAACATGCAGTACAATATGATATAAAATTAATACTAATATTGTATATACTCCTTCAAAAAAGTCAGTATATACTCCGAAGAAAGTCAGAGCATACTCTTTCAGAAAAACAAAGTACATGCTCCTTCAAAAAAGTCAGTATATACTTCTAATTAAGAATTTCAGTGCATACTCTTTCAGAAAAATAGTATATACTCCTTCAAAAAAAGTCAGTATACTCTCCTAATTAAGAATGTCAGTGCATACTCTTTCAGAAAAAAAAAGTATATACTCCTTATAAATAAAAATGCAGTTTATACCCCTTAAAAAACCATTATATACTCCTTTGAAATCTTTATACTGCATATACTCCTTTAAAAAGTTAGTATGTAGTCCTTTGAAAACAAATTCTTTATGTACTCATTCGAATCAAATTCTGTACATACCCCTTAAGAAGATCAGTATACCCCTTAAACGAAGTTTGTACTCTTTAGAAAAACAGTATATACTCATGCAAATGTAAGATATACCTCCATACTCGTTTTATTGTTTCACAAGTACCATTTTTAGGGGAGGTTCAAATATAGACAGCCGTCAATTACTAGCAGACTTGTACTCCCTCCGTCCCAAAATACTTGTCATCAAAATGGACAAAAAGGGATGTATCTAGAACCAAAATATATCTAGATACATCCCCTTTTATTCATTTTGATGACAAGTATTTCCGGACGGAGGGAGTAATTCCTAGTGCATGATTCATATGCATGCCATATACTCCTTTTTATGTTCTATAAAAATATCCAAGGTACCTCTGTGATGGATGTGCCGATGTTATCCTAATTTTTAAACTCAATGCACCGGCTGCATGGGCCTTATCTGCAGGAAGTAGTTATGCATGCCTAAACAAATTAGTTTGCTGGTTGTACGGTTAGCTCAGAACATATTGGGTATATCCATCTACCCTATCCACTTAGGTGGGAGTACATACTCTTGGGAGTATAAAAAATGAGTATATATATATATATATATATATATATATATATATATATATATATATATATATATATATATATATATATATATATATATCCACACGGATGTAGAGAGCCATGAACCATTATTGTTGACATTACCCTTGAGGTAAATCGTTGGGAGGAGAAACTATAAGCCCCTATCTTTCTCTGTCTCCGATTGAAACTTTGAACTCATTAGTATCGCGTGAGTGTTAGCAATTGTGAAAGACTAAATGATAGTTGAGTATGTGGACTTGCTGAAAAGCTCTTATATTTGACTCTTTCCGATGTATGATAAATTGCAATTGCTTCAATGACTAAGATCATAGTTTGTTGGCTATCAATGAAGTTTCTGATTCATACTTTACCTTGTGAATGAATTGTTACTTTAACATAAGAACCTGTATGACAAGTTATGTTGCTGTCCTAAGCATGATGCCCTCATGTCCGTATTTTTTATTTTATCGACACCTCTATCTCTAAACATGTGGACATATTTTTCGATATCGGTTTTTCGCTTGAGGACAAGCGAGGTCTAAGCTTGGGGGAGTTGATACGTCAATTTTGTATCATGCTTTTATATTGACATTTATTGCATTATGGGTTGTTATTACACATTATATCACAATACTTATGCCTTTTCTCTCTTATTTTACAAGGTTTACACGAAGAGGGAGAATGCCGGCAGCTGGAATTCTGGACTAGAAAAGGAGCAAATCTGAGAGACCTATTCCGCACAACTCCAAAAGTCCTGAAACTTCACGGAGAATATTTTTGGAATATATAAAAAATATTGGGTGAAGAAAGCACCAGAGGGGGGCCACCAGCCAGCCACAAGGGTGGAGGGCGTGCCCTACCCTCTAGGCGCGCCCCCCGTCCTTGTGGGGCCCCTGGCAGGCCCCCGACTCCCATCTTTTGCTATATGATGTGTGTTGACCTGAAAAAAATCAGAAGGAAGCTTTCGGGACGAAGCAACACCGTCTCGAGGCAGAACCTGGGCGAAACCAATCTAGAGCTACGGCAGGGTTGTTCTGTCGAGGGCACTTCCCTCCGGGAGGGGGATATCGAAGCCATCGTCATCACCAACGATCCTCTCATTAAGAGGGGTTCAATATCCATCAACATCTTCACCAGCACCATCTCCTCTCAAACCCTAGTTCATCTCTTGTATCCGATGTTTGTCTCAAAACCTCAGATTGGTACCTGTGGGTTGTTAGTAGTGTTGATTACTCCTTGTAGTTGATGCTAGTTGGTTTATTCGGTGGAAGATCATATGTTCAGATCCTTAATGCTATTCAATACCCCTCAGATCATGAACATGAATATGCTTTGTGAGTAGTTATGTTTGTTCCTGAGGACATCGGAGAAGTCTTGTAATAAGTAATCATGTGAATTTGGTATTCGTTCGATATTTTGATGAGATGTATGTTGTCTTTCCTCTAGTGGTGTTATGTGAACGTCGAGTACATGGCACTTCACCATTATTTGGGCCTAGGGGAAGGCATTGGGAAGTAATAGGTAGATGATGGGTTGCTAGAGTGACAGAAGCTTAAACCCTATTTTATGTGTTGCTTCGTAAGGGGCTGATTTGGATCCACATGTTTCATGCTATGGTTAGATTTATCTTAATTCTTCTTCCGTAGTTGCGGATGCTTGCGAGAGTGTTTAATCATAAGTGGGAGGCTTGTCCAAGGAAGGGCAACACCCAAGGGTCCACCCACATATCAAATTATCAAAGTAACGAACGTGAATCATATGAGCATGATGAAAACTAAGTTGACAGTAATTCCCATATGTCCTCAGGAGCACTTTGCTTTATATAAGAGTTCATTCAGGCTTGTCCTTTGCTACAAAAAGGATTGGGCCACCTTGCTGCACCTTAGTTACTTTTATTAGTTGTTACTCGTTACGAATTATCTTATCACACAACTATCTGTCACCGATAATTTCAGTGCTTGCAGAGATTACCTTGGTGAAAACCGCTTGTCATTTCCTTCTGCTCCTCGTTGGGTTCGACACTCTCACTTATTGAAAGGACTACGATGGATCCCCTATACTTGTGGGTCATCAGGCATGGATGTAATTTTTAGTACCGCTCACAAGCAGTGGTACCGCTACCCTTAGAGGTAGTACTGCTACCCCTAGCGATAGTACCGTGAGGACGAGCGATAGTACCGCTCCGGCGGTTCTACTGGCCTTTTGCCTCCTCGATGTTGTTTTACAAAGGGCTTCCACTGCCCTAGCGGTAGTACCACTCTGTGCGGGCTATGAGCATAACAGTTGGATTTTCCCCCACCTATAAAAGGGGGTCTTCTTCCCCAATGAACCTTATCCTTCGATCTCGTGTTCTTCTCCCATTGTTGACCTTCTTCGAGCTTGCTATCTCTCAATCCCTCCATGGATTCTTGCTAGTTTTTTTGGGGGGGAGAGAGGAGATCTAGATCCACATTTCCACCAATCACTTTCTCCTCTATGTGAGGGGAACCCCTTAGATCTAGATCTTGGAGTTCTTCGTATTCTCTTCTTCGTTCTTCCTCTCATTTTCCTCCCTAGTATTAGTTGCTTTGGTGGGATTTCAGAGAGAAGGACTTGGGCACTCCGTGTGCCCTTGCCATTGCATTTGGTGCATCGGTTTGAGTTCTCTATGGTGATACGTGGAAGTGAAGTTGAGAAGATTATTACTCTTGGGTGCTTGGTGCCCTTGAGCTTGTTCATCTTGGGTGCCTTGGTGCCCTAGACAGTTGGTGGTGTTCGGAGCTCAATCATTGTGGTGTAAAGCTCCGGGCAAGCGTCAGGGTCTCCAATTAGGTTGTGGAGATCGCCCCAAGCAATTTGACGGGTACCAGTGACCGCCCCAAGGGTTGCCAAAGTGTACGGGTTCGGTGACTTCCCCCAAGGGTTGTGATTTCTACGGGTTCGGTGACTGCCCTCAAGGGTCCCTTAATGGAATCACGGATCTTGCATTGTGCGAGGGCGTGAGGAGATTACGGTGGCCCTAGTGGCTTCTTGGGGAGCATTGTGCCTCCACACCACTCCAAATGAAGATTAGCATCCGCAAGGGTGTGAACTTCGGGATACATCGTCATCTCCGCGTGCCTCGGTTATCTATTACCCGAGCCCTTTACTTGTGCACTTTACTTTGTGATAGCCATATTGTTTCTTGTCATATATCTTGCTATCACCTAGTAGTTTGTCTTGCTTACCATAAGTTGTTGGTGCACATAGGTGAGCCTAGTTGTTGTAGGTTTTGTGCTTGACAGATTAACCGCTACGTTTATTCCGCATATGTTCAAGCCTAAATCGTAATTATTTTAAAGCGCCTATTCACCCCCCCCCCTCTAGGCGACATCCACGATCTTTCAACTCTGAAAAAACTTTTATTGCCCCCCTTCTTTCTCGTAGTATTAGGAGGGTCAATTGCTAGCAAGTCACAATGACCTAATGGCTCCTCTAGCTCCACCATGAGTGTTGCTAATTGAACCTAATCTTTTTCCATTTTCTTCCCGACACGGTCCTGTTTCTTAGTAAACTCATCAAGTTTTGACCAAATAAATTGGTGTTTATGCTCCAGGTTCTGCTTGCATAATTTTTTTAACCAAGTTCATCAACCTCCTGTTCTTGAACTATGAGAAAAAGTTAGCCCCAAGATGGCGCATGCACCACCAGCTCTACAAATCCTTCCAAGGTGTTTGTTCGAGTTATGTTGGATTCCTTAGTGTCTTCACGGCCTTCAATATACCAACATGTCTATCATGAATGATACATATGTTTGGTCGATCCTTCACGATGGCAATTTTCACTTGCCGGAAGAACCATACCCAGCTCGGAAAGTTCTCACCCTCCACAAATGCCATGGCAAGTGGTATGATTTGATTGTTCATGTCCACACCAATGGCAGTTAGGATTTGCCCTTTGTACTAGCAAGTCAGGAATGTACCATCCACAAACATCATTGGAGGACAATGCCAGAAAGTTTTGATGCACATAACGAAAGAGAAGAATACTCGGTTCAACACCTTGAAATCTGGTATACTCGGCAACCTTGTGTGTTGTAGGTTAACATAAGTGTCGAGATTCCTCTCCTTCACTATGTCCAGGAAACGGACAACATTATCATATGAGCCGAAGAAAGTCCCGAACCTTTCCTCCATAGCCTTCTGCTTAGCCCTCCAAGCCTTCCCATAAGGAATGGTATAATTCCATCTGACCTTCATTACTGTCTGGATGTGTTTTGCTTCCATATCTTTGTTTTGCACTATCTCAGTATACATGAATCTCGTTAGCCACTTGACTGCCCTGGTCGGGTTCATACCCCACATCGAGTTGTACAATATTCTCCTCCTTCGCCACTAGTTACACTAGGGCATATGGGTGGATTCTTCGGTCTCAGCAATGACTTAATAGGGTCAACATTGTTGGCTCCTATCTATCGGCATCAACTCCCACTTGACATTTTTATAGGATTTGGTCCACAATGCATGAATACCGACGGAACATACTTCATGATCCAGCTGAAAACTAGTAGTCAACCAGTACTTCAAATGTCTAATGTCCAGTCTGTCTGGGTCTGAAAGTGTCATGACGCCATTTTAAAACTCGCTAAGATCGACCCCCAACTCATTATATCGAACATTACGAGGGTCGTAGTAAATAGTCAAATTTACGGATTCAGACATTTTTCACCTGTCAGACATTGGCATCTTCTCATTAATCTCAACGGACAAAATTATTAACCACTACACTAACTATGTGCTAAAATGCCACCATAGACAAATTAACACTAGAAGAACACAACATGACTTGTCAACACTAACTAAACTGTAAAACTCAGAGAAAATTTGTGACAACATGGTTATACCTCCGAAGCGTGTATCGCCTGGTTCTTGCTCCTCTCTTCAACTCAACGGCACCGGCCACCTCGAAGAGTACTTGCACCACAGGACAATACCACCGCCGCCCCCATGGCGACCGGAGGTTCAACTCTGAAAACCACTCGAGCCGTACCTCCTCCTCACTACCTCCTCCTCCCTAGCCGCACATCCTCCTCGCCACCTCCCAAGCCACACCTCCTCCAGCTCACTATGGCTCCTCCTCACATGCACGCACAAAAACCTATCCCATTGATGGGAATTGCGACGATCTACTGTTTTTGTGGATTGGATGTGAAAGTGGATGCAAAACGGAGGATATCGGCGCAGGATGGGGAGAGAACAGAGACCAACGAGAGAGAGAGAGAGAGAGAGAGAGAGGGGGGGGAGAAACAACAACGAGAGGAAGAAGACAGTTGCGTCGGCCTTATCCCGACCTCTTCGGTTGCGGTTAGGCCGAAGACCTTTTCGACCGCTGGTAGGCCGAAGACTGGCTCTTCGGTCGCCGGTAGGCCGAAGCCCACCTCTTTGGTCGCCAGGCTGCGGACACTCCACTTCAGCCCAGTCGGGGCTCTCCTCGGCCAACGGGAGGCTGAAGAGCTCACTTCGGGCAACTATAGACCGAAGAGTCCCTCTTCGGCTGATTGGAGGCCGACGGGGTGATAATTTTGATTTTTCTGCATTAGGGCGTATATATTCTAAATTTGCTATAAAAATCATTACAATTTCAAAACAAATCCCGTATAAATGCAAAAGTGCTACTTTGAAGCACTTTATGATATCTGCTAAAACCATGTTCTACTTATATGTCGCCTTTAGTAATTGTAAATTTAATATTCTTTTGGTCACTTTGTTCGATCTTTTTTTTTTGCATGAGGTGTATATAGCATTATACATTTGTGAAAGTGTGTTATATCGACTAAAGGGGGTGAATAGGCGATTTTTATGAATTCTTCACTGAGGAATTTGCGAGTGAGAAAATTCCTTAGCGAAGAACTACTTGCAGCGGAATAAGTACTCAGAAGTAAACATAACAGAACACAAGCATGGTCATCATGATGAAATGAAGACAAGCACAGAGTACAAAAAGCGTAAACACAGGATAACACAGGATGAAGACAAACAGACTGAAGAAATTGAACTGAGGAAATTGAGAAAGTCTTCAGTCAAAGTCTTCAAACAGATATGAATAAGCACACAACACAGTTATATGGAAATGTAAGAGTTGAGGAAATAGAACCAGTAAGCTTGGTGAAGATAATGATTTGGTAGACCAGTTCCAACTACTGTCTCAGTTGTACATCTGGTTGGAGCGGCTAGGTATTTAAACCTAAGGACACACAGTCCCAGACACCCGGTCCCGGACACACAGTCTAGGACACCAAGTCCTCACCGTATTCTCCTTGAGCTAAGGTCACACAGACCTCGCCCAATCACTCATGGTAAGTCTTCAGGTGACTTCCGAACCTTCACAAACTCGTTCACTCGGTAATCCACAATTCCTCTCGGATGCTCTAGACCAAGACGCCTAACCGTCTGGAAGAAGCACATTCTTCAAAGGTAACAAGCGTCGGATCCACTCAGGATCAATCTCTTCAGTGATGCTCAATCACTTTTGGGTTTGTAGGTTTTTGGGTTTAGTTTTGGGTTTTTCCTCACTTGATGATTTTCGCTCAAAGTCCTCGGAGGATGGGTTGCTCTAATGACAAGTGTCAGTTTCTCTTGGAGCAGCCAACCAGCTAGTGGTTGTAGGGGGCGGCTATTTATAGCCTAGGGAGTAGCCCGACATGATAAGACATAAATGCCCTTCAATGATATGACCGTTAGGTAGGTAGATATTTTGGGACAACTGGCGCATAGCACAGCAACGGTCGGAAATTTGAGTATCAAATTCCTCAGGGCTATCATGTTCCTCACTGTGTAGGCAATCCGCACTGGCGAATTCCTAACCCCTCAGTCAGAACAAATTCCTCAGATACCACAAGAACTTCGTCTCTGTCACTGAAGAATATGACTGAACTGTATGAGATTTCCAATGGTTCACTCGAAGGGGATGGTAGGTGTAGGATTTTGAGTTGAGCATCACATGGAAAATTTTCCTTAGTATTTCCTCGACCCCCTTTAACAGTACGGTGTTTCCTATGACTCAAGAAAGAGAAAATTAAACTACAAAAACAAAAGTCTTCACGCTTCATGTTCCTCAAATGAATACCAAGTCTTCAAGGTCACACCAATTTCTACACTTTCAAACAAAAAGTAGCTACATCACTAGGTGCTCTTAATATTGATTGTTTTTGCCATGATCTATGCCAATAAAATTTATTATATGTCGTTCCTAGATTTTCTTTCCAAAAATTGTTTGACAATTAGGTTTTTATTGCTTATTAGTTACCTTATATAATTGGTTGGCTTTGGTCACTGATGTGATGTTGAAGCAAAGCACACCGATATACGTTCTAAAGCGATAAATCATTAATGATTTATTGTTTACACATAGAACTTATTTTCAAGATTCAAAGGACTACGTCAATTTTGATCTCTTTACATGGCATTACTTGGTTTAAGGATTATAGTGTTCAGGTAGATGCTCAAATTCATGTACTAGATAAGTATTGGCATGACAAGGAAAAAATGGACAAAAGTACATACTGCACTTTCAAAGAATATTAGTTAACTGAAATAATTTAGATAAAATATGGTGGCTTTCTTCTTGCTTTTCTTTACTTAATCATCTATGTCGTATTATGTTAGTTCATTTGGCTTTCAGTAAGGGACAATTTTGTTTATTTCTCACTTACACTTTTCTCATGCATTCATGACATTTATGATGGTATAGGGAAACTCACTAACTCAAGGATTTGTTCACGGAGCTAGAACCTAACTCTGCATTACTCATATTTTCTTTGAGTTTAGATTCATCATTTATGCACATATCAAGAGGCTATTTGTCCCTTCCAGGTGTTATGGAGCTAACTATTTGCTAACTGCCTTTACTAGAATATTTTTTGACGACTCAACTCAAGGACCACAGAATACTGAATTAATGTGTTTTTAACAATTTTATGATAAAGGTCAACTAGCTAAAGGTTGCATATGTGCTAAACTCTCATTGTTTCCATCCTTCAAGAAGTTAACATTATCCCCCTAAAAATATTTCATCTTTATATAATAGCATCCTATATTGTGTAGACTATAGAGTATCTATGCTTCACACGATTGTAGAATAGGTGCTCTTTTGAGATGCACTCGCCGCATGAATAAACTTAAATCGTTTTCTTACTTTGTATTATATGGTGGTTTCTATATGTAGCTTGGTTGTTTCAGAAAATTGATTTGGGATGATCTTCACTCCGTATGATACGAAGCTTCAGAAAGACACCATGCATGATCACTACTACTACCTCTGAAGCTCTACGTAATTTGTCCATCATGCATCTTACTTTTATCAAATTTAACATTTCAAAATATCAATTTCAATGACCCATTTTGTATTGTGTACATTTCGCCACTTTCACAGTATGTCATGCATACAACCATGCAGTCTTCTTAGTGCATATAAAAAATGATTACATACTTGGTATATGATTTGTGGACCCGTAGGTTTGTGGATGCAAATGATTTTTGTGACGGTATGCCACATCTTCTATATAATGATTACACACTTGGTATATAAGCATTAAAAATCTTAATGTACATGTTATTGGACAGTTAGTTGAAGGAAATTTGACGATGGCAGGATCATGGACCCCTTTTTTTGCATGAAAACTTTTGATCTATTCATATTCAAACATGGACTCCTTTGCAGATCATGTCGGAAGTAAAAGATAGGTGTTATATTAAAGAGGTTATTGTGTAAGTTCGAAAGGGTCCAAACCGATCAAAAGTTGATATATGACCTCGTAATACTAATATCAACCAATTTGTTCTATTCCTTGCAATCTTATTTTTAACATTCATATTATTTATAGAACTTGAGGAAAACGGAAACAAAATTAAAATTAATTATAACTATTATCTTGCACGGAATATTATTCCAACACATGATATTAAGTGTGTAAGTGAGATCTTCTTCTATCGTATATAATATATTAAAAAACAAAAGGATGCATGTGCCACTTTGTTAGTTTTTACAGCAAAACCTATGCAATACTCCATAACATGATCTGCATAAGTATGTGATAAAAAGAAAATATTTTAATTAGACATAACATGATGCAATTTTTTAACAAAAATGTGAATTACGAACTATATATTTTTGGTCCAAGCGTCCAACACGTATAATTGTCCTTGACCATACAGAACCTAATGTAAAAAAAACTTATGACTAACATGCATGAGTTTAACAGCCCCCCTCTTCCCCATGGAAAAAGAGATGCATGACTTGATGAGGTGGTATTGCCTGCATGATAGATTAATGAGAAAGTTGTAAGTTATAAGTACATGCATGACTTGCTGATATCACATGATTTTGATCGAATGACTTTCAATAATTGAGGTGACAGTGGAAACACACATGTATAGAAAATCTTGTGATGATACCAACCAATGTCCTAATAAATTTTGATTCCCATTTGTCTTTGTTCTGGAAAGTAATATACTTTGCCGCTGGACATATCTTGTAAAGAGGTAATTGGTGTCCTCGCATTGGAAGGCCAAATACATAAAGTCAGATGAAGAAACAAACAATAACGGTCAACCGATGAATAGAGAAGCAAATGACCTTTCAGTGGATTAACAACAAAAGAAGAGAAAGAAAACAGGACGTGGATTAACTAAGTTTGAGCCCATATGAGCCTGGGTGAACAGTAAATTCTTTAAAAACGAAAAATAATCAGAACATTCTGGAAAAAAATTATGGCAAGACATAGAATGGCATCCGTGGAAGTCGTGACAAAAAAGAAATTAGCACTCCAAAAATAACTTTTTTGGTGTATCAATTTATTTTTGCCACAACTTCCACGTATGTCATTCCATGATAAAATTTTGCAAGCATTGAAAACATTTGCCGAAGTTAAAATTCAGTTTTTTTAAAATTTTACTGTTCACTCGAGCTCATACGAGCTCGAGCTGCGTAGGACGCTTTAGAAGAAAACGATGAATTAATTATCAACGGATAGGCGGTAGAAGAAATAAAAATGGTGCAACAAGACGCGCCTATGCTTCGAGTTACATCCAACCTTGCCCTTGAGCAGGACTCCAAGCAGTCTAATACACAGTCTAATATGCTTCTACAGATTGACAACGGAATAAATTCAGTTTTTTTAGTTACTGTCACTCGAGCTCATAGGAGCTCGAGCTGAGAAGAATGTTTTGGAAGAAAACAGTGAATTAAGATAGGCGGTAGAAAAAGGAAAAGAAAATGGCGGAACAAGACGGTCCTGCTTCTAGTTACATCCAGACTTGCCCTTGAGCAGGACTCCAAACAGTCTAATACACAGGTCTAACATGCTTCTGCAGATTGACAACGGAATAAAATAGGAGTAAATGGATTCGGGTCTTCAAGGAATTGCAAACCACACGTGACATAGGTGTAATCTGGGATGAGTAAAATTTCACTCTAAAGCGTAATCTGGGATGAATAAAATTTCACTCTAAAGCGTGTCTATTGTGTTCGACGGGTTTTGCAAGAGCAGTTAGTGGTATTGACAAAAAAAAAAGGAACACGCCCGGTGGGACTCGAACCCACAATCGCTTGATTAGAAGTCAAACGCCTTATCCATTAGGCCACGGGCGCTCTACGATGTACTTCTCTACTTAAGTTTAATTATCCTTTCTCCCATCACTTTTATCCATGACTTGTTGTAGCTAACCCTTGCGTAGGTCGAACAGCCTGATCACAGGCTGGACCCAAAAAAATTCACTAAACGTGCACCGTTGATGACGGGAAAAGTTTGCTGCCTCGGGAAATCAATATCCATCATGTGTGATATGTCACCCCAATAGACCTAGGGGTTTATTTCAAAAAAAACTTTCAAACTATTCATCATGCCATGACAGTACAAAGAATACATAAAGGGAAACATTTATATTCAGCCGACTGATTTATGACGACCCGTAAACCGCCAGCGCAGCCGTCCGTTTAGAGCATCTCCAACAGGCGCGCTAAGCGGCGCGCCCAAAAAAACCATATAGCGCGCGCGCAACGCCTGTTTTGCCGCGGCGCGCAGTGCTGGCTCCAGCAGCAGCGCTATTTTGCAGCGCGCGCGTGCTGCTCCAGCGGTGCCCAAAAAATACAGCGCGCGCACACTTTTTTTTCCATACTAAAATTGCATTAAAATAAAAAGATACAAAGATAGATAGTTCAAACATAGATAAAAAACATAGTTCTAATAATAAAACATAGATAAAACATAGATAGATAGTTCTAGATAGATAGATATATAGTTCGAAAACATAAAAAAACTCATCGCTCCAGTCATCATCATCGCCTTCGTTGTTGTCGTCGGAGGAGGTCGACAGCCAAATGTCGAACCAGCGGTCATCTTCATCAGTGAAGATGGATTGGCCGCCGGCATCGCGGATGGCGGTCTGCTGACACGCCAACTCCCTCCGACGACGCCTGTCCTCGCGGCGACGTTCCCAGAACTGATGCTCGGCGACGACATCCTCCGGGTGGAGGCGGCGCCACTCCGCCATGCGTCGCTCGTCCTCCTGGGCGACGAGTAGGCGGTTCTGCGCCGCCGTGTGCTCCGCACGATCTCGCGTGGTGTGCAGACGAGGCGGCGGGGCGAGCTCCAACGCCTGCTCGAGGGTGCGGGCGTCGTCGAAGTTCATCTGACGACGCGGCCGGCCTAGGCGCCACGCCGCCGCGTCGTACGCCCGGGCGGCCTCGTGCGCCGTCTCGTACGTGCCGAGGGGGAGCCGGAGATCGCCGGAGCGTATCTCGGCGTAGAAACCGCCGCCGTTCGGGCGCTCGCGGACGCCGCGGTAGCCGGAGGAAGAACGGCGGCGCGGCGGCATGGTGGCGCGTCGGGGGCGGCGGCGGTGCTCCGGTGCGGCGGCGGTGCTCCGGTGCGGCGGCTGTGCGCCGGTGCGGCGGTAGGGATCGGCGGGCGCGAGAGAGAGGAGGAGAGAGGGAGAGGGAGAGGTGCAGCGAGGCGTTCGGGCGCGCGGCGTTTTATAGCGCGCGCGGGGCGCGCCGCCGCAAAAAAGGCGCGCGGGAGGCCGCCGTTTCGCGCGCGCGCAAGCGGTTCCCGCGCGCGCGTCTTTTCCGCCGCCGCTGGAGCGCGGTTTTTTTCCCGCGCGCGCGAAAACACCGATTTAGCGCGCGCGCGCGCCTTTTTCAGCGCCCGTTGGAGATGCTCTTAGCAGACAACCTCGTCTGGCACTAGCAGAGCGCTCCGGTGGGCAGGGTATGGCACCCGCTATACCTTGATTCTGAGCAACACATATTTTATACCTATTCGTATCCATATATGAGGCCGCTGGTCTGATGGGCCGATGCATCCAGCCTAGGAACCGGTCGAGGCAAAACACGCGCGACTAGTCGCTTGCCTAAAAAAAATGCACGATAAGTTCGATCGAGCCAAGCGCCCACGCAGGATGCAACCTAGCATAGGCGCGAGCACACGCATGCTACCACTCCATCCGACACGACGCGACGCGACGGCTGGCCAGGTCTTCAAAAACTATTTTTACGGGGAAAATATTGGTTAAATTATCTGGACTAGTGTTACAGTCCAGTAATACAAAACCAGGCAATTATAATAAATTTGAGGCCACCGTCGATAATCCGAAGACCAAGCAATTACACGAGCACGACACCAAGATTTGTTAATGAGGTTCATCGGCATGGCTACATCCTCTGGGCCTGACTATGAACGCTCTTCCCCATGACACCACTACAGTACTGCATCTGGTCGTCCTGGACACCGGCACATACCGCCGGCTTCTCCTACGTTCATGTGCTATTATATTGGCATGAGTTACAATGTGTGAGGCCTAGGATACAAGTGACCTACTACGATACGATTCCATACCATGTAAATATAATATTACTCAGAGTCCAACTGTAACCTACCTTATACACAATATTCGACACAACTCTAACATATACACTATCTGAAACACGGTGCAAACAACAGGCGGTGCAACCCCTAGAACGATCGATATTAGTTAGATAATGAGCAACACTATTTTGATGACGATATAGTTTCTATGAAATAAACCCACGCGGTTCTAAGAGCATTTTAATTTCCAGATGTCCATGAGCGGATTTGTTCAACGCCACTCGTCCGTTAATGCAGCAATCAGGACAGAACAATCTAATTGAATAATAATTGGAAACTCTGTCATTTGAAGACAGATTCAATAGACCAACATGACTCGTTGTATTTAGTTATTCGTTTGTAGTGTGCATTGTTAGTGTGTATTGACTCTTTTGATTTGCATCATAAAGTTTCTTTGTAAGACTTCGCCACACCTTAAATTTTCTTCGTCCTCCGCCTCTGTTGTTTGGTATGTGCGTGGTACATAACCTAGGAGCATGATGTGTGTCTTTGCATGTGCCCGATCCCCACAACAGCTATCGTGATTCTTTTGACATTTTTTTCTTTTCCACGTGATTTGCTCTTGTCTACGTCTTTGCATGTTTTTTTTAGGGTAACTAGGGATTTTATTCATTGATCAAAACATCTGGAATACAAATGATATTTGGGATGATCCCTAGCCACAAATGGCGACCTTCCGGAAGCGACGAAGCTGCCTTTGACAAAGCATGTGCTTCATAATTCGCTTCCCTAACCTCAAATCGAAAAGTAACTTTAGCAAAGTCTTTAACTCTATCTCTAATCTCATCTAGAATCATAGAATAAGATGATTGAGCACCCTGGTTGATATCTGTAACAACCTGCATACGGTCCGACGCTATTATCACATGTAGTAAGTTGAGATCTTTTGCAAGAGCAAGAGCTTCATTGCAAGCACAGGCTTCCAGGCTTGGCGCATCCGTTAGACCCTTGAAGATCATGGCCGAGGCTCCCAAAAATTTACCATCCTTGTCTCTGCAAACAACAGCAGCAGCGCCCCTACCTCCACTTCGTGAGAGACCTCCATCAACATTCATCTTTGCTGCACCTTCACCCGGAGCGATCCACTTCTTAACCCGCGCCTGACCAGTGCCTCTTGATGGCTGTGTAGTCCTGACAGAAGCGATCTCCAGGTCCTCCAAGTACCTGTTGACGAAACACATGGTTGACAAGGGACTCTGAAACTCATCATCATGTATAGCTCGCCTCCTCGCCCACCAAATCGACCACATTGTGATTAGTACTCTCGCAAGGTCTTGTTGATTCAGAGTATCAAAGAGCCAAAACAGCCAGAGCCGAGCGTCATCAAGCGTGTTGGATAGCAAATGCTCGAGCACTTCTTCATCCCCTAATGCCCAGACGCATCTTGCCATGCGGCAGTCGAAGAGTGAATGTCGCCAGGAATCTTCCGCTGAGTTGCATATAGAACAAGCCGGCGAGGTTGCCATATTCCTCTCATGTCTGACTGTTCCCGTTGGCAGTGACATGTGTGACAGGCGCCATACAAAAACTCTCACCTTCGACGGGATTTTGACCTTCCACAGTTGTGACCAAGATTGCCTCTCAGCCGCCCCATTTGACCTGCCCGTTCTTTGCTCAAGCCAATCTTCTCGCTGCTCCCTAATACCACTTAGCATTTTGTAAGCTGACCGGACTGTAAAAACACCTCTCCTGTCATAGTGCCAGGCCCAGAAATCATGCTGTACTTTGAAACCGAGTGGTATGTTCAGGATAACATCCACATCTGGGCGTACAAAGTGCTCCTCCAGAATATCCTCCTTCCAACTCCTCGTCACAGGTTTGATCAGTTCCGAGACTCGTTGTGGAGGGCTTGCCGAAATGGCACATAGTGGTCTCAACTTGAAGTCTCGGGGTAGCCAATTGTCTTGCCAAATATGGGTTGTAGAGCCCGATCCAATTCTCTTAATTATTCCAAGTGCTAGCACATCTCGGCCCTCCAAGAGCGAGCGCCACACCTAAGAAGGGCGAGCACCCAGGCTGGCATCCAAAATGTCAGTTTGTGGATAATATCTCGCTTTGAGGACCCGTGCACTGAGAGAGTCTGGATCCTGCAGCAGACGCCAGACTTGCCGAGCAAGCAACGCAAGATTGAAAAGCTCCACATCTCGAAAGCCCATACCTCCCATGAATTTTGGTTTGCACATCGTCTTCCATGAAACCTAGGCTGGCTTTCTTTGGCCTTGCTTACTGCCCCACCAGAAATTCCGAAGGAGACCATTGATATGTTCGCATAAGCCCCTCGGTAACTTAAAGTAGGCCATAGAATATGTCGGAATGGATTGAGCAACCGATTTAATCAGGACTTCTC
>LR738712.1:509390803-509473074 GCA_902687465.1 Secale cereale
CCCCGTCGACAGGCATTTCTCCATCCATCCTTGTATATGTTTCCATATTCTGTCCTTCATGTATCTGAAGCAACCCTCCTTCTCCTTGCCTACATCAGTAGGTAGTCCCAAGTACTTATCATTCAACGATTCGTTATGTACTTCGAGGACATTTTTAACATCCGCACGCTCAGTCTCTGGTACTCCCTTACTGTCGTGGAATCAACACGTCAGATGTCCGGTTCAACGGACTTAGTGGTGAGGCCGCGCATCTATGTAGTAGCTTGAAGGGGTTGAGCGGAATCGAGAGACGCGATGCAAGACACGGATTTAGACAGCTTCGGGCCCCGGGAAACATCATCCGGTAATAACCCTATGTGCTGTTTGAGGCTAGGTCTCATTATGATCCTCATGGTGTCGCAGGTAAACCGGCTCTTTGTGTCTAACCCTAGAAACTTGTCTGCTTGTGGCTTGTCTAAACCTGTCTAACTTCTAACTTCTAACTTGTCCCCTTTGGGGAGCCTTGCCCCTCCTTATATATGTTGAAGGGGAGGCTTTACATGACTAGTCCTAGTAGGACTAGGATTGATCTATTACAAGGAGTCCTAGTCTTGCTTCCTTTGTAAGAGAATATTCCTTATGCTTTCTTCATAAACCGGCCCACCATACATGAACCGGCCTTCTGGGCCTTGGGCCTTGTCATCCATGATCCACCTGCCAGTTTACCAGTAAATTGCCAAGTGTAAACCGTCTTAAGTAAAAAAAACCAAGTCCGGCCGGGTTATAATTCCGGCCGGTTCATACCGCAGGGTATATCCCCAACATTAGCCCCCAAGTTTAGCTTGGATTTATCCATGGTAAACTTATGCTGCAAAATAAACACAAGAACAATTCTGACAGGTTGTGCTCCGGGTTAAAAATTTCTTGTAAACCGGCATCTGATCATCCTTAAGTCCTTGTCCTTTCCTTCTTCTAAAAAATCCGGGTCAACAGACCAGCTTCATAATCAACTTGCTTGCATAAGAAATATTGTAAATCAAGAATCCATTTGAATCGGCCTTCCAATGTTCTGACTTGACAAAAATATTGGTCCTTGAAATATTCAACTGATATCCAGCCGGCTTGAAGATGCAGAACTTGCCGGTTTATGATTGCCAAAATTGTCGGGTCACATAATTAATCTGATTTGCCAGAACTGAAAATTTGAAGATGTTCCTCCTTTATATGCATATTACCTATAGCCCCCAAGTGCCGGGTCATTATGTAATAATGAGCAGGGACTTTGTATATGCTTCATTGAAAATAGCATTGTATAATCTTTGAAGAAATCCGGATCATTCATCCCAATCACTATGAAACTGAATATTCCATATTATGTAGCCCCCAAGTGCCGGGTCATTATGCAATAATGAGCAGGAACTTTGGAAGTATGATCATGTAAACTTGAACAGTAATATGTAACCCCCAAGTGCCGGGTTATTATGCAATAATGAGCAGGGACTTTTGTAGATATAATCATTGAAATGAACATTATATAACGTAACTTCCATCGTGGGGTTTGAATCCACGTCCACAAGGTTAAGAGCTTTGTGCTTTACCAACTGAGCAGTGGGCCTTTCAATATAATGGATGAATACTTGTGTACCTTGAATTGTTGACATGAGCGATTGGTAGCCCCCAAGTTCCGGTTTAGCTACATTTAGAAGGTGAACCGGTACTTCCAGATGAAGCAAATGATCTTTCCATTAGCCCCCAAGTGTCAAGTAGACAACTTGCTTGTGTGCTTAAGACTTTTGTCTTTGAATGTAATCTCAATTTGAATAATGTAGCCCCCAAGTGCCGGGTTGTAAGCCTGCAGCAACTCGGGACTATTCCTTTGTAGAATAAATCACTTCCATTGTTGAAATAATATCCATTGCGCTTTAAAGCGACTTTGAAGACCTCAATCATAATATTGATAACCATAATAGGAATCCAGCCATGTTTGGCTATTGAAGAATATAATCCGGTTTGAAGACCGGTTCCAATGATGTTTGATCACAATCGGGCCGGGTTAATAAACACCGGTCATTATTTTGTCTCATACTGGCGACTTATAGTCAAAACCAGGCCGGTTTAATAAACACCGGTCATTATAACTGATCATGTACTGCCAATATGTATTTAAAAAAGCAAGATACTTCATACCTGCGATCAAGTATGCTTGATATTATTAATCCGGTAGAACCTTAAAATTTCTTGATGAAGATCTTCATGGATCCAATAACAAACCCGGGTTTTGATAATAGACTCCGGTTTATCTGGTTCTGAAAACTTTGTTCAGAAATTTGTGGCTTGTTGCCTGATAGATGATCCGGGTTATAATGAACACCGGTTTACTCATGCTGGTGTTCATGACCCAGACTTTCCACTTTATAGATATGTGGTCAGCTTCTGTAGCTGTTCCACTCCGGTTTAAAGGGTTATAAAACACAAACACAAAAAGATGCAAATTTTGCAAATAAGACCATGTAGTCGGGGCTTTTTAAGAGCTGCCAGGCTCAAACCAAGGTTCAGCCAATCAATGGGACGTGGATTATCCATCTTTCCCAGGGGGCCTAGCCAATCACTGAACGTGGGCAAAACCATTCTTTTCAGAGGGCCGATAGAACCGCAAATAAAAACTGAGCCAATCAATGGGACGTGAGCGAACCATTCTTTCCCAGAGGGCCTAGCCAATCACTGAACATGGGCGAACCATTCTTTTCAGAGGGCCGACCGAATCGTACATAAAAATTGAGCCAATCACTGGGACGTGGGCGAACCATTCTTTCCCAGAGGGCCTAGCCAATCACTGAACGTGGGCGAACCATTCTTTTCAGAGGGTCGATGTACATAAAAATTGAGCCAATCAATGGGACGTGGATTATCCATCTTTCCCAGGGGGCCTCCATGGTTCCTCCTGAACCGGTGGGTAATTTTTGAACCAATCACTGGATGTATTACCATCCAGAGGGTTTGTGTGAAGCGTCCTCTTTGAGCCGGATGTGACCTCATGCTCTTTAGGGAGTTTATTGCTTCTGAGTGTATATTTAGGAGTTGCCCTGCACAACCAGATAGACTGATCAAAGCATCTTATTTTCTTAGTGAAAAAATGATATATAACAAGAGAAATAATATTGTAGATGGATATCACCTGAGTGAATTTGAACCGGTATGTTGAATAGACCGGATCACAAGGTGGATAGTAAAAGGACCGTAGTATCAGAGGCGGCTCAAACAGTTAAACCGGCTGCGGGGTTGTAAACCGGTGGAAACGAGCAAGTTGTCCTCCATGTTGTAAACCGGTGCTGTCGCGTAAGACGGTCACGGCTTTGTAAATCGGCGCGGTTGCGCGAGACGACCAAGGCGTTGTAGACCGGCGCTTGAATCCGTGGAATAACGATGATTACTTGTGTCGAACAATGTTTGGCGTGCCTCAACCTCTGATTCTCCTGGAGAACAGATGAGCCGGCCGTAGTGTTGTAGACCGGTGCGGACGGCGGGTTGATGCAAACTGGTCTGCCGTACTACGGCTTATATATTCGTCGGGCTTGATGACACGGTTATATGACCGTTACTCTTGCAGTGAACAATTGTCCTGCATTAAAAAATATCGCAAGGCAGAGTAATCGTTCTTTGATGAAAATAATATGTGCTAATATAAAGGAAAGATATCACCTCATGTTTATGAACGATGCACCATCTGTACGTATCCTCCAGTATTTTCAACATAAATTTAGCCTCCTCATCGGTGCCCGGCTGTGAGCACGCTGATAGCAAACATTGCCTCATGTACTGTGTCATTTTGACGATCAAAAATTGCTCCAAAGTAGATCCATCTTCTGATCTTAAAAAGGCAAACTTGCTCGACTCCATCCCTTCCAACTCGTGAATAATAATCAATAAACAGTCACAAAGAAAAGCCCTGAAAACTGATTGATGTTTCTCCTCCAGCCTGCTGTAAACTTAATAGTAGTACTTGCCAGTGGGACTCTAACCCCATTGTTGTCGGCAGACTTTAGTCTTCGAATCATTATACCTGTATTCACTGCTCCATTACCCTCCATTTGAATCCCTAATTTTCCTCCTACCTCCTTAAGCAGGGAACGTCTTGGCAAAACAGAGACGAGTCACGACAGAAGAAAACAGCAGGAGCCGCCCCGCAGGGCATCTCAAGGTGGAAACGACTCCCAGGTGCGGCGGCTTGAGCGGCAAGATCCGAAACGGTCGGCGCGCAGATGGGTCGCTTCCACGTTTGGGTGGCGTGGTGGCTAGCTCGCGGTGGTTCGGGCGCAGGGTCAAGCGGGGACAACCCAAGATCCTCCGGCGGTTCGGGGAAGGCTCAACAGTAGATCTGCGGATCGAATCCTTCTCCGGGTTATCACTGTAAAATCCCCAAAAACGAACCCGGTGGAGGCCGGCGGGTTGACGAGGTGCGTCCGTGGCCGCGGTGGGCCGGACTCAAAGATGGCGGCTCATAGGAGGACTCCACGGCTTGGCGGAGGAGGGCGGTTTGAGGCCGAGACTGCGGCGGTTTGAAAGGCCGACGCGCCCGCAGCAGGTCTGTGGCCGGTGGCAGAGGCAACCGCGGTGGCTTCACGGTAGAGGTTCGCGGATGGCCACGGCAGGAGTGGCTCCAGGTGATTCAGAGTAAGAGCAGAGCAAGGCGGGTCACCCAGGCGGAATCCGAAGGTGAGGAAGCGCAGGCGTGCACCGAGGCCATCTCAAGAACAACTGCGGCCACGCGGCAGCGGAAAACGGAGTCCGGTGAGGGGAGGCCACGGTGGATCCACTCCTGCTCATCGCGCCGGAGGCGTTGGCGCTCAGCGGCTCGGATCAGAGACTAAAGCGGCCACGGCACTTGAGGTGGGCGTGGCTGGAGCGGCGATTGGAGTGCGAGGTCAGGAGATGGCGAAGGCAGGCTGAGGCGGCCAGAGACTCGAGGCTACACACGTGACCATGGGCCGGCGGCGGCGGCGGTTCGCGGCAGAGGCTGGCCGGCCTGGTACGGGCGGCCTGGGGCGTAGTTAGAAGCAGCCAGCGGCTCAGCGAGGGCTCAAGGCAGGCCACGATGGCTCAGGTGCTGTCAAGGTAAATTGTACCGGGGGGGCATTGACTCTGGCCCGGAGATGGTTATATGAACCCGAGGCGGAGCTGGTTTGGTGGCGGCACCGACGGCTACTCGTCCGCTGCGGAGTTCGGCGGCGATTTAGACACAAACGGAAACTGAATTCTGGCCTTATCCCTTCCCAAAAACTGCCGTCAGCTGCGCACGTGACTTTCCTTGCAGGTATCCATACTAGTCTTTGGTCTTCTTCTCGACGATGCTGACTTGGTTTGGTTCCTTCAGACTCGTGAACTCGGGTAGTAGAATCCGTTGATGCTTGTGTCATAGTTTCTGCAAATTTCACCTCTGTGATTTGAAATCACGGAATAACCTGTTGATTGTTTTCGGTCATCGCGATCTGACCCCGTTAGTCTTTGGTAATTTTCGAGACGGCTTAATCGATGTAATCCGGATTGTCTTGTGCGATTGTTTTCTGCCGGTTCTTCTTCATCCAGCCAAACATGGATTCTTTCGACCCCTGAAAGAGATCGCTCCAAGAACTCAACACCACCGTACGCAGGCCCCACGGTGGGCGCCAACTGTCATGGAATCAACACGTCAGATGTCCGGTTCAACGGACTTAGTGGTGAGGCCGCGCATCTATGTAGTAGCTTGAAGGGGTTGAGCGGAATCGAGAGACGCGATGCAAGACACGGATTTAGACAGCTTCGGGCCCCGAGAAACATCATCCGGTAATAACCCTACGTGCTGTTTGAGGCTAGGTCTCATTATGATCCTCATGGTGTCGCCGGTAAACCGGCTCTTTGTGTCTAAACCTAGAAACTTGTCTGCTTGTGGCTTGTCTAAACCTGTCTAACTTCTAACTTCTAACTTGTCCCCTTTGGGGAGCCCTGCCCCTCCTTATATATATGTTGAAGGGGAGGCTTTACATGACTAGTCCTAGTAGGACTAGGATTGATCTATTACAAGGAGTCCTAGTCTTGCTTCCTTTGTAAGAGAATATTCCTTATGCTTTCTTCATAAACCGGCCCACCATACATGAACCGGCCTTCTGGGCCTTGGGCCTTGTCATCCATGATCCACCTGCCGGTTTACCAGTAAATTGCCAAGTGTAAACCGTCTTAAGTAAAAAAAACCAAGTCCGGCCGGGTTATAATTCCGGCCGGTTCATACCGCGGGGTATATCCCCGACACTTACTGAAGAATATCGAGGATTTATCCGTGTTGATGCGTTGGCCAGATGCAGCACAATATACGTCAAGCAGTTTCTTCACCCTGGATGCAGCAGCAGTTGTTGCTTCAAAGAAAAGGAGGCTGTCATCGGCGAAGAGAAGGTGATTGACTTCTGGTGCCGATGCAGCTACCGCCCAACCTCGAACACCCAGAGTTTCTGACTTTAGCAAACAAGACAGACCCTCCGCAGCTAACAGGAAGAGGTAAGGGGAGCTCGGGTCCCCCTGCCGTAAACCCCTTGAGGGCCTGAAACTGTCCAAGATGCCATCGTTAAAAAGGACTGAAAAAGATATAGAAGATACACACCTCATAATAGTGGCAGTAAACCATGGTCTAAAACCCATCTTGAGCATGACTGCTTGTATATAAGGCCATTCAAGCCTGTCATAAGCCTTCATCATATCGAGCTTGAGTGCACAGTAACGATTGCCCTTCGCTCTCCTTGTTTTCATGTAATGCAGACATTCATAAGCTGTTATAAAGTTGTCTGTTATAAGGCGTCCAGGCACAAAGGCCGACTGCTCTTGAGAAATCACTTGTGGGAGTATAATCTTCAACCTATTTGCTAAGACCTTTGATGCAATCTTGTAGATCACATTGCACAGGCTTATAGGCCGAAACTGTCCTAATAGTTTTGGACTTGCTATCTTTGGGATCATAACGATGAACGTTCGGTTGATTTCCTCCGGTGAGTCATCTCCATTGAGCAACCTGATTATCATACCTGTTACCTCGTCCCCACAGACCTCCCAGTGCCGTTGAAAGAAATGGGCCGGGAAACCATCAGGCCCAGGGGCCTTTGTGGGAAACATCTGAAAAAGTGCAGTTTTAATCTCATCTTTAGTGTAAGGAGCGTTAAGGCCAGCATTCATAGTTGCATCCACCCTGGTCGGTATATGTGACAGAACCTCTTCCATGCCGATAGTTCCCTCTGAGGTATATAGATTGGAGTAAAAGGAACTCGCCATGTCTGCTAGTTCGGCCGGATCCCTGCATATAGATCCATCCTGCCGCTGCAGTTGTGTGATGTTGTTTTTGGCTCTCCTAGCACTTGCTTTCTTCTGAAAATACTGCGTGTTGCTATATCCTTCTGAAAGCCAACGAACACGCGATCTCTGTCTCATCATGATCTCCTCTCGATATGATATTTCAACAATTCGATTTTGGATGTTTTTCTCCTCCTCGCTTGGGCCTACTCGAAGTGGATCCCCACGCAAGCTTGCTAGCTCCTGTCTGAGTCTCCTCAACTCTTGGCGTACAGAGCCAAAGGTAGTTCTCCCCCAGTTTTTCAAAGAAGAGGCAACCGTCGTGAGCTTTGCAGCAAGGTCAGGTACCGTAGTCGCGGGTGGTTCATCCCGCCATACTTGCTCCAGTGTGCCCTTGAAGGACTCTTCAGTCTCCCACATGCACTCATAACGAAACGGTCTCTTCAAAGCAATCCTTAAGTTGTTGGATTCCAACTCATTTAGTAAAAGAATTGGGCAGTGATCTGATTTCGCTGCCGTGAGGTGTTCCACAGAAGCAAAAGGGAACATAGTCGACCACGAAGGAGTCGCAAGGGCGCGATCAAGCCGTACCCGGCAGTACTCTCCTCCAACCACTCGTTTCTCAAATGTCCAGTCCAAGCCCTTGTAGCCAAGATCTGCGAGCTCGCACACATCAACAGCCTCCCGGAAACCAGCTATCTGTGCACTGTCCCTCTCATTCGGTCCCATCTGCTCCTCTGGCCATAGGATCTCGTTGAAGTCCCCCATGCAGACCCATGGTAACGTGTACTCTCCTCGCAGGAACTTCATCGTATCCCAAGTTTTGTACCTGAGGCTCCTATTTGCAGCTCCATAAAAGCAAGACAAGCGCCAAGGCTCTTTATTTGGCTCTTTAATGATCGAGTCAATGTGATACTGAGAGAAGCTCTTTATTTCCAAAGCCACATCACTCTTCCAATACAAGCAAAGACCTCCACTTCGACCACTACTAGCTACTCCATAACTACTCCTAAAACCTAAACTACCCGCCAAACCTTCCACCCTATACTTCGCTAGCTGAGTTTCAACTATACAAAGCACATCCGGCGCACAAGCCTCCACTAAATCGCGGAGCTCACGAACCGCCGCGGGGTCGCCAATCCCCCGACAGTTCCAACATAAGAGCCTCATTTGGCCCGGCGGTCCCCCAGCTCGGAGGCCGCCTGAGAACTAGTGTCCATCTCCTCTACTCCCTTCTCATATCCTTGCTTCCTCCTCTTAACTATCGGAGCCTTGAGTTGATGCTGAAGGTATGTTGGCATCACGAGTAACTCCATCTGGCCCATTTTCCAGCTACAAAACTGTCCCAGCTACCTTCCCTGCGAGGTTTGGGATTGGTTGCCCACAGATGTTCAGGGTCCCATCCGAGGAGACCAGCCTCTTTCGAGCATTAGCACTGTCCATTGGATTTTGTTCATATGCCATATTCCTCATAGCTGCTGATTCATCGCGCTCCTCTGATCTTCCCCTTTCTCCCATCATCCCCCCTCCATTCTGTCTACCTCCCCTAGCTCCTCTTCCACCAGATCTCCCCCCTCGAGCACTTGCATCCGTACCTCCCCTTCCCCCTGTGGCATAATCCGGCGGGCCAGGGTTCCACAGCAGCCAATCGCCCCACTCACATGTTCGTGGGTCATGCACCCCGTCGCCGCATTCCTCAACTGTGTGGCCTATCAGACCGCGGAAGAAACAAAAGTCCGGCAGCTTGTCGTAAAACACTGGGTACTTCTTCCTCTCCTTCAAAGTGATCGGCAGAAATCTTACCAAAGGTGTGTTAACATCCACAAAAACTCTGGCACGCAGAATACCCACTGGATTAATTTTGCCTTCAGTGACAATCACTATGAACGGTGGCTCTCCCACCTTTGCAGCCACCCGTTCTGCTAACTCCTTTTTTGCTGTAAGTCCCGCTGGTAGCCCCTTAATCCTTACCCAAACTGGCAACTTGTTAAGCTTGTACTCAGTCACATCAGTAAAGCCATCATATTCTTGAAGAATTACAGGTGCGTTCCGGAAAAGCCATGGCCCCCCTTCCATCACTCTCCTCCAATCTCCAAGACAGTGGCATTGGACCAGAAACAAGTTGGGGCCCTTCACGTTGATTGTCACACCCTGAGCAGATGCCCATGTGTTCCTCATCTGCCTGAGCAGCGCGACATGGCTAAAGGGTTTTGTGGTATGAACCCTAAAAAGGCTTAGCCAGCGCACTCCTTCAATCAGCTCATCCACCTCTCCAGATAGATCCAGATCATCCTCCTCTTCCCCATGCAGTTGCATACCCACAAACTTGTCCTCTAGATCTGGTTCCGGGCCATAGCCCCAATCTTCGTCCTCCCCCTCCCCATCTGCCGCACCAAGATCTGCTCCCCGCCCTCCATGCGCGCTCCCATCCCCAGCTCCATCCGTCCTCTGACTCCCATCTCCCATCTCCATCTTCTTGCCCGCATCGTCTACCTCCCTTCTCCCGCCAACTCTAGCCCCCATCTCCAACGCCTGGAGGGTCGCTTCCGCCATGCAGCAACTACTATAGTCTCACACGAACGATAGGACTTCAGGCCGCCGTGCAGAGCCGGCCGCCGTGAAGGATTAACGTGGACTCCGCCGTCGCCGCCAGAGGACAAGGTGGAACCCTAGATCGCCTAGGGGTTTGTGTATGGGGTCTCGTGGGTTGTTACGTCTTTGCATGTGGCTGCCTTTTTTGTGCACGCAGGCCCATCCATGGGCATGTGCGAGCGGCGCGACCGCACAGGTTCTCTGAATCGTAGGGGCCCCCAATTTTCTTTCTGTCTCCTTTTTGGGCCGGCCTGCATGGTCCGATCAATCGAGCCCTCTCCCGATTATCGATCGATCGTAAGCCCGGAGCCTCACCCCCAGCTCTCTCTCGGTCAGCCTTATATCCCATGATTCGTTTCCAGTTTTTCAGAGTCCCACGATTCGTTTCTAGTAGTTATTTAGAGTCCCACGACTCGATCCTGCATGGTCGCAAGCCCGCAACTAGCAGGAGGGCATGGACAGGCAGCATAATTCACCCCACAAATTCCAGCAGAAACTAGCGCTATCCCAATGCAGCCAAGAAAAGCAGAAGGCGACCGGCAGTCGAGCACCCAGGCTTAGGCCAGATCAATTTAAAGATTTAATTTACTCATCACATACCCGTCCATGTTCATCAGGTGCACCCAAGCCAAAGCCGATTTATATTGGGCTGTTTTTTCTATTCAATAATTTAATGGCCAATTAGTATATTTGTACATGTGCATCAGTTAGTAAGTTAATTGATAAATGATAAATTGCCATATTTTTGTCTCTCCACGGATGAATTCTCTAGGGAAGATTTTTGGTGTATGTTAGATATATTTCATAGCATTGTTCGAAATAACTCATATTTAAAATTAATATAACGTAAACGAGAGTATGCTTTAGTTTATATTTTGTAGTTATAAGAATTTCTCGGATTTTAGGGCATCATTTGCATTTCGCACCGGGGCCCCGAATTTCTGGAGACGGCCCTGTGTGCACGAGCTAGTTTGCTGCACTTAAACTGCTGCTCAAATAAGGCGCAGTCGACTCGGGCGGCGATGGTTGATGCTACGACCAACTACTCGTTGTTCATGCGGCACTGGAGTGTTGGGAGCTAGCCGCCGGTTGATGTAAGACCGGCCACCGACACGCCGGGAGCCGGTGCTTCAAGGGGAGGGTCGTGGATATCTACTGCATGTTGTTGCCGAGGGCTGCACTTCAACGGCGACATTGCTACAAGATCGTCTTGGTGCTATACTGCATTCGTGGCCGGTGATGCTAGGACAATGGAACGCCGGTGGGCTGCAAGTCACGGCCTCTACTGCATGCGTCGTTGGCTGCTGCAATAGTGTCACCGGACTGTCAGAGCATCGCTGCGCCGCCAAAACCTCGTGGGTGTTGCAATGGAGTATCGCATGGCCGCTGCTGCAACAGAGAATTGCCGGGCCATCAGAGCATCGCCGCGATGTGGCAACCTCGCGGGCGTTGCAATAGTGCGTCGACGGGCCGCCAGAGCATGTCTGGTGCTGCAACGGAGCATCATCGGCCCGTTGGAGCACATGGTTGATGCTGCAACGGAACATCGCAGGGCCGTCGGAGCATCATCAGTGCTGCAACGGATCATAGTCGCTCTGCCGGAACCTCGCGGATGTTGCAATCAAGTGTCGCCGGGCCCAGGCCGCCGGAGCATGGTCGGTGCTGCAACGGAGTGTCGCAGGGCCGTCGGAGCATCGTCGCTCTGCCGCAACCTCGGGGATGTTGCAATGAAGTGTCGCCGGGCCGTTGGATCATGGTCGGTGCTGCAACGGAGCATCGTAGGGCCGTTGGAGCATCGTCGCACCGCCGGAACATCGTGCATGTTGCAATGAAGTGTTATTGCACCGTCAGAGCATGACTGACGCTGCAACGGAGCATCGCAAGGCCGCAGGAGCATCGTCGAGCCGCCGAGCATGGCCGATGCTGCAACAGAGCATCCTGGGCCGTCATAGCATCATCGCGCCACTGGAACATCGTGGATGTTGCAATGAAGTGTCGCTGGGCCGTTGGAGCATGGTCGATGCTATAACGGAGCATCACAGGACAGCCGGAGCATCGTCGCACAGCCGGAACATCGTCGGGCCTTTGGAGCATGCCCGGTGCTGCAGCAGAGCATCGCGGATGTTGCAATGAAGTGTCGTCGAGCCTTCGGAGCATGGTCGGTGCTACAACAGGGCATCGCGAATGTTTTAATGAAGTGTCGCCGGGTCTTCGGAGCATGGCCGCTGTTGCAACGGAGCATTGCAGGGTCGTTGGAGCATCGACGGTTGAACGGAGTATAGTCGCGCCGCTGGAACCTCGCGGGCGTTGCAATGGAGCATCGTTGGGCCGCCACAATGTTGCATTGGAGCATTGTCGCGTGGCCTGAGCATCGCCAATGCTTCAACGGATGGTCATCGCAGTGTCATTGCTGCTGCAATCCCGGAGCTTGTTGGTGTCGTAGCCATTGCACGTGCGTGGGGAGCTCACCGGAGTTGGCGTCAGATGTACGGTGCAACCTGAGCATTGCGGGTGATGCAAGTTGGTCAGCTACGATCGATTCTCGTCGGAGCTATGTGTGCCACGCGGGAAGCGAGAATTCTGCATTGCACGATATGGCGTATTGTGATGGCATGGTCCAAGGTATGAATCGAACATGGACGTATTGTGAAGGGCATGATTCAGAGGATCACGTTACCCAAATCAACGGCTATCAAGCCGGATGATCTTTTCTTAAGATCAGCCGGATGACGCCTAGCAGGCACCATACATAAATGATAAAAATTACATCAGCATCCATAGATCATCTAGCGGTGACTACAAGCACTCGAGCAAACCGAACGCGCACCGCTGTCACCGCCTCTCCCTCACTGGAGCTGGGCCAAAATTGTTGAAGTAGAGATCCGGGGAGTCATCGTGCTAAGACCCCATAAGGTCAGCGCACCAAAACAGTAACCGTTGTTGATGAACAGAAGTACATACCGAAAGAATCCAACTTGTAAACACATGAAAAAAGACTGGATCCAAATAGATCCATTGAGGACCAGCACCGACCGAATTCTATGAGATCAGCCGAAGACATAACTCCACACACCCACTGACAACGCTAGACACATCATCGAAATGGGGGCTAGGTGGAGAGAAACTTATCGCGTCCTCAGGGGACTGTCACCGCCTCGTCTTCCTAAGCAGGACACAACCGTAAACAAACTCATAAAAACACCTAAAACCGAAGCAAGATCCCTCCCACCAGCAAGGACCGTTTCCACCATGTTTAACTTCATAAATAGACCTAGGTTTGATTTCATAACTCGCCGTTTCACTTTTGTTATACAATTTTACGGCAGCGAAATAAAATGTCAGTTAGAACTACTCGCATAGCAGTAAACAGCGAATGGTCGAAGATGACCAATGAGGAGTTGGAATAGAAACATGCCCCATGTCGCCTAACTACAGGTGACACATGCGACGATGAGATCAACACCGACTCCGACCCCCGTCGCCTTCTCCTCCTCCTCGCCGCCGCCGGAGGCCACCGTCAGGGGAAGCATGCGCGATGGCTACGGGGGCTGGGCCTCTCTTTGGATTTGCTCCAGCGGCTCCTCATGCAACGACTCACAACACGTGCAGCGGTGAGGCGGTGAACGACGGAGCCCCGGCGACGACTAGAGGTGGTCGTAGGATCTTCGGACGACGACAACTGTGGTGTACTCTCCCTCGATCAAAATCGATAGATTGATTCAATTGGGCGGCAACACCCAAGCTTGGTTGTTTTCCCATACATTGTGTGCTTCAAGTGGATCACGAAATCTCGCCTAGCAGAAGGCACCAGGATGCAGTGCGATCCATTGACTGCTCCTATGCTTTTGTTCCGAGTCAGCTATAGCCAGACCACGAAGACATCTCGATAGTGGTCGACTACCGAGCTGATGGTGACAGGCTGCATCGATTGGCTCGGGCATGCACGAACTTGTTCTTCAGGGTGAAAATGTAGAATCTGGACTATGGTGGTTGGATCCGGTGATGACGACGCTTGAGCATCATTCCCTTCCTGAAGGTGTTGTTGTTGAAGAAGAAAGTTGTTCTTGTGGTGTCAAGAGATGGTTGGCGGATATGGTTGTTGTTTTGACCGCTTTGGGGATTTATTTTCTTTTTCCTCGCTTAGGCATATATTTGCTCTTATATGACTTCTCTCTTTTGTCGTGGTATTTGTGTGTGTGCTTTTTTGTTGATTGTCTGCATCCTAAATATGCAGAGCGCTAGTGTGTGCTTGTGGTGTTTGTATCTACTTGATAATTCATTTTAAGTCCATAAACCCATCCTTTGTCGAAGGCTAATGAGGAGTAAACTTTTGCACATGAGAAGGATGGACAGCTCAGGTTAGGCAAACGTGCCCGTAGCATACGACACCCTGTCGCAGCTGCCACTTGTCTTTGTATTTTCAGAGTGGCTACAACATGCAAGTTGTCTTTATATTTTCTACAGTTGTCGTCCTTTCTCCTTCTTTGTTGAGGGTATTGAATTGAACCTTCATTGTCTTCAAACTATTTTGCCTAGTCTTGTAAGAGATGGAGTGGAGGACAGACTTCAAGAGATGGTTGTGATGATGGTGCAAAAGAAAATCGCTTATGTCCGCGGCTGACACACTCTCGTATGGTGAGGAGATCAAATTGAATTTAGAAGCTCTAGTTGAGTGCCTAGAGGCCTGTCCAGAACAACTAATGAAGTGACAGGTGTCCGGCACGCTGGAAGGAGCATGAATGGCGTTGACTCTCCCGAGGGCACACCATCCTACTGTTGGGGAACGTAGTATTTCAAAATTTTCCTACGATCACGCAAGATCTATCTACCAGATGCATAGCAACGAGGGGGAGAGTGTGTCTACGTACCCTCGTAGACCGAAAGCGGAAGCGTCAAGTGACGCGGTTGATGTAGTCGAACTTCTTCGCGATTCAACCGATCAAGCACCCGAACGTACGGCACCTCCGCGTTCAGCACACGTTCAGCCTGATGGCGTCCCACGAGCTCTTGATCCAGTTGAGCTTCACGGGAGAGTTTCGTCAGCACGATGGTGTGGTGACGGATATGATGAAGTTACTGGCGCAGGGCTTCGCCTAAGCACTGCAACGGTATGACCAAGGTGTGTTTCTGTGGAGGGGGCACCGCACACGGCTGGAGAGATCAACTTGTGTGTTCTAGGGTGCCCCCTGCCCCTGTATATAAAGGATCAAGGGGGAGGCCGGCCGGCCCCCTATGGCGCGCCTAGAGGAGCAATCCTACTAGGAATAGGATTGCAGTCCTATTCCTAGTAGGAATCACCAAGAGGGAGAGAGGGGGAAGGAAGGAGAGGGAAAGGGAGAAGGAAAGGGGCGCCCCCCCTCCTTTCCTTGTCCAATTCGGACCAAGGGGAAGGGGCACGCGGCCCAGCCCTGGCCGGCCCTCTCTCTTTCCACTAAAGCCCATTAGGGCCCATAGCTTCCCCGGGGGGTTCCGGTAACCCTCCCGGCACTCCTATTTATTCTGAAACTTTCCGGAACACTTCCGGTGTCCAAATATAGTCGTCCAATATATCAATCTTTATGTCTTGGACATTCCGAGACTCCTCGTCATGTCCGTGATCTTATCCGGGACTCCGAACTACCTTCGGTACATCAAAACTCATAAACTCATAATACCGGTCGTCATCAAACCTTAAGCGTGCGGACCCAACGGGTTCGAGAACTATGTAAACATGAACGGGACTCATCTCTGGTTAATAACCAATAGCAGAACCTGGATGCTCATATTGGTTCCTACATATTCTACGAAGATCTTTTATCGGTCAAACTGCCTAACAACATACGTTGTTCCCTTTGTCATCGGTATGTTACTTGCCCGAGATTCGATCGTCGGTATCTCAATACCTAGTTCAATCTCGTTACCGGAAAGTCTGTTTACTCATTCCGTAATACATCATCCCGTGACTAACTCATTAATCATTTGCTTGCAAGGCTTATTATGATGTGTATTACCGAGAGGGCCCAGAGATACCTCTCCGACACTCGGAGTGACAAATCCTATTCTTGATCTATGCCAACACCACGAACACCTTCGGAGAGACCTGTAGAGCATCTTTATAATCACCCGGTTACATTGTGACGTTTGATAGCACACAAGGTGTTCCTCCGGTATACGGGAGTTGCATAATCTCATAGTCATTGGAACATGTATAAGTCATGAAGAAAGCAATAGTAGTAAAACTAAATGATCATAGTGCTAAGCTAACGGATGGGTCTTGTCCATCACATCATTCTCCTAATGATGTGATCCCGTTGATCAAATGACAACTCATGTCTATGGCTAGGAAACACAACCATCTTTGATCAATGAGCTAATCTAGTAGAGGCATACTAGGGACATACTGTTTTGTCTATGTATTCACACATGTACTAAGTTTCCGGTTAATACAATTCTAGCATGAATAAAAGACATTTATCATGATATAAGGAAATACAAATAACATCTTTATTATTGCCTCTAGGGCATATTTCCTTCAGTCTCCCACTTGAACTAGAGTCAATAATCTAGATTACAAAGTAATGATCCTAACACCCATGGAGTCTTGGTGCTGATCATGTTTTGCCCATGGAAGAGGCTTAGTCAACGGGTGTGCAATATTCAGATCTGTATGTATCTTGCAAATCTCTATGTCTCCCTCCTTGACTAGATCGCACATGGAATTGAAGCATCTTTTGATGTGCTTTGTTCTCTTGTGAAACCTGGATTCCTTCGCCAAGGCTATTGCTCCAGTGCTGTCACAAAAGATTTTCATTGGACCCGATGCACTAGGTATTACATCTAGATCGGATATGAACTCCTTCAGCCAAACTCCTCCATTTGCTGCTTCCGACGCAGCTATGTATTCCGCTTCACACGTAGATCCCGCCACGACGCTCTGCTTGGAACTGCACCAACTGGCAGCTCCATCGTTTAACAAAAATACATATCCGGTTTGTGACTTAGAGTCATCCGGATCAGTGTCAAAGCTTGAATCGACGTAACCGTTTACGACCAGCTCTTTGTCACCTCCATACACGAGAAACATATCCTTTGTCCTTTTTAGGAACTTCAGGATGTTCCTGACCGTTGTGCAGTGATCCACTCCTGGATTACTTTGGTACCTCTGATACGTCTCCAACGTATCTATAATTTTTTATTGTTCCATGCTATTTAGGACAGTATAACCGCACCTAAAGCGAGCTCTCTCAGGCCCTCAGCGTTTTCGGCCGTCGGATTCACGTTAGATTAGTTTTTGGCCGTCAGATCTTCCTCTAAGTGGCAGATTATCGCGATCTGGGCTGCATGTCCTAATAGGCCGCTACTCTGGGGACTTTTTTGAAGGCTTGTGGTTGATTGGGCCTCTATGGGCCGACCGATCCGTCGCTGCGCTAAAAAAATCGCTCGAGGGGATCTGAGCGGCTCGATACCAAGGATGCGCGGACGCGGCGGTTTTCCTCCTTCCAGCCTAGGCGAGCCTTGCGAGGGATTCCGGCGCGGGTGTGGATCAATCCGAGGCGAGGCTTGCCCAGTGATCCGGTGCGGGAGGGGATCGACCCAAGGCGACGCGCGCGAGGATGCAGCTCTCGACAGGATCGGTTTGCGTCGATCCAGCCCTCCGCCACCTCGTCGCCGCCGCCGCCGCCATTCTCTCTCCCAACCTGGCAACCTTGCGCCACATCCGTCATCTCTAACCCTGGTGAGCTGTCTTCCTCTCCAATCTCATGTTTGATCTGACTGCTGATGGATCCCCTTCGCCACCTGTGCTCACTGCAGGCCGCGCACGGCAGCTGCTCGACGGAGTGTCACAACGGATGGATCCCCTCTCCCTCGGTGACGCCGCCCGTACCTGCGCGTGCTCTCTCCCTCCAAGATCCCGTCTCCGCGTTGTCTACTGCATCGGTAGGTTCGTAGCCCAATGCCCAGTTCGTATTGTATTTTCGTCCTTCCTGATGTTCAATTCATAAGCATGTGTGTCTTGGTGGTCCACTATGGCGTTAGTTTCAACACTGGCATACGGTATTTTCTTCCTTCCTGATGTTCAATTCATAAGCATGACATGGTGTGATACAGCATGTTCACTTGCTCTGAAGAAATAGTTGATTGCTCATATTTTTCTTTATATGTTCATCTTTGTTTTGTTACTCCTATACATATATCGGTGCATGTTCTGTGAAGAGATTATATGGCTGCCGCTCATTCAATTAGTACACATGGACTACCAGTATACATGCATTGAGGATGCACGATTGCTTAGTTTGTGTTTCTACATCATTCATGCAATGGTATTGTTTTTTGCTGTATGCAGCAGTTTACTTTCATGAAGGCATGAGGTGACGGTGACAAACCCCTCCTATCATTGGTTTGAGGTGAATGGATCAATGATGCCAAAGAGATCAATATCGAATTAAACTTTCCCCCATAATCTCTGCTAAGAAAAAAGAGTTAAATACACTGTCGGTGCCTTAACTTGTGTAGCACGATCACTTTGAACTCAAGAAAAATTGTGCAGGAAACTTAGGTACAGTTATCTACCTGATCTTCCATCTCCCACACTCGATCTTCTCTGGCTTCATCTCATAGTTACAAGGGATGTCGTGCAGGCATCAGTTTCCAGATTTTTGAGTGACCAGGGAGGAAAAATTTCACCATAGATGACTATGCATTGGCTTCTCTGTGCTTTGCGCTCTTCTTCAACGAAAAGTATTTACTTCATTAACAGAATTAAGAGATTGTTAATGACCACCGGTATTAATATGTGCCTGAGTTAATTCTAGGTATGCTTTTTTCCGCTTCTCAACACCATCTCAATCGCCATCCATCTTCCCTTAAATTTTCTCTTATTCTATACAGGTTGGGTCATGAGGTTTACAGGAAGATACAAAAGCTTCGCGAGGACTCATCTTCTTGGGATGCAAAAGGGTGAAGCTAAGTTGATGTTTCTTAGTTAATCAAAAATAGGTCAGGAAGATTAGAACATGTGTTCTATCTATAGGTATTATTTCGGAGATGATCAGTTACTGTAAGCTGTAAAGTTCATATATTTCGATGATGGTTCTACCATGCGTAGTTAAAACTTGCCTATCGACAAAGCATCACCTGCTGCAAATGACGCATGGGTATTGCAGATCATGCATCATGGGTATTTTGATTCTAATATCATGATTCAGTAATTCTACTATTGGTCCAATAATCTTCAGCAAGGATACATTGACTCTTATTTCTTTTTGAGTTTTGTAGACATTGCTTGATCCAAATTATGATAAAAGATCAGTTGCTGTGGCTGTACTAAACCACATTTTATTACTGGGCAGTAGTAGTATTGTCTCTTAATTATCCTTTTAAAATTAAATTTAACGTCTACCTATTATTAGAGAATTAGAAAAGCATAGGATCTTCAGAAGCTTTCTTGCCAAAAAAGAAGACCCTTCAAAAGTTAATACATATATATGCTCACATCATATGCATGTTTTTCTTCCTTTAATTTTCAAATGCTTATGAATCATCTGCAAAAGTAGTGCATATAGGTGTTGAACTAGCTATAGGTGTTGAACTAAATACCAATCCAAGTTTAAGGAAGATAATATAGATTTTAATCTGCCGAGAGGTCATGCAAGCTTATGTATTTCCATTTCAGGCAGATTTACTTGCAAACCATTGCATGGATTCTTGCACATGGTGTCTACTTTATTTCTGCAACTTCTTACAGTTTAATTACTTGCAAATTTTGTTCTCTATTAAGTAAATTATTTGTCTTCTGGATTTTACGAATGATTTTCGCTAATATGTTGTACACATCTTCACCATAGACTAGCCAAGACACACCCAAAAAATATAAATCAATCTAGACATCAGAAACCAAAGATGAATCATTTTTATATATAATATACTATATACATTTGATTTCCTGAAACATAAGAATAACCATCTATGGTTTTCTTTCCATGTGGAAATTATTATGATATCATTTATCAGAGGTGCACACATGCATGATTTTCTCTTATAAAGAAATTCACATTTAGAACTTAGATTCGGCCGTTATTTGACATGGCATGTAGTGTGTACTACGCCACTCACAAAAGCCATAGCATCCATCGAGCGGCTTTGGCAGAGTTAATCCGTACGTGGATGTTTAGCTGGTTCCTGAAGTATAACTCTTACGGTTTCCTGCATATTATTGTTTAGGTTACTGCAATTAATCCACTGACTGAAGGCTAGCTGTTGCTTCTTGGTCAACCCTATTAGCTTTTAGATGTGTTTTCAAGTGTGTTCATAGTAGTCCGGTGTTGTTGTTTAAGTTAAAGTGAGAGCTATTACATCAATTTATTTTTCGACCTTTTCATTTGAAAGTAGCCAAAGCTACAAATGGACATGCAGATTGTATACACAACTTCTATGAAACAACTTATGTCAGACTATTGTATCCTTTTCAATATTTTGTGATTCAATTATGTTCACCTTTTGTCTCCTTGCATTTATAGAAATTTCTATCATTTTATTGCCAAAACAGACGGGCGCAGCAACGCGCGCCAATCATGATCTAGTTATTTATGAAGTCTGGGATGTTTAATGGGCTTTATCATTCACTTTTATATCATTTTTGGGACTAACCTACTAACCCAAAGGCCCAGTCCAGATTGTTGTTTTTTGCCTATTTCGGGGTTTTGCAGAAAAGGAATATCAAACGGAGTCCAAACGGAATGAAACCTTCGTGAGAGATATTTTTGGAGGAAATCACGCTCGGGAAACTTCAGGACCAAGTCAGGGGACAGAAGGCCTGCCCTCGAGGGTGGGGGGCGCGCCACCCTTCCCAGGGCGCGCCCCCTGCCTCGAGGCTGGCCCACACGGCCCCCGGTGCCCTCTTCTTCCTATATATACCTACATACCCCAGAAACTCCATACGCAGAGAGAATATCCTAATTCCACCGCCGTAGCTTCTGTTCCCGTGGAGATCCCATCTTGGAGCCTGTTCCGGGAGGGGATCCATCACAGAGGCATTCATCATCATCATCATCGCCCTCACCATGAGTTGTGAGTAGTTTACCACAGACCTTCGGGTCCATAGCTAGTATCTAGATGGCTTCTTCTCTCTCTCTGGATCTCAATACAAAGTTCTCCTCGGTCTTCGAGGAGATCTATTCGATGTAATCTCTTTTTGCGGTGTGTTTGTCGAGATCCGATGAATTGTGAGTTTATGATCAAGGTTATCTATGAAAGATATTTGGTTCTTCTCTGAACTTTTTATGTGTGCTCATGATATCCTTGCAAGTCTCTTCGAATTATTGGTTTGGTTTGGCCTGCTAGATCTATAGTTCTTGCAATGGGAGAAGTGCTTGGCTTTGGGTTCAATCTTGCGGTGTCCTTTCCCAGTGACAGTAGGGGCAGCAAGGCACATATTGTATTGTTGCCATCGAGGATAAAAAGATGGGGTTTTCATCATATTGCTTGAGTTTATCCCTCTACATCATGTCATCTTTCTTAAAGCGTTACTCTGTTCGTATGAACTCAATACACTAGATGCATGCTGGATAGCGGTCGATGTGTGGAGTAATAGTAGTAGATGCAGAATCACTGCGGTCTACTTGTCTCGGGCGTGATGCCTATATACAATGATCATGCCTAGATAGTCTCATAATTATTCGCTTTTCTATCAATTGTTCGACAGTAATTTGTTTACCCGCCGTAGAATACCGCTATCATGAGAGAAGCCACTAGAGAAAACTATGGCCCCCGGGTCTATTCTCAACATATCAATCTACATCTACTTTACTTTTCTTGCTTTTGTTTGCTAATTTATTAAACCAAAAATACCAAAAATATAACTATCATCTCTATCAGATCTCACTCTCATAAGTGACCGTAAAGGGATTGACAACCCCGTATCGCATTGGCTGTGAAGTACTTATTTGTTTGTGCATGTGTGAGGGACTCGCGCGTGGTCTCCTACTAGATTGATACCTTGGTTCTCAAAAACTGAGAGAAATACTTACGCTATTGTGCTGCATCTCCCTTTCCTCTTCGAGGGAATACAACGCAAGCTCAAGAGGTAGCAAGAAGAATTTCTGGCACCGTTGCCGGGGAGGCTTACGCAAAAGTCATATACCAAGTACCTATCACAAACCCTTATCCTTCGCATTACATTTATTTGCCTCTCGTTTTCCTCTCTCCCACTTCACCTTTGTCGTTTTATTCGCCCTTCTTCCGCCGTGTGTTTATCGTTCGCTTGCTTCTTGTTTGCTTTCGTGTGCTTCTTGCTTGCTTGTCATCATGTCTAGCACACCTATCATTATCACCACTGATGGGCCTCGAGCCCCTCGTTGGTTACCCCAAGTGGAAGGTGTAAGATGCAGTAAGTAGAAGTGTTTTCCCCTAGCAAAGATGCCAAGGATCGAATCCCCAGAGACTCCTAGGTTCAATAGGTAGGTGTCAACTGCTAACGGCGCAATTAGCAATCAACGTGGACCTGCACACACATACAAATAACTTTGCTCCCAACGAGTACAGATAGGTTGTCAATCTCTCCGGCCTTGTAGTTCACAAAGGGTTAAAAGCAATATGATAGTAGTGATAGATAGTGTTTTGCAATAGTAAATAAAATAGTGAAAAGTAAATAGTGGATGTGATCAATGATGGTAATATGGACCGGAGTCTCATGATGTTCACTAGTGATGTCTCTCTCCCAAAAGACGATAAAACAGCTATGTGAGGTAAACAAATTACAGCTGGGCAATTGACAAGACCACGAACGCAAACCAATGCTGACTACATTGCAAGAAAGGTTGAGGTTCAAAGCATGGGCGGTACGCCAAAGTAAGTAGACCGAAATCCATCAATATCTACTACTAATCATCCACCTTGAGATATCTATCCAGAACATCTCGCTGGTATTAAGTTGCGAGTCCCACCCATAGTGTAAACTCAATGCAACAGACAACTGCATTAAAAGAACTTTGCGTAAAGTAAACAATCCTTGCACCCGCGGGCACAAGCACCGTTGTTTTCCCCCTTGTGGCAACAGCACATCCCCTAGACTCATGTTTATATCACTCAAGCTAGTCATCGAGGGGCATGAACCCACAATCGAGCATAACGTTCCCTCTTGGAGTCACTACCTATTACTCGGCCAAAGCAATAAATAACAACGGAGAACATGCAAGAATTACTTATGAACTAAAATATAAAAGAGGTGAATCAAATATATTACTCAAGATCAATCTGAAATAATCTCATAATCCATCGGATCCCAGCAAACTCAACATAGCAACAGCATAAGGATTACATAGGTGCCTCGATCATGTAGGGCAGCTCACGAGGACTAATTAGTGAAGCACAAGAACGGGAGGAGAACATCACATAGCTACTGGTCATGGACTCATGGTCCAAGGGAGACTACTCATGAGTCATCCGGGAGGCGTCCATGGTGGTGGAGAAGCTCCCGGTGGTGATCCTCCCCTCCGGCAGGGTGCCGGGAAGAGTTCTCCTGGTGCTCCCGATCTTGGAAGCGGCGGCGGCGGCGGAACAGAGATGGGATCGCGAAAAGAAGTCCTCTTCTGAGGGTTACGGGGAACCCTTTAAATATATGCCAAAGTAGGGCACCGGGGGAGCCTCGGGGGGCCCAGGCGCCCCCCCGGCGCGGCCCAGGGGGGGCGCGCCCACGGGGCGCCTGGAGCCCCTGTGGCCCCCCCAGGCTGCCCTTCGGACGCAGTGTTGTTTCCGGATCGCTGATTTTTTATATAATTTTTCTGGATTTTTCTGGGAAGTTCTCGAAACGTGAAAACCTGAAATACAAAAACAGCCGAAAACAGAAACTGGCACTGGGGTGCACTGGATCAGTAAGTTAGTCCAAATATGATCAAAAGTGTATGGAAGTGTATGAATATCATAGCAATATCACCCAAAAGTGGCATGGAGCAAGCAGAAATTATAGATACATTTTGGACGTATCAACATCCCCAAGCTTAATTCCTGCTCGTCCTCGAGTAGGTAAATGATAACAAGAATATTTTTTGTGGTGACATGCTATTAACCATATAGGACTTTCTCATAGTCATATGACAAAAGCTTACTGAGACAATGATTCTATGGTAGTTAAGTTGTCTCAAGAGAAAATCACAAATGACTGAAAGTTTTACAACATGAAACTGAAACATCAAAAAGATTTGCAATGACATGATGTGCAAATATGATCAAGTGATATCTAGCTTGCCCCCTTTAGTGATGCAAAACATAAATGCAAGGGCACCTTCAAGGTTTAAGTGATGACTAGATACAATCATTTCAGAATAAACGATATCACAATCATGCAAAAGACAATGCTACTTTGGGACAATGCACATTACACTCAGAATGACAATCATGCTCTCAGTAGTTGGTGCTTCAACATAAAGGTAAAAGAAAGGTTAAGTGCTAGAGCTTTTTATTTTGAAAACATGGAAGCAATTGTGTCAACGGTAGTAGTACTTCATATGTGTCATGCATAAAACATCCTATAAGTTGCAAGCCTCATGCATCGAATACCAATAGTGCTCGCTCCTTGTCCTAATTAGCTCGGATCCCCATGGGTTATCATTGCATTGCATATGTTTTAACCAAGTGTCACAAAGGGATACCTCTATGCCACCTGTACAAAGGTCCAAGGAGATAGATCGCATTCGATTTCTCATTTTTGATAGATCTCAACTTGAGGACATCCATACCGGGACAACATAGAAAATAGATGATGGACTCCTCTTTAATGCATAAGCATATTCTCATGAGAGATCGATGATTAAGGTCCAAGCTAAAACTTCCACCATGATGCATGGCTTTGGTTGGCGGCCCAATGTTCTTCTCTAACAATATGCATATTAATTCAACCCACGGTAAATCACCCTTACTTCAGACAAGACGAACATGCATAGCAACTCACATGATATTCAACAAAAGTGTGACAGTTGATGGCGTCCCCAGAAACATGGTTACCGCTCAGCAAGCAACTTATAAGAAATGAGATACATAGGCAACATATTCTTTACCACAATAGTTTTTAGGCTACTTTCCCATGAGCTATGTATTGCATGGTTAGTTTTCTTAGTATAGGTGGAGGTTAGCAAAAGACTGGGAGCGACCAACTAAGAGAGCAATGACGGTCATAATCATGCAGAGCGACAAAGCAATATTGAATCAGGCATGATAGTTATATCGCTACTCAGAAACAAAAGATCATCAAGGCTTGACAGACTTTCTTTACAGTCTTGAATATGCGTGAGCATATGCCAAGTCAATCAAAATAAATTCTCGAAGGAAGATATTACTAAACCATACCATATCATAGGCAAACAAACCAAGTTGGTACTCCAATAACACATTGGGAACCCCCCAGCTATTTGAGATTAACCAAAAGAAAACCTGAACTACTAAGCACCATCATGAAAGTAGCATCTTTATCATAGACACATTACCCCATGCAACGGAAGCAAACTCTCTTAATAAGGTGAGCATGGTAATTAAAGAGAGTTCAAGCAACCAACTAAATAAAAGCTCTTGAGAAGATAAGCATGAATACTAAGAGCAGAGCACGATAGTAGCTATTAAAAGACAAAGAACACACACAGCATAGATAGACATGAAAATTCTATGTAATGTTCTAGGTAGAGGTGGAGCGTGTTTCTCTCCCACATAAAGGAATGCTGGGTTCCGACTCGTTATGAAAAACTAAAAGAAAACTAAAAGCAAGACGCTCCAAGCATAGCACATAACACATGAAGTGATAAAAATATAGCGGAACGAAAGATGAACTGATAGTGTTGATGGAGAAGGGGATGCACGGGGGCATCCCCAAGCTTAGACGCTTGAGTCTCCTTGAATATTTCTTGGGGGTGCACGGGGGCATCCCCAAGCTTGAGCGCTTGACACTCCTGAATCTTTTTATCATCTTCCCTCGCACACTTGAAAACTCCCTTCATACATAACTCATCATAATCTGATTAGCGAGGTTAGTACCCTTAATAAAATAATTATACCTTGCTGGAAATAAGGATATTCCTGAAGTTCTACTGTTTCTCAAGATTGCCAAAAGGTTTTTGCAAAGAAAAAGCAAGTTCTCAATTTGCAAAGTGAAGGTAAGGCAAAACAGGACAGAATCTGTGAAAAACAGAACAGCAGGCAGTAATTGACCTGTTCGGGATACTTCTGCAACTCAAATCAAAAAAACTCAGAACTAACGCACGAAAGACAATTATATAGAGAACGCTGTCGAAAACATTCAGACCAAAAAGATGATCTGGTGATTTTATACGAATTGTTTTATCCAAGGACAGAATCTGTTTCCTGGACAGCACCTCACAACTTTTGAACTTTCTAGCAAGCAGAGGCTAAACTTGGCACAAATATGAAAAGCAAAGATACAATGATGATGCTACAGCAGTAAACAACATCAAGACACAACAAAAGCAAAAAAATTATTCATATGGGCTGCCTCCCAAAAGCGCTTTCTTTTATGCCTTTAAGCTAGGCATAATGCATAGATCAAGTTGTATCAATTGAACCATCATCAAGATCATCAAAAAGCTCTTCAATAATACAACTAGTCTTAAGAGGACTCTCAAATAAAGGCCTCATAGAGATACTTCTAGGTAGAAGACCAAAAGGATAAAATTCAAGGGAAGATTCATTTATAAATTCATCAACGATAGGTGTTTCTTCCAAAGTCTTTACAGTTTCAACCCCTTTGGCAATAGGTGGATTGCTTTTAGAACGGGGAGCCTTTGGAACGTGAACGAACTTAGGCTCCCTCTTTGCCGGAGTTTCTACCTTTTCGGTTTTGATCGAGGAGAAAGTAGTTCCTAAGGTATCAAATATTTCCTCAATCTTGTCCATCCTAGAAGAGTCAGAATCATGGAATTTGACGGTCTCCAAACTTTTGAAAATTTTATGCATGGAGCTATCAAGTCTATTCAAATTCCCTTGGATCTTTCGATCCAACTCATTCATCTTATTAGTGCTTGGCATCTCTAGCTCTATTTTTTCAAGTTTTTTCATAATCTGAGCTAGGGTGATGTCCTCTCGAATGCTAACAACAGGGGGACTCCCAACAAGATTTTCAATAATACTAAGAGACTCCCAAACTGGGGCCTCTAGGAAATTTCCATTGATAGCAGTATCTAGAATAAACCTATTCCAAGAAGTAATTCCAACATAAAAATTTCTAAGCAAGATAGTAGTAGGTTGCTTCTTGGTGGCTCTTTTTTGTGAATCATTAATTCTATACCAAGCATCTTTCAAACTTTTCCCACCTCTTTGTTTAAAGGTGAGAACTTCTGCCTCGTCAAAGACAAAAGGACCCGACATAATGATAACTAAAGAACAAGATAACTATTTTAGTGATTTTTGATAAAAAGGAACTAAAGCAAAAATGAAAGGTAAACTAACAAGACTAAAAAGCAAAGGTAAAAGATAGCATGCAACTCCCCTATCCTGAAGAGCGGAGTCCCCGGCAACGGCGCCAGAAAATACTCCTTGATGGGCCTCGAACCCCTCGTTGGTTACCCCAAGTGGAAGGTGTAAGATGCAGTAAGTAGAAGTGTTTTCCCCTAGCAAAGATGCCAAGGATCGAATCCCCAGAGACTCCTAGGTTCAACAGGTAGGTGTCAACTGCTAATGGCGCAATTAGCAATCAACGTGGACCTGCACACAGATACAAATAACTTTGCTCCCAACGAGTACAGAGAGGTTGTCAATCTCTCCGGCCTTGTAGTTCACAAAGGGTTAAAAGCAATATGATAGTAGTGATAGATAGTGTTTTGCAATAGTAAATAAAATAGTGAAAAGTAAATAGTGGATGTGATCAATGATGGTAATATGGACCGGAGTCTCATTATGTTCACTAGTGATGTCTCTCTCCCAAAAGACGATAAAACAGCTATGTGAGGTAAACAAATTATAGCTGGGCAATTGACAGGACCACAAACGCAAACCAATGCTGACTACATTGCAAGAAAGGTTGAGGTTCAAAGCATGGGCGGTACGCCAAAGTAAGTAGACCGATATCCATCAATATCTACTACTAATCATCCACCTTGAGATATCTATCCAGAACATCTCGCTGGTATTAAGTTGTGAGTCCCACCGATAGTGTAAACTCAATGCAACAGACAACTGCATTAAAAGAACTTTGCGTAAAGTAAAAAATCCTTGCACCCGCGGGAACAAGCACCGTTGTTTTCCCCCTTGTGGCAACAGCACATCCCCTAGACTCATGTATCTGTCACTCAAGCTATTCATCGAGGGGCATGAACCCACAATCGAGCATAACGTTCCCTCTTGGAGTCACTACCTATTACTCGGCCAAAGCAATAAATAACAACGGAGAACATGCAAGAATTACTTATGAACTAAAATATAAAAGAGGTGAATCAAATATATTACTCAAGATCAATCTGAACATAATCTCATAATCCATCGGATCCCAGCAAACTCAACATAGCAACAGCATAAGGATTACATAGGTGCCTCGATCATGTAGGGCAGCTCACGAGGACTAATTAGTGAAGCACAAGAACGGGAGGAGAACATCACATAGCTACTGGTCATGGACTCATGGTCCAAGGGAGACTACTCACGAGTCATCCGGGAGGCGTCCATGGTGGTGGAGAAGCTCCCGGTGGTGATCCTCCCCTCCGGCAGGGTGCCGGGAAGAGTTCTCCTGGTGCTCCCGATCTTGGAAGCGGCGGCGGCGGCGGAACAGAGATGGGATCGCGAAAAGAAGTCCTCTTCTGAGGGTTACGGGGAACCCTTTAAATATATGCCAAAGTAGGGCACCGGGGGAGCCTCGGGGGGCCCAGGCGCCCCCCCGGCGCGGCCCAGGGGGGCGCGCCCACGGGGCGCCTGGAGCCCCTGTGGCCCCCCCAGGCTGCCCTTCGGACGCAGTGTTGTTTCCGGATCGCTGATTTTTTATATAATTTTTCTGGATTTTTCTGGGAAGTTCTCGAAACGTGAAAACCTGAAATACAAAAACAGCCGAAAACAGAAACTGGCACTGGGGTGCACTGGATCAGTAAGTTAGTCCAAATATGATCAAAAGTGTATGGAAGTGTATGAATATCATAGCAATATCACCCAAAAGTGGCATGGAGCAAGCAGAAATTATAGATACGTTTTGGACGTATCAACCACTCCCGAGAGTGAGGTCCTCAACTTTAAACAAAGGGAGGAAGAAAACTTAAAAGATGTCTGGTATAGAATTTGCAATGCTCAAAATAGATCTAATAGGAAGCTTTCTACTTGTGTGCTTCTTCGCAATTTTTATATTGGCATAACCCCTTGGAATAGGCTTGTTCTTGATACCTTTACCGAAGGAAATTTCTTGGAGAATCATACCCTTAATTCTTATAATATCTTAATAGACTTATTCGGGCAGCCTTCCACCCAAGAAGAGACTCGAGTTTTTGAGAAAATATGTGAAGTAACAAAAATACTACAAAAGTCTCTTGAACCACTTAAGAATGTTAGTGGAAATATCCACCGTATGAATATGTTGATTACCCTTTGTAATAAACGGTTGGATGCTTTAGATCTAAAGATCTCCGAATATGAAGGGAAACGTAAGGACCCTCCCGGATTTGAGATTGACACCATTAAAAGGGTGAAGATCAAAGATGGCAATACCTAGATCTATCTTGTATCGTGCCTAGCTAGGGGCGTAAAACGATAGCGCTTGTTGGGAGGCAACCCAATTTTATGTTTTATGTTTTTGTTGCTATTAGGGAATAAATATTGCATCTAGCCTCTGATTAGATGTGGTTTCATGTTTTGTTTAGTGTTTGTGCCAAGTAGAACCTTCAGTAAGACTTGTGTGAAGTTTATTTGATCTTGCTGTGAAAAACAGAATCGTTAGCGCTCGCTAAAGTAGTCTTCAGATTTTACTGGAGCGTGATTTTTAGATGATTTTTTTCTGCTGATTTGTAGACAAATTGCGCAAATTTACCAATTTAGTTTGAAGTTTTTAGAGTTCCGGAAGTACGCGGACCCAGCAGATTACTAAAGACTGTTCTGTTTTGACAGATTCTGTTTTTCGTGTGTTGTTTGCTTATTCCGATGCATCTATGAGTAATATTGGAGGATATGAATCATAGAGAATTTGTAGTACAGTAGGTTTAACACCAATATAAACTAAGAATGAATTCCTTGCTGTACCTTTGAGTAGTGGTTTGCTTTCTCTTACTAACGGAGCTCACGAGAATTTTTGTCTAAGTTTTGTGTTGTGAAGTTTTCAAGTTTTGAGTATTGCTTTGATGGACTATGGAACAAGGAGTAGCAAAGGACTAAGCTTGGGGATGCCCATGGCACCCCAAGTAAAATCAAGATAATCAAAAGCCTAAGCTTGGGGATCCCCCGGGAAGGCATCCCCTCTTTCGTCTTCATTCATCCGTAACTATACTTGGAGCTATATTTTTATTCGCAACATGCTATGTGTTTTGCTTGGAGCGTCTTGTATAATTTGAGTCTTTGCTTGTTAGTTTTCCACAATCATCCTTGCTGGACACACCTATTTGAGAGAGTTAAATATGGCCTAGAAATTATTAGAACACTCTATGTGCTTCACTTATATCTTTTGAGTTGAATAGTTTTTGCTCTAATGCTTCACTTATATCTTTTAGAGCGCGGTGGTGATTATATTTTGTAGAAATTGTTGAACTCTCATGCTTCACTTATATCTATTTGAGAGTCCATTAAAACATCATGGTAATGTGTTTAGGCTAAAGAAACTAGTCTTCACATGATAAACATCCAATGTCAATGTAGTAAAAATTTCACACCAAGTGCATTGAATAGAATGTGATGTTGGATGCTTGATAATTGTTTTGAGACATGAGGTTAGTGATATTAGAGTCATGCTAGTGGAGTTATTATGAAATTGAGAAATACTTGTGTTAAGGTTAGTGATTCCTGTATCATGCACGTATGGTGTACCGCTATGTGACGATGTTAGAGCATGAGGTATTTGTAGAGTGCCAACCTTTGTGTGGAGGTCGGGGGGGCGCGATGGTTAACTCCTACCAACCTCCCCCCTAGGAGTATGCGTTGATTGCTTTGTTTTTGATGACTCGTAGATTTTTTCAATAAGTACATGAGTTCTTATGACTAATGTTGAGTCCATGGATTATACGCACACTCACCCTTCCACCATTGCTAGCCTCTCTTGTACCGCGCAACTTTCGCCGGTACCATAAACCCACTATATATCCTTCCTCAAAACAGCCACCATACCTACCTATCATGGCATTTCCATAGCCATTCCGAGATATATTGCCATGCAACTTTCCACCATTCCGTTCATATGACACGCATCATATTGTCATAGTGCCATGCATGATCATGTAGTTGACATCGTAGTTGTGGCAAAGCCACCATGCATAGCTTTTCATATATGTCGCTCTTGATTCATTGCTTATGCCAGTACACCGCCGGAGGCATTCATGTAGAGTCATACTTGTTGTAGTATCGAGTTGTAATTTCGAGTTGTAACCAAAAGTGTGATGATCATCATTATTAGAGCATTGTCCCGTGTGAGGAAAGGCCAATAAAAAAAGAGAAGGCCCAAAAAAATATAGAGAGGGGCTAATAAAAAAAAGAGAAAAGCCCCTCCAAAAAATGAGAGAAAAGAGAGAAGGGACAATTGCTACTATCTTTTTCCACACTTGTGCTTCAAAGTAGCACCATGATCTTCATTGTAGAGAGTCTCATGACTAGTCACTTTCATATACTAGTGGGAATTTCCATTATAGAACTTAGCTTGTATATTCCAACAATGGGCTTCCTCAAATGCCCTAGGTCTTCATGAGCAAGCAAGTTGTATGCACACCCACTAGTTTCTTTTGTTGAGCTTTCATTCATATTTAGCTCTAGTGCATCCGTTGCATGGCAATCCCTACTCACTCACATTGATATCTATTAATGGGCATCTCCATAGCCCGTTGATACGCCTAGTCGATGTGAGATTATCTTCCTCCTTTTGTCTTCTCCACAGCCACCTCTATTCCACCCATAGTGTTATATCCATGGCTCACGCTCATGTATTGCGTGAAAATTGAAAGGTTTGAAAAAAATAGAGTATGAAAACAAATGCTTGGCTGAAATCGGGGTTGTGCATGATATGAATATTTTGTGTGGTTAAGAGGGAGCATAGCCAGACCATATGATTTTGTAGGGATAACTTTCTTTAGCCATGGTATTTTGAGAAGACATGATTGCTTTGTTAGTATTGCTTGAAGTATTGTTATTTCTTATGTCAATATAGACTTTTATCTTGAATCTTTCAGATCTGAACATTCATGCCACAATTAAGAGGATTACATTGGAAAACTATATTGGTTAGCATTCCACATCAAAAATTCTTTCCTTATCATTTACCTACTCGAGGACGAGCAGGAATTAAGCTTGGGGATGCTTGATACGTCTCCAACGTATCTATAATTTTTGATTGTTCCATGCTATTATTTATGAAGTCTTGGATGTTTAATGGGCTTTATCATTCACTTTTATATCATTTTTGGGACTAACCTACTAACTCAAAGGCCTAGTCCAGATTGTTTTTTTGCCTATTTCAGGGTTTTGCAGAAAAGGAATATCAAAAGGAGTCCAAGCGGACTGAAACCTTCGCAAGAGATATTTTTGGAGGAAATCACGCTCGGGAAACTTCAGGACCAAGTCAGGGGACAGAAGGCCTGCCCTCGAGGGTGGGGGGCGCGCCCCCCTTCCCAGGGCGCGCCCCCTGCCTCGAGGCTGGCCCACACGGCCCCCGATGCCCTCCTTCTTCCTATATATACCTACGTACCCCAGAAACTCCATACGCAGAGAGAAAACCCTAATTCCACAGCCGTAGGTTCTGTTCCCGTGGAGATCCCATCTTGGAGCCTGTTCCAGGAGGGGGATCCATCACGGAGGCCTTCATCATCATCATCATCATCGCCCTCACCATGAGTTGTGAGTAGTTTACCACAGACCTTCGGGTTCATAGCTAGTATCTAGATGGCTTCTTCTTTCTCTCTCTCTGGAGCTCAATACAAAGTTCTCCTCGATCTTCGATGAGATCTATTCGATGTAATCTCTTTTTGCGGTGTGTTTGTCGAGATCCGATGAATTGTGAGTTTATGATCAAGGTTATCTATGAAAGATGTTTGGTTCTTCTCTGAACTTTTTATGTGTGCTCATGATATCCTTGCAAGTCTCTTCGAATTATTGGTTTGGTTTGGCCTACTAGATCTATAGTTCTTGTAATGGGAGAAGTGATTGGCTTTGGGTTCAATCTTGCGGTGTCCTTTCCCAGTGACAGTAGGGGCAGCAAGGCACGTATTGTATTGTTGCCATCGAGGATAAAAAGATGGGGTTTTCATCATATTGCTTGATTTTATCCCTCTACATCATGTCATCTTTCTTAAAGCGTTACTATGTTCGTATGAACTCAATACACTAGATGCATGCTGGATAGCGGTCGATGTGCGGAGTAATAGTAGATGCATAATCGTTTTGGTCTACTTGTCTCGGACGTGATGCCTATATACAATGATCATGCCTAGATAGTCTCATAATTATTCGCTTTTCTATCAATTGCTCGACAGTAATTTGTTTACCCACCGTAGAATACCGCTATCATGAGAGAAGCCACTAGAGAAAACTATGGCCCCCGGGTCTATTCTCAACATATCAATCTACATCTACTTTACTTTTCTTGCTTTTATTTGTTGTTTTATTAAACCAAAAATACCAAAAATATAACTATCATCTCTATCAGATCTCACTCTCGTAAGTGACCGTAAATGGATTGATAACCCCTTATCGCGTTGGCTGCGAAGTTCTTATTTGTTTGTGCAGGTGCGAGGGACTAGCGCGTGGTCTCCTACTGGATTGATACCTTGGTTCTCAAAAATAGAGGGAAATACTTATGCTACTGTGCTGCATCTCCATTTCCTCTTCGAGGGAATACAACGCAAGCTCAAGAGGTAGCAACCTCCCTGCTAGACTTATAGCAGGGCACACATCAGGTCTGGTACACATCATTGCATACATGATAGATCCTATGGCTGAGGCATAGGGAATGACTTTCATTTTCTCTCTATCATATGAAGTGGTCGGGAATTGAGTCTTACTCAACTTTACACCTTGTAACACAGGCAAGAATCCTTTCTTTGATTGATCAATTTTGAACTTCTTCCAAAATTAATCAAGGTATGTGCTTTGTGAAAGTCCAATTAAGCGTCTTGATCTATCTCTATAGATCTTGATGCCTAATATGTAAGCAGCTTCACCGAGGTCTTTCATTGAAAAATTCTTATTCAAATATCCTTTTATGCTATCCAAAAATTCTATATCATTTCCTATCAACAATATGTCATCCACATATAATATCAGAAATGCTACAGAGCTCCCACTCACTTTCTTGTAAATACAGGCTTCTCCAAAAGTCTGTATAAAACCATATGCTTTGATCACCTCATCAAAGCGTATATTCCAACTCCGAGATGCCTGCACCAGTCCATAGATGGATCGCTGGAGCTTGCACACTTTGTTAGCTCCTTTAGGATTGACAAAACCTTCTGGTTGCATCATATACAACTCTTCTTTGAGTTATTGTCGGGGGAAACTGTCCGCCACGAACACCTATGGGACCGGAGCCCCTTGTCTGTGCGGTACGAGGGCGGAGGGAGCACGAAGAGCAGATCGAGGCAGACGCGCGGGCAGTTTTTACCCAGGTTCGGGCCGCACGGATGCGTAAAACCCTACTCCTGCTTGGTTGTGTATTGAGTTTGGGCGCTCGGAGCTTGAAGAAGCAGCTACACGAGCGTGAGAATGATCTAGGTTTCCAACCGAACCGAACCCCTTCCACGTTGTGCATGGGCCTCCTTTTATAGTGCAAGGGGTCACCGACAGGTGTCAACGTAGGAGAAAGGGGTAAAAAAGTAAAATAGGTGGTAGTTGTAACAGTGCGGGAACAGTGGAGCTACAGTACAGAACAGTGGTCTATACCTACTTTAACAGTGGGGGACAAGGGCATTTAATGCCCGTCGCCGTCGACCCCAAAAGCTCCCGCCGTTGCGTCTCCGTCTGCCACGGCGATGGATCCTCTGCCGTGGAGTGCCACCGTGTCCCCCAGGCTGCACAGCCATCCGCCACGCGTCCCTGGAGTGGCCCCAGGGCGACGCGTGGGCCGATGAGCTGGAGCGCGGGCACACAGCGCACCTCCCCCGGCAAGCACCTTGCCGGGGATCTCGACCTTGCCGGGCCCGGAAGCTTGCCGCTCCCCGAGCCCTTGCCGGGTCTTCTAAGATGAAATCTTCTATTCGTCCTGACAAGCTCCTCTTGCCAGGGTCTCGTGCTAGTTAAGCAATCTCGAGCCTGGGACGGCCTTCCCGGCAAGCTCCTCTTGCCGGGGTCTTGGTCTTCTGTCTTGTATACTTTGTTTTTGAATGGCTAGATAAGGGTCAGGAAGGTCTCCGGCAAGCGCGTGGTGAACCCTGCCGCGGGGAGCTGCCGCTGCCCGTGCACAAGTTGGGGTACTAGGGTACCCCTACCTTAGTACACCGACAAAGAAAATACAAAAATCAACCTAGATTCCGAATTGATCGAGACTCTCAAAGCAAGTGAGAACAAGCTCCGATTTCGTCGTTTTCATAGGCGTTGGAAAGCTATTGGGGAATTGAGGTGATAGGACTTCTAGTTTTTACGATTTGGAGGATTTTACATACGTGCACACACAGGATCACGTGCACGGAAAATTTTGAGACCAAAAAGGGTCGTCTTGGCCCTCAAAAATGGCCTGCAGGATTGGAAAAAATGAAAGTTATCGCAATTACAGCTCAAATTTTGATGAGCCGGCATATCACTTTGGTGTTCAGGTCCTTGGCGCCCCACCCATGTATGGATACAATAGGGTGTTAGGCCAACTCTCGCGAAGAAACGGTGATCAAAGAAAATACAAAAATCAACCTAGAGTCCGAATTGATCGAGACTCTCAAAGCAAGTGAGAACAAGCACCGATTTCGTCATTTTCATAGGCGTTGGAAAGCTATTGGGGAATTGAGGTGATAGGACTTCTAGTTTTTACGATCTGGAGAATTTTACATACGTTCGCACACAGGATCACGTGCGCGGAAAATTTTGAGACCAAAAAGGGTCGTCTTGGCCCTCAAAAATGGCCTGCAGGATTGGAAAAAATGAAAGTTATCGCAATTACAGCTCAAATTTTGATGAGCCGGCATATCACTTTGGTGTTCAGGTCCTTGGCGCCCCACCCATGTATGGATACAATAGGGTGTTAGGCCAACTCTCGCGAAGAAACGGTGATCAAAGAAAATACAAAAATCAACCTAGAGTCCGAATTGATCGAGACTCTCAAAGCAAGTGAGAACAAGCACCGATTTCGTCGTTTTCATAGGCGTTGGAAAGCTATTGGGGAATTGAGGTGATAGGACTTCTAGTTTTTACGATCTGGAGGATTTTACATACATGCACACACAGGATCACGTGCGTGGAAAATTCTGAGCCCAAAAAGGGTCGTCTTGGCCCTCAAAAATGGAATGCAGGATTGGAAAAAATGAAGGTTATCGGAATTACAGCTCAAATTTTGATGAGCCGGCATATCACTTTGGTGTTCAGGTCCTGGGCGCCCCACCCATGTATGGATACAATAGGGTGTTAGGCCAACTCTAGCGAAGAAACGGTGATCAAAGAAAATAAAAAAATCAACCTAGAGTCCGAATTGATCGAGACTCTCAAAGCAAGTGAGAACAAGCTCCGATTTCGTCATTTTCATAGGCGTTGGAAAGCTATTGGGGAATTGAGGTGATAGGATGTCGGGGGAAACTGTCCGCCACGAGCACCTATGGGACCGGAGCCCCTTGTCTGTGCGGTACGAGGGCGGAGGGAGCACGAAGAGCAGATCGAGGCAGACGCACGGGCAGTTTTACCCAGGTTCGGGCCGCACGGATGCGTAAAACCCTACTCCTGCTTGGTTGTGTATTGAGTTGGGCGCTCGGAGCTTGAAGAAGCAGCTACACGAGCGTGAGAATGATCTAGGTTTCGAACCCCCTCCACGTTGTGCATGGGCCTCCTTTTATAGTGCAAGGGGTCACCGACAGGTGTCAACGTAGGAGAAAGGGGTAAAAATGTAAAAGATGTGGTAGTTGGAACAGTGCGGGAACAGTGGAGCTACAGTGCAGAACAGTGGTCTATACCTACTTTGACAGTGGGGGACAAGGGCATTTAATGCCCGTCGCCGTCGACCCCAAAAGCTCCCGCCGTTGCGTCTCCGTCTGCCACGGCGATGGATCCACTGCCGTGGAGTGCCACCGTGTCCCCCAGGCTGCACAGCCATCTGCCACGCGTCCCTGGAGTGGCCCCAGGGCGACGCGTGGGCTGATGAGCTGGAGCGCGGGCACACAGCGCACCTCCCCCGGCAAGCACCTTGCCGGGCACCTCCCCCGGCAAGCACCTTGCCGGGGATCTCGACCTTGCCGGGCCCGGAAGCTTGCCGCTCCCCGAGCCCTTGCTGGGTCTTCTAAGATAAAATCTTCTGTTCGTCCTGACAAGCTCCTCTTGCCAGGGCCTCGTGCTAGTTAAGCAATCTTGAGCCTGGAACGGCCTTCCCGGCAAGCTCCTCTTGCCGGGGTCTTGGTCTTCTGTCTTGTATACTTTGTCTTTGAATGGTTAGATAAGGAGCAGGAAGGTCTCCGGCGAGCCAGCAGTAAACCTTGCCGCGGGAAGCTGCAACTGCCCGTGCACAGGTTGGGGTACTGAGGTACCCCTACCTTAGTACACCGACAGGAGCCCCCGGGCCTGGGCCACACACGGTGCCGAGCGCTGTTGGGCCAGGCCCAAAACAGTGCACGGGCACCCGCGGCCCGCGGCGCGCCGAATCCACTTCCCTATCCGCCGCACCCCACGGTAACGGCACGCGTCGATTGCGGCGCCGTGGGATGGGACGTGCCCACGATTTCTTTAATGGGGAGGGCGAAACGCCCCCCACTCCCCCATAAAAGCAGGGAGAGCGGCGCGGTTCCCCTCCCTGCGCACTCATTACCATCGTCTTCTTCCTCAGATTCCTCTGCTCTTTGCCTCTACTCCTCCGCCACCACCAAGCTCTTCGCCCCCTTCCTTCCACCGCGTCCGCCATGGCCCCAAAGACCGACAAGGCGAAGGCGGAGAAGTCCAAGCGGGAGAAGTCAGATCAGGCGGCGAAGCTCGTCGCGTTCCGGAAGGAGCACATCGTCTTTGCGCCGAAGCTCGGCGTGCGGGAGCTTTGGAGCAAATAGGAAGTAGTGGCGCAGCTTTCTCGAGGCCATGAGAAGGCCGAAAAGCAATTTTTGCACACCAGAGTACCTTGATCTAGCCCCCTGGAGAAGGGAACTTACAAAATACACTGGGCGCTGCACCATCTTCCTCCGCACCTCTCCTTGTCCCTGCGCAGAGTCTTCCTTGTCGGGGCCAGAGCTTGTCGGGAAGACCAAGTTTCTTATTGGTTCTCGGGAGGCGAGGAGCGGAGGCAACCGCGGAGACGGCCCTCTTTGTACAAAGCCGGGCGCAGACCCCGTGCATCAGTAAAGATTTCGTGTTTTCGCAGGATCAAGTCCGGGAGCGTCCCGAGAGATTTACCCACGAAGGTCTACAGATGGAGCACGTCCCGAGAGCTCAGAATGAAATTGCAGATGGCCTTTCAAAGTGTGCTGCGATGAAGTTACCTGTGGAACCAGGGACCTTCCTGCTCAAGCTAACTCAACCATCAGTTACACCATCAATTGGGCAGTCCAAGAAGAGAAAGTTGGTCTCCGGCGGCTACTTGCCGGCGGATCTTCCTGAACCCGCCGCCAAAGTTCCCAAGATCAACGACAACGCTGAGGAACAGTTTGCTCCTGCAAGCCCTCGGGCTTGTGCAGTTGAAGCAAGTGTTCCCGACAAGCCTCGCCCCGGCGAGCTTGCCGGGGGACCGTCAGCTCCGACAGGACCAGAGGTCTCTGCCGTAGAAGCTGGGGTTCCCGCAGCGGCCCTCGAGCCTTTAGTCCTTGCCGTCGAGCCCCGAGCTCCGGCATGGGCGCAGCAGATCGTCCGCTTTCTACAAACTGGAGAACTTCCCGACGACCCTCAAGAGATAGAGAAGATAACCAGGCAGTCAAGTATGTATCAGTTTGTGGATAACGAGCTGTACAGAAGAAGACTCAATGGTGTCAGGTTGAAGTGCATCTCCAGGGAAGATGGACAGAAGCTGTTGGCAGAAATACACGGAGGCATATGCGGCCACCACATTGGCGCAAGGGCGCTTGCCGGGAAAGCTTTCCGGCAAGGGTTCTTTTGGCAAGAAGCCCTCCAAGATGCAACTGCACTAGTAACCAAGTGTGAAGCGTGCCAGTTCCATGCAAAGCAAATTCATCAGCCAGCTCAAGCTCTCCAAACAATCCCTTTGTCCTGGCCCTTCTCGGTCTGGGGGCTCGATATCCTCGGCCCTTTCCCCCGTGCTGTCGGGGGCTTTGAGTACTTGTACGTTGCAATCGACAAGTTCACAAAGTGGCCAGAAGTGGAGCCGGTGAGAAAGGTGACAGCACAGTCAGCGGTCAGGTTCTTCAGGTCGATTGTTTGCCGTTTCGGGATCCCTAACAGGATCATCACCGACAACGGTACACAATTCACTAGTCGCACCTTCATGCAGTACGTCCAAGACCTTGGCGCCAAGGTCTGTTTCGCTTCTGTTGCTCACCCGAGGAGCAACGGTCAAGCGGAGAGGGCGAATGCTGAAGTGCTGCGCGGACTCAAGACGAGGACCTTTGACAGGCTGCGCAAGTGCGGAAGAAATTGGATAGAGGAGCTACCGGCGGCTCTTTGGTCAATCAGAACGACACCAAGTCGAGCCACCGGACACACACCCTTTGCTCTAGTCTATGGAGCAGAGGCAGTTCTCCCCACGGAACTCGTATACGGATCTCCTCGAGTACTCGCTTATGATGAGCTCGAGCAAGAGCAACTGCGGCAAGATGACGCATTGCTCCTCGAGGAGGGACGTCTCCAGGCTGCTGTACGAGCTGCTCGATACCAGCAAGCTTTGCGCCGCTACCATAGCCGCAAAGTCAAGGCCAGGAGTCTCGAGGAAGGCGACCTTGTTCTTCGGCGCGTTCAGTCCGCCAAGAATTCCAACAAGTTGACGCCGAAGTGGGAAGGCCCTTATCGGGTGAGACAAGTTACGAGGCCCGGCGCTGTCCGCCTCGAGACCGAAGAAGGCTTACCGGTGAGCAACTCCTGGAACATAGAGCATCTTCGCAAGTTTCACCCCTAAGGCGCGGTTGCCGTGATCCGCTCCGGCAACCGCCTTTTGTACAAGCCTTGCCGCTGTTGCATGTAACCCTTTGTACAAAGCCGGGCGCAGACCCCGTGCATCAGTAAAGACTTCGTGTTTTCGCATCGATTGCCTTTCGCATGCTTCTCTTTGCTATTCGCATGTTTTATTTGGCATTTGATGCAACACTAAGATACTCGGTAAGCACTATTACGCCGAAAGGCGACATGCTTGTTTCCCTCTCCTTTTCCTTTTTCTCTTAAGCAGAAGGAACGTTCCTCGCGCACAAGTTTGCCGGGGGGGATGGAGGAGGAACTAAGTGCCGTTCAAGTAAGAAGAGCCTTACCGGAAAGCAAACAACATGAGCAAGCAGCATATGAAAGATAAGTTGTTAGAATTTGACCAGTTCAAATTTTAAATTCTGGTTGTCTTCCTTGAACGATCACACTTTGTATGGAAAACCTGTGCGCAGAGGAACCTACCCGTGGCTTGCCGCACCCTTATCTTGTCTTCGAGTCCACTCAACGATTTAAGTGAGCTGCGACAAGTGTCGCGCCCTTGCTTCGTTTCCGAGTATACTCAGCAAGCTAAGTGCGTTGCGACTTGCTGCGGCGAGGTTGCTTGCCGGCGAGGACCTTGGCCAGCAGGCTGCTCAGCGCTCAGCGCTCGCGGCAAGGGCCCCTTTCCGGCAAGCTTCCCGGGAGCGTAGGGTGAAAAACATACAAAGTCAAAGATTGGAACAAGGAAGATAACATTGCACTGATTGATTGAAGTAAAGCAAATATCTTACAAGGACAACTTGTCGCAATGGACTAATGAGTTCGTAACATAATGTGCAGCAACGAAAAGATAAAGATAGATGGGGCCCTAGTCTACACGGTCGCCCTCCTTCCTGCCGAGCTTTGCCACCTTGGCGATGATATGGCCGACCTGCTCCTTCAGGGCCTCCGTGTCTGCATCCGCCGGCAAGCTGCGAAGAACGTTCGTGAGGTTGATCCCCGGGTTGCGGAACACAATCTTCGTCAAGACCCGCTCCAGAGTTCCTGCGCAGAGACGGCGCGACTCCTCGGCCAGCTGCGCGGGGATGCGGTTCCGGAGACCTGCAAGGGCCGGAGCGACACCTCTGAAGAAGAGGCTGAGCTTGGCGCTGTGCGGGAGGTCTGGATCCGGCGAGTAGATAAGGTGTTCGACCTTCAAGGCAAGCAGCTCCTGGTCAATGATGGATGCCGAAGAAACCAGCTCTTCGGTCCACAGCTCAATGTTCTTGCGGAAGAGCTCGGATGCCTTGTTGGTGCTGTCCACCAAGGCCCGCTCCTTGCGGAGCTCCTCCTTCAGCTTATCTTCTCGAAGCTTGGCGGCGTCAATTGAATCCCTCAGAGTTGAGACTTTCAGCTCCAAGTCCTCGATGGAGTCCTTGGCGGCCTTAAGCTCATCGCCCCTCTTGGACAGATTCACTTGGAGCTCCGCGTTGGTGTGGGCGTCCTTCTCGCGCTCAGTAATGAGCGCGGCAACCTTCTCAGTGCTCACCTTCATCGCCGCTTCTAGTTGAACAACCTTGGCGGCAAGCTCCTTCTTGGCGTCTTCCGCGGCAGCAGCAGCGGCCTTCGCCTCCTTCAGCTCCCCGCCAAGGGCAGCCTCGCGAGCGGCAAGGTCCTCCTCATGGGAGTCGAGATCCACCTTCCGCTGCGCGAGCTCTCCTTCTCGCCGGGACATCTCTACCCCGGCGAGCCGTTGCTGTTCGTCGGCTTCGGCTTTCTCAAGTACCCACTCCTGATACTCGCCGGCGAGACGCTCACGCTCCTCCGCCACCTCGCGGAGGCCCGCCTTGTGGGCAGCGCTGGGCTCCGCCGCACGCTTCTCCATTTCGGCGGCGGCCTGGGCAGCAAGGGCTTCCCGGGAGGCAAGCTTCGCCTGCCTGGCCCGGTAAAGGGCCAGGAGTCGGTGGAGAAGCTTCTCCTCCTCGGGCCCATCTCCTTCGCCGGGCGCCTCGACGACTGTCAGACCCGCGGAGGCGAGGACTTCTCCGTCAAACGCCTCGCCCTCCGCGGGAGCTCTTGATGAAGACCCCCAAGGCACTTGGATAAAGACGCCATTGGGGGCACGAAGATAGTACGCCTGCTTCTCGCTGGTGGAGGGGCCGGCGGCCGGTGTAGCATCCGGTGCTCCCGCCACCTCCGGGTCGGCGGTGCGGTCGCCGTCCCCCTCCCCGGTCGCGGCGTCAGCGGCCGGAGCGTCCTCTTGCGCGGCCGGCTCGGTGGCCTTGGTCGCCTCCTCGGTGGCCTCGGCCATCTCCACGACGACGGGAACGTCATCGCCACCGCCCTGCGCGCCCTCCTCATCCTCGATATTGATGACCTCGGTCTCCATCGGCACAGGAGGAGGAGGAGGAAGATCTAGAAGAAGAAGAAAAAGAAGTTCAAAATCAAGCAAAGATCCAAAAAGAAGCAAAGTCAAGAAAACCAAGTACAGAACATACCTTGGCGGACGCCCTCTGCGGCGGGCTCCCTTGCCGGGGGGCTCGGCCTTGGCGGAGTGGCCGTCCTCGCCGGGCTGCTCGCCCTTGGCGGGGTACTCTGCCTTGGCGGAGTACCCGCCCTTGGCGGAGCGCTCTCCCTTGCCGGAGAGTTCTCCCTTGCCGGGGACGGCGGGGCCTGCGGCTCCTCGGTGACGGTCTCCGGGCGCTCTTCCCGCTGCGGCTCCACCTCTGCACAAGAGAAGATAGAAGAACTAAGACATTCAGAGATCAAAGCCCTAAGCGCGCCCCGACGAGCAAAAACAGTAAACCTCTAACTTACGCTGGGGGCTGCGCTGGGGGCTGCTCCCCGGAGCGGCGCTCGGGTCCGGCAAGCTCGGCTCCGGCGCGATCCCTGCTTCCGCGACGGATGGGTCTCCCACGACCTCAACTGTGGGCACCTTAACCCTCTTCGCGCGCTGCTCCAAGGTCCTGCAATCACAAGCAACAAGCAAAGTCAAGCGTCAGCAACAATCGAGATATAAAAATCAAGAAGGAGTAAGGTCTCGGTTCCTTACTCTTGGTCCTCCTCGTCGTCCTCGCTCAGCGCGGAGAAGTCAAACTCCACGGTGGGCGCGTCGGCGCGAGGAGCGGAGGATGAAGATTCCCTCGCGCGTTTCGGAGCCACCGGGGCTGGGGGCTGCGTAGGCCCAGCCCCTGTGGTGGCCGGCGCCCGAGAAGTGGGCGGAGCAGCTGCTCCGCTCCGAGAAGATCCTTGCCGGCTCGGTGCCGGCCTGCGGGACGCCTCTGTCGTGGTCTGCGCGCGCGGGGCCTCTGCCGTGGCCGGCACGCCGGTCGCCCTTGGCACGGCTTGGCTCGGCCGGGGAGCTGCCCGGCGAGCTGGCTGTTGCCGGGGCGCTCGCGCCTGCTCCCCCGTCGCCGCCTTGCGGAGACGCTTCAATGGGGACTGCTTCGGGCTTGCCGGGGGCGGGGAGCTCTCCGACGAGGAGAGGTCGTCGGCGTACAACTCTGTCGATCCGCCAGAGTCTTCGGCCTCCTCCTCCTCCTCCTCCTCTGCCTCGGCCGGCTCGCTGGGCCCAGCATCCGACGATGCGGCCCTCTTCCCCTTGGCGCCTCCGCCCCTCGCGGCGCCCCTGCTTCCTCCGGCTGTGCCCTCCATTGCCGCGGCCTCCGTCGCGATCCCACTGATCCCGGAGTGCCTCAGCGAGGGGACCCCGGCGAGCGCGTCGGGGGGGAGCTCTAGCAGCTTGCGAATCTCCTCCTTATCCGCCTGGCTGGAGGCATCCGCGGCTTCCGCCTCCGCGGGTGTGTATCCAAAGTTTCCCGCCGCCGCGGCTGCGGCGACTTCTTCAGCGCGAGAAGCCATGTAAGCAATCTCTTGGTCGGTGGTGGCCCGCGTGTGCAGCTTGAGATCGTCCTTCTTCTCCAACACCTCCACAAGGCGGTCGTAGAACTCGAGGACGTCGATAGGCTTGGGCGCAATCCACGTGCGCTCCAATCCATGAGAGTCGCACGCGGGCATCATAGCGACAAGGCGATCCCGGGCGCTGCTGGCGCAGAGCGGCACCACTCCCCGGGGAGCGCGGAAGTACTCGGGGTGTGCCGGGTCGAACTTGAAAAGTTCCCTGACCATACCCCGCAGCTCGAGTGTTGTGAAGTTAAAATTGAGGCCGGGGCGCAGCCTCATGATGTCTGCCGGGCCGCCATATTGCCACGCCGGCCTTTTCCGGTCTTGGAGGGGGGCGATCCGGCGACGAAGAAAGTCCGCGCCCACTTCAGCGACAGACAGCGGCGCCATCCGAAGACGAAGGATTCTGACGAGGGCGATATCCAGCTTGGCATCGTCGGAATCAAAATTACTCCAATCCCTGCCGCGCACGATGGGCGATGTGCGCGGCGCGGTGAAGTGTTGCGGCCGCTCCTCGACGACCCAGCACCACTCCGCGCGCCACTCTTCCCACTTGCCGCGGAGCTCCCCCGGCAAGTAGGATAATTTCTTATTCAGCCTAAACACCCAAGAGATTCCTCCGGAGAGGGGGGCGTCGGCCTCTACTCTGGGGATGAAAAAGTGCCTAAAGAGAGCTACGTTGGGCTGGATTCCTACGAAGTTTTCGCACATGTGTGCGAAAACGGACATGGTGAGGATGGCGTTGGGAGTGAAATCGAGGAGGTGGAGGCCATAAGTATTCATGATATCGCAGAAAAAGTTTGAGAAGGGAGGGCACAGACCGCAGTGGAAGAAGGCTGCGAAAAAGTAATACCCGCCGGGGTAGTGATCCTTGGCGGCGGCCGGGTAGACGCGCGTGCGGGGGTGCGCTGGGGTCTCCTTGGCCCAGAACAAATAATATTTGTTCCAAAGCTCCCGCACGCCGAGCTTCGGCGCAAAGACGATGTGCTCCTTCCGGAACGCGACGAGCTTCGCCGCCTGATCTGACTTCTCCCGCTTGGACTTCTCCGACTTCGCCTTGTCGGTCTTTGGGGCCATGGCGGACGCGGTGGAAGGAAGGGGACGAAGAGCTCGGTGATGGCGGAGGAGTAGAGGCAAAGAGCAGAGGAATCTGAGGAAGAAGACGATGGCAATGAGTGCGCAGGGAGGGGAACCGCGCCGCCCTCTCTGCTTTTATGGGAGAGTGGGGGGCGTTTCGCCCTTCCCATTAAAGAAATCGTGGGCACGTCCCATCCCACGGCGCCGCAATCGACGCGTGCCGTTACCGTGGGGTGCGGCGGATATGGAAGTGGATTCGGCGCGCCGCGGGCCGCGGGTGCCCGTGCACTGTTTTGGGCCTGGCCCAACAGCGCTCGGCACCGTGTGTGGCCCAGGCCCGGGGGCTCCTGTCGGTGTACTAAGGTAGGGGTACCCTAGTACCCCAACTTGTGCACGGACAGCGGCAGCTCCCCGCGGCAGGGTTCACCACGCGCTTGTCGGAGACCTTCCTGACCCTTATCTAGCCATTCAAAAACAAAGTATACAAGACAGAAGACCAAGACCCCGGCAAGAGGAGCTTGCCGGGAAGGCCGTCCCAGGCTCGAGATTGCTTAACTAGCACGAGGCCCTGGCAAGAGGAGCTTGTCAGGACGAATAGAAGATTTCATCTTAGAAGACCCGGCAAGGGCTCGGGGAGCGGCAAGCTTCCGGGCCCGGCAAGGTCGAGATCCCCGGCAAGGTGCTTGCCGGGGGAGGTGCGCTGTGTGCCCGCGCTCCAGCTCATCGGCCCACGCGTCGCCCTGGGGCCACTCCAGGGACGCGTGGCGGATGGCCGTGCAGCCTGGGGGACACGGTGGCACTCCACGGCAGAGGATCCATCGCCGTGGCAGACGGAGACGCAACGGCGGGAGCTTTTGGGGTCGACGGCGACGGGCATTAAATGCCCTTGTCCCCCACTGCTAAAGTAGGTATAGACCACTGTTCTGTACTGTAGCTCCACTGTTCCCGCACTATTACAACTACCACTTCTTTTACATTTTTACCCCTTTCTCCTACGTTGACACCTGTCGGTGACCCCTTGCACTATAAAAGGAGGCCCATGCACAACGTGGAGGAGGTTCGAAACCTAGATTACTCTCACGCACGGTGTAGCTGCTTCTTCAAGCTCCCGAGCGCTCAACTCAATACACAACCAAGCAGGAGTAGGGTTTTACGCATCCGTGCGGCCCGAACCTGGGTAAAACTGCCCGCGCGTCTGCCTCGATCTGCTCTTCGTGCTCCCTCCGCCCTCGTACCGCACAGACAAGGGGCTCCGGTCCCATAGGTGTTCGTGGTGGACAGTCTCCCCCGACATCTTTGGCGCGCCAGGTAGGGGGCGTCGAGGTTGTGCGAACCTGATCCGGCGTTCGCGCGGGCGCAATCTTCATCAACCTCTCCAGCTTCATCAGCAACTTCATCAGCGACAACTCCATGGCCCCGAAGAAGAAGCCTTCGGAGGTCGGAGGCCCGTCCGCGTCTCACCCGCCGCCACCAGAGCCAACGGTGGGCGGGGGAGACGCCGTCGGAAGGGTGGTTGCCGGCGAGGACACTCACGGTGCCACCAGATCCAAGAACAGGACGGACGACCGGACCTCGGTCTCCGTGGACGCGCCACGTCCATCGCAGCATACGACGACCCCGCAGCGCCATACCACGGGAGGTGGTATCCGCTTGCTGGGACAAGGCCATACTGGAGGTTCGCGGGACGCCCCGGACCCCCGTCCGGGCACAAGCAAAGCGAAGGCGCCGGCACGGGACCCCGCTCCTTCTAACGTCGTTAGAAGTCCGAGCGTATCCCGTTCCTCGCACCGCTCGCCCGCGTTCCCCACTACCCCGGCAGAAGCGCTCGCAAGGGCGCAGCTGCTCCTCGATTTTCCTCCAGCGGCCGACAAGGCCGAGGAATGGAGGGCCACTATCCGGAGCCTGATAGACTTCGCCAACAACGACTCTCCGCAGCAGCCGTCGGCCTCGCGGCCGCGGCAGGCCGAGAAGACGAAGGCTATCGGCGACAAGACTGCCGGGGGTGCGACAAGCGTGCACTCCCCGCCGCAGAAGCAGAAGACGCCGCCCCGCCGGAACAACCCCGACGACGGCTCCACAGCCTCGTCGGACCCGCGGGCCCGTCGGGACCAACGCCAGGTCCTCGACGACCGGCGAGATGAAGACGCTCGGACCACGATCGAGCGCCGCCGAGAAGCTCGGCGACAATCCGACAAGAGAGCTGGGAACGCTGTCAACGCACCCGCGCCCGGTGAACCAGGCGACTTGCCGTACGCGGCAGGCTGCCCTGCGTTCACCCGCGAGCTGCGGCGCGTCCAGTGGCCCAGCATGAAGAACTTTAAGCCCGACGTACCGGAGAAGTACGACGGCAAGACGCACCCCTCGGAGTTTCTCAGCGTCTACACCATAGCAGTGCAAGCTGCCGGGGGGCGCGACGAGAAGATCCTAGCCAACTACTTCCCGCTCGTGCTGAAGCCGAACGTCCGTTCGTGGCTCATGCACTTGCCGGAAGGCTCTATCTCTTCTTGGGCCGACCTCTGCCATCAGTTTGTTGGCGCCTTCACCGGCGGCCACAAACCCCATGGTCAGGAGAGCGATCTCCACATTTTGGCCCAGAAGGAAGGCGAACCCCTGCGCAAGTATATCCAACGTTTCAGCCGGGTGCAGCACAACATCCCCGATGTTCACCCTGCTGCGGTTATCAGCGCGTTCCATCAGAACGTGCGTAACCGCCGCATGCGTGAGGAGATGGCGATGACCAAGATCAGGGACGTCAGCGAGCTCTACGCTCTTGCCGACAAGTGCGCCCGTGCAGAAGAGGGGAGGAAACTCCCCGGGGAGGATGCTGGCGCAGGGGGAAGCGACAGCGACGACGCCGCCCCGGCAAAGAAGAGCCGGCGGCGGAACAACAGGAAGAAGGGCAAGAAGGAAGTGCTTGCCGCCGAGAAGTCCGGCAAGGAGGCCCCCGCCAAACAAGCGCAGGCTGGCGGCTCCGGCAAGGAGCCTGCCCCTGCGGCGGCGACCGACAAGCCGGGTAGCTCCGACAAGCAATACTGTAAGATTCACCGCACCAAGGGTCACGACCTCTCCAACTGTAAGCGCGTCGAGTACCTCGTCGAGCAGCAAAAGGCTGAGTACGAGAGGCGCGACAAGGAGAAGGCCCAAGGTGGCGGGGAAGAGCCCAGCAAGAAGCGGCCATTCAATGGCCGGGGAGGACGCCGCGGCAAGGCCAAGCAGCGGCAAGGAGATCGACCTCCCCGGGGCCGCGACAACGACGAAGACGACGATGAAGACATGGAGGACGACGAGAACAGCGAGCAGGAGTTCCAGAAGGCCACGGAGGTCCTGTGCGTCGACGGTGGCGCCTCCCTGCACACCTCCCACCGCCAGCTGAAACAGTGGGTGCGTGAGGTGAATGCAGCGGAGCCGCCCGTGGAGTCGCGCAGGCTCCTCAAATGGTCCAGCACGCCCATCATTTTTGACCTTGAGGATCACCCTGACCGCACCACTGCGGTCGGGTGCTTGCCGATGCTGGTCTCACCCACCATCCGCAACCTCAAGGTCACCAAAATGTTGGTTGACGGCGGGGCCGGGCTGAATTTGATCTCCTCTGCTGTAATCAAGAAACTTCAGATTCAAGACGGCGAGCTCGAAGAGACCGGTTCATTCCAAGGAATCAACCCGGGAAGGAGCAAGCCCAAGGGAAAGATTACTCTGCCGGTGACCTTTGGCGGGGAGCTCAACTTCAGAACTGAGCGCATCACCTTTGACGTTGCTGATATTCCATTGCCCTACAATGGGATACTCGGCCGTCCCGCCCTCGCCAAGTTCATGGCAGCTTCCCACTATGCCTACAACGTGCTGAAGATGCCGGGGCCGATAAGCGTCATCACTGTCCACAGCGACAAGAAAGATGCGCTTATTTGCGCCGACAAGATTTACCGGGATGCGGCAGCTGCGGCCGAGAAGGATACTCTTGCCGCTGAAGCTCCCGGGGGGAAGAAGACGAAGACCAAGTCCGGCAAGTGCTCTGGGACACACTCCGGCAACCGCACCTCTTCGGAGTGCTGCGCCGCCGTCGAGGACGTTCCATCGAGCTCCACCGGCAAGAGCAAGAAAGGAATGGCTGCTCCTCCGGCAACCAAGAAGGTGTCCGCAAAGGAGGATGGCACTGGTGGTACCTTCATCATCAGCGCCACCCTTGACAGCAAATAGGAAAGCGCGCTCGTCGCCTTCCTGCGGGCGAATGTCGATGTGTTTGCTTGGCAACCATCTGACATCCCCGGTGTTCCCAGGAAGGTGATTGAGCACAAGCTTGCTGTCTGCCCTCATGCGCGGCCCATCAAGCAAAAAGTGAGGAAGCAAGCCGTGGAGCGCCAAGAGTTCATCAACGAGGAGATCAAGAAACTGGAGGCAGCAGGCCTAGTTAGAGGTGTGATCCATCCGACGTGGTTGGCAAACCCAGTCGTCGTGCGCAAAGCCAACGGGAAGTGGAGACTGTGTATAGACTTCACTGATGTCAATAAAGCATGTCCCAAGGATCCCTTCCCTTTGCCGCGCATTGACCAGATCGTTGACTCCACTGCCGGATGTGAGCTACTCTGTTTTCTTGATGCATACTCAGGCTATCACCAGATTTTCATGGCTAAGGAAGATGAAGAGAAGACTGCATTTATCACTCCATGTGGCACATATTGCTTTATCCGCATGCCATTTGGACTGAAAAATGCAGGCTCCACTTTTGCAAGGGTAGTGTACACTGCTTTTGAGCCACAGATCCACAGGAATGTAGAAGCCTACATGGATGACATCGTGGTGAAGAGCAAGAGCAAAGAAACACTGATTCAAGACTTAGAAGAAACGTTTCAGAACCTGCGCAGGATACAGCTCAAGCTGAACCCCGAGAAGTGCGTCTTTGGAGTTCCCTCCGGCAAGCTTCTCGGGTTCTTTGTATCACAAAGGGGGATTGAAGCCAATCCCGACAAGATCAAAGCCATCGAGCAGATAGAAGCCCCGAAGCGCGTCAAGGATGTCAGAAGGCTGGCGGTGGGAGGTGTGCAGGGAGGCGCCACCGTCGACGCACAGGACTTCCGTGGCCTTCTGGAACTCCTGCTCGCTGTTCTCGTCGTCCTCCATGTCTTCATCGTCGTCTTCGTCGTTGTCGCGGCCCCGGGGAGGTCGATCTCCTTGCCGCTGCTTGGCCTTGCCGCGGCGTCCTCCCCGGCCATTGAATGGCCGCTTCTTGCTGGGCTCTTCCCCGCCACCTTGGGCCTTCTCCTTGTCGCGCCTCTCGTACTCAGCCTTTTGCTGCTCGACGAGGTACTCGACGCGCTTACAGTTGGAGAGGTCGTGACCCTTGGTGCGGTGAATCTTACAGTATTGCTTGTCGGAGCTACCCGGCTTGTCGGCCGCCGCCGCAGGGGCAGGCTCCTTGCCGGAGCCGCCAGCCTGCGCTTGCTTGGCGGGGGCCTCCTTGCCGGACTTCTCGACGGCAAGCACTTCCTTCTTGCCCTTTTTCCTGTTGTTCCGCCGCCGGCTCTTCTTTGCCGGGGCGGCGTCGTCGCTGTCGCTTCCCCCTGCGCCAGCATCCTCCCCGGGGAGTTTCCTCCCCTCTTCTGCACGGGCGCACTTGTCGGCAAGAGCGTAGAGCTCGCTGACGTCCCTGATCTTGGTCATCGCCATCTCCTCACGCATGCGGCGGTTACGCACGTTCTGATGGAACGCGCTGATAACCGCAGCAGGGTGAACGTCGGGAATGTTGTGCTGTACCCGGCTGAAACGTTGGATATACTTGCGCAGGGGTTCGCCTTCCTTCTGGGCCAAAATGTGGAGATCGCTCTCCTGGCCATGGGGTTTGTGGCCGCCGGTGAAGGCGCCGACAAACTGATGGCAGAGGTCGGCCCAAGAAGAGATAGAGCCTTCCGGCAAGTGCATGAGCCACGAACGGACGTTCGGCTTCAGCACGAGCGGGAAGTAGTTGGCTAGGATCTTCTCGTCGCGCCCCCCGGCAGCTTGCACTGCTATGGTGTAGACGCTGAGAAACTCCGAGGGGTGCGTCTTGCCGTCGTACTTCTCCGGTACGTCGGGCTTAAAGTTCTTCATGCTGGGCCACTGGACGCGCCGCAGCTCGCGGGTGAACGCAGGGCAGCCCGCCGCGTACGGCAAGTCGCCTGGTTCACCGGGCGCGGGTGCGTCGACAGTGTTCCCAGCTCTCTTGTCGGATTGTCGCCGAGCTTCTCGGCGGCGCTCGATCGTGGTCCGAGCGTCTTCATCTCGCCGGTCGTCGAGGACCTGGCGCTGGTCCCGACGAGCCCGCGGGTCCGACGAGGCTGTGGAGCCGTCGTCGGGGTTGTTCCGGCGGGGCGGCGTCTTCTGCTTCTGCGGCGGGGAGTGCACGCTCGTCGCACCCCCGGCAGTCTTGTCGCCGATAGCCTTCGTCTTCTCGGCCTGCCGCGGCCGTGAGGCCGACGGCTGCTGCGGAGAGTCGTTGTTGGCGAAGTCTATCAGGCTCCGGATAGTGGCCCTCCATTCCTCGGCCTTGTCGGCCGCTGGAGGAAAATCGAGGAGCAGCTGCGCCCTTGCGAGCGCTTCTGCCGGAGTAGTGGGGAACGCGGGCGAGCGGTGCGAGGAGCGGGATACGCTCGGACTTCTAACGACGTTAGAAGGAGCGGGGTCCCGTGCCGGCGCCTTCGCTTTGCTTGTGCCCGGACGGGGGGCCGGGGCGTCCCGCGAACCTCCAGTATGGCCTTGTCCCAGCAAGCGGATACCACCTCCCGTGGCATGGCGCTGCGGGGTCGTCGTATGTTGCGATGGACGTGGCGCGTCCACGGAGACCGAGGTCCGGTCGTCCGTCCTGTTCTTGGATCTGGTGGCACCGTGAGTGTCCTCGCCGGCAACCACCCTTCCGACGGCGTCTCCCCCGCCCACCGTTGGCTCTGGTGGCGGCGGATGAGACGCAGACGGGCCCCCGACCTCCGAAGGCTTCTTCTTCGGGGCCATGGAGTTGTCGCTGATGAAGTTGTTGACGAAACTTGGAGAGATTAATGAAGATTGCGCCCGCGCGAACGCCGGATCAGGTTCGCACAACCTCGACGCCCCCTACCTGGCGCGCCAAAGATGTCGGGGGAAACTGTCCGCCACGAACACCTATGGGACCGGAGCCCCTTGTCTGTGCGGTACGAGGGCGGAGGGAGCACGAAGAGCAGATCGAGGCAGACGCGCGGGCAGTTTTACCCAGGTTCGGGCCGCACGGATGCGTAAAACCCTACTCCTGCTTGGTTGTGTATTGAGTTGAGCGCTCGGGAGCTTGAAGAAGCAGCTACACCGTGCGTGAGAGTAATCTAGGTTTCGAACCTCCTCCACGTTGTGCATGGGCCTCCTTTTATAGTGCAAGGGGTCACCGACAGGTGTCAACGTAGGAGAAAGGGGTAAAAATGTAAAAGAAGTGGTAGTTGTAATAGTGCGGGAACAGTGGAGCTACAGTACAGAACAGTGGTCTATACCTACTTTAGCAGTGGGGGACAAGGGCATTTAATGCCCGTCGCCGTCGACCCCAAAAGCTCCCGCCGTTGCGTCTCCGTCTGCCACGGCGATGGATCCTCTGCCGTGGAGTGCCACCGTGTCCCCCAGGCTGCACGGCCATCCGCCACGCGTCCCTGGAGTGGCCCCAGGGCGACGCGTGGGCCGATGAGCTGGAGCGCGGGCACACAGCGCACCTCCCCCGGCAAGCACCTTGCCGGGGATCTCGACCTTGCCGGGCCCGGAAGCTTGCCGCTCCCCGAGCCCTTGCCGGGTCTTCTAAGATGAAATCTTCTATTCGTCCTGACAAGCTCCTCTTGCCAGGGCCTCGTGCTAGTTAAGCAATCTCGAGCCTGGGACGGCCTTCCCGGCAAGCTCCTCTTGCCGGGGTCTTGGTCTTCTGTCTTGTATACTTTGTTTTTGAATGGCTAGATAAGGGTCAGGAAGGTCTCCGACAAGCGCGTGGTGAACCCTGCCGCGGGGAGCTGCCGCTGTCCGTGCACAAGTTGGGGTACTAGGGTACCCCTACCTTAGTACACCGACAGGAGCCCCCGGGCCTGGGCCACACACGGTGCCGAGCGCTGTTGGGCCAGGCCCAAAACAGTGCACGGGCACCCGCGGCCCGCGGCGCGCCGAATCCACTTCCATATCCGCCGCACCCCACGGTAACGGCACGCGTCGATTGCGGCGCCGTGGGATGGGACGTGCCCACGATTTCTTTAATGGGAAGGGCGAAACGCCCCCCACTCTCCCATAAAAGCAGAGAGGGCGGCGCGGTTCCCCTCCCTGCGCACTCATTGCCATCGTCTTCTTCCTCAGATTCCTCTGCTCTTTGCCTCTACTCCTCCGCCATCACCGAGCTCTTCGTCCCCTTCCTTCCACCGCGTCCGCCATGGCCCCAAAGACCGACAAGGCGAAGTCGGAGAAGTCCAAGCGGGAGAAGTCAGATCAGGCGGCGAAGCTCGTCGCGTTCCGGAAGGAGCACATCGTCTTTGCGCCGAAGCTCGGCGTGCGGGAGCTTTGGAACAAATATTATTTGTTCTGGGCCAAGGAGACCCCAGCGCACCCCCGCACGCGCGTCTACCCGGCCGCCGCCAAGGATCACTACCCCGGCGGGTATTACTTTTTCGCAGCCTTCTTCCACTGCGGTCTGTGCCCTCCCTTCTCAAACTTTTTCTGCGATATCATGAATACTTATGGCCTCCACCTCCTCGATTTCACTCCCAACGCCATCCTCACCATGTCCGTTTTCGCACACATGTGCGAAAACTTCGTAGGAATCCAGCCCAACGTAGCTCTCTTTAGGCACTTTTTCATCCCCAGAGTAGAGGCCGACGCCCCCCTCTCCGGAGGAATCTCTTGGGTGTTTAGGCTGAATAAGAAATTATCCTACTTGCCGGGGGAGCTCCGCGGCAAGTGGGAAGAGTGGCGCGCGGAGTGGTGCTGGGTCGTCGAGGAGCGGCCGCAACACTTCACCGCGCCGCGCACATCGCCCATCGTGCGCGGCAGGGATTGGAGTAATTTTGATTCCGACGATGCCAAGCTGGATATCGCTCTCGTCAGAATCCTTCGTCTTCGGATGGCGCCGCTGTCTGTCGCTGAAGTGGGCGCGGACTTTCTTCGTCGCCGGATCGCCCCCCTCCAAGACCGGAAAAGGCCGGCGTGGCAATATGGCGGCCCGGCAGACATCATGAGGCTGCGCCCCGGCCTCAATTTTAACTTCACAACACTCGAGCTGCGGGGTATGGTCAGGGAACTTTTCAAGTTCGACCCGGCACACCCCGAGTACTTCCGCGCTCCCCGGGGAGTGGTGCCGCTCTGCGCCAGCAGCGCCCGGGATCGTCTTGTCGCTATGATGCCCGCGTGCGACTCTCATGGATTGGAGCGCACGTGGATTGCGCCCAAGCCTATCGACGTCCTCGAGTTCTACGATCGCCTTGTGGAGGTGTTGGAGAAGAAGGACGATCTCAAGCTGCACACGCGGGCCACCACCGACCAAGAGATTGCTTACATGGCTTCTCGCGCTGAAGAAGTCGCCGCAGCCGCGGCGGCGGGAAACTTTGGATACACACCCGCGGAGGCGGAAGCCGCGGATGCCTCCAGCCAGGCGGATAAGGAGGAGATTCGCAAGCTGCTAGAGCTCCCTCCCGACGCGCTCGCCGGGGTCCCCTCGCTGAGGCACTCCGGGATCAGTGGGATCGCGACGGAGGCCGCGGCAATGGAGGGCACAGCCGGAGGAAGCAGAGGCGCCGCGAGGGGCGGAGGCGCCAAGGGGAAGAGGGCCGCATCGTCGGATGCTGGGCCCAGCGAGCCGGCCGAGGCAGAGGAGGAGGAGGAGGAGGAGGCCGAAGACTCTGGCGGATCGACAGAGTTGTACGCCGACGACCTCTCCCCGTCGGAGAGCTCCCCGCCCCCGGCAAGCCCGAAGCAGTCCCCATTGAAGCGTCTCCGCAAGGCGGCGACGGGGGAGCAGGCGCGAGCGCCCCGGCAACAGCCAGCTCGCCGGGCAGCTCCCCAGCCGAGCCAAGCCGTGCCAAGGGCGACCGGCGTGCCGGCCACGGCAGAGGCCCCGCGCGCGCAGACCACGACAGAGGCGTCCCGCAGGCCGGCACCGAGCCGGCAAGGGTCTTCTCGGAGCGGAGCAACGGCTCCGCCCGTCCCCCGGGCGCCGGCAGCCACAGGGGCTGGGTCTTCGCAGCCCCCAGCCCCGGCGAGTACCAAGCGCGCGAGGGAGTCCTCGCCTCCCGCTCCTCGCGTCGACGCGCCCACGGTGGAGTACGACTTCTCCGCCCTGAGCGAGGACGACGAGGAGGACCAGGAGTAAGGATCTGAGATTCTTTATCTTCTTAATTTTTGTCTTGAGCTTCTGTTGATGCTAACTCTGTCTTCTGTTCTGGTTTCAGGACCCTGGCCCATCGCGCCGCGAAGAGGACCAAGGCGCCCGAGGCTGAGGTCGCGGAGGACTCGGCGGCGGCGGCAACAGAGGACGCACCGGAGCCGATCCTGCCGGACTCTGGCACTGCTCCGATGAGCAGCCCCCAGCGCAGCCCGCAGCGCAGCCCCCAGCGTAAGTCTGGGGTTCTTTCTTCTCGCTTGTCGGGGTACGCCTGAGGATTTGGTTTTGTCTTCATGTCTTGACGTTTCTGGTCCTGTTCTTTGCAGAGGTGGAGCCGCAGCGGGAAGAGCGCCCGGAGACCGTCACCGAGGAGCCGCAGGCCCCGCCGTCCCCGCCAAGGCCGAACCCTCCGGCAAGGGAGAGTGCTCCGCCAAGGGCGGGTACTCCGCCGCCAAGGCAGAGTACCCCGCCAAGGGCGAGCAGCCCGGCGAGGGCGGCCACTCCGCCAAGGCCGAGCTCCCCGGCAAGGGAGCCCGCCGCAGAGGACGCCCGCCAAGGCATGTTCTGTACTTGGTTTTCTTGACTTTGCTTCTTTTTGGATCTTTGCTTGATTTTGAACTTCTTTTTCTTCTTCTTCTAGATCTTCCTCCTCCTCCTCCCGTGCCGATGGAGACCGAGGTCATCAATATTGAGGATGAGGAGGGCGCGCAGGGCGGCGGCGATGACGTTCCCGTCGTCGTGGAGATGGCCGAGGCCACCGCGGAGACGGCCGAAACCACCGAGCCGGCCGTGCAGGAGACCGCTCCGGCTGCAGATGCAGCGGCCGGGGAGGGGGACGGCGACCGCACCGCCAACCCGGAGGTGGCGGGAGCATCAGATGCTGCACCGGCCGCCGGTCCCTCCGCCGGCGAGGAGCCAGCCGGTTACTATCTTCGTGCCCCCAATGGCATCTTTATCCAAGTGCCTTGGGGGTCTTCATCAAGAGCTCCCGCGGAGGGCGAGGCGTTTGACGGAGAAGTCCTCGCCTCCGCGGGTCTGACAGTCGTCGAGGCGCCCGGCGAAGGAGATGGGCCCGAGGAGGAGAAGCTTCTCCACCGACTCCTGGCCCTTTACCGGGCCAGGCAGGCGAAGCTTGCCTCCCGGGAAGCCCTTGCTGCCCAGGCCGCCGCCGACATGGAGAAGCGTGCGGCGGAGCTTAGCGCTGCCCACAAGGCGGGCCTCCGCGAGGTGGCGGAGGCGCGCGAGCGCCTTGCCGGCGAATATGAAGAATGGGTGCTGGAGAAGGCCGAGGCTGAGGAACAGCAACGGCTCGCCGGGGTGGAGATGTCCCGGCGAGAGGGAGAGCTCGCGCAGCGGAAGGTGGATCTCGACTCCCACGAGGAGGACCTTGCCGCTCGCGAGGCTGCTCTTGGCGGGGAGCTGAAGGAGGCGAAAGCCGCTGCTGCTGCCGCGGAAGACGCCAAGAAGGAGCTCGCCGCCAAGGTCATCCAGCTGGAGAAGGCGATGAAGGTGAGCGCCGAGAAGGTTGCCGCGCTCATTACTGAGCGCGAGAAGGACGCCCACACCAACGCGGAGCTCCAAGTAAGCTTATCCAAGAAGGGCGACGAGTTGAAGGCCGCCAAGGATTCCATCGAAGACTTGGAGCTGAAGGTCTCAACTCTGAGGGATTCAATTGACGCCGCCAAGCTCCGAGAAGACAAGCTGAAGGAGGAGCTCCGGAAGGAGCGGACTTTGGTGGATAGCGTGAACAAGGCGTCTGAGCTATTCCGGCAGACCATCGAGGCGTGGACCGAAGAGCTGGCTTCTTCTGCGTCCAACATTGACCAGGAGTTGCTTGCTTTGAAGGCCGAGCATCTTATCTACTCGCCGGATCCAGATCTCCCGCACAGCGCCAAGCTCAGCCTCTTCTTCAGAGGCGTCGCTCCGGCCCTTGCAGGTCTCCGGAACCGCATCCCCGCGCAGCTGGCCGAGGAGTCGCGCCGTCTCTGCGCGGGAACTCTGGAGCGGGTCTTGACGAAGATCGTGTTCCGCAACCCGGGGATCAACCTGACGAACGTTCTTCGCAGCTTGCCGGAGGATGCGAACACGGAGGCCCTGAAGGAGCAGGTCAGCCACATCATCGCCAAGGTGGCAAAGCTTGGCAGGAAGGAGGGCGACCGTGTAGACTAGGGCCCCATCTATCTTTATCTTTTTGTTGCTGCATGTTATGTTATGAACTCATTAGTCCATTGCGACAAGTTATCTTTGTAAGATATTTGCTTTACTTCAATCAATCAGTGCAATGTTATCTTCCTTGTTCCAATCTTTGACTTTGTATGTTTTTCACCCTACGCTCCCGGGGAGCTTGCCGGCAAGGGGCCCTTGCCGCGAGCGCTGAGTGCTGGACTCTGAGCAGCCTGCTGGCCAAGGTCCTCGCCGGCAAGCAACCTTGCCGCAGCAGGTCGCAACGCACTTAGCTTGCTGAGTGTACTCGGAAACGAGGCAAGGGCGCGACACTTGTCGCAGCTCACTTAAATCGTTGAGTGAACTCGAAAACAAGATAAGGGTGCGGCAAGCCACGGGTAGGTTCCTCCGCGCACAGGTTTTCCATACAAAGTGTGATCGTTCAAGGAAGACAACCAAAATTTAAAATTTGAACTGGTCAAATTCTAACAACTTATCTTTCATATGCTGCTTGCTCATGTTGTTTGCTTTCCGGTAAGGCTCTTCTTACTTGAACGGCACTTAGTTCCTCCTCCACCTCCTTCCCCCCCCGGCAAACTTGTGCGCGAGGAACGTTCCTTCTGCTTAAGAGAAAAAGGAAAAGGAGAGGGAAACAAGCATATTGCCTTTCGGCGTAATAGTGCTTACCGAATGTCTAAGTGTTGCATCAAATGCCAAATAAAACATGCAAATAGCAAAGAGAAGCATGCAAAAGGCAATCGATGCGAAAACACGAAATCTTTACTGATGCACGGGGTCTGCGCCCGGCTTTGTACAAAGGGTTACATGCAACAGCGGCAAAGCTTGTACAAAAGGTGGTTGCCGGAGCGGATCACGGCAACCGCGCCTTAGGGGTGAAACTTGCGAAGATGCTCTATGTTCCAGGAGTTGCTCACCGGTAAGCCTTCTTCGGTCTCGAGGCGGACAGCGCCGGGCCTCGTAACTTGTCTCACCCGATAAGGGCCTTCCCACTTCGCCGTCAACTTGTTGGAATTCTTGGCGGACTGAACACGCCGAAGAACAAGGTCGCCTTCCTCGAGACTCCTGGCCTTGACTTTGCGGCTATGGTAGCGGCGCAAAGCTTGCTGGTATCGAGCAGCTCGTACAGCAGCCTGGAGACGTCCCTCCTCAAGGAGCAATGCGTCATCTTGCCGCAGTTGCTCTTGCTCGAGCTCATCATAAGCGAGCACTCGAGGAGATCCGTATACGAGTTCCGTGGGGATAACTGCCTCTGCCCCGTAGACTAGGGCAAAGGGTGTCTGTCCGGTGGCTCGACTTGGTGTCGTTCTGATTGACCAAAGAGCCGCCGGGAGCTCCTCTATCCAATTCCTTCCGCACTTGCGCAGCCTGTCAAAGGTCCTTGTCTTGAGTCCGCGCAGCACTTCAGCATTTGCCCTCTCCGCTTGGCCGTTGCTCCTCGGATGAGCAACAGAAGCGAAACAGACCTTGGCGCCAAGGTCTTGGACGTACTGCATGAAGGTGCGACTAGTGAATTGCGTACCGTTGTCGGTGATGATCCTGTCAGGAATCCCGAAACGGCAAACAATCGACCTGAAGAACCTGACTGCTGACTGTGCCGTCACCTTTCTCACTGGCTCCACTTCTGGCCACTTTGTGAACTTGTCGATTGCAACGTACAAGTACTCAAAGCCCCCGACAGCGCGAGGGAAAGGGCCGAGGATATCGAGCCCCCAGACCGAGAAGGGCCATGACAAAGGGATTGTTTGGAGAGCTTGAGCTGGCTGATGTATTTGCTTTGCATGGAACTGGCACGCTTCACACTTGGTTACTAGTGCAGTTGCATCTTGGAGGGCTTCTTGCCAAAAGAACCCTTGCCGGAAAGCTTTCCCGGCAAGTGCTCTTGCGCCAATGTGGTGGCCGCATATGCCTCCGTGTATTTCCGCCAACAGCTTCTGTCCATCTTCCCTGGAGATGCACTTCAACCTGACTCCATTGAATCTTCTTCTGTACAGCTCGTTATCCACAAACTGATACATACTTGACTGCCTGGTTATCTTCTCTATCTCTTGAGGGTCGTCGGGAAGTTCTCCAGTTTGTAGAAAGCGGACGATCTGCTGTGCCCATGCCGGAGCTCGGGGCTCGACGGCAAGGACTAAAGGCTCGAGGGCCGCTGCGGGAACCCCAGCTTCTACGGCAAAGACCTCTGGTCCTGTCGGAGCTGACGGTCCCCCGGCAAGCTCGCCGGGGCGAGGCTTGTCGGGAACACTTGCTTCAACTGCACAAGCCCGAGGGCTTGCAGGAGCAAACTGTTCCTCAGCGTTGTCGTTGATCCTGGGGACCTTGGCGGCGGTTTCTGGAAGATCCGCCGGCAAGTAGTCGCCGGAGACCAACTTTCTCTTCTTGGACTGCCCAATTGATGGTGTAACTGATGGTCGAGTCAGCTTGAGCAAAAAGGTCCCTGGTTCCATAGGTAACTTCATTGCGGCGCACTTTGAAAGGCCATCTGCAATTTCATTTTGAGCTCTCGGGATGTGCTCCATTTGCAGACCTTCAAAGTGTTCTTCAAGCTTCCTCACTTCATCTACATATGCTTCCATCAAAGGGCTCTGGTAGCTCTTGTTGACTTGTCGGACCACCAACTGAGAATCGCCCCGCACAATCAGCCTCCTAATCCCAAGTTCGGCCGCAATCCTGAGGCCGGCAAGCAAGCCTTCATATTCTGCGGTGTTGTTTGTCGCCTGCTCCCTGGGAAAGTGCATCTGGATAACATATTTGAGGTGCTCTCCGGTGGGCGCGATGAGTACCACGCCGGCACCGGCGCCTTGCAGCGAGAAGGCACCGTCAAAATACATTACCCATTCACTTGTCGCTTCTTGCACGGGTACACTCGTTTCTTGAACTTCTTCTTCTGGCGTTGGGGTCCACTCAGCGATGAACTCTGCCAAAGCTCGGCTCTGAATGGTTGAAGTACTTTCAAATTTGAGTCCGAAGCTTGACAGTTCCAGTGCCCACTCGACGATCCTGCCTGTTGCCTCTGGATTGTGCAATATCCTCTTCAATGGAAAGCGAGTGACCACTGTTATCTCATGGGCTTGGAAGTAGTGGCGCAGCTTTCTCGAGGCCATGAGAAGGCCGAAAAGCAACTTTTGCACACCAGAGTACCTTGATCTAGCCCCCTGGAGAAGGGAACTTACAAAATACACTGGGCGCTGCACCATCTTCTTCCGCACCTCTTCCTTTTCCTGCGCAGATTCATCTTTGTCGGGGCCAGAGCTTGTCGGGGCAGCCCCCTGCTTGTCGCTGGATTCGCTTGCCGGTGGTGTGACCTCCTCGTCGGACTCTCTCTCCGCTACTAACGCAGCACTAACCACCTGGTTGGTCGCCGCTAAATACAGCAGCAACTTTTCCTGTGGTCTAGGTGCGACAAGTATTGGAGGAGAGGAAAGGTACCGTTTCAAATCTTGCAGCGCTGCCTCCGCTTCCGGAGTCCACTTCATGGGACCTGCCTTTTTCAAGATTTTGAAGAAAGGCAGGGCGCGTTCTGCAGATTTAGAAACGAACCTACTGAGGGCAGCCACACAACCTGCAAGCCTCCTGACATCCTTGACTCGCCTCGGGGCTTCCATCTGCTCGATGGCTTTGATCTTGTCGGGGTTGGCTTCAATCCCTCTCTGCGAAACAAAGAACCCGAGAAGCTTGCCGGAGGGGACTCCAAAGACGCACTTCTCGGGGTTCAGCTTGAGCTGTATCCTGCGCAGGTTCTGAAACGTTTCTTCTAAGTCTTGAATCAGTGTTTCTTTGCTCTTGCTCTTCACCACGATGTCATCCATGTAGGCTTCTACATTCCTGTGGATCTGTGGCTCAAAAGCAGTGTACACTACCCTTGCAAAAGTTGAGCCTGCATTCTTCAGTCCAAACGGCATGCGGATAAAGCAGTAAGTGCCACATGGAGTGATAAATGCAGTCTTCTCCTCATCTTCCTTGGCCATGAAAATCTGGTGATAGCCTGAGTATGCATCAAGAAAACAGAGTAGCTCACATCCGGCAGTGGAGTCAACGATCTGGTCAATGCGCGGCAAAGGGAAGGGATCCTTGGGACATGCTTTATTGACATCAGTGAAGTCTATACACAGTCTCCACTTCCCGTTGGCTTTGCGCACGACGACTGGGTTTGCCAACCACGTCGGATGGATCACACCTCTAACTAGGCCTGCTGCCTCTAGTTTCTTGATCTCCTCGTTGATGAACTCTTGGCGCTCCACGGCTTGCTTCCTTACTTTTTGCTTGATGGGCCGCGCATGAGGGCAGACAGCAAGCTTGTGCTCAATCACCTTCCTGGGAACACCGGGGATGTCAGATGGTTGCCAAGCAAACACATCGACATTCGCCCGCAGGAAGGCGACGAGCGCGCTTTCCTATTTGCTGTCAAGGGTGGCGCTGATGGTGAAGGTACCACCAGTGCCATCCTCCTTTGCGGACACCTTCTTGGTTGCCGGAGGAGCAGCCATTCCTTTATTGCTCTTGCCGGTGGAGCTCGATGGAACGTCCTCGACGGCAGCGCAGCACTCCGAAGAGGTGCGGTTGCCGGAGTGTGTCCCAGAGCACTTGCCGGACTTGGTCTTCGTCTTCTTCCCCCCGGGAGCTTCAGCGGCAAGAGTATCCTTCTCGGCCGCAGCTGCCGCATCCCGGTAAATCTTGTCGGCGCAAATAAGCGCATCTTTCTTGTCGCTGTGGACAGTGATGACGCTTATCGGCCCCGGCATCTTCAGCACGTTGTAGGCATAGTGGGAAGCTGCCATGAACTTGGCGAGGGCGGGACGGCCGAGTATCCCATTGTAGGGCAATGGAATATCAGCAACGTCAAAGGTGATGCGCTCAGTTCTGAAGTTGAGCTCCCCGCCAAAGGTCACCGGCAGAGTAATCTTTCCCTTGGGCTTGCTCCTTCCCGGGTTGATTCCTTGGAATGAACCGGTCTCTTCGAGCTCGCCGTCTTGAATCTGAAGTTTCTTGATTACAGCAGAGGAGATCAAATTCAGCCCGGCCCCGCCGTCAACCAACATTTTGGTGACCTTGAGGTTGCGGATGGTGGGTGAGACCAGCATCGGCAAGCACCCGACCGCAGTGGTGCGGTCAGGGTGATCCTCAAGGTCAAAAATGATGGGCGTGCTGGACCATTTGAGGAGCCTGCGCGACTCCACGGGCGGCTCCGCTGCATTCACCTCACGCACCCACTGTTTCAGCTGGCGGTGGGAGGTGTGCAGGGAGGCGCCACCGTCGACGCACAGGACCTCCGTGGCCTTCTGGAACTCCTGCTCGCTGTTCTCGTCGTCCTCCATGTCTTCATCGTCGTCTTCGTCGTTGTCGCGGCCCCGGGGAGGTCGATCTCCTTGCCGCTGCTTGGCCTTGCCGCGGCGTCCTCCCCGGCCATTGAATGGCCGCTTCTTGCTGGGCTCTTCCCCGCCACCTTGGGCCTTCTCCTTGTCGCGCCTCTCGTACTCAGCCTTTTGCTGCTCGACGAGGTACTCGACGCGCTTGCAGTTGGAGAGGTCGTGACCCTTGGTGCGGTGAATCTTACAGTATTGCTTGTCGGAGCTACCCGGCTTGTCGGTCGCCGCCGCAGGGGCAGGCTCCTTGCCGGAGCCGCCAGCCTGCGCTTGTTTGGCGGGGGCCTCCTTGCCGGACTTCTCGACGGCAAGCACTTCCTTCTTGCCCTTCTTCCTGTTGTTCCGCCGCCGACTCTTCTTTGCCGGGGCGGCGTCGTCGCTGTCGCTTCCCCCTGCGCCAGCATCCTCCCCGGGGAGTTTCCTCCCCTCTTCTGCACGGGCGCACTTGTCGGCAAGAGCGTAGAGCTCGCTGACGTCCCTGATCTTGGTCATCGCCATCTCCTCACGCATGCGGCGGTTACGCACGTTCTGATGGAACGCGCTGATAACCGCAGCAGGGTGAACGTCGGGGATGTTGTGCTGTACCCGGCTGAAACGTTGGATATACTTGCGCAGGGGTTCGCCTTCCTTCTGGGCCAAAATGTGGAGATCGCTCTCCTGGCCATGGGGTTTGTGGCCGCCGGTGAAGGCGCCAACAAACTGATGGCAGAGGTCGGCCCAAGAAGAGATAGAGCCTGCCGGCAAGTGCATGAGCCACGAACGGACGTTCGGCTTCAGCACGAGCGGGAAGTAGTTGGCTAGGATCTTCTCGTCGCGCCCCCCGGCAGCTTGCACTGCTATGGTGTAGACGCTGAGAAACTCCGAGGGGTGCGTCTTGCCGTCGTACTTCTCCGGTACGTCGGGCTTAAAGTTCTTCATGCTGGGCCACTGGACGCGCCGCAGCTCGCGGGTGAACGCAGGGCAGCCTGCCGCGTACGGCAAGTCGCCTGGTTCACCGGGCGCGGGTGCGTCGACAGCGTTCCCAGCTCTCTTGTCGGATTGTCGCCGAGCTTCTCGGCGGCGCTCGATCGTGGTCCGAGCGTCTTCATCTCGCCGGTCGTCGAGGACCTGGCGCTGGTCCCGACGGGCCCGCGGGTCCGACGAGGCTGTGGAGCCGTCGTCGGGGTTGTTCCGGCGGGGCGGCGTCTTCTGCTTTTGCGGCGGGGAGTGCACGCTTGTCGCACCCCCGGCAGTCTTGTCGCCGATAGCCTTCGTCTTCTCGGCCTGCCGCGGCCGCGAGGCCGACGGCTGCTGCGGAGAGTCGTTGTTGGCGAAGTCTATCAGGCTCCGGATAGTGGCCCTCCATTCCTCGGCCTTGTCGGCCGCTGGAGGAAAATCGAGGAGCAGCTGCGCCCTTGCGAGCGCTTCTGCCGGGGTAGTGGGGAACGCGGGCGAGCGGTGCGAGGAACGGGATACGCTCGGACTTCTAACGACGTTAGAAGGAGCGGGGTCCCGTGCCGGCGCCTTCGCTTTGCTTGTGCCCGGACGGGGGTCCGGGGCGTCCCGCGAACCTCCGGTATGGCCTTGTCCCAGCAAGCGGATACCACCTCCCGTGGTATGGCGCTGCGGGGTCGTCGTATGTTGCGATGGACGTGGCGCGTCCACGGAGACCGAGGTCCGGTCGTCCGTCCTGTTCTTGGACCTGGTGGCACCGTGAGTGTCCTCGCCGGCAACCACCCTTCCGACGGCGTCTCCCCCGCCCACCGTTGGCTCTGGTGGCGGCGGGTGAGACGCGGACGGGCCTCCGACCTCCGAAGGCTTCTTCTTCGGGGCCATGGAGTTGTCGCTGATGAAGTTGCTGATGAAGCTGGAGAGGTTGATGAAGATTGCGCCCGCGCGAACGCCGGATCAGGTTCGCACAACCTCGACGCCCCCTACCTGGCGCGCCAAAGATGTCGGGGGAAACTGTCCGCCACGAACACCTATGGGACCGGAGCCCCTTGTCTGTGCGGTACGAGGGCGGAGGGAGCACGAAGAGCAGATCGAGGCAGACGCGCGGGCAGTTTTTACCCAGGTTCGGGCCGCACGGATGCGTAAAACCCTACTCCTGCTTGGTTGTGTATTGAGTTTGGGCGCTCGGAACTTGAAGAAGCAGCTACACGAGCGTGAGAATGATCTAGGTTTCCAACCGAACCGAACCCCTTCCACGTTGTGCATGGGCCTCCTTTTATAGTGCAAGGGGTCACCGACAGGTGTCAACGTAGGAGAAAGGGGTAAAAAAGTAAAATAGGTGGTAGTTGTAACAGTGCGGGAACAGTGGAGCTACAGTACAGAACAGTGGTCTATACCTACTTTAACAGTGGGGGACAAGGGCATTTAATGCCCGTCGCCGTCGACCCCAAAAGCTCCCGCCGTTGCGTCTCCGTCTGCCACGGCGATGGATCCTCTGCCGTGGAGTGCCACCGTGTCCCCCAGGCTGCACAGCCATCCGCCACGCGTCCCTGGAGTGGCCCCAGGGCGACGCGTGGGCCGATGAGCTGGAGCGCGGGCACACAGCGCACCTCCCCCGGCAAGCACCTTGCCGGGGATCTCGACCTTGCCGGGCCCGGAAGCTTGCCGCTCCCCGAGCCCTTGCCGGGTCTTCTAAGATGAAATCTTCTATTCGTCCTGACAAGCTCCTCTTGCCAGGGCCTCGTGCTAGTTAAGCAATCTCGAGCCTGGGACGGCCTTCCCGGCAAGCTCCTCTTGCCGGGGTCTTGGTCTTCTGTCTTGTATACTTTGTTTTTGAATGGCTAGATAAGGGTCAGGAAGGTCTCCGACAAGCGCGTGGTGAACCCTGCCGCGGGGAGCTGCCGCTGCCCGTGCACAAGTTGGGGTACTAGGGTACCCCTACCTTAGTACACCGACAGTTATCCATTCAGGAATGCAGTTTTGACATCCATTTGCCAGATTTCATAATCATAAAATGTGGCAATTGCTAACATGATTCGGACAGACTTAAGCCTCGCTGTGGGTGAGAAGGTCTCATTGTAGTCAACTCCTTGAACTTGTCGAAACCCTTTCGCAACAAGTCGAGATTTGTAAACAATAACATTACCGTCTGCGTCGTCTTCCTCTTGAAGATCCATTTATTTTCGATGGCTTGCCGATCATCCGGCAAGTCAACCAAAGTCCACACTTTGTTCTCATACATGGATCCCATCTCAGATTTCATGGCCTCAAGCCATTCTGCGGAATATGGGCTCATCATCTCTTCCTCATAGTTCATAGGTTCATCATGGTCTAGTAACATGACTTCCAGAACTGGGTTGCCATACCATTCTGGTGCGTAACGAACTCTGGTTGATCTACGAAGTTCAGCAGAAACTTGATCTGAAGTTTCATGATCATTATCATTAGCTTCCTCACTAATTGGTGTAGGAATCACTGGAACTAGTTTCTGTGATGTACTACTTTCCAATTCGGGAGAAGGTACAATTACCTCATCAAGTTCTACTTTCCTCCCACTCACTTCTTTCGAGAGAAACTCCTTCTCTAGAAAGGATCCATTCTTAGCAACGAATATCTTGCCTTCGGATCTGTGATAGAAGGTGTACCCAACAGTCTCTTTTGGGTATCCTATGAAGACACATTTCTCCGACTTGGGTTCGAGCTTATCAGGTTGAAGTTTTTTCACATAAGCATCGCAGCCCCAAACTTTAAGAAACGACAACTTTGGTTTCTTGCCAAACCACAGTTCATAAGGCGTCATCTCAACGGATTTAGATGGGGCCCTATTTAACGTGAATGCAGATGTCTCTAAAGCATAACCCCAAAATGATAGTGGTAAATCGGTAAGAGACATCATAGACCGCACCATATCTAATAAAGTACGGTTACGACGTTCGGACACACCATTAAGCTCTGGTGTTCCGGGTGGCGTGAGTTGTGAAACTATTCCACATTGATTCAAATGAAGACTAAACTCGTAACTCAAATATTCACCTCCACGATCAAATCGTAGAAACTTTATTTTCTTGTTACGATGATTCTCTACTTCACTCTGAAATTCTTTGAACTTTTCAAATGTTTCAGACTTGTGTTTCATCAAGTAGATATACCCATATCTGCTCAAATCATCAGTGAAGTTCAGAAAATAATGATACCCGCCGCGAGCTTCAACACTCATCGGTCCACGTACATCTGTATGTATGATTTCCAACAAATCTGTTGCTCGCTCCATTGTTCTGGAGAACGGAGTTTTAGTCATCTTGCCCATGAGGCAGGGTTCGCAAGCACCAAGTGATTCATAATCAAGTGATTCCAAAAGTCCATCATTATGGAGTTTCTTCATGCGCTTTACACCTATATGACCTAAACGGCAGTGCCACAAATAAGTTGCGATATCATTATTAACCTTGCATCTTTTGGCTTCAATATTATGAATATGTGTATCACTACAATCGAGATTCAACAAGAATAGACCACTCTTCAAGGGTGCATGACCATAAAAGATATTATTCATAAAAAATAGAACAACCATTATTCTCTGATTTAAATGAATAACCGTCTCGCAACAAACAAGATCCAGATATAATGTTCTTGCTTAACGCTGGCACCAAATAACAATTATCCAGGTCTAAAACTAATCCCGAAGGTAGATGTAGAGGTAGCGTGCCGACGGCGATCACACTGACTTTGGAACCATTTCCCACGCACATCGTCACCTCGTCCTTAGCCAATATTCGTTTAATCCGTAGTCCCTGTTTCGAGTTACAAATATTAGCAACCGAACCGGTATCAAATACCCAGGTACTACTACGAGCATTAGTAAGGTACACATCAATAACATGTATATCACATATACCTTTGTTCACCTTGCCATCCTTCTTATCCGCCAAATACTTGGGGCAGTTCCGCTTCCAGTGTCCAGTCCCTTTGCAGTAGAAGCACTCAGTTTCAGGCTTGGCTCCAGACTTGGGTTTCTTCACGGGAGCAGCAACTGTCTTGCTATTCTTCTTGAATTTCCCCTTCTTTCCCTTGCCCTTTTTGTTGAAACTAGTGGTCTTGTTAACCATCAATACTTGATGCTCCTTTTTTATTTCTACCTCCGCAGCCTTGAGAATAGCGAAGAGCTTGGGAATTGTCTTTTGCATCCCTTGCATATTATAGTTCATCACGAAGCCTTTACAGCTTGGTGGCAGTGATTGAAGAACTCTATCAATAACACTATCCTCGTCAACTTTGCAACCAAGTTGAGTCATATGATTGTAGTGCCCAGACATTTTGAGCAAGTGTTCATTGATAAAACTATTCTCCTTCATCTTGCAGCTATAGAACTTATTGGAAATTTCATATTTCTCAATCCGGGCATTTGCTTGAAATATTAACTTCAACTCCTGGAACATCGCATATGGTCCATGATGTTCAAAACATCGTTGAAGTCCCGGTTCTAAGCCGTAGAGCATGGCACACTGAACTATCGTGTAGTCATCAGACCACGTCTGCCAAACATTCAAAGCGTCTACATTAGCGGGAGGGGGCTTGTCACCTAGCAGTGCTTCAAGGGCATAATTCTTCTGTGTAGCAATGAGGATAATCCTCAAGTTACGGACCCAGTCCGTGTAATTGCTACCATCATCTTTCAACTTAGCTTTCTCTAGGAATGCATTAAAATTCAAAGGAACGGTAGCACGGGCCATTGATCTACAACAACATAGATATGCAAAAACTATCAGGACTAAGTTCATGATAAATTAAAGTTCAATTAATCATATTACTTAAAGAACTCCCACTTAGATAGACATCCCTCTGGTTATCTAAATGATCACGTGATCCAAATCAACTAAACCATGTCCGATCATCACGTGAGATGGAGTAGTTTCAATGGTGAACATCTTATGTTTGATAATATCTACTATATGATTCACGCTCGAACTTTCGGTCGCCAGTGTTCTGAGGCCATATCTGCATATGCTAGGCTCGTCAAGTTTAACCCGAGTATTCTGCGTGTGCAAAACTGGCTTACAGCCGTTGTATTTGAATGTAGAGCTTATCACACCCGATCATCACGTGGTGTCTCGGCACGACGAACTTTCGCAACGGTGCATACTCAGGGAGAACACTTATACCTTGAAATTTTGTAAGGGGTCATCTTATAATGCTATCGCCGTACTAAGCAAAAGAAGAAGCATAATAAGATAAACATCACATGCAATCAAAATATGTGACATGATATGGCCATCATCATCTTGTGCTTTTGATCTCCATCTTTAAAGCACCGACATGACCACCTTCCTCACCGGCGCGACACCTTGATCTCCATCGTAGCATCGTTGTCGTCTCGCCAACTATTGCTCCCACGACTATCACTACCGCTTAGTGATAAAGTAAAGCAATTACATGGCGACTGTATTTCATACAATAAAGCGACAACCATATGGCTCCTACCAGTTGCCGATAACTTTACAAAACATGATCATCTCATACAAAAACGTATAACTCATCATGTCTTGACCATATCACATCACAACATGCCCTGCAAAAACAAGTTAGACATCCTCTACTTTGTTGTTGCAAGTTTTACGTGGCTGCTACGGGCTTAGCAAGAACCGTTCTTACCTACGCATACAAAAACCACAACGATTTTTCGTCAAGTATGTGCTATTTTAACCTTCACAATGATTGGGCGTAGCCACACTTGATTCAGCTAAAGTGAGAGAGACAGACACCCGCCAGTCACCTTTAAGCAACGAGTACTCATAACGGTGAAACCAGTCTCGCGTAAGCGTACGCGTAATGTCGGTCCGGGCCACTCCATCTCACAATACCGCCGAACCAAAGTATGACATGCTGGTAAGAAGTGTGACTAGTATCGTCCAGAACTCATTGTGTTCTACTCGTGCATATCATCTACGCATAGACCTGGCTCATGATGCCACTTTTGGGGAACATAGTATTTCAAAATTTTCCTATGGTCATGCAAGATCTATCTACCAGATACATAGCAACGAGGGGGAGAGTGTGTCTACGTACCCTCGTAGACCGAAAGCGGAAGCGTCAAGTGACGCGGTTGATGTAGTCGAACTTCTTTGTGATTCAACCGATCAAGCACCGAACGTACGGCACCTCCGCGTTCAGCACATGTTCAACTTGATGACGTCCCACGAGCTCTTGATCCAGTTGAGCTTCACGGGAGAGTTTCGTCAGCACGACGGCGTGGTGACGGATATGATGAAGTTATCGGCGCAGGGCTTCGCCTAAGCACTACAACGGTATGACCGAGGTGTGTTTCTGTGGAGGGGGCACCGCACACGGCTGGAGAGATCAACTTGTGTGTTCTAGGGTGCCCCCCTGCCCCTGTATATAAAGGAGCAAGGGGGGAGGCCGGCCGGCCCCCTATGGCGCGCCTAGAGGAGCAATCCTACTAGGAATAGGATTGCAATCCTATTCCTAGTAGGAATCACCAAGAGGGAGAGAGGGGGAAGGAAGGAGAATGAGAGGGAGAAGGAAAGGGGTGCCCCCTCCTTTCCTTGTCCAATTAGGACCAAGGGGGAGGGGCGCGCGGCCCAGCCTTGGCCGGCCCTCTCTCTTTCCACTAAAGCCCATTAGGGCCCATAGCTTCCCCGGGGGGTTCCGGTATAGTCGTCCAATATATCAATCTTTACGTCTCGGACATTCCGAAACTCCTCGTCATGTCCGTCATCTTATCCAGGAATCCGAACTACCTTCGGTACATCAAAACTCATAAACTCATAATATCGATCGTCATCAAACGTTAAGCGTGCGGACCCTACGAGTTCGAGAACTACGTAGACATGACCGAGACTCATATCCGGTCAATAACCAATAGCGGAACCTAGATGCTCATATTGGTTCCTATATATTCTATGAAGATCTTTTATCGGTCAAACCGCATAACAACATACGTTGTTCCCTTTGTCATCAGTATGTTACATGCCCGAGATTCGATCGTCGGTATCTCAATACCTAGTCTAATCTCGTTACCGGCAAGTATCTTTACTCGTTGCATAATACATCATCCCGTGACTAACCCATTAGTCATTTGCTTGCAGGGCTTATTATGATGTGTATTACCGAGAGGGCCCAGAGATACCTCTCCGACACTCGGAGTGACAAATCCTATTCTTGATCTATGCCAACACCACGAACACTTTCGGAGACACCTGTAGAGCATCTTTATAATCACCCAGTTACGTTGTCTCGTTTGATAGCACACAAGGTGTTCCTCCGGTATACGGAGTTGCATAATCTCATAGTCATAGGAACATGTATAAGTCATGAAGAAAGCAATAGCAGTAAAACTAAACGACCATAGTGCTAAGCTAACGAATGGGTCTTGTCCATCACATCATTCTCCTAATGATGTGATCCCGTTGATCAAATGACAACTCATGTCTATGGCTAGGAAACATAACCATCTTTGATCAATGAGCTAGTCTAGTAGAGGCATACTAGGGACATATTGTTTTGTCTATGTATTCACACATGTACTAAGTTTCCGGTTAATACAATTCTAGCATGAATAAAAGACATTTATCATGATATAAGGAAATACAAATAACATCTTTATTATTGCCTCTAGGGCATATTTCCATCACCTACTGCCGAAATCCATGAGATTGCCACTGATACGTCCATTTTGCATCATGCTTATATGTTGATATTTATTGCATTATGGGCTGTTATTACACGTTATGTAATAATACTTATGCCTTTTCTCTCTTATTTGACAAGGTTTACATGAAGAGGGAGAATGCCGGCAGCTAGAATTCTGAGCTAGAAAAGAAGCAAACTCTGGAAACCTATTCTACACAACTCAAAAAGCCTCGAAACTTCACAGGACACCATTTCAGAAAATATGAAAAATATCTGATGAAAGAAGATCACTAGGGGGGCCACCACCTGTCCACGAGGGTGGGGGCGCCCCCCCCCCCCCTCTCTGGGCGCGCCCCCTGCCTCGTGGCCCCCCTGATGCCCATCTTCTCCTATATGAGGTGTTTTGACCTGGAAAAAATCAAGAGGAGGCTTTTGGGACCAGACGCCGCCGTCTCGAGGCGGAACCTTGGCGAAAACCAATCTAGGGCTTCGGCAGAGCTGTTCTGCCAGGGATACTTCCCTCTGGGAGGGGGGAATCGTCACCGCCATCATCACCAACAACTCTCCCATCTTAGGGAGGGCTATCTTCATCAACATCTTCACCAGCACCATCTCCTCTCAAACCCTAGTTCATCTCTTGTATCCATTCTTTGTACCCAAACCTTAGATTGGTACCTGTGGGTTGCTAGTAGTGTTGATTACTCCTTGTAGTTGATGCTAGTTGGTTTATTTGGTGGAAGATCATATGTTCAGATCCATTATGCATATTAATACACTTCTGATCATGAACAATATTATGTCTTGTGAGTAGTTACTTTGGTTCCTGAGGACATGGGAGAAGTCTTGCTATTAGTAGTCATGTGAATTTGGTATTCGTTCGATATTTTGATGAGGTGTATGTTATCTCTCCTCTAGTGGTGTCATGTGTACGTCGACTACATGACACTTCACCATTATTTGGGCCTAGAGGAAGGCATTGGGAAGTAATAAGTAGATGATGGGTTGCTAGAGTGATAGAAGCTTAAACCCTAGTTTATGCGTTGCTTCGCAAGGGGCTGATTTGGATCCACTTGTTTCATGCTATGGTTAGATTTACCTTAATACTTCTTTTGTAGTTGCGGATGCTTGCATTAAAGGTTAATCATAAGTGGGAGGCTTGTCCAACTAAGGACAGTACCCAAGCACCGGTCCACCCACATACCAAATTATCAAAGTACCGAACGCGAATCAGATGATTGTGATGAAAACTAGCTTGACGATAATTCCCATGTGTCTCGGGAGCGCTTTCCTTTATATAAGAGTTTGTCCTGGCTTGTCCTTTGCTACAAAAAGGATTGGGCCATCTTGCTGCACCTTATTTACTTTTACCTTTTGTCACTTGCTACCAATTACCTTATCACAAAACTATTTGTTACCTATAATTTCAGTGCTTGCAGAAAATACCTTACTGAAAACTGCCTATCATTTCCTTCTGCTCCTCGTTGGGTTCGACACTCTTACTTATCAAAAGGACTACGATAGATCCCCTACACTTGTGGGTCATCAGCCACCACCAAGTATGCGGGTGTGGAACCCAATTTTCATTTTCTAGAGGTTCACACAGACGTGTAGGAAGTCCCTGAGCTCTGCATCCTGGAGGATAGCATTTGGCAGGTAGTTATAAGGAGCTTCTTACGCCGAGTTAGTCATGCATATATGAACTTTTTTTCTTAATGATGTATATCTATTATGCCCTATGTGTTTTTTTACATCTTGCATTGGTCGTGATTAGTGTAAGTAGCCCTTAAGTATAACTCTTTGTCAACCAAGCATCATTAAGGTGCCTGAGGTTGCATCAAGAAGTTCCTCTTGGAGGTCAGTACAACCGATGTCTGGTATGCGACTGCAGTCGGAGCCAAGCTTATCTCTGGGATGTCTTAACACTATTCTGGGATACCTCACGATGGAAAGTAAGCAAGCGAAGGAGACTGATAGGTCGAGCTTGTCGTTCGATGCAACCTGATGTCTACTACGCAACCTTCTTCTTGTAGACGTTGTTGGGCCTCCAAGTGCAGAGGTTTGTAGGAGAGTAGCAAATTTCCCTCAAGTGGATGACCTAAGGTTTATAAATTCGTGGGAGGCGTAGGATAAAGACGGTCATACTCTCAATCAACCCTGACCAAATAACAAAGAGTCTCTTGTGTCCCCAACACACCCAATACAATGGTAATTTATATAGGTGCACTAGTTCGGCGAAGAGATGGTGATACAAGTGCAATATGGATGGTAGATATAGGTTTTTGTAATCTTAAAATATAAAAACAGCAAGGTAACTAATGATAAAAGTGAGCACAAACAGTATTGCAATGCTTCGAAACAAGGCCTAGGGTTCATACTTTCACTAGTGCAAGTTCTCTCAACAATAATAACATAAATGGATCATATAACTATCCCTCAACATGCAAGAAAGAGTCACTCCAAAGTCACTAATAGCAGAGAACAAACAAAGAGATTATTGTAGGGTACGAAACCACCTCAAAGTTATTCTTTCTGATCGATCTATTCAAGAGTCCGTAGTAAAATAACACGAAGCTATTCTTTCCATTCGATCTATCCTAGAGTTCGTACTAGAATAACACCTTAAGACACACATCAACCAAAACCCTAATGTCGCCTAGATACTCCATTCTCACATCAAGTATCCGTGGGCATCATTATATGATATGCATCACACAATCTCAGATTCATCTATTCAACCAACACAAAGAACTTCAAAGAGTGCCCCAAAGTTTCTGCCGGAGAGTCAAGACGAAAACGTGTGACAACTCCTATGCATAGATTCTCAAGGTCACGGAACCCGCAAGTTGATCGCCAAAACATACATCAAGTGAATCAATAGAATACCCCATTGTCACCACGGGTATCTCACGCAAGACATACATCAAGTGTTCTCAAATCCTTAAAGACTCAATCCGATAAGATAACTTCAAAGGGAAAACTTAATCCATTACAAGAAGATCGAGGGGGAGAAACATCATAAGATCCAACTATAGTAGCAAAGCTCGCGGTACATCAAGATCGTGCCAAATCAAGAACACGAGAGAGAGAGAGAGATCAAACACATAGCTACTGGTACATACCCTCAGCCCCGAGGGTGAACTACTCCCTTCTCGTCATGGAGAGCGCCGGGATGAGGAAGATGGCCACCGGTGAGGGAGCCCCCTCTGACAGGGTGCCGGAACAGGGTCCCGAATGGTTTTTGGTGGCTATAGAGGCTTGCTGCGGCGGAACTCCCGATCTAGGTTTCTTTTCGGGGGTTTCTATATTTATAGGGATATTTGGCGTCGGAAACAAGTCAGGGGGATCTCCGAGTCGTCCACGATGCAGGGGGGCGCGCCCAGGGGGGGTAGGGCACGCCCTCCACCCTCGTGGACAACCCGGGACTCCTCTGGCCCAACTCTTTTACTCCGGGGGCTTCTTTTGGTCCATAAAAAATCATCAAAAATTGGCACGTCAATTGGACTCCGTTTGGTATTCCTTTTGTGTAAAACTCAAAAATAAGGAAAAAACAGAAACTGGCACTTGGCTCTAGGTTAATAGGTTAGTCTCAAAAATCATATAAAATAGTATATAAATACATATAAAACATCCTAGATGGATAATATAATAGCATGGAACAATTAAAAATTATAGATACGTTGGAGACGTATCAAGCATCCCCAAGCTTAATTCCTGCTCGTCCTCGAGTAGGTAAATGATAAAAACAGAATTTTTGATGTGGAAGGCTACCTAACATATTTATCAATGCAATTTTTCTTTATTGTGGCATGAATGTTCAGATCCGAAAGATTCAAGACAAAAGTTCGATATTGACATAAAAATAATAATACTTCAAGCATACTAACAAAGCAATTATGTCTTCTCAAAATAACATGGCCAGAGAAAGTTCATCCCTACAAAATCATATAGTTTTGCTATGCTCCATCTTCATCACACAAAATATTCAAATCATGCACAACCCCGGTTTCAGCCAAGCAATTATTTCATACTTTAGTATTCTCAAACTTTTTCAACTTTCACGCAATACATGAACGTGAGCCATGGATATAACACTATAGGTGGAATAGAATGGTGGTTGTGGATAAGACAAAAAAGAGGAAGATGGTCTCACATCAACTAGGCATATCAATGGGCTATGGAGATGCCCATCAATAAATATAAATGTGAGTGAGTAGGGATTGCCATGCAACGGATGCACTAGAGCTATAGATATATGAAAGCTCAACAAAAGAAACTAAGTGGGTGTGCATCCAACTTGCTTGCTCATGAAGACCTAGGGCATTTGAGGAAGCCCATTGTTGGAATATACAAGCCAAGTTCTATAATGAAAAATTCCCACTAGTATATGAAAGTGACAAAATAAGAGACTCTCTATCATAAAGATCATGGTGCTACTTTGAAGCACAAGTGTGGAAAAAAGATAGTAGCATTGTCCCTTTTTTTCTTTTTTTTGGGCCTTACTTTTTTTGGCCTTTTTTTATTTGGCCTTTCTTTTTTTTCTTTTTTTCGGGTCAATGCTCTAATAATGATGATCATCACACTTCTATTTATTTACAACTCATAGATTACAACTCGATACTAGAACAAAATATGACTCTATATGGATGCCTCCGGCGGTGTACCGGGATGGGCAATGAATCAAGAGTGACCTGTATATGAAAAATTATGCATGGTGGCCTTGCCACAAATACGATGTCAACTACATGATCATGCAAGGCAATATGACAATGATGAAACGTGTCATAATAAACGAAACGGTGGAAAGTTGCATGGCAATATATCTCGGAATGGCTATGGAAATGCCATAATAGGTAGGTATGATGGCTGTTTTGAGGAAGATATATGGTGGGTTTATGGTACTGGCAAAAGTTGTGCGGTACTAGAGAGGCTAGCAATGGTGGAAGGGTGAGAGTGCGTATAATCCATGGACTCAACATTAGTCATAAAGAACTCACATACTCATTGCATAAATATACAAGTCATCAAAACAAAGTACTACACGCATGCTCCTAGGGGAAGGGTTGGTAGGAGTTAACCATTGCATGATCCCGACCTCCACACAAAGGATGACAATCAAAGAAATACCTCATGCTTCAAATTTGTCACACAACGGTTATCATACGTGCATGCTACGGGACTTGCAAACCTCAACACAAGTATTTCTCAAATTCACAACTACTATACTAGCATGACTCTAATATCACCATCCTCATATCTCAAAACAATCATCAAGTATCAAACTTCTCATAGTATTCAATGCACTTTATATGAATTTTTTTATTATATCCCTCTTGGATGCCCATCATATTAGGACTAAATTCATAACCTAAGAAAATTACCATGCTTTCCTAAAAGACTCTCAAAATAATATAAGTGAAGCATGAGAGTTCAACAATTTCTTCAAAATAAAACCATTGTGGTGCTCTAAAAGATATAAGTGAAGCACTAGAGCAAATGACAAACTACTCCAAAAGATATAAGTGAAGATCAATGAGTAGTTGAATAATTATGTAACTATGTGAAGACTCTCTAACATTTAGGAATTTCAGATCTTGGGATATTATTCAAATAGCAAGCAAAACAGAATAAAATAAATTGACGCTCCAAGCAAAACACATATCATGTGGTGAATAAAAATATAGCTCCAGGTAAAGTTATCGATGAACGAAGACGAAAGAGGGGATGCCATCCGGGGCATCCCCAAGCTTAGGCTCTTGGTTGTCCTTGAATATTACCTTGGGGTGCCTTGGGAATCCCCAAGCTTAGGCTCTTGCCACTCCTTATTCCATAGTCCATTGAATCTTTACCCAAAACTTGAAAACTTCACGACACAAAACTCAACAGAAAATCTCATGAGCTCCGTTGGTATAAGAAAACAAACCACCACTTTAATGTACTGTAATGAACTCATTCTTTATTTATATTGGTGTTAAACCTACTGTATTCCAACTTCTCTATGGTTCATACCCCCCGATACTACTCATAGATTCATCAAATAAGCAAACAACACTCGAAAAACAGAATCTGTCAAAAAACAGAACAGTTTGTAGCAATCTGTAACTTTCGAATACTTCTGGAACTCTAAAAATTCTGAAATAAATTGGTGGCGTGAGGAATTTGTCTATTAATCATCTGCAGAAAGAATCAACTTAAAAGCACTCTCCAGTAAAAAAATGGCGGCTAATCTCGTGAGCGCAAAGTTTCTGTTTTTTACAGCAAGATCACATTAACTCTCACCCAAGTCTTCCCAAAGGTTCTACTTGGCACTTTATTGAAACAAAAGCTATGAAACATGATTACTACAGTATCTTAATCATGTGGACACACGAATACAGTAAGGGTAAATATTGGGTTGTCTCCCAACAAGCGTTTTTCTTTAATGCCTTTTTAGCTAGGCATAATGATTTCAATGATGCTCACATAAAAGATAAGAATTGAAACATAAAGAGAGCATCATGAAGAATGTGACTAACACATTTAAGTCTAACCCACTTCCTATGCATAGGGATTTTATGAGCAAAAAATTTATGGGAGCAAGAATCAACTAGCATAGGAAAGCAAAACAAGCATAGCTTCAAGATTTTCAACCCATAGAGAGGAAACTTGATATTATTGCAATTCCTACAAGCATATGTTCCTCCCTCATAATAATTTTCATTAGCATCATGAATGAATTCAACAATATAACCATCACATAAAGCATTCTTTTCATGATCCCCAAGCATATAAATTTTATTACTCTCCACATAAGTGAATTTCTTCTCATGAATAATAGTGGGAGCAAACTCAACAAAATAATTATCATGTGAGGCATAATCCAATTGAAAACTAAACTCATGATTTCATGGTTATCATTATTCTTAATAGCATACAAGTCATCACAATAATCATCATAAATAGCAACTTTGTTCTCATAATCAATTGGAATCTCTTCCGAAATAGTGGATTCATCACTAGATAAAGTCATGACCTCTCCAAATCCACTTTCATTAATATTACAATCATAAATAGGAGGCATGCTATCATAAAAATAAGTTTGCTCATCAAAGTTTGGGGGACTAAAAATATCATCTTCATCAAACATAGCATCCCCAAGCTTGTGGCTTTGCATATCATTAGCATCATGGATATTCAAAGAATTCACACTAACAACATTGCAATCATGCTCATCATTCAAGTATTTAGTGCTAAACATTTTAATGCATTATTCTTCTAGTACTTGGGAACAATTTTCCTTTCCATCATTTTCACGAAAGATATTAAAAAGATGAAGCATATGAGGTACCCTCAATTCCATTTTTTGTAGTTTTCTTTTATAGACTAAACTAGTGATAAAACAAGAAACTAAAAGATCCGATTGCAAGATCTAAAGATATACCTTCAAGCACTCACCTCCCCCGCAACGGCGCCAGAAAAGAGCTTCGTTGACGGGATGTAAGTGTCGCTTACCTAGCCTCCCCGGCAACGGCGCCAGAAAAGGGCTTGATGTCTACTACGCAACCTTCTTCGTGTAGACGTTGTTGGGTCTCCAAGTGCAGAGGTTTGTAGGACAGTAGAATATTTCCCTCAAGTGGATGACCTAAGGTTTATCAATTCGTGGGAGGCGTAGGATGAAGATGGTCTCTCTCAAACAACCCTGCAACCAAATAACAAAGAGTCGCTTGTGTCCCCAACACACCCAATACAATGGAAAATTGTATAGGTGCACTAGTTCGGCGAAGAGATGGTGATACAAGTGCAACATGAATGGTAGATATAGGTTTTTGTAATCTGAAAATATGAAAACAGCAAGGTAACTAATGATAAAAGTGAGCACAAACGGTATTGCAATGCTTCGAAACAAGGCCTAGGGTTCATACTTTAACTAGTGCAAGTTCTCTCAACAATAATAACATAACTCGATCATATAACTATCCCTCAACATGCAACAAAGAGTCACTCCAAAGTCACTAATAGCGGAGAACAAACGAAGATATTATTGTAGGGTACGAAACCACCTCAAAGTTATTCTTTCTAATCGATCTGTTAAGAGTCTGTAGTAAAATAACACGAAGCTATTCTTTCCGTTCGATCTATCCTAGAGTTCGTACTAGAATAACACCTTAAGACACACATCAACCAAAACCCTAATGTCACCTAGATACTCCATTGTCATCTCAAGTATCCGTGGACATGATTATATGATATGCATCACACAATCTCAGATTCATCTATTCAACCAACACAAAGAACTTCAAAGAGTGCCCCAAAGTTTCTACCGAAGAGTCAAGACGAAAACGTGTGCCAACCCCTATGCATAGATTCCCAAAGTCACGGAACCCGCAAGTTGATCACCAAAACATACATCAAGTGAATCTATAGAATATCCCATTGTCACCATGGGTATCCCACGCAAGACATACATCAAGTGTTCTCAAATCCTTAAAGACTCAATCCGATATGATAACTTCAAAGGGAAAACTCAATCCATTACAAGAAGATAGAGGGGGAGAAACATCATAAGATCCAACTATAGTAGCAAAGCTCGCGGTACATCAAGATCGTGACAAATCAAGAACACGAGAGAGAGAGAGATCAAACACATAGCTACTGGTACATACCCTCAGCCCCAAGGGTGCACTATTCCCTCCTCGTCATGGAGAGCGCCGCGATGATGAAGATGGCCACCGGTGAGGGATCCTCCCTCCGACAGGGTGCCGGAATAGAGTCCTAATTGGTTTTTGGTAGCTACAGAGGCTTGCGGCAGCGAAACTCCCGATCTAGGTTTCTTTTCGGGGGTTTCTGTATTTATAGGGATTTTTGGCGTCGGGAACAAGTCAGGGGGTCTCCGAGTCGTCCACGAGGCAGGGGGCGCGCCCTCCACCCTCGTGGACGGCCCGGGACTCTTCTGGCCCAACTCTTTTACTTTGGGGGCTTCTTTTGGTCCATAAAAAATCATCAAAAATTGGCATGTCAATTGGACTCCGTTTGGTATTCCTTTTCTGTAAAACTCAAAAACAAGGGGAAAAAACAGAAACCTTCACCGGGCTCTAGGTTAATAAGTTAGTCCCAAAAATCATAAAAAAATAGCATATAAATGCATATAAAACATCCAAGATGAATAATATAATAGGATGGGACAATCAAAAGTTATACAACGTATCACAACCCCAGGTATGCCCGTGGGGAGGTCGGTATTATGATGCAACTCCTGGGTTTAGACATTTAGGGAGATCTTGCTGATGTAGCCTGTGAGCTGGGAGGTCCACTTAGCATGATGCAACCCCGGGGCCTGGCTGTGACGAGGTCATTTTCGATGCATCCCCCAAGCATTTTTCAAGAAATCGATAACTGGTAGCTGCTCGGACGGCTTGGGAGTAGTGATTAATCCGTGAATCGGCCTATTAACTGGATTAATCGATGAACCATTAATCGGTAGATTAAATAGGAATTGACAACATATATCTAGTTTTCTATGTATTATACCATACTCTCATGCTCTCAGCTATGTAATATACCAAAATTTGCTACTGTTTGGTCGAATCCAAGCTATTACGGAGCGCGAGGGGGACGAGAGGTGTTACCGTGAAAACAATTGAGCTTCGTTTGCCCAGAACTTAATGGGCAAGCAGCGATTAATCAACCTAAAAATTGAGGAATCGGTCTAATGGACCAATTAATCGGCCTGAAAAGTTAACACGACGAATATGTGCTATTCGATTCGGTCACCCTACAAGCAGGGATTAAGTGGCACGTTAACTGATTAAACGGATGAATTCTTGAACAATGCCCCCAAGTCTATCCCGAAGAGATCAATTTTTTGAGAGAATGAAGTAAGCAAATCACAAAACTCATTATGGAGTGGAACACATTTATTCATAATTCTTTGACCAAACTAAAAGCATAATCAAGGAATATAAAAAGTTCTTAAATGGAGAAAACTACGCAATTGGGGTGGTGTACCACACGTGCTTGGTGGCGTTATCGTATTTAAGAAACCGGTGTGAGACACCTTTCCTCCTGGTTTAGCATGCGCCTATGGTAGTTATCTTTGTGGATTCAGCTGAGTCTGTGGGGACCTTCATGTTCCCCTGAGCCGGTGGTGGCGTAGGGTCATCTCTTGTTTACTTCGATGGAGCGACGCCTCTAATTGTGTGGCCTTCTTTGTGTCGTCGACCCCGAGGAAGGCGAGCTCTGCTTCGGCGAGTTCAAGGTTAGCCAACTCGACCTCATGTGCGTTCTTGGCAGCGCCTCCCTATGTGCAACCTTCACAACCTCTTCCAACACACAAGAAGAAATAACAAGTCGGTACCAGCGGCTTTGACGAACCACACATGGGTTCAGGGTCTCTGCCATGGCAATGTCTCCAGCCTCACCCCGGAATTCATCAAACTTTGCAGGAAGATCTAGGAAGCAAACATCGCTTTGTCCAAGGAAGCCCCGGACCACCTGGAAATTTGAACGCTCCGGCGAGTACTCGTTGAGCTCGTCCACGAAGAACTCCTCTAGTACAATGATCGGTTGCAGTGTAGGAAATGGCCAAATGGTTATTTTTGCCATCTCTGCATGCGGAGACTCGAGTCCTCCTTTCACCTCCTATGGAACTGCCTTGTCGCCCTGGCCATCTGGTCTAGGGTGTTCCTATCCCC